>OX596381.1:193460858-194660858 GCA_951394425.1 Tipula unca
GCTCTGGATGCCATTCTTTTGATGGTACCCCCTACTCCATCACATGGACCTTTTCCATGAGCTGTTGCATGAAAATGCCATTCGCAGTCAACTCCAAAATCCTCTTTGTGTTTTAGGATGTTCTTAAAATTTTTCTTATTTTTATAATGCGTGACTGCACCATCGGTAATATAATAAATTTTAGATAAACTGGATAATTTAGTTTTCAAAAACTGCATTAATTTCTCAATAAATAAGTGAACCGCTACAGTATCGTGGTGAAGACAATCCGATATTATAACGAAGGTGTGGTGATGTAATTTGCCTTCTAAATTTTGGTAAATTACAAATGGATGAATAGTCGCTTGTTTATTATTCCAATGAAAACCTTGTGCGGCATTTTGCATTATAAATGCATAATTTTCTGCAAAATCACATAAAACTATCACCTCGGTAGACTTCAGCGCCAATTTTTTATTTTTTAAGAAACTGGACTGCTGAAGTGAAATGAAGTAATGAGGCAACAGATTCTTCATCTTATTTATGAAATAATCCAGAAATACATCTAACGGTTGTGAAAAAGTTTCCAAATTGCATCTGTCGGTAGAAACCCACTGATTAAACTTTAACTCAGCATCCTTCCTCGCAGCCATGCTCCAGAAATTTATCAGTCACTTTAACACACTGTTTTTTTTACAAATTTTAAAAAATGTTGCTCCTTATTTAAATGTTGTTTACAAATAATCACAATGTCAACTAATCAAAATTTTAAATTTTAACTGTTATTTATATCGACAATATTTTTTTTTGGTTTTCAAAAGAATTACTCATCGTTTAACAGGTACACCTGTCAAGTAAAAATAATCAACCCCCCCAATAAAAAAGGAAAAAAAACATTTTATTTAGTCTTATAAAATAATCTAAGAAACAAAAGGGATTTATGGTACTATGGTTAACCAATTTTCAAACGATATAAACCAGGGGGTGGCACCTTCCAATTCGGTGACTCATACTTAAATGTGACGCTAAATTGAATATTATTAATAAACAAAACAAAAAAATTAAACAGTAGCAAAACACTGAAATATCTATTCAAATATAGTTTTTCCATATAAAAATGAAATAATGCTCTTACTAAAACAGATTTTGCAAGAATATAAAAAATAACGCTGGTCCAGTGTTTTAATATGTTGTAAAATAATAGTTGCCAAATTTAAAAAAAAAAAAAAAAAAAAAAAAAAAAAATAGGTTTTTGAGAAAATTGAAAAAGAACATTTTGGCGGGAAATTTAAAGAAGAAGAAATTAAACAACATACTAATTTTATATTTTTTTGTTAATTGCTATTAACTTATCTTTAAAGTGAGTCCAAAATCATAATTATCGGACAATTAGTTTTCTTTTTATTGCCATAAATATAACATCATAATTATCATTTTTCTCAAAATTTGACACCCTGTATTTTTAACAACAACAACAATAAAAAAAAATTAAGTATTCTTAAATTTTTTTTTTAATCAAGGCTATGCATTGAAAACATAAAAATCATAAAATTCAAATATGACTTACAAAAATTTGTGATTTCACGTATTTTTCACCATATATATATATATATATATATATATATATATATATATATATATATATATATATATATATATATATATATATATATATATATATACTTAGCATGGCTGAATGCATTCTCTGTTCGCGAAAATTACAATGCAAATATAATTTAACTAATTTGCCGTTAAATTATAGTACTTCAATTAACCCATTTTGATTTGGTGGAATTATATGATTCAATCGAAACAATTTTGATCTTCTGCGTAATTATTTTGTGGCGCGTAAAACCACCAGGGTCATTAAATCTAGATGGTGTGGTGTAATCTAATTTCTTTGTAAAATCGCTCGTCTAATTTGTATCTATATTTGTATAATGTCTGTGTGTGTATAACAGCTACAAAAATTTTAATTCATTTTAATGTTAGGCGTTTTGTATTTTACTCGACTATATGTACAGAGAATTACGATAATTACAAAATTATATTTTTTTTTTATTTAATTTCAAATAAAAGTGGAACGCAAAGTGTTTTGTTGTTTATGAGAAGAATTAAATTTGAATTTATGAATGTGTCTAAATACTTGCATAATATGATTTGCACAGATGATGCAATTAGTATATATAGTTGAATTCTAAACTTTTCCTCGTACATATATATATATATATACATGTCTAGTCTCGTAGCTCGTAACGAACATAAATTTATATCGGATTAGTCGTTTCAATATTGGACTTATTTACGACAATTTTTGTCGACAGAATATGTGACAATTCGACCAGGACTCACCAATATTTTTGAATAGATATAGTAAAAGTACCAGTACGGTAGTCTGGCAATATCTACACAAACCTCGAAAATGTGTAAAATAATTAAGAACTAATTTAAATTCCATCAAAATGCAAATCATCCCGATCAATGAACTGTGTGTGAACATCATCACATTCAAATTTTGTAAACAAACCCATATAATCGCATTAGAATGAGTGATCTTGATCTTCATTTTAGTATATAAAATTTTTATTTACATAACTCGGCGTCACACGTTTTTAAAAAATAATTCATGAATGAAGATTCGAAAAGTGTAAAACTTTTAAATTAAATAAATCAAGAGATGATCATAAATTATTATAAAACATTAAAAAAAACATGAAAATTAAATAAAACGATCGTATGTACAATGTACATACATATACATATACCGACACCGCTAAAAAGATCTTTTCATCGAGATTGGTGAATGTCATGGTTATGCAAGCGCAATAAAAGTTTTTAACAATTTTTTTTTTTGCTCATACGAGACACAAAATTTATTGCAAAATATCACGAAATTTAATTTAATTATTATTAATAAATAAATAATACACATAAACTATTAAATTAATTAAAAATAAAAATAAAACGCGCTCAATTTCATTAATCAAAATTTTTTTGTTGTGTAAATATCTAGAATTACGCTTGAGTATTTGTCAAAATTGACATAATTTTTTGTTTGCATTTTGCGTTATGAAATCTATAATAATAATTAGAGATAGATTATGTACGTGAATTTGCTAAGTAATCGAAATATAATTTAAAAGAAAAAATAAATATTTTCCAAATCAATAATTTCGATCAACGCGCGCGCGCTTGGTGATATCGATCGGAATGAAGGTATTTGAATGGACATTCCATAATAACTTATAAAACGATATAAATTTCCAAGACGTATAGTGTTACGGAATTTATTCTGCTGCTACTATATATGTATACTATAAATAGGGGCCGAAATTATTTTAAACTAAATCTCGTCATTTTATAAGCTGCGACCCTCAAATATTTCCCAAAACATTTAGCGCACAATTTATCGCGTCATAGTGTGTTAGAATGTCTCGTTTTCATCAATCTTTGTATTTAGATGACAATTTATATATACCTATAATGACAATTGTGAATAATGTGACCTAATTTTGGAGATCAGACCTTGATAAAATAGTTTGTGTATTATGTTATGCAGACATATGTGTGGTATGCATGCGTGGATAATGTATTGTATGTTTAGTTCAATTTCATGCTGTAAATTCAATGAAAATGTATAAATACTTTATGTTAAATATGGCTGCGGGGTATTTTTTATGGTGGTAAATCGATTGATTGCGAATTATTTGGATATTTTACATTTTGATGACTTAATTTGTATCAAGGAAGATGCTTGAATTAGATCGCGTGATCGCCACGTGGTTATCATTATAACACAGCAATTTTCATTTTCTGCTCTAATTTCAATTTCTTTGGAATTGGAATTCATTATATTTTTTTAACTTAAATCCCTTCGGGGTTCACAAAATTCAGAAAGAATTTAATTTTTAAATAATCGTAATTGGAAACCCAGATCATGGAAATTGTCAGAATTTTAGTTAAAGTATAGTGCTGCTCGGAAATCAAATATTTGAGATTTTGCGACTGTGAGTATTTTTCATGAGCTTTAGAATTTCAGAAGCTTACGTGCGGGCGCTAAGAATAGTTAAATGATTTCCAAATTAAAAAATTTTGAAATTTTTATGAACGTAATTTACTATTGGTATACCAATTGATACAAATATTTATGAATTTGGCCTACGGTTTATGAATTTTAGACTTTACTTTATAAGTTTGGGATTGCATCCAAATTTCAAAGTGGATTGATTATTAAATTGATATTTTGTAAGTTTTAAATTTTTTACGATATTTTCGTATTTAGGTCTAAGGATTATTTTCCATAATTTCCATAAATATTCTTTTGGCCTAGTAATTTTTGCCCAATTATACAAATGGTCTATATATATAAAAGTATAATATGGCTAATCCTCTTCCAATAAACATGGCGAATTTCATTGTTCCAAATGTTAAAGACCTCATAAATCAAATGTTATCTGGCCTTGATGATTAGAAATTTAAAGCAAGTTAATTTAATTGCGTCAGCGCCTCCTACTAAATAAATGAGTAAAGAGAGCAATAAATCTTTTGAGGTATCAAGGTATTTCAGCCTCTATAGTTTTAAAAATATAAATATACCATTTGAGACATAACTCAACTAGCGGATTTTACTGTCCCTTAACAGCTGAACGCCCTATTTTTGTACACGGTTACAGGTCCGTCTTTTAATTGGCATACTGCATACACATGCATGATGGGTCTGCCTTTGGGTTCTACATTCGTAGATGTTTTCAATTTAGTCATCGGTCGAAATCGCGGGATGAAATCTGTTGTCATTCGAACCCAGTACCTTTTGATCCAAACGACACAGCTTTAACCACTGCGCTATGTGCTCGGTAAACTATAGTTGTAAAATTAATTTAAGTATTTTAAATAAGGGTTTCTTATTCGATTAATATGGCGAACCGAAGTTATGCCTGATGAATGGAGACAAGTTACTGTCCTATATAGCAGAGGATTTAGTTGGTGAACATCAAGGAATATTTCATCCAAATCGATCAAGTCTTTTCACTGCATCTAAACATGATGAGTCATCCTTCCCCGTACATCAGATATTCCTGGATATCCGGCAGGCCTATGACTCGATCAATTGAAAGAGTTTGTGTTCTGTCCTGAAACACCTAGGAATGCCAACAAAATTGGTAAGATTGTGTAGAATGGCAGTGACCCAGTCGCAATGCTGTGCTAAACTTGAGAACAGGCTATCGACAATTTTTGCAGTTAACTCGGATGTTCGGCAGGGAGATGCTCTGTCCCTAAAATCTTTAATCTTATGTTGGAATGCGCATCTTTCGTAAAGCTGAAACACCTCTGCGTAATATCTTATATCGCCTGTCCAATTAGGTGCTGGCATATGCAGATGACATAAGGGTGATTGGACTTATTAGAAACGGAATGAAGGAAATACTGCTTCTGTTGGACTCCAGATCAATGAGCCAAAACAAAATATATGATCTCTGATTATGGGGATAATGGGACATTAGATTTTAGAAGCGGCCACTGCACGTTTGAGGAAGTCAGGAGGTTCAAATATTTGGGCTCTCTTATCACTCACGATAACAATGTGGGTAAAGTTATTAAAGTGCAGCTGGCAGCTGTCAGTCGTGTTTTGTATCCTCTAAGACCACTGCTAAAATCTAAATACAACAAGCGTCGTGAAGCTGAAGCTTTACAATGCGTATATTAATGAAATATCCCCGATATTGTACATGAAGTAAGATCTCAGCGATTATACGCTGGCTCGATCACGTGCTTTGTGCTGATCCGGAACAAATTGTGTAGCGATCTTTGAAAGGAGAGCCATCAGCGAAGCCGCTGGGGCCAAATAATTGACACAGCAAGGAGCCAGTAATGTCATTTAAAAGCTCTTTATTATTATTATTAAATAAGGATTCAAAAATTAATTAAAATTCCACGTACAAAATGAGAGAATTTCTGTTCCTGCCTCTTTTGAAAAGCGCAAGAAACATTTCTGTAAAACAAAATTTCATTCGATGTCGTTTTTCGCCCATAAGTGTTACATATTTCCATATAAAGTACATTTAAATTGATACAAAGTTACATCGGTTTTAATATTGTTGATGTTGTTGTACATATTTTTATTAATAAAACCAGACACAAATTAAAATAATCTTAACTCCAAATATATAAAATATACTCAACAGCAAAAATGAAGCAAAAAAATATTTAAACTGGAATAATAAAAAAAAAATCGAAAGTAAAACCACGAAATTATTAAGAAATGGTTTGAAGTAAAAAATCAAGAAAAAAAGTTCAATGAAATAATCTTACCGCACTCTTAAGAGTACACAGCAATTTTTATGAATGATCTGTATATACAGACAGAATATATATTATTTAAAACAAATTACAACACAATAAACATATATTATTTATGTACATAGACAAGATTCGTACATAAATAAATGTGCACAGTGCAAAATTCAAAGTCATGCCATAATTCACTATACATAAATATTGAATCAAGGATGTTGCGGTTCACACTACATTACCGGATACGAGAAACCGAAACTATATACATATTATAACAAAACCCGACCTCTACAAGTATATGCCCCGAAGAATAAAGTATTTACCGTATATAGATTTTCTAACTATTAATCTATTATATTTGTAATTAGATTGGCTATTTGTGTAATAATCGCGGAACTTGATTTTGATCTTATTATAGGTTATAAGTTCTATTATATTGTATTTCTAAATTTGTAAAGGTCGTTCGTTCGCCACTCATTATATACATACATGCATTATAAATAATTAAAATGAAAGTCCGAGTTCAATCTCAATTCTATTTTGTCCTACAAAACAAACATATTATATATATAAAATATTTACATACATGTATGAGACGACGATTTAGTACCCACGCACCTAAATCGCGCATATAGATTACGATATTAAAATTCAATCAATCATCGTAAAGTAATAAACTTGGCCAGAGCTTTACTGGCATAACCCGTTTTAATTAAAATAATTTTTGGCACATGTGAAAATAAAAATGTCACGTTATATGAGTTTGATAATCTGTCATTGGGAATTTATGATTTATAATTTTTTGTTACATGGAAAATTACTCCACTCGCATATTGTGTTATTTAATAGCATTTCAAAATGATCGATAGAAAATAGTGTCAGAATTGTCACATACAGGGTGTCCGCCGGGAAGGTATACTACTTTGTTTGTTTATAATTTTTGATTAAATGAAAGAGAATGGATCTTATATTGATAAATGTTTTATTTAATGTCGGCAATTATGTATGGAATACAATATCAGATAAATATCCGCCTCTGTTAGCCTCACAAATGCGAGCCCTTTTGAGCAAATTTTTCATTACATTCTCACACATTTCACGCGGTATTTCATTAATTTCATCACGAATATTTTGTTTGAGTTGCTCAAGCGTTTCTGCTTTGTTTGCATAAGCCTTGCTTTTCAGATATCCCCACAAAAAGAAGTCCGGAAGTCAATCAATCAGGCGACCGTGGAGGCCAATCAACATCACCATTTTTTTAAATAACTGGTTGTGGAAAGCCACATGTTAATCAAGCCCAAAGCATGCAGTTGTGGCGTTAAAAAGTTTTCAATCATATCACGATAACGCTCCCCATTCACAGTTACCGTTACGCCATTTTCATTTTGAAAGAAGTAAGGTCCAAAGATTCCTCCTGACCAAATTGCACACCAGACTGTCACTTTTAATGGATGTAAAGGTGACTGATGAATAATTTGAGGGTTTTCCATTGCCCAGAACCGACTATTCTGTTTATTCACATATCCATTCAAATGAAAATGTGCCTCGTCACTCATTATGATTTTTTCATGAAAATCGGGGTTGTCATGGGCGAGCTGTAACATCCTATTGGCATATGTATGGCGGCGTAAATGGTCTTGTGGAAGAAGCTCTTGGGTCAACTGAATCTTAAATGGAAACAAATGCAAATCCTTGTGCAAAATTGTGGCCAAACTTGTTCTTTGAAGACCAAGCTCCTGAGCACGGCGTCGAATTGAGGTTGATGGATTGTTTTAATCACTTTCTTGAGCAGCAGTAATGTTCTCAGCCGATCTTGCAGTACGTTGTGGCCCATGCTTGGGTCTATCACCTACAGACCCTCTTTCTTCCAAATCATTCACTACACGAAAAATAGTGCGTTTTGTTGGCACGTTGTTTCTCCCAATAATTGCACGTAACTTTCTCATCGTCACAGTAATCGATGATTGATTTTGATAAAATGTTTTAACGATTAAAACATGTTGGTTTATCGAATATTTTTCCATAATAAATTTGCCACGTATCTACTTCACGACTGCCAAATATGAACTGTCAAGACTAACGTTTACCAAAATGGCGGTAAAATAAAGTAGTATACCTTCCCGGCGGACACCCTGTATAAACACAGACAACACTGAATTATGTTGCACAAGACCAATTTGTAATTTTAAATGGATAATTAACAAAACTAACTTAAATAAACATATTTATGTTGGGACAAATTTCGCTTTTAACATTTTCTATAATTCTCAAAATTTTACAAATTCTTATCGATTAACCAAAATTCAAGATTGTCGAGAGTGTTCATCAACGCTTCAAAATAGATATGTACCAAAAAAAACTCCGTGAACAACAGTGATTCTCCTGTTGGACTACTCTATTCTTAATTTTATTTATTTGAAAGTCATTCTGATGCCAAGTTATAATTCTAAATGTAAATTAAATTTTAAGTCAATTTCAATCAAACAGCAATTCGAAAACTTATTTCGTTTCTATACTGTACAAAATCAGTAAGTTTCTAGCAATGGAATTTTAAGACAGAGATAGATTCTCATTGCAGATTGTCTCGATTATAGCGCATATAAACGCCTGACCCGAGGAAACACAATCTCTTACTTACATAAATTAAATGTGCTTTTTCTTGAAGAAGTAAAAAAACCAATATGAAGGGTTAAGTCTTTTATTGTGCTTTTTATATAAGCCTACGGTGCTTTAAAAGCCTACATATAGAATACAGTGGCTCCGGTGGTCGAGAGGCACACATGTCTCGTAAATTGTTCGTGCAATTATAATTATTCGTTTTCCAAGAATACCACCACAGTATCCTTTGCTTCTCCTTGGAGACTAAACGGTTGGATCGCTGGGCTGACGACTCGCATTCGAAAAATAAAGAATCGGTTTATAAAGTAAACAAAATGACAAATGGATACCGCCAAAACAACATCGGACCCCCGCTCAAGTACCCGGAAACGAGATTTAGGATCGGCACGTGGCCCGTGGAGTCACTTAGGAAACCAGGAGCGTTGGAGGACCTAATCACATACATGAATGAGTATCGGCTCTAGTGGAGATGAAATCGAAAATCTTGAAGCTGTATTTCTTCTTGGGGCGCAGGTAAAGAAGGCTGTTTTGGATTTCCAAGCAGTCAATACCTGTTTATGTATGAAGTTAGCCAACCTGTCGATAATTTGTGTACATGCGCCCACAGAAGTCAGCCAGCCCCAAGATAAAGACTCATTTTACAATGGCTTGGATGATCTGATGGGATCTATAACCGAACACGATGTTATAGAATGATAATTGGGAACTTTAATGATAGAGCTGGCAGAAACCGGCTGACTTATGTAAAAACATAGGTCCGTACTCCCGACGCGAAACTGCGACCGATAATGGTGAGAGAATGATGTACTTTGCTATTACTCACGATCTTAGAGTAGCAAGCACGTTTTCCCCTCACAAACAGATACATTTGGAAACATGGACACATCCTCGCAAAATTTCGAGCAGCCAAATTAATCATGTGTTAATTTCAAAAGGGCGAGCTAGTGTTTTGCAGGATGTCAGAACTTATCGGTCAGCAACCAAATTCGTAGGCAGCGATCATCATTTGGTCACTGCAAAGCTATACGAGGTAAGTTTTCGTACAGTTCCGAGAACACAACGAAACGAATAGAACGTTTCGACTGTGAAGGTTTGATAAATGAAGATCAAAAGTAACGATATCAGGATCTGGTCACCGACAATATTGAGGAAGCTAATTACCAGTCTGACTGTTTGAACTCTGTCTGGCAAGCACTGAAAATTTCGGTTGTCAGTGCTGCTCGACATACTTTAGGTATAGTGAAAGTCAGACCCAAGAATGATTGGTTTGATGACGAGTGTCGTCAGGCAGTCGAGCAACAAAATATAACCCAGAGTGAAGTGCAACAAAGTTTCACAATCGCGATGAAAAACAAGGCTACTCTTACTATGACTGCAGCTAAGCAGATTTGTAGGCGGAAAAAGCGTGAATGGTGAAAGGCCGAGATTATGAAAGTTCAACAACTCTGCAATGACCGAAGTTCGCTTAATTTCTTTAAAGGAATTACTGGAATGCACCATACTTTCAGGCCCTCTTGATATTCGGAGGGGATACTTTGTGGAACTGTCTTTTTAACCACATTTGATTAGTATGGCGAACCGAAGTAATTCCTGACGAATGGAAAGTGGCCGCGATTTGCCCTATTTTCAAGAAGGGAGACCGCTTGAGTGTGAGAATTATGGCGGTATAGCTCTGCTTTGCACAGCATACAAGTGACTGTCCTACATTATATTGGATAGAATCACCGCTCTAGCAGAGGGTTGGTGACTATCAAGGAGGATTTTGTCCGAATCGATCAGTCACTGATCAGGCCATTTCGCTGCGGATGGTTCTAATTGTCTAAATTTGTCTAAATATTATGAGACTTCCATCCCCGTACATCAAGTGCTCATGAATTACCGGCAGGCCTATGATTCGATCAATCGAGAGAGTTTGTGGTCTGCAATGGAATATCTAATGACAGTGGGTGTTCGGCAGGGAGATGCTCTGTCCCCGATACTCTTTAATCTCGTGTTGGAGTACATTTTTCGTAAAACTGAAACAACTCATCGCAACGTCTTATATCGCCAATCTAATCAGGTGCTCGCATATGCAGATGAACATGCGTGATTAGACTGAATAGCAACGGAGTGAAGCAAATATTTGATCCGCTTGTAGAGTTTTCAGCTTCTGTTGGACTACAGATCAATGGGTCCAAAACGGAATACATGATCTCTGGTTATAGGGACAGAGGTTAAAATATTTGAGCTCTCTTATCACTCACGATAACAGTGTGGGTGTGGATATTAAAGTGCGGCTGGTAGCAGGCAGTCGTGAAGTTGAATGAAGCTTTATAAAGCGTTGATCAGGCCCGTTGTTATGTGTCAGTGCGAGAGATGGCTCCTTACGTTTGATAGAAGAGGCATGCGTGTGATTTACGGCTCAAAACGCGAAGTACCTAGATGGCACATACCGAGCTCTGTACAATATTGAGATCAAAGATCTGATGAACATCGCCGATATTGTACATAAAATACGGTGCCAGCGAGTATGCTGGCTCGGTCACGTTCTGCGTGCTAATCTGGAACCTATTGGGCATCGATCTCTGAAAGGAGATCCACCAGGCGACGATGGCTCCACGGTATATAGAACGACTTGGCTTCTTCAGATTGTCTAAGACAGTATGAAGTCCAAGCCCAGGATCGAAACAGTTGGAGCCAGATGGAGACTGATTGATGAAACAGTAAGGGCCCAATTCTTCAATTAACATTTTCAGCCAAAAACCTTATTTAATAAATTTCGAAATTTTTTTTATTGAAGTGTGAAACGGTTTAGAAGCTAAATGGAAATTTACCAAATTAATACAATTTTATGTATGACCGACACTTTAACCTTATGAGGGTTGACTAAACAAACGTATACTAGTACAATGTTTGATCCGAATATTTCAAATTTCAAAATGTCCTCACATATTCGAGTCGTATACAAACAAAAAAAGAACGCGAGGCCGATGAAAATAATTAAAATCAAATTAATTTTTAATTAAAGTGAATAAAAAAGAATTTTTTAGTATATTATATAATTTCGTAGAGACGCGAACGACCTTGTCAAATTAAAAATAATGATCGAAATTACATATCACGTAATCACCGCGACAATATGCCTTCCCATCTCGGACCATAAATCGGTCTAGAGAAATTATACGGTTTGATTGACACTTCGATTTATACAAGTACAGTACACATATATAGGCAAAATAAAATACGACACAAACTGGCTCTATAGGTAGTCATGTAGGTAGATTTGATCTTACATGATCTTTTTGATGAATGGCAATAAAAATAATTTCACTTAACTTTTTTTTTTTTTGTCGTTCAACTAAAAACGAAATTAAATTAATTTTTTACACAATAAATTAAGAAGAAAAAAAATTGTAAATTGTAAATAAATCATTAAGTAAATAACGAATACCACAGAAGAAGAGGTGGTGGATATGTGTATGTGCATGTAGTAAACGACGAAAGAAATAAAAATGATTGCTCTAGTTTGAGAGTTATGTCTGTATAGTTATACTCGCATATACGAAATGTGACCTGAGGCATTTTCAGGAGGGGCCTCAAATTATAATTTAATTCTTCGTAATTTGTATATATGTTTTGTATAAATACTGAGTTATGATCCACAATTGATCATAGTTTCAATTCACCATCAAACTACAAAACAACTTAATATATAGCTCTTCAAAATGGCATTCAAAGTGAGTTTAAAATCATCACATTATTTATATAAATGTATAAATTACTAACAAGTGGATTTATTTTCAGTTCGTCACATTCTTTGCACTTGTTGCTGCGTGCAGCGCAATTGAAGTACAACAATACTATCAACACGCTGCCCCAGCTTATGTAAAATCTGTTGCTTCCCCAGCATATGTTCAAACTGTAGCCGCACCAGCCTATGTAAAGACATTGGCCGCACCAAGCTATGTGAAACAAGTTGAATACGAAGCACCAGCCAAATACGATTTCTCATACGATGTACATGATCCATCAACCGGTGATGTTAAAAGCCAACACGAAGTACGTGAAGGAGATGTTGTACATGGATCATACTCGCTCATCGAATCAGATGGTCATCGCAGAACCGTAGACTATACCGCTGATGAACATAATGGATTCAATGCTGTTGTACGTCGTGAACCAACCGACATTAAAGTACCAGTACCACAATACGCTCAATATGCTCCAGTTGCTAAATATGTTTCGGCCCCAGTTACCAAATACGTTCAAGCTGCACCACAATACGTTTCAGCTCCAGTCACCAAATACGTACAATCTGCTCCACAATACGTTCACTCAGCACCACAATACGTATCAGCTCCAATCACCAAATACGTTCAATCTGCGCCACAATACGTGCATGCAGCACCACAATATGTATCTTCACCAGTTACCAAATATGTTGCTGCCGCTCCAGTTGCAAAATATGTTGCACCAGTTGCCCAATACGCTGCACCAATCCAACACTATACAACCCATGATGCTGCCCATGTTCAATACTCAGCACCAGCCCACAGCTATCACTATTAAGAGGACGTTTAATTCATATAATTTATTTATTTAAATGTTAATTGTACATACATACATACATACATACCTACGTATTATATAGGTAAATGCTTGATTTACACTTTTCTTGTTTTCACTTCACTATATACAATATAATGTAATGTATAAGTGCAGATTTTCGTTAAAAGTATAAAATTGAAATGAAATTGCCATTTTAAAACTATAATAGTTTTGTTGTATTAATTTCCGAAATTCAAGCCGAAAAGTGAATGGCACTCGCACGTAAATCATGATCTGTCTGTGCGTGTGTCTCGCCTGGACATTGAATTATATTATTGTTTAATTGGTAATTACATACATTGTGTGCACATATTATAATGCCATAGGTCGCATACAGGGTAATTTGACATTGTCTGTCATAATTGGTCTAGTTTCGTTTCGCAAATATCAAAAAAAAAAAATAGTTTTGGGAAATTTTATGGTTCAATGTACTTTCATAAACTTTACCACTAAACAATACATTAAGAATGGTAATTTAATATGTATTCGGTATATAAGTGTGTGACATTGAGATTTCGTTGTCTCAACAAAATATATTAAATCAATAATACTGAATGCCCGTGAAAAAATATTTAAATATATTTGTTGATTGTTTTCACAGTGGACCTCATCAGTTAAACAGGTACAATCAACGGTCAGGTGTTTATAGGGAGGAGGTAATATTGAAGGGAGTAATAATGGAGAAGGTTATTAATTCTAAATGACAAATCCTCTATTACATTTGTTAATAAATTTTAAGCATATTTAAGGAAGACGTTTTAAATTAAAAATTAGGATTCATTCCCAGGTTTGTTAGATACAAATGGTTTTAGAAATTCAATCGAGTGAACAGACCACGAAAGTTGCAGTTGGATGTATGGTAAATGTTGAGATTGTCCATCTAAGAAATTTATTCAAGAGTTCAACGCAGTGAAACACCCATACATTGACCCACAAAACATATATGACCATATGACCATAAAACGAGGTAAACAAAAAATTAAAATAAAAAATTTGATAACTCATGAGGGTTCCGTACTCAATGCCATGAAGGCCCATGGTGCATACGCCGGATACTATCCTAATTCGCAAACGCGCACTGCAGCCTTAGCAAACTGGATAAGTCTAGATCTAGACATGGTAGTCAACTGACTTACATTAATATACCTACAGTTAAAGATCTCAAAACGAATAAAATTGAAAGCAGGATAGCTGCACACGAAATGAAGGCAGTAAGCCCATACGATGGAGATAACCCTTAAAACGCCCATGACCCGTAAGAATCGCAACCAAGACTCTTAATTGGTCCTTTTTTAAGGATAAACCATACTTGGTAGACCTCCAATTAGAAGAAGCATGCCACTGTACCCTTAGATCTTTCACCTTTGGCTGAACAGTCAGCGTTCTCATTGCCTTCGATGCCACATTGAGCTGGTACCCACATCACCGTAACGGAATTGATGGAACCAATAAGGTTAATGAATTGTTTTCAATCCTTGACAATTGTTGAGTACATTTTGAGTACAGCTTTGAAACTATTTGTAGACACAAATATGTTTTGATCTTTAACAGCGAAATTCAAAGCCTCAATAGCACTATTTGTCAACGCTATTACTTCCGTCTTCCAAAACAGTGCAAAACGAACCCAAACTGATTAAAGATCAGACCAGAGACAGTAGATTCCAAATCTAGCACTGAGATTAGAGCGAGAATCATCCGCAAAGAAGACTAAGGTCTTGTCTAACTTTTTGAGAAAATCCTCCGAAATCCACAGGTCACTTGATGGATCTAGCACTGAGAATAAATTGGAAAAGAAAATTTAAATTCGGGAAGTAATCTATCATTAACTATATCAATTTCTAGTAAGCATGAAGAATAATTTTTAAAAATATGTGTATGCCCCACGATAGAACCGAGAGTATTCCAAGCTCCAATGAATCTCAAGCGAAACGCTGCAGAGCAAGCAGTGCCAAGAATAACGGTGCGTAGCTGAGGCATGGAAAGAATAGATTCCATAGCAAGTAGTGGAGTCGAGGACATAGCACCAGTAACAGCTCTACAAGCAATGTTATGTAGTTTATTAAGTTTAGCTATAGAAGCCTTAAGATTAACCACTAGCCACTACATGATAGAAGCAAAAGATAGTATCGGTAAGACCAGCGATTTGTATATGAAAAACGGTATCCTGGGTGTTAGACCCCATGATTTCACAAAGGCTCTTCTACATTGACAATATATGGCAGTAGCTTTCTGAAGTTTGCTATCAAGATGATATTTCATTTTAAACTTAACTAAATCAGTCTTATAGATGGGTTGAAGTGCAGACCCTTATCATTTGAGTTTAACAGGATATGAGTACTCAACAAAAGTTGGTGTTGCCACCTACTAGTCGTTGGTCAGAAATCTTGGAAAAGTCGGACTTCAGAGCATAATCACAACTACGTGAACAAACGTTCGCTGCACCTGGAACACATTATTTTAAAATAAGTCAGAAAAGAAGAAGTAGCTCACGGAATTAATTAACCAATTCGACTGAAAAGGTTGATCGGACAGAGTTATCCTCAACAACGTTTTGAGTTGGGTCTCAGTTACATCCAAAGGTATTATGAATGTACAACATTTTAAAAAAAAATTACTTTTCGGAATAGAATATTTAATTGCTTTTCGGAATGCTAAATTCCATCATACGGATTAATTCCAATATTCTGGATATCTATATCATCAACCACTTTTCAATTCCATCACATTCTAAATGCTGAGCACCATCACCAGCAGGAATGGGCGTTTATGCGTAATTTAATATTTACTACATTGACGTGTCGACTACCCGTAGACAACGTCAACAACGTAGTTAACGTCGATAATGTAGACAATTCAGAGAGTGATTTTGTACAGTTTTAAATCTCCTTCAACACATTTTAATAAACTCAATTCTCTCTAAAGGTTTACTCTATAGTTAGAGGTTGCCATTTGTAATTAATTTTCAACCAAAGCTCGTATACAAATCGCCCAGACTCATTTATATTTTTAGGGTTAATATTTTGACAGGCTCAACAATTTTGGCACAATCTAGACAAAACTCCCAAACAACATTGCCTTAATTGTCGGCGTTGACCAATAACCTTGCCAAGTAATCTACGTAATATTTTACATGCCGAACACCGCGTAGATTACAAAGCGTTATCTAAGTATGAGTGAAAATAAAGTAATATTTCACTTGACTTAAACTAAATATGAGTGGATTTTGAATTTTAAATTGAGTTCAAAATCAAACATTAAATTGAAAAAAATAGTTTATCTTATTTGAGTTGGCGTATATAGCGAAATATCAGTTTCACGCGTGACGTGACCCAAACATTCGGGGTGGAAAAGTTTGAAGACATTTGTGGTTTAGGTAATCGGCCACAATTTTCAGATTATATCACTTGGATTGGTTTAAGTGTTATCTGTAAGTGTTATTATGTAAGTGTTAAGGATTTACTGGAAACAAATTTAGATGCATTTAAAAATTGTAATATTATCCGAGCTATGTATGTTGACCAATAGCTGTTGACCGTATAGGGTTGAAATCAGTGAGATTGGTTTATCTTTGTATATTACAGGAACGAAAATCGAATGGTATTTTTCCAATGGGCGCGTGACCAATTATGATTCAACATAATTTTTTTTACGTTCTGGATCATTTGTTTGTTAAATCTGGTTTTACAAAGCACGCGGAGTGATAAATTGGCATAACCTGCATTAAGTTGTTGGTATATAGCTACGACAAGTTGAAAAACAACGCCCTTTGACCGCGTTAATATATAGACAATGTCAACAACGTAGACAACGTTGATAATGTAGACAATTCATCTTGTGTCATATTCTAAACTAGTTTTAAACTTCGTTGACCAGATTTCTTTAGGATACCAATGCGATACGGACGGTGACAGTTTTATAATATCATATTATTCAATAACTAGAGATTAAATTAAAACTGAAACTATCAAATTATTATTTATCAATTTCTAAAGTTGTTTCTAACATTTTGCAGGGAAGTTTTAAATTTAAAAAATATGCTGTATTTGTTAATGAGTTTCGCCGTTGACACAAAACATTGGCCAAGTAATCTACCATAGCGTAAACTACCTCGCCCATCCCTGACCAGCCTCGATTTTCATTTAAAATATGTTATGATTGAATTAGTATTCGCTGTTTGGTGTTTAGACAACTATTAGATGAGAGGAAGTGATATTTTAAAATTTTAAACAATATCGCCCTGTATTTTAAAAAGTCATAAAACTTATGACCAATATCAATTAACCTTCTCATAATGTTAATTAGATTTGTTTTACATTGACCCCTGACTAGTAAGGCCTTGCTCTAACGAATTTGTAACATAAAACACACCCAATATATCAAACTATTATATATCAACCCCAAACGAGCTAATTGCGCGAACTAACCAGCTTTAAACCAGGCCATGGCGAGCAATGCAATTTTATACATTGTATGTAATATTACTCTAAAGTATGTAGATAAAATTCCCCGCGCAAAGGAAATTCAAAAGAAATTACTATTCTTGTGCACAGTATATACACACACATACACATAATATAGAGCACAGATTTCGCACATGAACTAGATATTTGATCAAAAAGTACACAACAATTTCCGTTTTAATATAACAAGAAACTTTATTTGAACTTGAATCAAAATTCCACTCTATCTGTACGAATACCAGTATGCATATATATGTACAAGAGAATTGAGAGTATAGTTTAAACAAAATAATAGTTTATGCTGCTGTTACATATTATGTCTACATTATTGAAAATGAAAGTTTTGTTCGCTATACATTACCCGAGATTAAATTTTTGTATAAATAATTCGAAATTTTCGTTTAATTGTATCATTCAAGTTTTGTAAATCGACCCAAACAAATCGACCCGATTAATAAAAATGGCATTCAAAGTACGACCGACTAAAATAATTTGTACTTTAATTCGTTTATAAATAAATTTTTTTTTTAATATTACAGCTCGTAACATTCTTCGCCCTCATCGCTGTTGCCGCTGCTGGCCAAATTGCATACCAATCCGCACCAGTATTGGTAAAACAATATGCCTCAGCACCAGTATATGCTGCCAAACAAGTCGAATACGATGCACCAGCTGAATACGAATTCAACTATGCCGTCCATGATGAACACACCGGAGATGTTAAAAGCCAACAAGAAACACGTAAAGGTGATCATGTTGTAGGACAGTACTCGCTCATCGATGCTGATGGTTATAAACGTATTGTTGATTATACCGCTGATGATCACAGTGGATTCAACGCTGTTGTACGTCGTGAACCATTATCTGGATACAAACAAGCTCCAGTTTATGCAGCTGCTCCAGTCACCAAATACGTTGCTGCCGCTCCAGTTGTAGCTAAATATGTATCAGCTCCAGTCACCAAATACGTTTCAGCCCCAGTTGCATATGCCGCCGCTCCAGTCGCCCACTACAGCCATGGACTCGCTCCAGTCGCTCAATACAACCATGGACTCGGTCAAGTAGCATACAGTGCACCAGCTCATAGCTATCACTATTAAATAAGGATGCCAATTTTAAGGAAAATATTTATTGAAATTTAGAATAAAAATTGAAACATAACCTATATATCTGAGTCTTAATTTTTCGCCTAAGCGGTAGATTGCCCTTCTACCTTAATCTACCGTACAGCTAGCACTGTTGCCAAATGTTAATTTACAAAACGACTATATAAAATGAAATGGTTTACTAGCACATCAAAGATGGTTAAATTATTTTAGAAAGTCGAAAAATCTTGGGTTGGTTATACTGAATTTTTCAAAATATGTCAATACGTGCTTTGCATTTTTAGACACAATGCGAATGTAGAAAGGGTTCTTCGCGTATACATAACCACTATAGCGGCTAGCCAGTGAAACAATCAAAGGAATTATTTGAAAGGCTCAATTAATGGAGTTTTATTGTCTAGGGCAGGGTTTTTATAATTATATTTTTGCAGATTTGTATATTTGGTGGAAGCAATGAAAAATATTGTAAAAACAATTGAATCAATAAAATTTCTTCGAAAAGTTCATTTGTTCATAATGAAGCCTTTATGTTTTATGTTGGATCGTATAGTATTATAGTTTCAAAAGCGCAACCTTTTCAAGATATATGTAGCTTTTATGTAAGATTAGATTGAAATAAAATATTTAAACTTGTTTTTAATTATAGATGATTACATGATAATTCCTTAAATTTTTAGGACAATTGTAAAACCTTTCTCAAAAAGCTCATCTTATCAAAAGTATAACGTTTATCTCGGATCGGCAACAAAGAAAATATTTACACTGGTTCTTTAATAGCGGAAGCCAGATGAATAATATTATTAAAAACTTAATTTCCAATTGGAAGTACAATTGAAAGTTTGTTATCAAAAGCTCAACTTTTCATAAAATGAGATTTAGGTCGCATTGATTCCCAATAAAATATTTTACGCTTATTCTTTAAAAGGAGCGATAATGTACAAATATCAAAAATGTAATTTCCAATTGTGAATGTTATGTGCCCAAAGCTCATCTTTCCATAATAGAACTTTTATGTTGGATCAAAATCAATATGCTTTATTCAACTCTATTCAAATATTTTGGATCTACTTTATGTAATACGCCAGCATATTCTTCCCACATAAACGCATCCATAAAGCCCCGCATGGCAATCTAACGACGGGACAACGGTTAACCAAATCGAATAAAAGGCATCCTCTTCTCGAAAATGCATTTTTCTAGCCTCAATGACATCAGAACCAAACGTGGAGCTAATTACGGCTCGGACCACTTCCTGGTAGTTGCTGAATTAAAATTTCCCCTCTCCACCACGTACAATCATCGTTTTCAGCGTATCACTCGTTGGAACACAGGTACATTGAACAACGAAGTTACCAGGACCGCCTTCGAAACTACTTTATCGGGAAACTTGGAGGATAAACCACATTCTGACTCCGTTCAACAACAGTGGGACATCATCAAAACGGCGGTAACCGATGCCTCAACGTCCACCATGATTGAATGCCTCAACGTCCACCATGAACGATGATTGTCTTCAGCGTACGTCAACGAAAACTATCTCAAAGATCCAAACAATCTCACAACGCCTATATATGGCTGCAAGGAAAATTTCCAATCGGCTATGCAGACGAAAGAATCGAGAATGGCATGAAGAACAAGCGCTCAACATCCAAAATTCTAGCCTGAGACATAGATATCGCTGTTTAAGATTACTATAGCTACCGAGTTTCAGCCGCATAGCAGCGCTATTCGCAACGAATCCTGTGAATTATTGTTGGACACTAAAACCGTCCTCGTAGTGTGGCGGAGGTATTTTCACTCACTTCTAACAAACAGGCACTACCTTCCGAGCAACAACTTCTCTTACTTCAACGCGATATTAACGTCGAGATAACACCACCGCCCCCTCCAACATATAAGACGAAGTGCGGAACGTGATATCATAGATGAAAAATTACCAGAGAACTGGTGAGGATGGTTTGTTTTACCGCATGTTTGAGCTCATATCAATAATTTGGTCTACAAAAGACATCCCAGAAAAGTGGAAGACAGCTCTTATCTGCCCGCTTCATAAAAACGAAGATTAACCGGTTTTCCTTTTTATGAACTACAACAAATACCGCGGTATAGCTTTGCTGAATACAGGCTTCAAGGTTTTGGCCAAAGTAGTCGCGGTAAAGTTATCAGCGTACACCAAGAGGATCTTTGGTGATTTTCATAGATCAACAACCGATCAAACTTTCACTCTGAGGATGGTACTAGAAAACTGCTATAAAATGGGCATCCCGTGCCCAGTCTATTCGTAGACTTCCAGCAGGCGTATGACAGCATTAAGAGAAATACGTTATGGAACGTCTTGTCCTATCTGGGCACCGTCAAAATTGGTTTCTTTGTGTCAGGTTTTAATGGATGGCTCAATAAATTAGGTGCAAATGAAGGTACAATTTCGGATGCCTTCGAGATAACATCTGGAGTACGACAAGGAGACCCGATAGCTCAGATTCTCTTCAGTGTACGATGTTGATATTTGCATTCTAGGTCGCAACATCATCGCCCTGAAAGAAGTGCTCCTTCCGTTGGAAATGACAGCCCAACAAATGGGCCTTCAGATCAATGAAGCAAAGACTAAATTATGGTGACTGGCAGAAGGCAGCCAGGTGGGGATTTTATTTCTGGAGACACACGCAGAATGAAAAAGTTGAAGAGTTCAAATATCTAGGATCCCCGATCAGTGAGCAAAACTCTGTTTCTGTCGACATCGCATCGAGGATTGCAGTAGGCTACCGAGCATTTAACGCCAACATTAAGGTCTTCAAGTCTCCCCACATATCGCGCAAAGTGAAACTAGACATCTATACAAAGTGCTCATAAGGCCAGTTATCACCTTTGGTTGCGAGTCTTAGTAACAGCGCAAAACATCAACAAAACTTGCTCGGTCCCATTCAAGAGGTAGCCTACAGGATGCGTATGAATCACGAGATTAGAAATGATCTCGATAAAGTTATGACCTACCCATTGGATGGACGACGTCGAGGGTGACTTGATAACACTCGGTCATCGTGCCTGGCGTTCTCTTGCAGTGGATCGCACTGTTTGGAGGAGCATCGTTGAAGCGACCAAATCCCTCCATATGGGATGTAGCACCAGCGTATATATGTAATACGAAAAGTAATAAATAAAAATATGTAATACGAAAAGTTTTGATCGATATTGATCCGAAGTTTGAACCATTGAGGATACCCGGCGAAAACCAGGGTAGGAGAATGGGGTTGGCGCTCAATATGTTGGATATTCAAGATCACCTATACGTGGTCAACAACGTGATCAATATCAAGTATTTTTGAAATTAGTGCTAAAAATATTTATTCAGTGCGAAATTGCAAATCTGATTGTTACGGGCTAAAATAAATTGGATGATGCTAAATCTGCCACTGAAAGTGCTGAATTGATAACACTGATTAGCTAGTATACAAAGCTTATTTCAATTTAAATACAGTTCAAAAATAAAAATTATTTGTTAAAGGCATTTAGGATAGCAAAAACCACAATTTCAGTAACACACCGCATTAAGCACTTAAATCGCGAACTACTATTCTACCAGTGACAGACTGGGATTTAGCTAAACGTGTACTAATCCAATTGCTCTGATACACTGATGTTTTACAAAATTTAAAATATTATCACAGAGTACTTAATTACTTAGAGTATTATCTTTCCTATATCTCTGTGGCATATGAAATAATCAAAACAATTTTTTTCGAATTTCATTCAAAGTATCCGCACAAAACGAGATAACAATATATATAATTATCTTGAACTCTTTCGCTCACATGATTGTTATTAAAATTGATTTTCAAGCAAATATTATATAGCTCATCTCACTCTTTATTATATTGCAACCATAGTGTGCCATGAAACGAAATAAAATTTTTGATAAAGGCTTGTACACGAGTACACGAGTAATTTTTGATAAAGGCTTGTACACGAGGAAATATTTGCTAGGAAATCATAGCCGATCTCTCTCTGAGAGAATTTTTGTGTGATTAAGAGAATTTTTGTGTGATTAAGTTGGTCGTCTGCGAGTTTTTTGCTCAAAGTTAAATATATTTCAACTCAAAGAAGAGAAAAAGGGGCGTGTTTTTCGTCATTTTAGTTGATTTGATTGGGAGAGAGATCGGCTATGATTTCCTAGCAAATATTTCCTAACTCGTGTACAAGCCTTTATCAAAAATTTTATTTCGTTTCATGGCACACTATGGTTGCAATATAATAAAGAGTGAGATGAGCTATATAATATTTGCTTGAAAATCAATTTTAATAACAATCATGTGAGCGAAAGAGATCAAGATAATTATATATATTGTTATCTCGTTTTGTGCTGATACTTTTAATGAAATTCGAATAAAATTGTTTTGATTATTTCATATGCCACAGAGACATAGGAAAGATAATACTCTGAGTAATTAAGTACTCTGTGATATTATTGTAAGTGGAATTGTTAAGAAGCCGATGTTATCAGCTTTACCGCATAATAGCGCATAATGGCTTACATTAAACTCATTATAACGAGATAAACTTTAATATAATACGAGAGTATAAATGCGTTTAGTCATTAGACCTAAACTAAAACGAATTTTACACACTATATAGCTTAACAATACGTATATAGTTTGTCAAATGTATCACAGTCTCAATAAATTAATATTTTCTATGATGTGAATGTAGCCAAATAGGATGTTTTTGTTCAAGGACATATTATTTTGTTTTGTAAACTTCTTTGGATGGCTTTGATTGAATAAAATAATCGGCAGTGCACTTCTAAAAGTTCCTTATCCCTTACCTCGGACTACCATATTCATGAAATTTGTATTTCCAAATTTAAAATCATGGGAGGAAGATTTGCTCTATCACCTTTTTAGAAATTGAATGGAATTATTTAAACATTTAACACGTCGTATGGAATTGATTAGTCTGACGTCAGAAATTTGGTTCAATGATATATAGTTCCGGAAATTGTACTGAATTGTATTCAACTTTCAACTATGTACATACGAGTACATATGTATATTAATTATACAAATTACAAATAAAGGTAATAAAATAATTTCGCAACTGAACAATTTATTAAGTAACAATAAATTTGATTGAACTTGAATAGTAATTCTGTGAAAAATTGCTAAATACGTGGGCAAGCGCGAAATAAAAATAAATGAAAATGAAAGTACACGTATGTACATATGAAGTAACGAGAAACTAACTAGCTGTGATTAATTCATGTCAAGCAGTTATATTTATTTTTTTTGGTATAAATAAATCGGAAATTTTGTTAAAGTGTATCATTTAAGTTTTGTTAATCAATCAACAAAGATCTCAGTAAAAATAATATTAAAATGGCATTCAAAGTATGATTTATTGGAATATTTATAGCCCCCAAAGTACAGGTCGATTATAATAATTTAACTTTTAATATTTTTTAGTTTGTTGCACTATTCGCACTCATCGCAGTTGCCGCTGCCGTACCAGTAGCATACCAACCAGTGTTGGTAAAACAATACGCCGCCGCACCAGTATACGCTGCCAAACAAGTTGAATATGATGCACCAGCTGAATATGAATTCAACTATGCTGTCCATGATGAACACACCGGAGATGTTAAAAGCCAACAAGAAACCCGCAAAGGTGATCATGTTGTAGGACAATACTCGCTCATCGATGCTGATGGTTATAAACGTATTGTTGATTATACCGCTGATGATCACAGTGGATTCAATGCTGTTGTACGTCGTGAACCATTATCTGGATACAAACAATCTCCAGTTGTACAACAACAAGTTTATGCTGCTGCTCCAGTCACCAAATACGTTGCTGCCGCTCCAGTTGTAGCCAAATATGTATCAGCTCCAGTCACTAAATACGTTTCAGCTCCAGTTGCATATGCCACCGCTCCAGTCGCCCACTACAGCCATGGACTCGCTCCAGTCGCTCAATACAACAACCATGGACTCGGTCAAGTAGCATACAGTGCACCAGCTCACAGCTACCATTACTAAATGCATGCCTATTTTAACTGAATGATATTAATATTTATTTATTTAAAATATAGAATTTAAAAACTAAAATATTCGTTTTATTAATTTTATGCGATGGAACTAGGTGTAAATACGTAATAGACGTCACAAAGAATATTGTCACAAAACTTTCCGTTTAATTGAAATATTAATTTTAATTGAAGGATTATTCAAACTCCTCATTCGATTGAGCAAACGAATATAATTTTCATAAGCCGAAGTGTTATGTGCAAATGAATATAATATACTGATGAATACTTCAAGCCTCAGCCGTCCATAAGACTTAACGTAATATCTGACTTAAGCAACAATATATACTATGTAACATAAACCAAAGTTTTATGACTTAAGCTACATTATATGTGAGCATTGTATGATATATGGTAAAAAACCTTTATTACCAGGAATTACCAAACAATGTTGCACAGTTCACAAAAATTTTATTTAAAAAAAACCAAATTAGTATACACAAATTGTCACTCAAAAGAGTTATCTGGTCCCTGCCACCATAGGTAGTAGTCCGGAAGTGTGCGTAGGGTCATATCGCACAATGAACAATCAGCTGGGTGATTCTTTGAAGCAACATGGCTCCAGCGGCTTCTCGGAAATATCTGTAGAATTTCGGATGTACGATTTGCCACAAACGTCTTCCATTTTCGAGGTAAATCCGATAACCAGGCAAGTACGATTGTCGAATCAGTCCAGGCATAGACATGGTGCTTGTGATCACGAAAAACAGTCGAAATGTATTTGATTAGTTTGGCTAATAGTCCAACGCCACATAACTCTGCCCTCGGCCATGATACTTTTTTTTCCAATCACTAGTCTTGTTTGGACGTGGCCGTTGGATTCTGTTTAACGTAGACACATGACCGCAGCGTAAGCCAATTCTGAAGCATCACAAAAACAATGAAACTGAAATTGGTTGACCTACATATATGACATTCCAAGATGACGAGGTATCTCAACACACTCTAATTATGGCAGATTATTCTTAATGGATAGCCACTGTTGATGAACGTCGTGGGGTAGTTTACCATCCCAATCAACCTTGAGGACCCACAATCTTTGAAACAACAGTTTTATCGCGATCATAAAATTCTAGAAATGTCTAATAACAGTGACTGTATATTGTTTCTGACCGAAAATAAGTCTCTCCAGCGCAAACCAAGAGTTTTAACCGTCATTGCCTCATCATCATCTAATTCTAGTGTGATCTTTCATCAAATCAGGAATTTTCTTCAAAATTTGCGGAGAATTTGACTTCTATTTTCTCAAGTGCAATGCAGCTACAGATAAAACAATTGTTAGCTCTTCAAAACATCGAGGGTCTAAACAAGCAAGTCGTCTACGTAAAAATCTCGATTAATAATTGCAGCGGCCTCAGGAGATATTTTCACATACATTTTCTCAGAACAAAAGATCACATGTTGACGAAAACGAGTGAGGATTGTAACGATGTCGTCTTCTATGGTCGGTCCAACCAACAATGTGTCGTTCAACGAAACTCCTGAAGATGACTTGTAAGAGCCATCAAATGCAACTTGCAATTTTGTTGTGGAACTATCTGATTCATGATAAGGTAAGTAAAACTGATCACAATCGTTCATTGGGTCCAGGTACCTAAGTGACACATATTCTTAAATAAATTTCTTGTATTCTTTAGGCGACGATCGAGAGTGGCCCACTATAAGTTGAGGAGACTTAAACGTCAGTAAACGCTTTGATCAGTTCGACGAATGGAATTGATGAATAAGTTTCGTTGTTGTACATTTCGTTGTGGTGCTAGCAATATGCAACCAAACTTTGTTAACTGGGCATGTGTGTGCCCATCAATTATGATTTTTTCATCAGCGCCGAATAACAGCTCCATTTCTCTAGCCTTGTCGTAGTAGGGATCAGCAGACTCCAGGCTAGATGAGTTGCCGTTTTCCACATTAAGAGAGTCTGCAGGGTAAACGACCAGCAGTTTAGATAATATCATATTTTGAGTTGCATCTATAGATGATATTTCGATTTGAACTAGACCTTTCGTAGTCGCAGAGATACAATCAGCCAAACCATTGACAGTGACTGAAAAACGGTTTCGAACAAGTCCTAAACGTTGAACTGACTTGTCTGTAATAAGTGAGCATTGTGATCCAGAATCGAGCAATGCATGTGCAAAATGTGAGTCGGTCCTGAACGGTCTAGAATTTAAACCAGTGCGGTTGGCAGTGGGGAAATACGTGAGCTAGTCATTTTATGATTCATGTTGGATGAGTTTGTGGTGGTGGCTAAAATGCTTCCTTGCGGTGACATTTTGGATTGTGAATCCGGTTGTCGCGAAAGCAATTGATTGTCTTGCGTGGCAGCTTGTTGATTGATGATCGCTGCTTATGTCATCGGCATCGATGGTACGAATGGTAGTATGATGGAGATGGTGGCATCGTCTACATCTGTTAGTTGATTGGTATAAGTTGGCCTCATGATCGAACTTGAGACAGTTTTGGCAAACAGACAATTGTGTTACAACTGATAGACGACCATTAACGTCCACATCATAAAATTTGAAACATCTATAGAGGGAATGCCTTCGGTTGCATAAGAGACAGTTCTCCGCATTTTTTAGTCATATTAAATCATTTTAATTTCTTAAAGCTGGCTCATTACTCTGTTTCAGTTAAAAATAAGCTTTGATCTCTAGTTGTATAACTTTAGCTGTAGAACCATGTGGTTTAAGTTAAGAAATTAATTAAATAACTTATCTGATAGTGTTTACTTGAATTATACAGATTTATAAAACGTGTATCCTGTTGCCTTGACATTTACTAAACATAGCTAAATTATTAGCGCGCCTGCAGCATGTACAATTTTCCAATTTGAAAATGTTTAATCGAAAAAAAAATAAACAAAAAAATTCACAAATCAATACCATAAAGTCTACACAATTGACTGAACTTGAAAATAAATTGGTAACTTAGTGTGGGGTTACATAAGAAACTGAAAAACGAGAGTAATGCGCGGTGTATCGAAAAAAAAATCATTAAAAAGGAAAGTATACATGTAAATTGCACATAATATATGTATGTATTACATAAAAGTAATTTTTAGTTTTTGGTATAAATAAATTGAAAAATTTACGAACGATATCATTCCACACTTGATAATCAAACAAACCAATTAAAATGGCATTCACAGTAAGAAATTTTAAAATCTTAAATATTAATTTTTAAAATAAACTCTAATCCAAAAATTATTTACAGTACGTTGCATTCTTCGCCCTCATCGCTGTTGCCGCTGCTGGCCAAATTGCTTACCAATCCGCACCAGTATTGGTAAAACAATACGCCTCAGCACCAGTATATGCTGCCAAACAAGTTGAATACGATGCACCAGCTGAATACGAATTCAACTATGCCGTCCATGATGAACACACCGGAGATGTTAAAAGCCAACAAGAAACCCGCAAAGGTGATCATGTTGTAGGACAATACTCGCTCATCGATGCTGATGGTTATAAACGTATTGTTGATTATACCGCTGATGATCACAGTGGATTCAATGCTGTTGTACGTCGTGAACCATTATCTGGATACAAACAAGCTCCAGTTGTACAAAAAGTTTATGCAGCTGCTCCAGTCACCAAATACGTGTCAGCTCCAGTTGCTTATGCCGCCGCTCCAGTCGCCCACTACAGTCACGGAATTGCACCAGTGGCCCAATACAGTCATGGACTCGGTCAAGTAGCATACAGCGCACCAGCTCACAGCTACCACTATTAAGCGTTACCATTTTATTCAGAAACTGATGGATTAATTTATTTATTAAATAATACAGAAATTATTTAAATGAAAATTTAAAGTTTTATTTGCGTTTGACATCTCGTTTGATTTCTTTTTTATAGCCAAATTTTCAAAAGACGTACTCGTACTACCTCAATATTCAATCTTAGCAATAAGAAGTATGAATATGAACGAGATTTTCCCCTTTGATCGATCAAAACATTCAGTAGATAGTTCCTTCTAACTAATTAGATAGGTAAGTACACAATACAAATTGAACAAACTGTATTTGCTTAATGTTAAATGTATACGTTCAAGAGTGATCCTTTAAATTAGGCAAACTGAGTATTGCCCACATCGTTCTTTTCACCATCCAAGAAAACATTTATTGAAAAAACATAAATCCACCGACATCAAACAAATATTAAGTTAACTTGCACTTGCAAACCCTTTCGCGGACATAACTTAAAACATGCTACTCCCAAAAAGTCAGGCGCCATATCTTCCACGTTTTTAGATATAAAGAAATTCTGACAACACTATTTGAATGAAATGACGGGTTTATTGCAACTAAACCATAAAATAGCAACATGAATTTTTTCGTGTTTAGCCGTCACGACTCTCACGATAAATAA
This sequence comes from Tipula unca, assembly GCA_951394425.1. Classification (NCBI taxonomy): domain Eukaryota; kingdom Metazoa; phylum Arthropoda; class Insecta; order Diptera; family Tipulidae; genus Tipula; species Tipula unca. The sequence goes on from OX596381.1 coordinate 193,490,347, forward strand.
TAATTGATGTCCGACGCCAGTAGAGTGCCATTTTTCGAAAATAATCCGGCGTATAGTGAAGGTTTATCTTCGCAAACCTTTCAACGGAAAGAGGTTTCCCGTCTAACGTTTTCCTTATAGCACTGTCTGCAACGCAAAAAAGTTGTTTTTCTTGGCTTGTCCACTGTCGGAGGAATTTTTACCTGGAAGTGTTGAACAAACTGTGATTTACCAAGTTGATTTTCGATAAGAAATATAAGAACCATTCTACAGTGATACATCAAGAAAGTGAAAAAACAACTTTCTGTACCATTTTATGGTTTTTGTGGGCTCGAATAATAACTGGCCACATATATCACATTTATCAACACCGACCATATTCAAATTATAGGCCTATATTTCTATTGTCTTTATTTTTGCCCAAATCGGGTATTCCCTGTTTTACCCCTGAGTTTATGCCCTGTGATACACAACACGTCCCTATTGTCCATCCATTTACTCACATAAACGTCTCGGTTACACTGCTACTTATATTCATCCTTTTTTAATTTTTTTTTTTTTGTAACGGCCGGAGGATTTCCTTTTCTGTTTGATCGGACAGTACCAGTTGAATGGGTCTTACATTTGAGCTATTATTTAAAATTTCCATATAGAAATGGTGGCCCTTGTTCAAATAAGGTCTCATAAGTCGGAGAACCAGAGTTTGGATCTTACCTGTTTCAGCTTTGTTGGTGTTAATTTTCTCGTTGTAAATTTCAATATTTAACGTACTGGAGTGCACAATTCATAGAATTTAATGCCTTATTTGGTCTACTTGCACTTTATGTACTGCCGGAAAGAGAGAAATCCTTTAAATAAAAGCAGCGATTTCGCAATAATTTTTTGTTAATTAATCCAGAAGTTCTCTAACCTTAAATAGTCGATCCGCTTTATGTTTCGTGTATTTCGTAGTTAAGGCAACGTAAAATTTGCTCAAAACGTCGCCCAAAAATTATCGTAGAACAAATAGGATGAAAGTACACGAGGAAATTTTATTTGTCCTTGGAGTAGGCAGAGGCCAAAGAAATTTTTGATTTCCTTAAAAATTTTGAACCGTCTCTTCCTTATCTTAGTATCTTTCACTTCAATTAATTTTTTTCCATATTTGTTGGTACAGATAACAAAGTATCCAGAATTTCCGGCGTCCAGAATCTAGAAAATATTTCAATTGGCGTAGCAATATTAGAAAGTTCAATTTGTGTTCCCGCATTTTGATTATCAAATCTATCAAATTAGAAATGCTTTCAGTCTTCTTCTATATTCTGCTGTTGCGCGTTTATCCTCAGAGCTGCTAGATTCTGCGCTTAATTCGCCCGGTTCAAAATCTAGATTATTAGAGTACAGCCCCATCGTCTTCAAATGGGTCAGTTGCACTTGTATCAGTGGAAGCACGTTCTTTATCCGAAACAATATCTGACAACTTATTATTGTAAAATTTATTTGTTTTTATTTCTGACATGATTTTATTGTCAAAAAATTAGTTCGAATACACGCCATAAGATTCAAATAAAAATATTTAATTTTAATTGTCAATTATAAATTAATTTATACGAAATTTTATAAAAAATAAAATTTTAATACCAAATTTTAGTCAACTTTGCCAATCGCTCACATAGTAAAACACACGATAAATGATCTAACACTGATGCAAGACCGTTTTTCGTGTGTTTTACTATGCAAGTGCTTGGAAACGTTGACTAAAATTTGTTAGCCAGAATTTCATTTTATTTTAATATTACTAATTTAAATTATAGCAAATGTAAATTTTAATCAACCCACCTCACATAACACACGAAAAATTGTCTAGCACTGATTTTTCGTGTGAAATTATTTAATTCTACTTGACATTTTCTAAATCGATTCATACAAGTGGTATGTGCATGTTGTGTAATGCATAACATTTGTCTAGCATCCGGTGATTTTAGTGACTTTGGGCCATTGGAACACGAAAGATACGCATCCAGTTCCAGAGACTACGTTGACACAATAGAGTTTCGCAAACAATTGTGCCCACGAATGTAAAACAAAAATTTTTCGAATTGAAATTTAATTTCATGGAGATTCATTTTTAATTCTAACTAAATTTGTTTAGTAATTATGAACGAATGTGATTCAGCAAATAAAACTTAAAATACAAAATAAACTTATGAACGTTTACCGTATATCGATGAAACATCGATTAAACAAAAATTGAGTAGAATACTGAAATTGGGTTTGAAGATTACATTCTTCTTTTACTCGTAGTCAGCATAGTAAATTTGTTTTTACTTATTTGTCTCAATTCTCGTTCACGTTCTGTCACAAGTTTGATGTCGTTGGCAAACCTTTACATGTTTAGCTTGCAGAGGAAAAACCGCCACATTCAACATGGCATCGTGAAAAAAACCAGCCCGCAGAAAGAAACGAAAAGCAGAATCATCGCCAGAATATGTTGAGCAGGGAAAGCAAATATCAACATCGAGTAAACAAACTACTCAGTGCAACAATGAAATTCCTAACACAGAGAAGAAAAAAAACATCCACCAATACATAGTTCATATTAACGACTATCCGGCTGTCAAGGCTTTGATGACCTCAATTACGGACAAGAATTTCAAGCTAGTAGCACTAAATAATAATGTTTGGAAGGTAAATGTTCCAGACTCAGATACTTATAGAAATTTCTCTATGAAGTTTAATGCTGAGAAAGTTCAGTGGAATACATATGAGGACAAGCAGGAAAGACCAATTAAGGTTATGGCTAGAGGACTACATCAAACATGCGAGAGTGAAGATATAAGCAAAGTAAATAATTCGACACTAAGGACGCTGCAAACATCATTAAAAAAGAGAGAAAGGTAGATGATAAAGGCAACAGTGTCGTCACAAAACGTGGGCTACCGCTATTCATGCTTACGTTTGACAAGCAGGAAAATATTAAAAAAGTTCATGATATGCGAGTAATTCAAAATATGAAAGTCAGAATTGAACCAGAAGAAAAATTCACTGCTGATAGTCCAATGCAAAAAATGTCAGGGCTTTGATCACACTGAGACATACTGTGGACGTATACCAGGTTGCGTTAAATGTGCTGGTAACCACCTTACGAGCACGTGTACATTAGATAAGAACTCAGCTGCAAAATTTATTAATTGCAAGGGCCAACATCCAGCTAGTTACCGTGGTTGTGAGTTAGCTAAAGAATTACAAAATAAAAGAAATCGCGCTTGAAAGTCTGATCTAAACCGTAGAAACCCTGCCTGTGAAGCCCCACCCTATCGACAGACAAATCGGGAATTATATAAATTACGAGGAAAAGAATCATATGCAAAGGTGACCCAAAGTCTCTAAATAAAAAACTTGATGAGCAGGCTGAGACCAATAAACTCATATTTGAACAGTTGAGAAACTTGGCATCATCGTTACCCAACGCGACTAGAAAATAAAAATAATCAGAATAGTAATTTGGAATGCGAATGGGCTGATCCAACACTATTCTTGAAAGCTGGAAATATTTATATTTAAACAAAAAATGTACATCTGTCTAATCTCTGAAACCCATTTCACTAACTCCTCATATGCCAGAATACGTGGGTACAGATTTTACCATGCTATCCATCCATCAGAGAGAGCTAGATGCATCTGCTAATCTTATTAAAGAGAATATAAAACACAACGAAGGATTAAAAATTGAAAGGGAATCTATGCAAGTTACAACAATCAAAACTCGCACAAAGTACAAAGAAATAAATATATCAACAATATACTGTCCACCACGACATAATTTGAAAAGAGACGATTATGAAGAACTTTTTACAAGATTTGGCAAATAAATCGAACCAAGGGAAATACAACTGTCCTTAATAACCTATCTAACAAGTTGAAATCTCTGATCAGAACAGTTAAGAATGAATCAATAAGTACATAATTTTCGTCACTTACTAGCCAAAAAGATACCGAATATTCCTTATGGAAAACAACGAAAGTATATAGGAGACCAACAAACTCGACGGCACCAATTAAAAGTGAGGACGGAAGCTGGGCTCGAAGCGCTTAACAAAAAGCTGACTTGTTTGACTTAGAAGAAACGTTTCAACCATTACCCAGGCAAACTGGGGATGAAAATGTGAACCTACTGAAACGATCTGATGATCTCTACAAGAGCTAAAAGAGGAAATTCAAAATTTAAACATGAAAAACTATCCTGGGTACGACCTCATAACTGGACAAATCATTAAAGAATTACCAAATAAAGCGATACGTAAACTTCTTGAGATTGAAACCCATAATGGTGGACAGAAATCTCATACCTGACCACCAGTTTGGATTCAGAAAAAACCACGTTGACTATATAAAACAAGTCCATAGAATCACAGATATTCTAGAACGTACACTAGAAACTAAAAAAATTAGTTCAAGCGATTTCCTAGATGTAGCGCAAGCATTTGACCGGGTTTGGCACAGAGGATTGGAGTTCAAGCTCAAGCGAGACCTTCCCAAACAATATTATGAAACTCTGAAATAATACATAACCGATAGACACTTCCGTGTAAAATATGAAGACGAATACTCTGATCTAACGAAAATTTCAGCTGGAGTACCACAAGATAGGGTGTTGGGCCCTGTCTTATACCTCCTGTATACTCGGGATATACCACCAATGGAAGAATCAACTATGGCAACCTATGCTGATGAAACTGCGATTTTGGCAGTTGGGAACAATGTAGAAGAAGCTACTAACAATTTGCAAAATTCAGACATATTCAGTTAACAATTGAATGAAAGACTGGAGGATAAAACTGAACGAAACTAAATCTGTGCATGTGAACTTTACTAATAAAAATATTTCTAATATAATCCCAATCATAATTAACTCTAAACAAGATGCCTATGCAGATACGGCGAAATATCTATAGGTATGACGCTGGATGTCACAAGTTGAGGTCGAAAGAACATGTCAAAAAGAAAAAGGGAAGAGCTGAACATGAAGGATAGGAAGATGTATTGACTCGACATTCTGAACTATCTATACACATTAAATTGATTTTATACTGGCAAATATTGAAAACGGTATGGACCAAAGCTGTATACAGCTTTGGGGCTGTACCAAGAAAACGAAGATCAAGATGATACAGACGTTCCAAAACAAAGTACTTCGGAATATTGTAAATGCTCTATGGGACATTAGAAATGAAGCATACATCGATGAAGTTATTACGTATCATGCTCTCAAGCATGATTCACGCCTCCAACAGCATGAAAACATCGAGATATGCAATATGCGGGACAGACCGTTGGCAGTAAGACGTCTCCAAAGGACCAAACCAATTGAACCAAATGAATGGAACATTAAATTACTATTATAGGAAATATTTATATAAATAATTTTAATTTCTGGGACTAGCCGTTGGGCTATATCCCAACAACTGTTAATATAATTATGATAGGAAAGTTACCAAATGACTTAGAATAAAGCCTGTTGTAACTTGTAATATTCTATAAACTAAAGTAACGTTTTTGAGGTTCTGCAAGCAATTTATAATTTTTTGTGTAAATAACGCTGTCCCCCTTATAGTATTTGAAAATATTTGTCTAGTGCCACAGACATTTGGTAATAAGACCCGTCCGCTTTCACCCATGTGAAGATGGCCCAAAATTCTATCCCAAAAAATAGCGATTTTAAACACTGGCAATACCAAAAAAAATATTACGAAATAATAAACTATCACGACAGATAAAATTTAAAAAACATAATTTATATGAAGAAAAAAATACTTCCATCAAAATTTTTAATAAAAATACAAAAATATTAATGCAAAAAAAATAATACTACTTTTAAATAAAAGAAGAGAATTTAAATTAAACTTAAAAGCGTTACAATAATTAGATTTCGATTTGAAATTATTCAAGAATTGCTGTAAAATTCTTAACGAATTTAAGAAGCAGATATACCAAAGAATCTATTTCAATAATCATATATGGGGGAATCGGAGTTCTGGGGGTCTACAATACCATTATATAACTACTATCACGGTTCAATGGAATATTTAATTAAGTTTTATTCGGTTTCGAAATTATTCGAGTACTGCCGTAGAATTTATTAACGGATTTAAGAAGCAGATATACCATAGAATCTATTTCAATAATCAAATTTGGGGGAATCGGAGTTCTGGGGAGTCTACAATACCATTATATAACTACTATCACGGTTCAATGGAATATTTAATTAAGTTTTATTCGGTTTCGAAATTATTCGAGTACTGCCGTAGAATTTATTAACGGATTTAAGAAGCAGATATACCATAGAATCTATTTCAATAATCAAATATGGGGGAATCGGAGTTCTGGGGAGTCTACAATACCATTATATAACTACTATCACGGTTCAATGGAATATTTAATTAAGTTTTATTCGGTTTCGAAATTATTCGAGTACTGCCGTAGAATTTATTAACGGATTTAAGAAGCAGATATACCATAGAATCTATTTCAATAATCAAATATGGGGGAATCGGAGTTCTGGGGAGTCTACAATACCATTATATAACTACTATCACGATCCAATGGAATATTTAATTAAGTTTTATTCCGTTTCGAAATTATTCGAGTACTGCCGTAGAATTTATTAACGGTTTCATGGAGTAGATATACCATAGAATCTATTTCAATAATCAAATATGGGGGAATCGGAGTTCTGGGGAGTCTACAATACCATTATATAACTACTATCACGGTTCAATGGAATATTTAATTAAGTTTTATTCGGTTTCGAAATTATTCGAGTACTGCCGTAGAATTTATTAACGGATTTAAGAAGCAGATATACCATAGAATCTATTTCAATAATCAAATTTGGGGGAATCGGAGTTCTGGGGAGTCTACAATACCATTATATAACTACTATCACGATCCAATGGAATATTTAATTAAGTTTTATTCGGTTTCGAAATTATTCGAGTACTGCCGTAGAATTTATTAACGGATTTAAGAAGCAGATATACCATAGAATCTATTTCAATAATCAAATATGGGGGAATCGGAGTTCTGGGGAGTCTACAATACCATTATATAACTACTATCACGATCCAATGGAATATTTAATTAAGTTTTATTCCGTTTCGAAATTATTCGAGTACTGCCGTAGAATATATTAACGGTTTTATGGAGTAGATATACCATAGAATCTATTTCAATAATCAAATATGGGGGAATCGGAGTTCTGGGGAGTCTACAATACCATTATATAACTACTATCACGATCCAATGGAATATTTAATTAAGTTTTATTCCGTTTCGAAATTATTCGAGTACTGCCGTAGAATTTATTAACGGTTTCATGGAGTAGATATACCATAGAATCTATTTCAATAATCAAATATGGGGGAATCGGAGTTCTGGGGAGTCTACAATACCATTATATAACTACTATCACGGTTCAATGGAATATTTAATTAAGTTTTATTCGGTTTCGAAATTATTCGAGTACTGCCGTAGAATTTATTAACGGATTTAAGAAGCAGATATACCATAGAATCTATTTCAATAATCAAATATGGGGGAATCGGAGTTCTGGGGAGTCTACAATACCATTATATAACTACTATCACGATCCAATGGAATATTTAATTAAGTTTTATTCGGTTTCGAAATTATTCGAGTACTGCCGTAGAATTTATTAACGAATGTAAGAAGCAGATATACCAAAAAATCTATTTCAATAATCAAATATGGGGGAATCGGAGTTCTGGGGGGTCTACAATACCATTATATAACTACTATCACGGTTCAATGGAATATTTAATTAAGTTTTATTCGGTTTCGAAATTATTCGAGTACTGCCGTAGAATTTATTAACGGATTTAAGAAGCAGATATACCAAAGAATCTATTTCAATAATCAAATATGGGGGAATCGGAGTTCTGGGGAGTCTACAATACCATTATATAACTACTATCACGATCCAATGGAATATTTAATTAAGTTTTATTCGGTTTCGAAATTATTCGAGTACTGCCGTAGAATATATTAACGGTTTTATGGAGTAGATATACCATAGAATCTATTTCAATAATCAAATATGGGGGAATCGGAGTTCTGGGGAGTCTACAATACCATTATATAACTACTATCACGGTTCAATGGAATATTTAATTAAGTTTTATTCCGTTTCGAAATTATTCGAGTACTGCCGTAGAATTTATTAACGGTTTTATGGAGTAGATATACCATAGAATCTATTTCAATAATCAAATATGGGGGAATCGGAGTTCTGGGGAGTCTACAATACCATTATATAACTACTATCACGGTTCAATGGAATATTTAATTAAGTTTTATTCGGTTTCGAAATTATTCGAGTACTGCCGTAGAATTTATTAACGGTTTTATGGAGTAGATATACCATAGAATCTATTTCAATAATCAAATATGGGGGAATCGGAGTTCTGGGGAGTCTACAATACCATTATATAACTACTATCACGGTTCAATGGAATATTTAATTAAGTTTTATTCGGTTTCGAAATTATTCGAGTACTGCCGTAGAATTTATTAACGGATTTAAGAAGCAAATATACCATAGAATCTATTTCAATAATCAAATTTGGGGGAATCGGAGTTCTGGGGAGTCTACAATACCATTATATAACTACTATCACGATCCAATGGAATATTTAATTAAGTTTTATTCGGTTTCGAAATTATTCGAGTACTGCCGTAGAATTTATTAACGGATTTAAGAAGCAGATATACCATAGAATCTATTTCAATAATCAAATATGGGGGAATCGGAGTTCTGGGGAGTCTACAATACCATTATATAACTACTATCACGATCCAATGGAATATTTAATTAAGTTTTATTCCGTTTCGAAATTATTCGAGTACTGCCGTAGAATTTATTAACGGTTTCATGGAGTAGATATACCATAGAATCTATTTCAATAATCAAATATGGGGGAATCGGAGTTCTGGGGAGTCTACAATACCATTATATAACTACTATCACGGTTCAATGGAATATTTAATTAAGTTTTATTCGGTTTCGAAATTATTCGAGTACTGCCGTAGAATTTATTAACGGATTTAAGAAGCAGATATACCATAGAATCTATTTCAATAATCAAATTTGGGGGAATCGGAGTTCTGGGGAGTCTACAATACCATTATATAACTACTATCACGATCCAATGGAATATTTAATAAGGTTTTATTCGGTTTCGAAATTATTCGAGTACTGCCGTAGAATTTATTAACGGATTTAAGAAGCAGATATACCATAGAATCTATTTCAATAATCAAATATGGGGGAATCGGAGTTCTGGGGAGTCTACAATACCATTATATAACTACTATCACGGTTCAATGGAATATTTAATTAAGTTTTATTCGGTTTCGAAATTATTCGAGTACTGCCGTAGAATTTATTAACGGATTTAAGAAGCAGATATACCATAGAATCTATTTCAATAATCAAATATGGGGGAATCGGAGTTCTGGGGAGTCTACAATACCATTATATAACTACTATCACGATCCAATGGAATATTTAATTAAGTTTTATTCCGTTTCGAAATTATTCGAGTACTGCCGTAGAATTTATTAACGGTTTTATGGAGTAGATATACCATAGAATCTATTTCAATAATCAAATATGGGGGAATCGGAGTTCTGGGGAGTCTACAATACCATTATATAACTACTATCACGGTTCAATGGAATATTTAATTAAGTTTTATTCGGTTTCGAAATTATTCGAGTACTGCCGTAGAATTTATTAACGGATTTAAGAAGCAGATATACCATAGAATCTATTTCAATAATCAAATTTGGGGGAATCGGAGTTCTGGGGAGTCTACAATACCATTATATAACTACTATCACGATCCAATGGAATATTTAATTAAGTTTTATTCGGTTTCGAAATTATTCGAGTACTGCCGTAGAATTTATTAACGGATTTAAGAAGCAGATATACCATAGAATCTATTTCAATAATCAAATATGGGGGAATCGGAGTTCTGGGGAGTCTACAATACCATTATATAACTATACTATCACGGTTCAATGGAATATTTAATTAAGTTTTATTCGGTTTCGAAATTATTCGAGTACTGCCGTAGAATTTATTAACGGTTTTATGGAGTAGATATACCATAGAATCTATTTCAATAATCAAATATGGGGGAATCGGAGTTCTGGGGAGTCTACAATACCATTATATAACTACTATCACGGTTCAATGGAATATTTAATTAAGTTTTATTCGGTTTCGAAATTATTCGAGTACTGCCGTAGAATTTATTAACGGATTTAAGAAGCAGATATACCATAGAATCTATTTCAATAATCAAATATGGGGGAATCGGAGTTCTGGGGAGTCTACAATACCATTATATAACTACTATCACGATCCAATGGAATATTTAATTAAGTTTTATTCGGTTTCGAAATTATTCGAGTACTGCCGTAGAATTTATTAACGAATGTAAGAAGCAGATATACCAAAAAATCTATTTCAATAATCAAATATGGGGGAATCGGAGTTCTGGGGGGTCTACAATACCATTATATAACTACTATCACGGTTCAATGGAATATTTAATTAAGTTTTATTCGGTTTCGAAATTATTCGAGTACTGCCGTAGAATTTATTAACGGATTTAAGAAGCAGATATACCAAAGAATCTATTTCAATAATCAAATATGGGGGAATCGGAGTTCTGGGGAGTCTACAATACCATTATATAACTACTATCGCGATCCAATGGAATATTTAATTAAGTTTTATTCGGTTTCGAAATTATTCGAGTACTGCCGTAGAATTTATTAACGGATTTAAGAAGCAGATATACCATAGAATCTATTTCAATAATAATATTTGACTATTGAAATAGATTCTATGGTATATCTGCTTCCTAAATCCGTTAATAAATTCTACGGCAGTACTCGAATAATTTCGAAACGGAATAAAACTTAATTAAATATTCCATTGAACCGTGATAGTAGTTATATAATGGTATTGTAGACTCCCCAGAACTCCGATTCCCCCATATTTGATTATTGAAATAGATTCTATGGTATATCTGCTTCTTAAATCCGTTAATAAATTCTACGGCAGTACTCGAATAATTTCGAAACAGAATAAAGCTTAACTAATTATTTGAGTGCTCATAATTTTCATTTTAATTCATTGATTTTTTTTTTGGGCTGAGAGTAATAAATCGTATGTCATGATAGTTTTTTTATTATCGCGACAGTTTTTTTTGGGCTGACATAATAAAAACTATCGTGACAGTAATTTTTTCTGGGCTGAGAGTAAAAACTGTCACGACAGTTATATTTAGTGTTGCCATCGCATTTTTTTGGGATGAAAATTGGGCTAACTTCACATACATTCCGCTTTCCAGCCTAAATACGAGTGATAATCTATTTTTTTAATATTATTGTATGGACTATTATTTTATAGACCAACCTAATTCATTATGTGAATTTGATGACATCTTAATTCAGTATTCGAGCAATTTTAAATATTTCGTTTGTCTAGAAAACATTATATTCAAAATTTCGGTTTCCGTTGGCGGATACATTAGAAGAATTACTTTGAGTTTGGTGCAATAAAAAAAACGAAATTTTTTAATTTGTAATATATTTTAAATAAATAAGTTAATCATTCAGGTAAAACCAAATTATTCTTAATAGTGATAGCTATGAGCTGGTGAACCGTACGCTACTTGACCAACTCCTTGATTGTAGTGAGCTACTGGAGCGGCGGCATAAGCAACTGGAGCTGAAACGTATTTGGTGACTGGGGCAGCTGCATAAACTTTTTGTACAACTGGAGCTTGTTTGTATCCAGATAATGGTTCACGACGTACAACAGCATTGAATCCACTGTGATCATCAGCGGTATAATCAACAATACGTTTATAACCATCAGCATCGATGAGCGTATATTGTCCTACAACATGATCACCTTTACGTGTTTCTTGTTGGCTTTTAACATCTCCGGTGTGTTCATCATGGACGGCATAGTTGAATTCGTATTCAGCTGGTGCATCGTATTCAACTTGTTTGGCAGCGTATACTGGTGCTGAGGCGTATTGTTTTACCAACACTGGAGCTGGTTGGTATGCTAAGGGAACAGCAGCTGCAACTGCGATGAGTGCGAATAGTGCTACAAACTATATATAAAATAATAAATATAAATTCCATAAACTATAAACCAATATATAGGTATTTACCTTGAATGACATTTTTAATTATAGAGGTGGTTGTTTATTCAATATCCAAAACTTGAATGATACAATTAATTGAAATTTCCGTTTTATTTATACTTATAAGTTTGATATAACTGAACTTAAACCACATATGTACGAATAACTATAACCAACTTTCATTTTCACTGCATTACAAATTGTTACTCTCATTTATTTCGCGCTTTTCTATAATACGTATAACTATAATACTTAATTTATAGTCAAGTTCATTTCTAATTATTTGTTTGTCTATAATGAAATTGGAATTTACTGATGTGATAATTAGCGAGTTTCCAGAGTCCATAAACAAACCTATATACAAACCCTAAATTATACTATTATGTTTTTTATGCATAAGTAATTGTGCAAAATTTATTTACCTCTCGACATATTTAGCCACAATACATAATCTGTAATGTAATAATACCTAATATTATGTAACTGCCAATTTACTGTCTTGAAACAACAACAACAAAATTTAAAAATGTAAGTTGAACTTGAAATACATTATACACTCGTGTACATATATTGTAACAACAACAAAAAAACAATTAAATTATCGTATATACAGTACCAAAGAGAATTGTAATGATCGTTTATGTAAAGCTTAAAAAAAATTAACGTGTTCATTGAAAATGAAAGTTCATAATGCTGATTATTTAATGTCTTAAATAATAATAAAATAATTTTTTTTCTTTAGTAGATTTACAAAAATTGTTGCTACTAAAAATATTTCGCAAATAATTTCAGGTTTTAATTAAAATTTAAAATTTATTTCCAGTATGTTTGATAGTCGGTGTAGCTAGCGCTAGGTCACTAAGGCCAATGCTTTTCCTGGCTGAATTTAGTATGGGCGAGATGGCGCCATCTGGTAAAATATGTTTAATCTAACCAAAGCACAATATAGTAAATGGCAAAATGAAGCTTTCATTCAGTAAGCCAGATTCTATTTGACTGTTTGTCATACAATTTATATAATGATGGTCTCTAAGTTTGGACCCGGTCTTAAAAATTATTGTTTTCTTTAATTACGTTTGTGAATCTGAAAATTTGGCAAAAACAACAGCATATTATGACTATCGTAATATTGATTATGTCTATCTTTTTGAGTATTCGCAAAGCTTGCCTTGGGATTTGTTATTGGCAGTTGAATCAGTTGAAGGTAAAATTAACCTCCTGAATGATATGATTAAGCCGATAAGAAAATGAAAGGTTAGTAAAATTAAACGGAACGAATTGTGCAGCGATATCTGAAAGGAGAGCCACCATATGATAGACGCAGAGGTCGTTGCAGGCGATGATGGCTCCACGGTGTAGAGAACGACTTGGCCTCTTCAGATTGTCTTAGACAGTATGAAGACCATGTTCGGGATCGAAACCGCTGGACCCAAATTGTTGACTCAGTAAGGGGCCAGTAATGACCTTTAAAACGTTTTAATTAATTAATAGTAGTAAAATTAAAAGTCCTCCTTAGTTTAATAACAGCTTACGATCCTTAATTAACTTACGTGATTTTGCCTTTCATCGATTTAAGCAAGATAGGACTAACTTGGTTTTATTTCAAGAGTATAAAACGCTGAGAAATCGGTTCATTAGTACTATTCGAAAGGCAAAATCGATTTATTTAAATAATATTATGGATCACCCACAAAAGAAAATGTGGAATGAATTATCGAAGATGACATTATGAACATTGTACAAAAACTACCCCTGCATCCGGGTGTTTAGGATTTCGTAATATTAACTCAATGAACTGTTGTCTGCAGTAAAGAGCTTAAGGTCTAATACTAATGGGTTAGATTATACCCCACCTAAATTTTTAAAGATTATCTTTCCTGTTATTGGTGGTTATATTTTAAATTGTTAATACCTATCTTACGACATCTGTTTATCCAAAATAGTGCCTATTAATTAACTCACTCAGTATTTGTCAGTCGGTGGCCCTGCAGTCTTGATCAAACGAATCGAAACGATTATGCACTCAAAAAAATGAGAAAAAACAGCAATTTATCAATTATTTTAATCAGCTGGTCATTAAATTCCCGCAGGGGGCGACTACAATGCTAACCATCTGCAATGGGGTTCAAGATTAACAACACCTAAAGAAAAGCAACTGTATATGAAGCAATGAACGAAAAAAATCTAGATTATTTATCTCCTGGACATCCAACTTACTGGCCATCAGATAGAAATAAAATACCTGATTTAATAGATTTCTGTATAACAATAGAAATTACACGCACCAATGCTTAGGTAGAAGATTTTTATGACTTTTCATCCGATCACTCACCAATAATAATAACTCTGAAAACCGCAGAGCTTTAAAAGCAGAACCATCCCAACTTCTAACACATAAATTAACTAAATGGGCTCTACATAGAAATATAGTCGAACAAAATTGTCAATTAGATACCCAACTTTGCACCCCGTGAATGATTTAATACATATATTGGAAATAGCGGTAAAAGAGGCCACCCCTGGTATTAACAACTCTGAAAAAGTTAATAAATCTTCACCTAATATACCGCAGTTAATCCAAGAAAAACGGACAATACGCCGGCAATGGCAGCAGCAAAAATCTCCATTACTAAAATGGAAATTGAATAGGGGTATTAAAGCCCTTTAACGAGCTTTGAGAAAAGAAGAAGACTCGGGAATCCAGAATAACCTTACTGATCTCTCGACGACCGGGTAGACAGATTATTCATTACGGAAGGAAAGAAAAAAACTAAAGAGGCCAACATTATCGAATCCAACAATTAGGCAACCAGATGGACAGAAGTGACGTATAGAAAAGGCTACTGCTTTCACTAACCACTTGAAAAAAGTATTCACACCAAACGAAAAAACTAGCAACAGTGAACTACCAAAGTTTACGGATGACCCTTCGAAACCAATTCCTTTAAAATTTAAGTGGAAAAAACTTAAAAAATACCATTAAAAATTGTATATAAATCAAAAGAAAACTCCAGGACACGATTTTATTACCGGAAAAATGATCAATTACCTGATAAATGCATAAAACACATAACTTATATCTTCAATGCGATTTTGAGATGTGGGAATTTCCCAAAAAAAAGACGAAACACAAGTCGCATCGTACAGGCCAATAAGTATACTTCCGATGATTTCTAAACTTTTTGGAAAAATGGTATTGCAAAAATGAAAACCAATATATTATCTAAAGGACAGATTATACCTGACCACCAATTTGGGTTTCTAGACCAACATGGTATTGTAGGGCGGATCCACAGAATTGTTAACACAGTTAAATTTGCATTAAAAGAAATATTGTTCGGCAATTTTCCTAGACATTGCGCAAGCTTTCGACAAAGTATGGCATGAGGGCCGTATATATAAAAAATTAAAACTCGTCTGCCAAAAGCTTTTCATGCAATTCTTGAAAGCTACTATTGTTTCAAGGAAAAGCGTACTGGGGCCAGTATTGTGCTTGCTGTACTTGTTTAGGCCCAAAATTCACTAAGGTCAGACCTGGCCCCCATTCAATTTTATCTATAATTGAGGAAAATGTGATTGAGGGGTGGATAATAACATCACAGAAAAAGGGGTTTCCTAAGAGGAAAGAAGATGTTTATTATTCCGTGAAGGAATTTTTAGATCGCAATAAAAAGGAACATCCGTTTGGCCCTGGTAATATGCCAAGAAATGGATGGTTTCGGGCATTCCTATGGCTAGACATCCGTGTATTTCGTGAAGAACTTGTTTTGATATTTTGCAGGATCCGACAAGAATCTTCAATGGGGCCGAGACTAATTTTATACTTTATCCCAAAATTAAAACGGTTCTTGCAGCAAAAAGGGCTCGCAATGTTTTCGAGGTTGGCCGAGGTGTGGCAAAAGTAAACCTTATACTGTAATGTTAACATTTAGTGCGTTTGATTATTATATATCATATCGATACAACAGGATCCCTGTAGACATTAGAAAATCGGTGTCAAAATATTGGGGTTTGAGCTTCAGCGATAATGGATGATTGACGAAGGAGGTGTTCTATGAATACATTTCAAAAGTCCTCCATCCATATCTAATCATGATTGGGACAAAATTTCCGACAATATTTTTTATTTAAGGCCATACCACGCACCAAACATTATCTGTGAGAAAACTGCGCGTTGAGGTTCGAATAATTTTAATAGCCTTGTACCCCAACGCAACCGGCATTCTACAACCATCTGATGTATCTTTTTTATTTTATTAAAACGGTTGGAACCTACATAGGTTCCGCACTCAATGCCACAATGGGCCCATCTGTTATAAGTGCATGTCTTAAACAAATACTTGGAACAAAAAAGTTTTTGAGTGGAGGCGACAACATCCGAAAGAGATTCTATCCAAACAAAATTTGCTTGTGTGCTTGTTCAGATGATAGATTCCAGTACTGATCCGGCAATAATTAAACATGGTTTTTGAACATGTGGAATTTTTCCTTTCAACTATAATGCCATGCCATTGATTTTATATTGAAATTAAATTAAAACAATTTGAAGATGCTAGCAATGGTGTATACAACACTGCGGAGTGGTCAGATGACTCCTCGATTCTGTATAAAGTATTTCTCGAATTTCAACCCGACGATTACATACCAAACATCAACGATAAGAGTTCTGTCAACACAACAACCAATTCAGAAGCTGAAATTTTATCAATCGACACTTTTCACGATTCACACGTCATTTGTACTGATTTATATTCCATTGATGAATTTTTAATTATAAATGAAGATATTGTCGTCAAAGAAATCGTACCAAACATTGAAATAACTGTAGCGTTCTAGTAACAGAATCTTAAATAATATTATTAGATGAATAGACCTGAATTTTTCTTTGATTGGATATAGCAGTTCCATGCTAAGAAATCTTCTGCGGTTATCAGCCGCTCCACTATGGCGCTTTATGCCTATTTTTACTTTACATCAACTTTATATTACAGCTATTACGTTTCATTTGTCCTTCTATCTCCAATTTTATATCTGGTATTTTTCAAGTGGGCTGCAGTAGACCTCACTTACATATATGCTTTAACAACAAACGTGTACTTACAATGAATGCTTTATAACAGACCAGGCCAGTATGCTGAGACGGACATTGAATGCTACAATATAATAGTTCGTATTCTTGGTTAATAAGTGTCTACCTAAGTCGAGCTGATAGAAAATCGTTAGAAAGTTTATTTTAAAAGACAATGGGCAAAATTACTAATTTATGTAATTTTACTATCCGCGCACATCAATCAATCTTCCGGAAATTCTATAACGACCCCCCTTCATCTTGCAGCATTGACCTTTACTCTATATATATGGCCAACAAATTATCGCCTAAAGCAGCATCATTTTCTAATTAGAATATTAATTGAAAAGATTTAGTTCGTACAAAAATTAATACCATAAACTATACACAATTGGCTGAACTTGAAAATAAATCGGTAACTTAGTATGAGGTTACATAAGAAAACAAGAAACGAGAGCAATACGCGTTGTATCGAAACAAATTTCATTGAAAAGGAAAGTATATGTACATACGTATAAATTACATATATGAATGTGTACTTAATATACATATATATTACATAAAAAAAATTTTTTTTTGGTATAAATAATTCGCGAAATTAACGAACGATATCATTCAACACTTGATAATCAAACAAACCAATTAAAATGGCATTCACAGTAAGAAATTTTAAAATCTTAAATATTATTTTTTTAAATAAACTCTAATCCAAAAATTATTTACAGTACGTTGCATTCTTCGCCCTCATCGCTGTTGCCGCTGCTGGCCAAATTGCTTACCAATCGGCACCAGTATTGGTAAAACAATACGCCTCAGCACCAGTATATGCTACCAAACAAGTTGAATATGATGCACCAGCTGAATACGAATTCAACTATGCCGTCCATGATGAACACACCGGAGATGTTAAGAGCCAACAAGAAACACGTAAAGGTGATCATGTTGTAGGACAATACTCGCTCATCGATGCTGATGGCTATAAACGTATTGTTGATTATACCGCTGATGATCACAGTGGATTCAATGCTGTTGTACGTCGTGAACCATTATCTGGATACAAACAAGCTCCAGTTGTACAAAAAGTGTATGCAGCTGCACCAGTCACCAAATACGTTTCAGCTCCAGTTGCTTATGCCGCCGCTCCAGTCGCCCACTACAGTCACGGTATTGCACCAGTCGCTCAATACAGCCATGGACTCGGTCAAGTAGCATACAGTGCACCAGCTCACAACTATCACTATTAATATAAGAGTATCATTATGTAACATTATGTTTACTTATTTATTTAAAATATAAAGATATTATTTAAATCAAATTTTTATGAATTTTACTGGAATATATTAGATTCCTCTAATCCTCAATTCGAAATTTTGGCTATAGTGCTTTTATTCAACCAATTATCCGTATACGATAGTAGGCTTTGCAATCAGAATTTGAAATTGTATTTGTTGCACAGTGACATAAAGGAGGCTTTGAAATATGCAATAGTAAAAATACAAATTTGACTTATTAATTTAGTTTCAATTGCTTTATTCAATATAACATGTTTAGAATTTTCATTGTATCAAATTAAATTGTGTTATAATTATCTTAGACAACAGTCTATAAAGTACGAGGGGCTATCTGCAGAAATAATCAAACCTTATGTCATACTCCTATGTTTACAAGAATATGAATCGTTTTAAAACATTCATTAACGAGGAATCGAAATGGTAAATATTTGTGTTAAATGTTCTACCAGAATCTACATATATTTGATGCCTGCTTTGATTATCATATAGTTATTACGCTTTGCCCAACAAAATCTTGAAAATTTAAAGAGTTGATTGCAGTCCACGTAAACCTTTTATCGGGGAGGTAAGTTACTACAAGTTATTAACTCAAAATTGTTTCGACTAAGCGACACAAATTAAATCCCTTCGTTCAAAAAATGCATGCAACGTAAGGAAGCTGTAGGCAAAGCTGGGGAGATGGTCTCCATCAATCCTTTGTAGAAACTTGGACGATTGATTTAATGAGTTTAATGATAATAATATCATCTATTCACACGAGTAAACAGCCAATGGAACTCACAAGTATCCTCTCGATTGCCAACTAGTTTTGAACTTAAATGTGATTCTAATTGAGAATACTATCATTCCATCGTACGACTTTATTCAACATTGAAAAAAAAAATAATGAAGCAAATGTCTTTCTGACTAACCAGTTACGCTTCATTATTCTATCATTACTCCAGGAGTAAAGTCGTTTAATCCATGGCGAAGTTTCATGGCCTGGCTTCTGGATGTTTGCCTTATAAAAATTAAAGCGTATACAGTTTACATTCATTATTGACGAACAATTGATTAGAAGTCATCTCTATAGTAAGTGTTTGATCGATTTCAGCTAAAATATTACCTGACAGACCATCAAAAATGATACTGTAACCGTTAGGAGAGCCCAAACGTATTAGAGAAACGGAGTTTAGAATAAGATCAATACATTTATGAATAGGAGTCAACGAGCGGACTAAGTTTTTTCCAAAATCTAAACATTAAAATTTGTTGAATGCAACAAAAACTTGTTTATTCGGAACTATATATAGAAGTTGATGCCAATCTTGAAATTTGATTAAAATTTGAAAAATTTGTGACTCCAATTTTGAGAAGTTGAAAGTTTTAAAATCCGGCTCACACTATTTTTAGCAAAATTAATATTTTCGCCATTTTGATATAATTTATACATAAGTCATTTATAGCCGGACGGATCTAACGTTTCAATACTTATCCTGTTCACATATCATAAATCGCGGTATAACAATAAAAAATGAATTCCCATAAAATATCTGATCCATATACAATATGCACAGTACGTGTAAGTATAAATAAAGATTGGACTGAACTTGAAATAAATCAAGTCATAAATAGTGGGTTAAACCTTAAATGAAAGAGAATCGAGAGCAAAAATGAACAAAGCGAACAATTTCATTGAAAATGAAAGTATGTATGTACAACAATTGCATATTTACAATACGAGTATATATAGTTGGATTATTTAATTGTACATTCTCACCAAAAAAAATTTGGTATAAATAAATCGCAAAACTACCAAACTGATATCATTCAATAGTTGTTAATCAAACAAACCACCCAACAAACAATTAAAAATGGCATTCAAAGTAAGAAAGTAAAAATCTTTTAAATTTTTTGTTTAAATATATTCACACAATAAATTATTTACAGTACGTAACATTCTTCGCCCTCGTCGCTATTGCATCAGCTGGCCAAATTGCTTACCAATCCGCACCAGTTTTGGTAAAACAATACGCCTCCGCACCAGTATACGCTGCCAAGCAAGTTGAATACGATGCACCAGCTGAATACAATTTCAACTATGCCGTCCAAGATGACCACACCGGTGATGTTAAAAGCCAACAAGAAACACGTAAAGGTGATCATGTTGTAGGACAATACTCGCTCATCGATGCTGATGGTTATCAACGTATTGTTGATTATACCGCTGATGATCACAGTGGATTCAATGCTGTTGTACGTCGTGAACCTTTATCTGGATACAAACAAGCCCCAGTTGTACAAAAAGTTTATGCTGCTGCCCCAGTCGCTAAATATGTATCATCCGCTCCAGTTGTAACCAAATATGTTCAATCTCCAGTTGCTTATGCCGCCGCTCCAGTCACCCACTACAGCCATGGACTTGCTCCAGTCGCTCAATACAACCATGGACTCGCTCAAGTAGCATACAGTGCACCAGCTCACAGTTATCACTATTAAGGATGCCATTTTATTTTTTTATTGAATGATGAACTTTATTTATTGAAAATATATAGAAATTATTAAAATCAAATTGCATTCTAGTTTTTTATGTATATATAGGCTTGTTAACATTTACATCCCAAACTTAATTTACTAAATTCAACACTCTGCCATAATCTTCGAAAACATTTGATATGGTTGCAAGACATTTCTTTTAAAGTTTCTCAGTTTGTTTTAACACATTTCGCCAAAAAGTAAATTTGTTCACGTCTCAAAGAGTTGGTTCCGATCCGATTAGATTAGTACAGATTCGAACTCACAAATACAGGGTGTCCGCCGGGAAGGTATACTACTTTGTTTGTTAATAATTTTTGATTAAATGAAAGAGAATGGATCTTATATTGATAATTGTTTTATTTAATGTCGGCAATTATGTATGGAATACAATATCAGATAAATGTCCGCCTCTGTTAGCCTCACAAATGCGAGCCCTTTTGAGCACATTTTTCATTACATTCTCACACATTTCACGCGGTATTTCATTAATTTCATCACGAATATTTTGTTTGAGTTGCTCATGCGTTTCTGGTTTGTTTGCATAAGCTTTGCTTTTCAGATATCCCCACAAAAAGAAGTCCGGAGCAGTCAAATCAGGCGACCGTGAAGGCCAATCAACATCACCATTTTTTGAAATAACTTGTTGTGGAAAGAGGTCTCGCAGTAATTCCATTGTAATCCTTGCTGTATGCGATGTGGCACCGCCTTGTTGATACCACAAGCCGAAAGCATGCAGTTGTGGCGTTAAAAAGTTTTCAATCATATCACGATATCGCTCCCCATTCACAGTTACCGTTACGCCGTTTTCATTTTGAAAGAAATAAGGTCCAATGATTTCTCCTGACCAAATTGTACACCAGACTGTCACTTTTAATGGATGTAAAGGTGACTGATGAATAATTTGAGGGTTTTCCATTGCCCAGAACCGACTATTCTGTTTATTCACATATCCATTCAAATGAAAATGTGCCTCGTCACTCATTATGATTTTTTCATGAAAATCGGGGTTGTCATGGGCGAGCTGTAACATCCTATTGGCATATGTACGGCGGCGTAAATGGTCTTGTGGAAGAAGCTCTTGTGTCAACTGAATCTTAAATGGAAACAAGTGCAAATCCTTGTGCAAAATTGTGGCCAAACTTGTTCTTTGAACACCAAGCTCCTGAGCATGGCGTCGAATTGAGGTTGATGGATTGTTTTGAACACTTTCTTGAGCAGCAGTAATGTTTTCAGCCGATCTTGCAGTACGTTGTGGCCCATGCTTGGGCCTATCACCTACAGATCCTCTTTCTTCGAAATCATTCACTACACGATAAATAGTGCGTTTTGTTGGCACGTTGTTTCTCCCAAAAATTGCACGTAACTTTCTCATCGTCACAGTAATCGATGATTGATGTTGATAAAATGTTTTAACGGTTTAAACACGTTGGTTTATCGAATATTTTTCCATAATAAATTTGTGTCTACTTCACGACTGCCAAATATGAACTGTCAAGACTAACGTTTACCAAAATGGCGGCAAAATATAGTAGTATACCTTCCCGGCGGAAACCCTGTATATCTTTTAAAATATAGAGTTTTTCAATATTCTACGCAAGCTTGAAAAAAACACGTTATAGCCAAATTGGAAATTATTTCGTTATTTATTATATATGGAAGCTCTAAAATTTTCTTGGATTCGCTTAAAGTCTCGGCTCAATTCTAATTTAAATTTCACAATAACTAATTTGGTCACACGTAGAGTCTATATGCTAGCTGAACGGTGTCCGAATTGGAACAACATAATATACAATGCTACATTTCAATATAATTTTTCTATTTTTCATATGTCCTAGATAATTTGTTTCAATCTTCCATTTCAACCATTTCAAACGGAACTAAATGTAAAAAATGAATTTATTTTAAGCTTTAAAGTAATTCCATCAGGTGGTAGTATTTCAATTTTAGTTCATAATTTGGATGTTTACGATTGCTTTATGTCTTGAAAATATTTTTCACGATGAATTTCATGGCTTCCGAAGTTTCCATGGTTGACATGTTCTACCATCACTTCGATAGTGAACATCGCATCGAAAAAAGTGATAGTCGGTATGTTGTACCATTTTCGATGGATACTATAAAGGAACATATTTTCGAAAATGAAATGACGTTTGACATCTATTTTTAATAGCTATTTCAACTGTTCAATCTGTCAATTATCTTGTAAACATAATAAATGTAAGTACGTTATTTATAAATCTCTACAATTGTTGACTTTAATTGTTTAATTATAGTAATGAATATGATGAATCCTAATTTATTTATTGGTGCTATATCGACTTCACACGATGTTGATAGGGAGGATGGAGATAATTATATATACATAATATATACAATATTATATTTATTGAACATTTGGAAATTTTTATATGTACTTTCATTATAATATAAAAATAAAAATAAATAATATTATTTTTAACGTAATTTAATTCAAATAAATTCAAATAAAAGTCAGTAATTTTCGCTTATTATGTGCATCACAAGCAAAAAATTCAGTGATAGATTGTCGAAAATTGTGATGGTCGAAAATGATACAACATACCATTTTATCGAAATCAGTGATATTTCATCGAATATCGAAAATTGTGATGGTAGAACATGTCACCCCATAGTTTCAAACCGTAATCTGTTTCAAAAAATTAAATTATACTCATTAAAATTGTTCCCAACATTTTATTTAAAACTTTCTTTAACTTAAGCTACTATTTAACGTCATTATTGGTATCAAACTGATTCATTTGACTTTCAAGTCAAATTTGAAGTAAACCACTTAAAAGTTGCTAATATTTGAAATTAGCTTTAAATAACCAAATTTTATTTAAACGGACAAAGTAAGTCTGACCGAGACAAACATTATTGGAATTCGCATCAATTTCCATTCAAAATTGAATTACTTAAATTCCTTTCAATTCACATTTGAATCAAATTTCTAATTTAATGAATTAGACAGATTCAAATTTGAATCATGTTCTACCAA
This sequence comes from Tipula unca, assembly GCA_951394425.1. Lineage (NCBI taxonomy): Eukaryota > Metazoa > Arthropoda > Insecta > Diptera > Tipulidae > Tipula > Tipula unca. Next base: position 193,514,452 of record OX596381.1, read on the forward strand.
AGTTCAGTTTTAAATGATATATTTGACTTAAATTCATACGATCAAATTCATAAAGTCTAATATCTGTATCACAATAATTTCATAACAACTGAACTTGAATTGTATGGTGTGGTTGGTAACATAAAAATGAGAAATGAGAGCATGCATTTTACGATATCGCCAAAAATTTCATTGAAAAGGAAAGTATGTACAACAATAATTGGTTGACTTATTTTTTTTTGGTATAAATAAATTGCGAAAACTACCAACTAGTATCATTCAGCACTTGATAATCAAACAAACCACCCATATTAACCAACAATCAAAATGGCATTCAAAGTAAGAAATTTTAAAATCTTAAATAATTTTTTTAATTAAATTTTAATCATAAATTAATTACAGTACGTTGCATTCTTCGCCCTCATCGCTGTTGCCGCTGCTGGCCAAATTGCTTACCAATCGGCACCAGTATTGGTAAAACAATACGCCTCAGCACCAGTATATGCTGCCAAACAAGTTGAATACGATGCACCAGCTGAGTACGATTTCAACTATGCCGTCCAAGATGACCACACCGGTGATGTTAAAAGCCAACAAGAAACACGTAAAGGTGATCATGTTGTAGGACAATACTCGCTCATCGATGCTGATGGTTATCAACGTATTGTTGATTATACCGCTGATGATCACAGTGGATTCAATGCTGTTGTACGTCGTGAACCACTCTCAGGATACAAACAAGCTCCAGTTGTACAAAAAGTTTATGCTGCTGCCCCAGTCGCTAAATATGTATCATCCGCTCCAGTTGTAACCAAATATGTTCAATCTCCAGTTGCTTACGCTGCCGCTCCAGTCGCTCAATACAATCACGGACTCAATCAAGTATCGTACAGCGCACCAGCCCACAGCTATCACTACTAAGGATACCATTATATTTTTTATTGAATGATGAAACTATTTATTGAAAATATAGAAATTATTTAAAATCACAGTTCAGGTTTTCTTATCATAAGTTTGTTCTTTTCTAATTCTATACAATTTTTAATTAATGTAAAAATTATAGTTTTCGTATAAAGCTTTTAAAGTTTAAATTAACTTTTTATGGTTAGAAATACTTAGTGAATTTTTGAAAAAAGTTTCACTAGGAATTTTAAAATGTTTCTGAATTTTTAGGAACTTACATTTTATAAATATTCTAGCTCAAACTATTTTGTGGTCTTGATTGGGCTAAAATCGTTTAAACTCATCAGAATTGGCTCAAAACTGAGATACCAGGATATTTACACCCGAGAATCCCTATAATGATCCAAACTTTTACGAATTTTCATAAACTAGGACCTAGAACAATATTCCCGATCAATAATCCAATAGTCAGTATCTCCGATCATTGTGGTGACTTGGGTGGTGGTACTAATAATAACAATTAGCTACAAATATTTGGTAAACGTCACTTGCAAGTGTTGTAAAATATATGTATATATCTATGGTATGTATACTTACATGCCGTTTAAGCATTCAAATTTTATTTTAAGTTAAAACAGGAGAGTTACTGCGTATTCCGTAACTAATAATTCTTTTGCATTCGGAAATTTTGTACCGCGTTATGGTACCTTCAGATTAATTTTCGCATTCGGACAATCCCAATAAAAAAGTAAAATTGCAACTAACTTCATGTTCATGTTTGCGGTACCGCCTATTACGCATTTGCATGAAAATTTCCGTCAAAAAGAGTAAATGTCACACGTCAACTAAATTGCTCACGAATTGGATTTTGGTTTGTTTGGTTTGCCATTTAATAATGAATAGACTGACTTCAGAGCAATGTTTGCAAATTATTCAAATTTACTTGGAAAATATTGGTTCAGTTCATGAAACAAATCGAACGCTACATCCATTTTATGCGTTACTGCGTAGTTACTGCGTCGACATAATAATACGTGTCTCGGAAGGCCATAAACGGCGCCCATCGAGCAGGCGGTGGCAGCTGAAGTGCATAGTATTGAAGAGGATCCAAATGAATCGATTTGTAATTGTTTATCATTGTTTATACATTAATTGTTTAACATTAGACAAAGTGTTCAAGGCAAAGTGCAATTAGCCATAGACAGGATGGTAGACTGGTGCAAAAGTTACAAAATGGAGCTATCCTCTATAAAGGCAGTTATAATCCAATTTAAGGGTCACTAACATTAGGAGCAAAGAATTAAGATGGTAAAAAGAGGAAAACGAGAAAAACGTCTATATACCAATACGGCAAGATGAATGGTCGCATTCAATTAATGGTAGAATAACATATAGTTGTCTGCCAAACATTGAAGCGAGGCCATGTCATAATAGCCTCTTATATATGTATCGACTGAGTCTATAGCGAATTCAAGCACCTGTGAATGTGGACAGAGCGAGGATACCATAGAACACATCCTCTTTGACTGTGAGTTAGCTCAAGAAGCTAGAGATCAACTTATTATAGGCTTAAGAGTTGAGTGGTCAGCAAGTAAACTTACTTTAATTCGCCTCCTCGTTGGCAATTGGGACTGGATCCAACATTTTTATGGAGGATTTAGCGGATCTTGGTTTACATGCTTACAAAATTCAACTTGTGCAAGAATTAAAACTATATATACGACCATCGTTCGCACCGCCTATTCGGTGAATGTGCCGAAGTCAATATTCACATACAATAAATTTTCCTTACAAAATTTTCTTGTTGGCTATGTCAACAAGCAGAATTGTGTAAAAAAAATTCCCTCTAAAAAAAGTTACCGTTTTGCTAGCTTTTTGGGCCGAAGGAATCATATGTGTTCAAACATGATGCTAGTGAAAGCGTTATAGTCAACGAAGACCGAATTACTAATTTTTGTGTGCATGAATTGGATGGTATTGACATCAGAGATAAGCGGTTCGAACAAGACGGCGCGCGGTACAATTAATTTACTGGATCAAACAATTGATGAACGATTAATATCGAGAAATGCACCTGTCAACTAGCCACCGCGTTCGTGTTATTTAGGAAAGACTATTGAACACATGGAAGCCAACAACTCCACATTACGCCATGTATCATGCATAAACTTATTTTTGAAATAAGATCATATTCGTGACCATTAAAATTATTTTTCTGTATTTTATTTTCATAATTCAAAGTTCTATACCTCATAATGAAACACCCTGTACAACTAATTTGGGTATAATTTGGGTATATAAGTTATATTAGCGAATATTGTTTTTGTTAGGAGCAACCAAACAACCCCAATTCAGTGTGAAATAATTGTTGATTTTATGATAGAGAATCGCTAATTTTCAAAATGATATATTTGAAGTGCTGATGCTCGTCTAAAAACGAAACGATTGTGTGAAATATAAGTGCAAAAATTGAATTCAGAAGGTATACATAAATTATTTACAAAATGAGTTTATAGAATTAAATGTTGTAGGTGTGGGCAGATTTTTCTCGTTCATACCAAAACGAGATTACGAAGAGAGCAACAACATTTTGGAGGGACTGGTGGTGGTAAATCGCCCAAATTTTGTTTTACTTCTTTGGAAAAATAAAATAAAATATCGAAATATTTAAATTGCGAAAATCAGTTTCCGGAACTATAAATACAAATGCTTTGGTGTGGTCCAAATAGAGGAATTTACCACACTAATAGTTTTAATCGATAATCATGTAGAAGAACACTCCATGAAGTTGCGGTGATGAAGTATTTGCAGCGGAAGAAAAAGAAATTCCACCGACACTATTAGAGAATCCTAACCGAAATAAATCGTAGTATGGTAGATTAAAGAAGTTGTTGACAACCCGTAGACAAAGTCGATAATGTAGACAATTCCTAGAGTGATTTTATAAATTAATTTAAAACCATATTCCCCTCCGAGGAAAGAGTTGAAGCTATATTGGAATTTCCAGTGCATACAGCCATTCAACAAATCCAACAATTTATTGGCATGGTTTATTATTACCATCACTTTGTACTAAAACTAGCTGAATTGTTATCGCCGATTCATGCGAATCTAGTTTTGTTACCCAGAGCGCCAAAAACTGCAAGAAAGTTTGCTTGATTAGAAGAGTGTAATGAAGCATTCGCTTAGAATGTGCGCTTGCTCATGCATTACTGTTGGGTCATTCTTTAGATGACGAAGTGTTCAGTTTTACTACTGTTGTATCGAACATCGCAGTTGGAGCCGTTTTGCAGCAACTCAAAAATGGTAGTAAGGAACCTCTAGCACATTACTCCAAAAACTTACAACCAGCCGAAACGAAATATTCAGCATTTGATAGAAAATTTCACGCCATATACTTAACGGTTAAACATTTTTGACATTAGGTCGAAGATTGAGAAGGTTACGATTTACACCTAACCTTCATAAGCTTCAATACAGAAAGAAGTTCACGACAAGCTTGTCATTTAGATTTTATTTCGTAGTTTTCAACGGACAGTCTGTCAGGCATAAGCGATAACGAAACTGTCTTTATCGAAGAAACACTAGACCTCAAATCTATTTTGGAATTACATAAGCCTGGCGAGGAACTTCAGAAATTTTTTTCTGGTTCCACTCGTCTCACAACTAAAAAATTAAAAGGTTACTTTTGGCCTAACATCAACAAAGATGTTAACATCTGAGCACAGTTCTGTCTTTCATGCCAAAGATCTAAAATTCAAATTAACACGAAATCGGAATTAAGACAATTAAAACAGCCTTTTGGTCGTTTTGATTACATTCGTTTGGACATCTTTGGAACACTTCCTCAAAAGGTAACGGAGTATAACTGATATAATTAAGTATTGTTATTAAACATCTACGATATACTATGCGCAATCTAGTTCCAACAGCGCCACAACATGCTCTGAAAAGCGATATATTTGTTCCAAAAACGCTGGATAAATGTGAGTTCGTTTTTATCAGGGAAGATAAAATTCGTACTATAGGCTGACATCGGATTAGAAGGGCCATAATTTGACGATTCCGAAAATATTTTGTAGTTGATTCAATAGAAAAAACACATCCATATCTATCGAGCGACTTAAACCAGCTTTTGGCGGCAAAACCAAAATGTGTTCGATGTCGACCAATTTGAACGTTTAGTGCAATTCTTTAATCTTGAATAATTCTTTCTCCTATACGACTTAACTGAATTGCCGTTAAAATCGTAAAAATATCGTAGGTTGTTCACATTGTCTTAATTGTTGACGTTGACAAAAAACCTTGCCAAGTAATTTACGTAAAATTTTACATGTCTACAACCCCGTATATATTACACGGCTACCTCTCCCATCCCTGGTTATCGCAGCTGCTAGCTTTACCATTGTACAAATAGTCGAGTTAAAATTAAATTTTAAAATGGAATTCTCTTGCATTTTGTAATTTTATTGAAATTTAAATTGTTGTATATTCAATTCAATATTTGAATATATGTACCTATTCTAATTTAGCTCAACTTTTGATGAAACCAATTGATAAATTAACGAATTAAAATCCACTAGCCATAAAAAAATTCAAAACAACAATGCCAATAAATACGTATATGATCAGATATAAAAAAAATTGTATCTGTACCACATCGGTTTCATAACAACTGAACTTGATATTAAATTCCGTCAATGTGGTTGGTACACGACAAAATGAAAATTGAGAGCTCACGCATTTAACGATATCGCCAAAAATTTCATTAAAAATGAAAGTACAAAACAAGTTGCATTTAATTGTTTTATATACATACTCGTACATACCCATATACTCGTATATTGTTCAACTTATCTGCGAAATATTTTTTTGTATAAATAAATCGCGAAAACTACCAACTGATATCATTCACCAGTTGATAATCGAGCAAATCACCCAACAAACAATTAAAATGGCATTCACCGTAAGAAATTTTAAAATATCAAATAATTTTTTTAATTAAATTTTAATCATAAATTAATTACAGTACGTTGCATTCTTCGCCCTCATCGCTGTTGCCGCTGCTGGCCAAATTGCTTACCAATCCGCACCAGTGTTGGTAAAACAATACGCCTCGGCACCAGTTTATGCTGCCAAACAAGTTGAATACGATGCACCAGCTGAATACAATTTCAACTATGCTATCCAAGATGACCACACCGGTGATGTTAAGAGCCAACAAGAAACACGTAAAGGTGATCATGTTGTAGGACAATACTCGCTCATCGATGCTGATGGTTATCAACGTATTGTTGATTATACCGCTGATGATCACAGTGGATTCAACGCTGTTGTACGTCGTGAACCACTCTCCGGATACAAACAAGCTCCAGTTGTACAAAAGGTTTATGCTGCTGCTGCCCCAGTTGCCAAATACGTTTCAGCCGCTCCAGTTGTAACCAAATACGTCCAATCGCCAATTGCTTATGCCGCCGCTCCAATCGCTCAATACAACCACGGACTCGGTCAAGTATCATACAGCGCACCGGCCCACAGCTATCACTACTAAGAATATTTATATTTTTATTGTTTGAATAAATTTATTTATTATACAATTAGAATAAAACTTATGTAAGAAATCAAAATTGTATGTCTGATTTTTAAATGCAGGTGAAATCATCTCGCGGAACAAGAAAAATTGATTAAATTTCGCGCGTAACGAGAACATCCCATCTGATGGTTTAGTGAAAGAATCACTATAGTTTTGAATTATATATGCTAATACTAATCCTCAACAAATATTTGACTGAAATAGCTATTTGTTTATAGTTATAGTTGCTATTTCGTGCTCATGTCGTAGTGTAGTGACTCACCCGGTTTAAACTTTATTGTTTCATTGGTGAAAATTACTCATAGAGAATCTAAAGTATTATACAACGCACCAGTTCAGAGTTACCACTATTTGAAAGCTATTTTACTGATCTTGAATGTATAAAATATATTTTAATCACGTTTAGAATTGAGTTTGAAACAGAACTTTAATTTAATTAATTTAAGAATTTTACATTGCTATTGCATAAGATTTTAAGATGTTTACAGACTTTTAAATTTTACAAATTTTTTTTGAATTTATTAATTTTAGTAATTTTAAAATTTTTTTTTAAGAAGTCATTTTTAAAATTGTTAAGAATATTTAATTTACAGTACTGAAAGAATTTTGTAAGAATACAGAATTAAGTTTTAAAAATTTAGGAATTAAGAACAAATTTAAAAAAAAATAATAATCTTGAAAATTTTACTAATTTAATTAGTTAGAAATCTTTTAAGTATGTATTTTTTTTTTCAATTGTCATAATTAATAATGATTTGAATAATTTTAGGAATTATATATTAATAGTTTTAAGAATTTCAAGAGCTTTAAACTCCTAAATTTAAATAATTTAAGCCTAATCACTAAATTACAAAATTTGAGATTTTATAAAATTTGAGATTTTAAAAAATTTAAAAGTTTTTGATTTAATTTTAAGAATTTTAAAAATTTTAAAACTTCATAAAGTTTATGAATTTAACATACATTTTAAAAATATTAATGATAAGTTTATTAATTTTAGATATTTAAAATTTTTAATTATTTTTAGGAATTTTAAGATTTTACATTTTTGTTCTTAAGAAATAATTTTAAAAGATATTTCAATAATAGGAGTTTATCATTTATTAAATTTAAATTAATGGATTTAATTTTCTATGAATTTTTATAAATTTAAAATTTAAAATTTTGAAACCATTTTATTCTTACTCGAATTGTAAGAGTTTTAGCACGTTTTTCCTGTGACCTTGGGTTACTTTTGAACCGGAAGCTAAGGTGGAAGCCAAATATCTCAGAAAGGATAAAGAACATTACTATGGCGGTCTACTCCTGTAAAAATGACATTGGGGAGAGATGGGGTTTGGAGCACCACATAGTACACTGGCCCTATGTCTCAGTGGTTAAACCCATACTACTGTATGGACTTGCCGTCTAGTGGCAAGCATTAAAAATTATGGCTAACCTTAAACTTTTGATGAAAGTCCAATGAACTGCCTGATGATGTGTAACTGGAGCACTCAGAACCACCACAGATATGTATGCCCTATCCATATCTATGTTTTGCAATAGGGGTATTCCTGATACTACTGTCTACGCTATCCCATCGCCATCTTTCGAATTGAGTTCCAAACTGAGTTTTCCACTAGAGAGAACTGGGTGAGATGAATATTGACAGTGAGGCGCTGAGCTTCTTCAAGGTGGAGGAAGAAATAGTGCTCCACCTACTTTTCAACTGTCCTCGTCTAGCTCATAGCAGAATGAAATTTAAGGAATCTTTGTAAGATCGACGTCAAGGATTTTCAACGCTTTTTGGTAAGCTCAGGATGGTTCGATGAGTAAGGAGGAGAAAACTCAAATGTGGTACGGACCAATTTGTGTATATGCTAGTTGATTTGTAGGTCCACTCTAACCTGATGAATACCATTTTATGTTAAACAGTTTTGAAAATTGTCAAACTCAAATATTGAACTTGAAAACTAAAATTACAAATTCTTAAAATACAGTATGTTAACTTTTAAAATTGTAAATTGAAATGTTTTTAATTATTTTGAGTGTTACAACAAAGATGACACAATCATGTTTTCATTAATGATTTAAGTTTTAAACAAACATAAATTGACGATTCTAAGGATTCGAATAATTTTGAAAATTTAACAAAATTTTAAAACAACTTACTAAGTTTGGCTAAGTTATTGCAGCAGAACAAATTTTAATTTCATAAAATATCAGTGTGTATGTCCTTCCATTTTGGTTAAAATTGAATTCATTATTTGAAGATGTTAACAGCACTTTCTAATTATAATCAATATACAATATTTAAGAATTATTCGGCGATATATAAATTAATCGCGAACACCTTGTACTGTTAAGTACAGTACATGAAATGTTAAAACCTTGGGATATAAAATATCGGTTCTTCTTCATAAATACTTTATTGTGATTTATAGAAAGCAAATAACCATCGTAAAATGTATTACAAATTACCGCCATATGCCATCCCAAGGATTTTCAAAACCCTTTAAAATACGATCAACAAACCAGTTTATATCGTGCATACAAGAATAATTGATTAATTATCTGGGTGGTAAAAGAATTGAGAGCACAAAAATTAAATATTTTTTTTCAATTTTCATGAAAAGCGAAAGTCCACAAGAACATAAATTTTTGGTATAAATAAATCGTAGAAAATCATAAACGATATCATTCAAGTTTTGATAATCGAATATATACCATCCAACAAACCATCCTTAATATATAAAATGGCATTCCAGGTAAGAATAATAATAAAAACAAATTTACATTTATAAATTCTTAAATGTCATCTCGATACTCGATATAATATAGCTCGTAACATTCTTCGCGGTCATCGCTGTCGCTGCAGCCGGCCAAATTGCTTACCAACAATCACCCGTTCTAGTCAAACAATTATCGGCGGCACCACTAATCACCAAACAAATTCAATACGAAGCACCAGCTCAATATAATTTCAACTATGCCATTAACGACGCTTACACCGGTGATGTTAAGAACCAACACGAAACACGTGATGGTGATCATGTCGTAGGACAATACTCGCTCATCGATGCTGATGGTTATCAACGTATTGTTGATTATACCGCTGATGAACACAATGGATTTAACGCTGTTGTCCGTCGTGAACCACTCTCCGGATACAAACAATCTGCACCAGTTGTACAAAAAGTATATTCAGCCAGCCCAGTTGTACAAAAAGTATACTCAGCTGGCCCTGCCGCTAAAGTTATTGCCGCTCCATTAGCCCAAATCAACCACGGTGTCGCACAAGTATCATATAGTGCCCCAGCTCACAATTACCACTACTAATAAGATGAATGCCATTTTGTATAAGATTATTGGAAGAATGATAATTTGATTGTAAATAAATTTTAAATTTTATATTTTATATTGAAACTCGATATACATAATTTATTACCTTGCATCATATCATATCATACATATACAGTCTGCACTTGTTCCTTAATTGACTCTCAATATCTTGTACAATGTATGTTTATGTATGTACAAATATTTCAACATTCGGCGGTAAAAAATTGTATTAAAGTTGAAGGCTGTCTGGTTTGTTATATAAGACATGCATGCACCGGCGCACATATACGTATAAATTTTATATAAGAAAATTCCTAAATGTGAAATTTTAAATTCGATCACGATAAAAATCTAAATCGATGATGCGATTAAATGTAAACGCGATCTTACCACCATTGACCTCATTTCTAATAATAATTTACATACTATATACATATATGCAAAACATGAAATTCCACACACGTCTTAAAACAGTGAGACAATTAATTAACGCAAATAAAAAATGTATTAAAAGTATTTGTTTTGGGCGTATGTTACGTATGGGCATCGCGCGATACATGAAGTTATTTAAAATTTGTTGGTTTATACGTTTTTCGAGGGTGAAAGGTACTATACTCGCGCGTATGATATTTAATTTGAGCGGTTTTATTAATGTAAACGAAAGGTGGTTTATTATATACGATCGACTTTTTTTTTGTTAATATAGTTTGTTTAATTAGGGCAGTATCGACTATAAATTTATCATTACGGAAAGTTCATACAGAAGTTCTCAAAATCATTGAAATTTTTGTTAAACCTCGTACGGGCAAATTTACTCACTATTCCTCTGGATTTTCTGTCATGTCACAATGTGATGTCATTTTCACAATTTGGAAAGATCGTCTGGAACTTATAGAAATACTTATAGATTCCCAATGACAAAGATAATGTAATAAAACCAAATCGGAAGATACAAAATGATGATGCAGTGGATATAAAATGGCGGACTTTTTACTATGCGGTAAGTCGGTAAACGGTAGTAGTGAATAAGGTATACGGTTGTATCCGCATGACTAATCTTGAATAAAACTGGCCTACTCGGTTTCCCTGCAAATATTTAGGCCAGAGCATAACACTATTTGGTTATCATATAATACTATTTGGTTTTGTTATCCTTGCTAAAATTTTGCAACATATATCGACAATTATCCTGATTTTTTTGGTATTTTATCGATATATTTATATATATATATATATATATATATATATATTTATCGATGTTTATTGATAATGGTGGTGGTATATGCCATTTATATATGAAAAACAATATCGTTCATATGCCCACCACGGCTTCGTCTACAGGCCTGCATCCGAGCATCCAAATTTCCGATTACTTTTTCCAATAACAACGGATCAAACACCTCAATTTCGCTCGAATGTTGTTTTTAAGTTGTAGAATTATTTGTGAATGATTAGCATAAACCTAACCTTTCAGACTCCACAAAAAATAATCAAGTGGTGTTAAATCCGGGCTTATTGGTGGCCAAGTAACTTCACAATTTCTTGAAATTATGTGATCAGCAGTTTTTGTTGACAATAAATGGATTGTTGCACGATTTGCGTGGCATGTCTTGTTGAAACCAATGATAGTTGACACGTAATTTAAACAATTTGGGCCACAAAAACCCAGTTTATATGTTGTGATAACGTTCTCCATTCACTGTAAAGGCATTTTCCTGTTCGTTTAAAAAAAAAAGGCCCAGCAAACAGTAACTCTTGGATGATGCAGTTCGGCTTCGTGAAAAATATAAGGACACTCCGCTCCCTAAATTCGACAATTTTGCTTATTGACGTACCCATTAAGATCTTCATCGCTAAAAATAATTTTAAAAAAAATCATTCGTTGAAGCATCCAATTAACATAATGACGACGATTTAAATGGTCTGGTATATGGCTTCAATTTTTGAGTTAGTTGAATTATGTATGGATGCAAATGAGCGTATTTACACACGGTCTCATAAATCCGGATTCTTTCTTCGTATTTCCCTCCTTTACCTACAAAACCGGTTTTACTGCCGCCATGTTGAGGATTCATTTTTAAACCAAAATTTTTTGTATTTCTCGGGTTTCTTCGCACTTACACAAAGAAAAATGATATATAAAAATTCTCAAGGACATATAATTCCAAGTGAAAAGCAATTATGAAATGAAAATGATTCATACACGTACATAGAAATGTATTAAATGAGACCGGATTCATGAATCCTTGTGTAAACGACGATGGGATTTTTGAACCAGAGAATCCGGATTCATGAGACCAAGTGTAAATACCCAATGAAGTGGGTCGTGAAATGTTTAGTTCTTGTGATCGATGCCTGGTTGATTTGCTTGGTTCATTACGAACAGTTACACTAACAGCTTCCACTGCATCAGAAGTACGAACTGGATGAACAAGTGGAAAGGGTCTACGACCTTTCACAGACCCAGTTTCTTCAAAACGATCAACAATTTTGCCAATTTCACGCTCAGTAGGACGTCCATGTAGACCAAAACTCTCATGTATAATTTACGAAATGTTGTTGTTTTTGAACGAATATTTTCATAATAAATTTGGACAATCCAAATGTGTTGTTGTGTTGATGGAGTCGCCCATGATGATAAATGGTATATTTTTGACTTTTCATATCTCAAAGATCTTTGTAGCAGCTCGAATATACGACTCACCGATATTCGATTCTGCCACATACAAAACAATTAGTGAAATTCAAATATAAACCAACTTATTTGAATTAAGCGTTCACTAACCCCATCACATATCCATCTATCCAACCAACACTATCTAATAACCGAACCATTACTATAAAACATTTATAGTAAAACCATCGCCATCTAACAACATCACCACGAACAACAATGTTCGGTGATGCAACACTTAACAAAAAGTGCAATGTTCACCGTCGCCGGCGCATGTGTTCCTTCAACACAAAACGAAGACGAAGGCGACGTCACAACAAAACAAAACAACAAACAATTCAGTCGTCCATTCCCTATTGCGATTTTTTACTACACAAAAAATAAAACATATGTGTGTGCAAGCAAATGGTGGTGAACAAATTAAATAAAATTAATATTAATATAATTAATTAAGTGCAAACAAATTATAAATAAACAAAATTAATTATAATACAAAATTTATAACAATAATTAAATAATAAATATACATAAAAATAAAACAAGTTAGAAATAATAAAATTGAAATATTCATCATACATTGGTGTCAATTAATTTGTTTTATTTGGTGAGAAGTACGTGCCGGACAGAAATATAGGAAACGATCCTATATCTTTTTAGAACAGATAACATTTAGTACTAAATTTATTGACTGAAAAAAGGACCAACAGATAGCCCAACCCCTGTGACTCCTGTTTAAATTGGTTCACTTCGTTTTAGATGCTTTCATGTTTTCATTTAATTTATAGTAAGTAATTCAGTTCTTTTCTATTTATTGCCGCAATTGATGCTTTAATTTCGTATATCGAAGAATTTTCGATATATGAAAAATAATTTAAGATTTGAATGCATAACACAATCGTAAAATTGATGATATCTCGTGGTAGGTGATTTTTGCGTTGAGACAATTGAGGCAGTCCTCACACTTCGTTTGCGTAAGGCTGTGCGTCTGACAAATTGGTTTTTACACTGACCGCATGATTTTCTTGTAGTTCTTTTCAGATTTTCCTCTCTATAACACATATGACATTGTCCTCTTTGTGAGAGCCGACCGTTGCACCGCTATCCAAGGTATTGTCTGGAATAAAAGGAACATTCTGCGGCTGTTATAGTTCTTCAATAGATTTTCCAAAAATGCACTCAACAGCAGTTGTCGTTGGAAAATAGCCCATTACTCGTGGTATTTTTGCCCTTTTTATTATAAATGGAACACACAATTATTCGCCCAACTCTTGCAAAAAGTCCCGTCGTCGACCAGTTCTGACGGTTTGAAAGGTTGATGGATTATTTGTAACAAATATAATATAACCAGCAAGTCCTGCGGTGTCAATTACATTAAAAAACATTGCAGCGATTGGTTTTCCTTTTTATTGTATACTGACCCAGCATTTTGTCCATCGTATCGACAGCTCCTTTGGTTTTTGTTGTAATAATGATTTATGTCCTTCTTGTGTTTTGGCCCAGAGGTTTTATCGTCATTGTGTTGAATGGAGATTAAAACTACTGCTTTATTGTTTTTAGGAACATATGAACATAATATACCATTTTCTCTCCAAAACCAAAATATGTTGATAAAACCTCCCGAGTATTTGAGGCTTTTCAGCAGGGATACAACGTTTTTTTTTTTATTGTACCGACCATTGAGAGATTCCAACTAAGAAGTTCTTTCGCTAGAGAAATCGACGTTAAAAAATAATCCATTTCTGCCCGTATTTTTGTATGGTTTGACTAGCTCATTCACCACTCGTTCGCTTTGGTTTATATCCCGAGTATTTCCGATTTTACCGGTATAAATCTGTCCGTTCAACGGATATGCTGTGTCCGAATCGCATGGCCATCATATTTTTATGCCATATTTTGCTGGCTTGGACGGAATGTACTGCGTAAACTTGATACGCCCTCTAAATGGGAACAATTGCTCAAAACCGAATAAATGTTATCGTTCCATTTTTGATATATTTTGTCAGCTTTTCTATTGGTGAGTCGACAAATTAAATTTCGCATCGATGTGTCGAAAATAACGCAAAATGTATCAACATCATTTAAAATTTTTGTACTTGGTTTTGGACCTACAAATAATGATTCCTTAAGAATATTATGGGCTTACAATCGCTGCATATTTGGCCGAGTTTTCCTCCATTTGGTCCAATCCATACCGACGTAATATTCTTCTGAATCTGCACGACCTTCTTCATTATTCTGGGCATGTTCACCAATATCGGCGTCTGTATTTAATTCTATACATATCATCGCCTTGGGAATCGGTGTCATCGTTAATTTCTGCTATTACCTGGTTTAATTCAGCATCCGATTCTTCGTCAAGGTATTTTGGCAAATGGTCATCAGTATCATAACCATCATTAAAATCAGAATTCTGATCAACCTTTGTTTCTGAATTTAAACGCTCCACTATGCTTTGTAAATCAATTAAAAAAATTAACTAAATCATTTCCATAAAAAATATAGGAAATTTCCATATCTACACCAGGGTATTTCCTGTCAAGTTCAAGGATTTTTTTTTTTACGACAAAGTGAAGGTTAAGAAACATCTGTTTATTACATCCATTTATAGTTCAAAATGTCACTTTCACGATTCGGGCACGAAAATGGCGAATCAATAAATCAAATTATTGAGGAAAATACGCCAAGGAATACTGTAATCAGTAAAAATCATAATTGGAACATATTTACCGAATTCTGTAATGCCAGAAATTACAAACTAAATGAAAATGTTAGTGCAAAGGAGCTCGCTATAGTATTAACAGACCGGGCCGTCAATATGCGAAAAACAAACGTTGAGAAATTAAAGGAAATCACTTTAAAAACTATTTGGAACATTAGAGCCAAAATTCTTCAAGAATGGTATTATAACGAGTTTAAAGTGGTAAGCAATTTAGAGAAGCTTGGGCTGCACGAGATGCAAAGCGCAAAATAAACCAAGCGGATCGTTTTTAACTCAGTAAATGTCATAATTTTATTATATTTCGTTGCTTTTAGGTAAGCAACGTGCTTTCGAAAAATATAATAAAATTATTTCAGGAAATTACCAATGACCTTGGGATATAACTGCTGATTATTTAGCCATTCTATTTAACATTTTGTTTCAATGTTATAACAGCCAACAACTTTTGGGGATGTGTTTTGGTCATGCATCGCTATGATTCTTCACACATTAAACTCCTTCGCTGAAAACAAAAAGAAAGGTCATTATACATAATAGATAAACGATTTTAATCAGAGCTATTTAAATAAAGTACACATCAGGTTTAATTACCATTTAATGATTTTGTTTATTGTTTCCCTCCGCCTGGTTTTAAGATGTTCAAACAATCCATTGACAATTAAAGGTATGGTTTATTAATTGTATTACCGTTGATCCATCAAGCCTTAATCATAATATAATTAGCTATATATATATATTAGCTATATACATATATATATATATATATATATATATATATATGGCCATATTGGTGAAGTATAACTTGGTGAACTGTATTGCAATCAAATAACTGTCGATCAACGTCTTGTAGAATAATCCATATTATAATATCTCATCATTTTCTGTGAATTTGTAGGTTAAGTCAGATTAGAGAAACTATAATACCGATTCTGTTGTCTATAGTAAAATGTTAGATCTAAATATTAAACTGAATTTACTTAAAAAATGTCCGGATATTGTTGTGGTATGGTGTACTTCTATGTTTTTAGGTGTAAAGGACTGCTCATAAATAAATCCCAAATGACGCTGTGTAATATGCTATAACCACATTATTCACGGTCTTTATACGCAATTTTCAATGTGACGTTTAAAAAAAAAACATATAACGTGAGGAAAAGGCATTTGAGGTGGGAAGATTTATTACACATTTCGGACGGCATAATAAAAAATGGTGAATGTAGGGGAATAATTCTAAAATAATATTTATTACAGGTTTCGGACACAGTCTAAGTAATTTTGTCTTATAAACGCGTCTTCCTTCAAGAGTCTTCATATTAAGGAGATTAATCTATTTGAGTATTTGAGTAGCTTGGAAGGTTATCGAAATCGCGAGGAGAAAATAAATAATTTAGAGGGAATAAAATAAGGTTTTAGTAACCAAAACATTCAGATGATCGACGTTTTATGAGAGTTTGAGAGAGTTTGAAATTATTAAGGCATAATGAAGATTAAAATTAAGTTTGATATCAGACATTATCAGCTCGTTGTAGAGACTCGTCGTTTATGAAATAATGAAAACTACTATATTCCTTTTTACGAGTGAAAGTGGTGACAGATTATTTTTTTGTATTCAAATTAAGCTCGTCGATTTTGCACCATTCATCCAGACGATTGAGAACGGATTATAGAATTACGGCATCATTGACTGTTTGAGTTGTGTGAAAAATTTTGAGATCGTCAGCAAAATTAGATAATTTAATGGATAAGTCAGAAATAAAAATATTGAAGAGTAGTGGTTCAAGATGACTGCCTTGAGAAACTCCAGAAAAAACTGATACTTCATCAGAAAGCACCTCTAGGAATTTAACTCTTTGTATTCTATGATAACATTTAATCCAATTTAGTAACGTGCCCCTAATGCCAAAATAATTTAATTTTATAATAAGTGTATTGTGGCAGGCTCTTTTGACAGAGCTTTACTAAAATCAGTATATATATTGGACACCGTTTTCCATATTTACAAATATTGAAGAGGTAAAAATAGACAAATTAGTTATTGTATGGACCTATTTTTAAGAAACCCATGTTGTTCATTATTAAGAGAAGGAGATATAATTGCGACACAGAGACAAAATTGCGGTACCTCTATAGTTTTGTATATTATGCCTATTTCCACTTTTAAAAATTGGTGATAAAAATGAGTATTTCCAATTTTGTGGAAATTTACCTGAATAAATTGAAAATATTTGCAAAAGTGGTGTAAAAATTTCATAAACACAATTGATTAAAAACGATGAATCAATTTGATCAGGACCGGGTCCTTTGTTCGAGTTGAGTTTCAAAATAGCTGTTAAAATTTCATTCTGATTTAGATTCATTCTAATTGAGATAAGTTCTGTTTTCTATTCCAGAATAGTAAAGTCATTGGGGTTGAATGTAATGCTTTTCTCAACAATGTAAGAATTTTGAAAATGAATAGCAAACAGATTACTAATGTCTTGTGGAATAGAGGATGATTAGTCAACAATTTTCATTCTAGATGGAAATCCTCTACATTAACGTTTAATATCTTCAAATTTAAAAAACTTCTCGGGGTTATATAAAAGCTTTCCCCTGTTGATTTACAATAATTGTTGTTAAGCTAAAATAGATTCAGAATCAAATTTTTTGACAACGATTCAAAAGTATTTTTAGATCTTGTGTCTTTATGTTTGTTAAAAAGTGTATAGGCTCGATTTCTTTAGTTCCTTAGATTTTTTAAATGATAATTGAGCAAAGGTTCATTATTTTCCTTAATAATATATTTTCCTTCTAAGTCAGACTTATTGCATAAACTATTCTAATCATGGAACATTTTTGTTCCATGGAACATTTATGTTCCATGCAGTCAAAATTTACAATTATACTCTTGTGGGGGATTATTTCTGAAAATAAATCAAAATTCGCCAGCCTCGCGAACGTCAAAGTTATGGTCTAAATTGGTAAAACATAAGTCTAAAAATTTATTGTTATGGTTTTTAATATTAAACATTTGATACATATTATTTCGATAAAATGTCTCTACCAATTTTGAATCGACGTCAGAAGTGATATTAATTGGAATTAAAAGTTTAAGATTATCTTTTTCAGAAATAAAATTTAAATTTGGTTTATTGAAATCTCCCAATATTAAAATATTGTCTTTTTCGTTCTGCGTTTTAGAAACCTACAGAACTGCATTAAAAATATTATGATATACATCATCAAAAGATGACGAGGGAATATATATAGAGAACAGAGAAAAATTACTTTGGAAAAGAAACTGAGCTTCATAAAAACAATTTCGGTTGAAGAGGTGGTATCATCATCAACTGCTTCACTAGAATTAGAAGTATGAACCGCATTTTGCTTTAATTTGAAATCAAAACTATTTCAAGCGGATGAAATTGTGAATAAAAAATTTAAATTGCGCACGTGATGGATTCAACATTTTGATTAGTAAATCTTTTCCCATATACATGTATACTTGTACATTATGTAAATCAAATTCATTTTCATTTTACTCTCGCGGAACTCAAGTTAAATACTTATGGTCTTGTCTTGATACATGTTTTATATATACATAAATAAAATTTGACAACTCCTTCGGTGGTCAACGTATACCTCTTACTACAGCATAAACTATATATATACATAAAATAAAAACACAAACCAAACTATATTATGTACATGTATTAAGATAATAATTTATCTCAATAAAAAGCAACAAATGAAACTATTATGTATAGTTACAAATTTTACATAAACTATTGATAAAGCAGCGCGATATAACTATATTATACAAAACCATAACAACAATACTAATTTTGGTTATGTAAATTACCAAAATAACAACAAAAAAACAGCAGCCGCATATTGCAGCCCGGCATGTCGGTCGCGTTGTTCGTATTTCTTACAATTTCCGCTTTTGATTTTACAATATCATGACATATGTGCAATTGCATTTGCACATGCAAATTATAATATATTGTGTGCAATAAACCGTAATGGTTTTTGTTTCATTTTTAAGATGAAAGTCGATAGAAAATGTTTTTTTTTTCTTTTTAACGTTTTTATTGATAACAATCAGTGTATAAACGTGTTTATATACAACATAATATAAACTATTAATTACATCAGATTATAAAACACATAATAATTTAATTTTTTAGTCGAAATAATAATTTATTTAATGAAATTCCATTTCAAATTATGCAAAGTGGAGATATTATAAAGGGTCGTGAACTTTCATACACCGCACATAATTTCGTAAAATTTGATTAAATCCCAATAATTTTTATCGTTTTAGAACAATAGAACGGAATTCTTTGGAATTTAGGAATTAGAGGCCGATGGAATTTATTTTATGCTTCGCTGAATACCAAAATTTCATTATAATAGAAGATACTTCGGCAAAGACGAAAGCATCCATTTGAAGGTCCGAAAAGGGTTCCAGTAATATTTTGTAATGACGAATCATAATCACTAAAGAGTTATGAACATATATTGAACCTGGCATTGAACCATGAGGAACTGTCATGAAACATCTGTTCCAATTCCCACACTCCACGGTAACATCAAAAATAATAATAATAATTCACACAATCATTACGTAATACGTATCCCGATAAACACCGATCGTAAGTAAAGAAGAAACCGATCATAAAAAAAGGTTATAAATATGTGCATCAAGGACGATTATACTCGTAATTGTTGGGGACAAACGAAAACCAACAGTTGCCATCCTGATGCAATAAACAATATGGACATAAAAAATAGAAGTATATGCTCGTGGAGTGAGAAAAAAGAGATTGAATGGAGGGGATAATACAGAAAAGCGGATCAAAGTTATAAGCCAATAGAATTCAGAATAAAAGAGAAATGGCGATGAAGATTCTACAAACAAAAAGTATAAATGGCTCAAAATGTCTCTTGTGAATATATACTCGAGAGGATACCGCATTTAGTTCAGATTAATATTCTACTAAGGTTTTTTATTGTAACTTTATTGTTAATAAGAAGGAAAGGACGAGACTTTCGAACTGGATAATTCTGGTAAGTAACTTGTCTCTAATAAAAACTCCCGAAATCGTTGCTTCTGTATAAGCAATTATCTAAAGAACGATTTCGTTAGGTTACTAACAACATTAACTGAGCTCCCAATTCTCAAACGCAACAATAATGATAAAAAATCAAGTCTAACAATTGGCTCCCCGTCAAAAATCGGTTGAGTTTAAAAATTAAATTATTTAATAAAATAAACGTAATAATCCTGAGCAAAATTTTAATGCAATAAAAAAAATTTAAAAAAATATTATTTAATTTAAAAATTTAATAAAATTAGTTGAATGTTAGACGTAAATAACAAAATATGGAATATCGAAGAAATAAATACTCGCAGAGGAGTCTAGCATAGAATTGTTGACAAATTTAATAATTAAGTACAAGAGAATCTAATTACAATAACTGAAGATTACGGTAGAGTAATGAAAATGTTGCATAATACATTCCTATTTTTTTCGGGTACACGGACCTAAAACTATTCATTAAATCAGTCGAAGATTAAAATGTTACACTCTCCGATGCTCAAAAAGCTCTATTAGTCAATTTAATTGGAAATGGATTTAGAGGTGAAGCTTTATCGGTCGCAACTAGGTTTAAATATGACTCAAATCAGGATTATTCGATCATAAGGATTTTATTCCGATGAAATCGCCTACAGATGTGTAACAGAAATTAGCCTTGTAAAACAATTACCTTCCGAGAATATTTTTGAATTTTGAGGAAGATTAGAAGATTTGGCGACAAGCGCCAAAGAACTTTATATCATGATAAAGATACTAGCCTTTTAGAGGATTAAGTGGAAAATCAGGCTATAATAGCATTCAAAAAAGGCTTGTCAAATGTTCCAATCAGCACATCCTTATTAACTTCTAAGAGTGAAACCCTTAATGAGCTTATAAAAATAGCCATTAATCTTGAAGACTCTTATTCCAATTATAAAACAATTCCAAAATTAAATGCTATTGGTTTAAAGGAATACGATGCTCTTAAAATACAGCTTCAAGAAAACTAATTTATGTACGATCAGGTTACTAACTTCCAAGAAACAAAAAATAAGTGGGATCTGATTTTCGGGGAATTAAGGGGAAATTTTCAGAAGGAATGTTTAAATACTTTCTCTGGAATCCCTAGACATACGAGCGCGGCCCAAAGGTTTTCGCGATTAATGCTATCATATATGCCTATTGAAAGTCTATGTAAAGTTAGCGAATGGTTATGTTGTACTCCCAACATTTTCGAGGAGCAGCTGAAGTGTGAAACATTGATCAGCGGTTGATCGGTTGGGGCGAAAATCACACTGGTGGTCACGTAAGGAAGTGAGGGATGATTCTGGCAAATACAACATTTGCAAACACTTTTTCGCTGTGGATCTTGAATGGAATTCTTTAGTAAGACTGTGGCCGTGCGTCTTCGTTTTGGCTGGCAACGGCGTAAGGCAAGGACGCTAATAAGCCAACTGCGAAAGAGCCGGAAGAGCATTGAACTCCATAACAAGTAGAGATTATATCAAAAATATGGGCAGTGATGCTAATGCAGGCAGTGATGCTAATGCACATCACTCAATCTGGGGAAGTACAGATATAAACAGGCGAGGTGAGTTACTCCTTGATTTTATTTTAAGTACTAACTTAAATATATGTAATATCGGGTGCAAGCCAACCTTTATTACTAAAAATAGACAGGAAGTGTTGGACATCACACTTGTCTCGGATTTTATTAAGGAGAGGGTATTGAACTGGAAAGTGTCCGAAGACCATTCCTTTTCTGACCATTAGTATTACCAGTACGAAGTGGATACAAAACCCACTAGCAAATCACCCTTCAGAAATAGGAGGAAAACTGATTGGGATTGTTTCAGAACCATTCTGGGTAACTTATTACCGGTATCGGTTCCAAACCCACCTGCATCTACACAGGAGCTTGATGCTCTAGTTACCAAGCTATCTGATGCTTTTAACAAAGCCATGTTAGGTGCATGTCCTATCAGTAGGCGCTTGGGTAAATCTCGGGCACCCTGGTGGTCGAGAGAACTCCAAGGTACTCGTATGAAATGCAGGAGACTCTTCAAGAAAGCCAGGAACACAAATGCTGCTGCAGATTGGGACTGTTATAACGAAGTTCTCAAAACCTATAAGTACAAGCTGACAGCGGCCAAAACGAGGGCCTGGAAGCTCTACTGTGGCAATATACAGGATACCTCGGAGGCGGCCAGGCTACACAAAGTACTATGTTCTAGTCCTTCCACTCCGGGTGATCTACAACGACCGGATGGTTCATGGACTACATGTAGTGAGGAATCCTTGGAGCTATTACTAGAAACGCATTTCCCGGAGTGCTCGGTACTAGCTCCGGAGAGACCCATGATAAATAGGGGTGTAGACTCCGTAAGTCATACAGTAAAAAGGCGGAATATCATATGGGCAATAAACAGCTTTAAGCCATACAAGTCGGCAGGACTTGATGGCATTATCCCAGCGAATATCCAGCGAACTATTGACTTAACCCTACCCTGGCGGGAAGTTATCTTCAAAGGCAGCCTGGAACTCTGCCACATGCCTAAAAAGTGACTTCAGTCCACTTTTTAGGCATGTGGCAATTGTAATATTTATACCTAAGGCGGGAAAAAGCTCTCACTGCTATCCCAAAGACTTTAGGCCTATAAGTTTATCTTCTTTTCTGTTGAAAATACTGGAAAGACTAAAAGAGCCTCACATTAGAGGCTCAATCAAGCCGAGCGAGCTGTGGGGATCTCATCACGCATACTGTAGGGACGATCGGTGGAAACAGCTCTCCACTCCCTTATAGGCCCGATTGAGAAATCACTTGAAAATGAAGAATATTCAATGTTAACCTTCTTGGATATAGAGGGGGCCTTTAGCAACGTCAGACCGCCGGCAATAACTCGGGCCCTTGCGTATCTGGGGGAAAACGGGTCACTCAGAGGCTGGATAGATCATATGATTAGAAGCAGGATTGTGACAGCTTATCTGGGTGGCACGTCTGCCGCCAGACACGTGAGCAGAGGGACACCTCAAAGCGGGGTTCTACCCACCTTCTTTGCTACTTGATCATAAATGACCTGTTACTAAACCTGGAAGGGCAAGGCTTCAAGGTGGTTGCTTACGCGGTTGATGTTGCTATTGCGGTCTTCGGTAAATACTTAGTACGCTGAGTGAGCGCATGCAGTGCGCGCTTGGCTACCTCTCTGAATGGGCACGCAGCTGCGGGCTGAATACAAACCCACAGAAAACAGAGCTGGTCCTCTTTATCAGGAAGCACAAACTTCCGCAGTGTGACCCGCCAACATTAAATGGTACTCGCTTGATCTTTACGGATAGAGCAAAATACCTCGGACTACTTTTGGACAGCAAGCTGGAAACCAAACATCGCAGAGTAATTAAAGAAAGCTACTATAGCGCTCTACTCCTGCAAAAATTCCATTGGAAAGAGATGGGGTATAGAGCTCCACATAGTACACTGGCTCTACGTCTCAGTGGTCAAACCTATACTGCTGTATAGGGTTGTCGTCTGGTGGCTAGCGTTAAAAATGATGGCCAACCGTAAACTATTGATGAAAGTCCAAAGAACGGCCTGCTTGTATATAAGTGGGGCTCTCAGAAGCACACTTACTCAAGCTCTGGAGATTCTCTTTCATCTTACTCCCTTGGATAATGCGGCCGAGCAGCTTGCATCTTGCACAGCCATTCGGCTCAAATCCTTATCTATGTGAACCTGTAACAATGCAGGGCACTCATCTATCATATGCAACAGGGTAATTCCGGAAGCTACCGACTATGCTATTCCTTTGCCATCTGTTGAGATGAAATTCCAAACTGAGTTTCCCACCAGAGAGGACTGGGTGAACGAAACGGTTATGGATAATGAGGCGCTAAGCTTCTTCACGGATGGCTCAAAAAGGGATAGAGGGGTTGGCTGCGGAGTATTCTGTGAGGCACTAGGGGTTAACCTCTCGTTTTTCAAGCTGGACTGATCGCCATAATGGAAGTCATGGACTGGTTGATGTATAATGTATGTAATATCTACGAGGGATATTCGCATTTTTACAGACAGCCTGTCTAGTCCGTAAAAATCCGAATACCCTGGTGGCAGGGCATTTCAATATCGTAGGGAATGTAATGGCAGATGAGTTGGCCCGCAAGAGTACAGCACGCCTAATAACCCAAATCGGGCGGGATATAAAGATACCGCTTGCTTCATGTAAATTGCTGAGTTTGAACAGTCTCTCGAGTTTCCATTTTTTGCTTGGAACTTAACGGTTCCGATGCATGTCCTCATTAATTTACGCATCTTTTCACGAAGGAGTGTGGCTGTGGCTTTCTGGCGCGGAGATATTCTGGGTCAGTGCTAGTAGTGTTACGGCCAAGCCTTCTTTGCTGGGAGTCTTCATCTTTTAGAGCATCGATATTCCAGTACACGGTTTTCTTTGCTTGTTTATTAAATGCTGATGATAATTTGCACTTGTATTGGAAAATAACAAGCATGTGGTCACTGTCAATATCGACACCTGTATATGATCAGTTATACTGGTGGAGTGTGTCTTCGAGATCATGATGAGTTCAATCTGATTTTGCGTCCTTTCATCATTCGATCGACACGTTACCTTGGGGATTTTCTTATGTTGAAAGAATATACTAGATAGGAATAGGTTAAACATTATAGCAAGTTCAGTGACGTGTTGATCGTTGTGGTTATTAAGCCGGTATAGTTTCAGCCGATTTTTGCATTAAAGTCGCTCACAATGATTTTAATATCCTGGTGCGGGATGTTACTGATGATGTCTTTTAGCTCCACTAAGAACAGATCTTTCACATCATCTGATTTTAATATCTTTGGTAGGCGCATGTACATTGACGATCGTGATATTGATTTTTTTGTTCCCATTTTTAAAGCGTTATCCGTTTATACTTTCCGAGGTCGTTGTGGTGATGAATCCGACAAATTAATCCGAGGCCTTATTGTATATAGGGTTCATAACTTGTAGATTTTTGTGAGAGTAAGTTGTTGGCCCGCCGATCAACCCACTTTCGCGTATGTGGGTCACCTACTGGTGGTGATCCTTAAGGCATCCAGTCTTACCTGAGATTCGGGTATATTGCGAGCCGCTTGCCACTGTACGATTATTCAATACATTAATTTTATTGAAGCAACACATCTTGGCCAATTTTGTAAACCCACATAGTTGATGTACAAATTATATGCCCATATTTAGATTACGTATTATTTTGTTACAAGTAATGTGCGCACTATACGCAATATTCCTTTTGGCAAATTAAAAAACTTGTCTAACAAGATGTCAAATCCTTTCATTACGATAAACGATACGTCGCGAGATTTCAATATGTGTTTTTTTTTAATTTTATTATAATGTTTTTTACACTCTGCACTAATTAATAACTGCATTTCTGCATATGTGGTATACATATACCTACTTATACTCATTTGCGCATATTTATATAATCAGGTTGAACTACTTATTAATAAAATACTTATTAATAAAAAATTTTTAGTTTTATCGTTTGGTTTTAATTGAATCGATTTAATAAATAAATAAAAATTTTGGTATAAATTAATGTAAATTCGCTTGAAACAGTATCAGTTCAATTTCGTCATCTAAACGAAAAACAATTCAAACCGCAATACAATTCAACTATATATATAAGTATATATATCGAAATGGCATTCAAAGTAGTTACACTATTCACACTCCTTGCAGTTGCTGCCGCCATACCAATTGGCAAACAAATAATTTACGCCGATGCACCAGCTGAATACACATTTAAATATGCGGTGAACGATGGACATACCGGAGATATTAAAAGTCAACAAGAGACACGGAATGGTGATCGGGTTGTTGGACAATATACGCTAATCGATGCTGATGGTTACCAACGTATTGTCGATTATCAAGCCGATGATCATAATGGTTTTAATGCTGTTGTTCGTCGTGAACCGCTCGGCGGATACAAGCAAGCACCAATTTTACAAAAAACTATTATTGCTGCTCCGGTCACCAAATTGATAGCTGCTCCAGTTGCACGATATATTTCTAAACCGGTGGTAACAAAATATATTGGCGCAGGACCACAATACATTAATAATCATGCTCAAGTTTCGTTCAGCGGACCAGCTCATAGTTATCAATACTAAATTGTTGTAATGTGTGTTATAGACGGCGAATACTATACGAATTCAGGTTGATGATTTTTGAATAAGACTTTTTTTTTTAATTATAGTTAAATAAAATTTAGAATTTATACTTAAAATGATGTTCTGGGGTTTTTATTTGTGAAGTGAGACTATTCCTACGCTATTTTCTTTTTATAATTTGAGGCCGACACACTTTTCTCTGAATATACCAATTCTATGAATGTTTCCTGTTATAGTATCGTTCATCCGTTTCAGAAATCATATTCGCTAATTTGCTGCTCATCATAGCTTTACCACATAATAATTAACAGTGTTAAAGGCCATTACTGGCCCCTTACTGAATCAACAATTTGGCTCCAACGGTTTCGATCCTGAGCTTGGTCTTCATACTGTCTAAGACAATCAGAAGTCGTTCTCTACATCGTGGAGCCATCGTCGCCTGCAACGACCTCTGCGCCTACCATATGGTGGCTCTCCTTTCAGAGATCGCTGTACAATTCGTTCCGGATCAGCACGCAAAACGTGACCGAGCCAGCGCACTCGCTGGGATCTAACTTCATGTACAATATCGGGGATCTTCATCAGATCTCTGATCTCGAAATTGTACAGAGCTCGGTATGTACCATCTATTTCGCGTTTAGGGCCGTAAATCACACGCATGATTCTTCTCTCAAATGTAAGGAGCCATCTCTCGTACTCATCCGTCAGCGCCCAACTTTCACATCCAAACATAACAACGGGTCTGATCAACGCTTTGTAAAGCTTCAGCTTCACGGCACTTGATAAGTGTTTAGATTTTAGCAGTGGCCTTAGAGGATACAAAGAACGACTGCCAGCTGCCAGCCGCACTTTAATATCCTCACCCACACTGTTATCGTGAGTGATAAGAGAGCCCAAATATTTGAACCTCCTCACTCCCTCAAACGTGTGGTGGCCACTACTAAAATCTGGAGTGCCATTGTCTCTAAAACCAGAGATCAGGTATTTCGTTTTGGACTCATTGATCTGGAGTTCAACTGAAGCTGAAAACTCTACAAGCGGATCAAGTATTTCTTTCACTCCGTTGCTATTCAGTCCAATCACGCATATGTCATCTGCATATGCAAGCACTTGATTGGACTGGCGATATAAGATGTTGCGCTGAGGTGTTTCAGTTTTACGAAAGATGTACTCCAACATGAGATTAAAGAGTATCGGGGACAGAGCATCTCCCTGCCGAACACCCGAGTTAACTGCAAAAATTTTCGATAGCCTGTTCTCAACCTTAACACAGCATTGAGACTGCGTCACTGTCATCCTACACAGTCGTACCAATTTTGTTGGCATTCCTAGGTATTCCAGGGCAGACCACAAACTCTCTCGATTGATCGAGTCGTAGGCCTGCCGGAAATCCAGGAACACCTGATGTACGGAGATGGATGTCTCATAATATTTAGATAGAATCATCCGCAGCGAAAAAACCTGATCAGTGACTGATCGATTCGGACGAAATCCTCCTTGATAGTCACCAACCAAGCCCTCCGCCAGAGGAGTGATTCTATCCAATACAATGTATGACAGTAACTTGTATGATGTGCAAAGGAGAGCTATACCGCGATAATTCTCACACTTCAAGCGGTCTCCCTTCTTGAAGATGGGGCATATCGCGGCCACTTTCCATTCGTCAGGCATAACTTCGGTTCGCCATACTAATCGAATAAGGTCGAAAAGACAGTTCCACAAAGTATCCCCTCCGAATATCAAGAGCTCCGAATTAATGCAGTCCACTCCAGGTGAGCGGTTTCGTTTCAATCGCTGTGCAAATCTCCGCAGTCTGTCTTAGAGGTGGCTCAACAACAGTCTGTGACGCATGATGAACATCAAGCAGCTCTGTAAAGTGTCCACTCCATGCGTCAAGTACTGCGTCGATGTTGACACAGACGTTTCCATCCCGGTCCCGAATGGCGGTTGACGAAGGCCTGAAAGTATGGTGCAATCCAGTAATTCGTTTAAAGAAATTACGTGAACTACGCTCATTGCTGAGTTGTTGTACTTTCAGAACCTCGGCCTTCCACCATTATCGCTTCTTCCGTCTACAAATCCGCTTAGCTGCCCTTCTCGCCAGAGCAGCCTTGTTTTTCCTCGCGATTGTGAGACGTTGTTGCACTTCACTATGGGCTATATTTTGTTGCTCAACTGCAAGACGACACTCGTCATCAAACCAATCATTCTTGGGTCTGACTTTCGCTATACCTAAAGTCTGTTGAGCAGCACTGACAACCGAAGTTTTCAGTACCTCCCAGACAGAGTTCACGCAGTCAGACTGGTAATTGGCTCCTTCAATGTTGTCGCTGACAAGATCCTGATATCGTTTCTTGTGATCTTCATTTACCAGACTTTCACAGTCGAAACGTACCATGCGGTTCGCTGTGTTCCCAGACTTGTACGAAAACTTCCATCGTAGCTTTGCAGCGACCAAATGATGATCGCTACCTACGTATTTGGTTGCTGACCGATAAGTTCTCACATCCTGCACAACCCGAGCCCGTCCTTTAGAAACTAACACATGGTCAATTTGGCTGCGGGAAGTTCCACGAGGATGTGTCCATGTCTCTAGATGTATGTTTTTGTGAGGGAAGAATGTGCCTGCTACTCTCAGATCATGAGCAATTGCAAAGTACATCATTCTCTCACCATTATCGGTCGCAGTTTCGTGTCGGGAGTACTGACCTATGTTTTCACATAAGTCGGTCTGATTTCTGCCAGCTCTAGCATTAAAGTCCCCAATTACCATTCAAACGTCGTGTTCGGGTATAGATCCCATCAGATCGTCCAAGTCATTGTAAAATGAGTCTTTATCTTGGGGCTGGCTGACTTCTGTGGGCGCATGTACACAAATTATCGACAGGTTGGCTAACTTCATGCGCAAGCGAAGCTTACACAATCGGTTATTGACTGCTTGGAAATCCAATACAGCCTTGTTTACCTGCGGCCCAAGAAGAAATCCAGCTCCAAGATTTCCGAGATCATCTCCACTGTAGAGCAACGTATAGCCCTGGGACACATGGTCTCCACTTTTGGGACAGCGAGTTTCTTGAAGAGCAACGAGTTCCAGCCGATACTCTTTCATGCACGTGATTAGGCCCTCCAACGCTCCTGGTTTTCTAAGTGATTGCACGTTCCACGTGCCGATCCTAAATCTCGTATCCGGGTACTTGAGCGGGGGTCCGGTGTTTTTTTGGCGGTATCCATTTTTCTTTTTGTTGATTTTATAAACATTTTATTTTTTTTACGGATGCGGGTCGTCAGCCCAGCGATCCAACCGTTTTGTCGCCTCCTACGACAAGCAAAGGATACTGTGGTGGTATTCTTGGGAAACATGTTCGTGCAATTTAGGTTTACGAGACATGTGAGTGCCCCCCGACCGCAGGGGCCAAAGCGAATTGATCGCTATAGTCTATACGGTGTTTCACACACTTGGATATTATATTTTATAGTGCTGGCTCCGACAATCGTCCACAATCTTGGTATGGTGTATAATTTTAACTCCTAGGAAGGCACAAAGTGTTTCTGTTCGCTTTAGTTTTTGCCACGACATTCGTGCTTAGATACCTCCTTATCGGCATCCTATAGTGACCCACCACTATATTGTGTGTATAACCAGTATAATCCCAATTTGCCTGCTCTATATGCAGCATTTATTTTATACACATACCTTTTCGATGTCAAGATGATCTGAATATAAAGGTTATGAAAAATTTACAGTTTCAATAAACGCCCTAACACCGCAGAATAAATTTGATATATGCGGGATGACTTAATTTATTTTAATTTCAACATAATTCTAGTGTTTTCATACGAATAATATACAAGTACAAATTATCGTATGTTTGGATCGACCTTTCGAGAACTGTTTTTAATAAACTTCACTAAATCGCACATAAGCTAAATTTGGTAAAAAGCTTTCTTTCTTTAATGTATTATTCTTGCATAATGGTTGGCCTCCGGGTTCAAAAATTGTTAAAGTGATCAAATCTCGAATAGTCAAGGCTCATACATATTTAAAAGAAAGAAATTGTCGTGAAGTTAATACTAATAAAATGGCAATTGTTCCAATTGGAATTTTATTTATACGAAAATTTGAACATGAAGTGTTTAGATAATCACATGCTCTCGAGTACATATTCGGGTGGGTTAGACTAACTTCCACCTTTGGGTCCATAGGAACTAAATTAGATTGAGCGGTTAGATTTTCACAATCAATTTTTAATAATTTTTACTGCCTATCCTAGAGATGTCCTCAAGTACTCAAGCATATTTTCGGATAGTTTAGACAAACTAAGATTTTTCTGTTATTCCTTTTTCTGCTATTTTGAATCTGTATGTTTAGGCTATTTTGAATCTGTATGATCAATGCAATTTAATTACTGATAAGTTTTACTATTTATTTTACACCATTTAGAAGTGGGTGGTAGGTGTGTTTCAATAGAGTAGGCGTTGACTGTATATAACCATGGCTTATTGGCCTATATTCCAACGTTTTAACTATGTGGAAATCACCAATTGTATACCTCCACGTGGTAACAACCGGGCAACGTTTAGTATACCTTCTCGTGGTAACAACCGGGCAACGATTTTAAAAATCGGCTAAATACTAAATGCGAGTGCAATGCATTAAGTAGCAATGGACACAACGAATGTGGAAACAAATACCCCAGGTGGCAGACCTGATTTTCACGAAAATCCACCCTCGTCAGAGGCCGGTCCCAAGGATTCTGGGGGACCAGCTATTGCATTACTTTAATCAGAAAAAAATCCCAAGATACGTTGAGGAATCGTAGTACTCGAATGACTGAAGCAGAAATGGATAATATCAATCCTTCCCAAAAGAGTCAGGTTCTACCGAGATCTCCTACGAGAGCCTGTAGCACGTTCACCACGAAGATTAACAAAATAATACCTACATAAAATGTGGAGTTACCAAGAAATGCTTTTCCGAGGACAATAATTGTTCTAAAAAAGAAGAAATGCTATGTATCAGGAATTGCGTAAGGCCAATGCTGCATTGGTTGAATCTAATAATTTAAATAAGCAATTAAATGATATAATTGCTTGTACGCAGGAACATATAAGGATTCTTGAAAACGAAGTTAAAACCCTTAAAGCAAAGGAAAGCGTTGATTCTCCTCCTACCCAAAAAGTAATGGAACAAGAATACCATGCGGATGAAGAAGAGTTAGCTCACGAAACTGAGTGGATTAGAGTCAAAAGCCAGAGAAAAAAAAGGAGAAGGAATGATACACCTACTCCTTCTCATCTAAAAGAGACAATTCCTAAAATAATCCAAAACAATCCAAAAAAATTACCTCCACCACCCCCAATAGTTATATAGATGGAGTTAAAAACTATGATATATTGTATGAGAAAATTAAAACAATAACTAAACCAGATAAGTTTAATACCAAATTGATGTGGACACAATATCATAACCTACAGAGAAAAGACAAAAATGTTAAGCGAAGGGGGACATTATTGGCATACGTTTGAAAAAAAAGCAAATTAGACCAATTAGGGTAGTGGCTAAAAATCTGCACTCTACATGTAAACCAGAAAAAATATTTGTGAACCTGCGAAAGGAAAAGGTTTTAATGCAACTGAAGCATCAATTAAGCTAAAACGGAGAAATAAGGAGCCTCTTAACATGTATATGCTGACATTCAGCGCAGATGATGATATTGAAAAAATTCATCAAATCAAGAACATCTTGGGATGCAAAGTCAATATTAAGCCCCTAAGAAGCTCTATTAAAATATGAAACAGAACAAATACAAGCAACGGCTGTTAATATCAAGACCAAAAATAATTCTATTAATAACTCTGGACTTATGGTATCCAACTTTGGGGTTGTACCAAACAGAGCAACGGATAAAGCATCAATTAAGGAACATCGTTGATGCACCATAGTATGTTAGAAACAGAGACCTCCATATGGACCTTAAAGTAGACACTGTTTCAAAGGAAATCCAAGAAAATGCACTGCGACATAGGCAAAGGCTCGAACAACATGTTAACACTATGAGGCAACTAAGCTGTTAAACAACATAGATATTGTACGTAAACGAACTAAACCTTTAGAGCTGGTGTAATTGCTAGTGTAAACAGTGTAATGCTGATCTAAAATTCATAATAACGATGTGGTTTATTTCAATTTATCAGACACTCTGAAACACCAGTCGGTAGAAGCCATCGATTAATACAACATAGTAAATTAAGTTAGAATAAAATTGCTCATTAGTCCAGGTGACAATATATTGTAATTATTGTTGGTTTAAAATATTAAATAAAAACCAAAAAAAAAAAAAAAACATTTAGAAGTTACGTAAACGATTTTTAAAAATCTCTCGTCTTAAAATATCTGAAAATATAGGCGAGTATGCGTGTACATCTCTAGGAACGGCATAAACAAAATTTTAAAAATCGTTGAAATTCGCGAAAATTTTATTTACTATGAAAGATAGTAAAGCCCATCAGAATTGAGTCGCCTTGACCATAGCAAGAAACTAGTTTTAAGTTATTCAAAAATGTAAACGAGAACCTATGGACGTCTCTACAATTTTGAGTTATTTAATCATTTTGATGTACAAATTTTGTCACCTACTTAAGCATTCCAATTGGAAAAATAATTAAAAATCCAATTGAGAAAAATAACAAAAATTATTCAAAACACTGAAATTCATCGGATCACAAAGAATTTAAATAGCCTAAACTACCTGAAAATATAGGCGGGAACCCGTGGAAACTTCAAAATTCTGTGAAAACTTAACTGCTAAATCTAGTTTAATTCCTATGAACGCAAAGGTGGCAGTTAGTCTAAGTTATTCGAATATGTACTTGAGAGCATGTAATTATCTCTAGAATCGGCAGCATAAAATTTACAAAACACCCCAAATTCAGATCTTCGTATAAATAAAATTCCAATTGGAAAATGAGAGACAAAAATTTGCTCGCAGCCCTGATGATATAACCATACTATAGCATAACTTAAAATAAGGCCAGAAACAAATCAGGCCGTGTCAAACGTTGTCGGAAACTGGTATAAAGATAAACAGAGATCTGTATAAACTATAAAAGTATAAACACAATGTTTAAAAAATTATAAATTATATATTTTATTTACAGAAATAAGTCGTTTAATAGAAATGGAGAATCGGCATTGATATCCTGCACATATATATCTAGTATCCAAAACTATGGGTTGTGGCTGGTGCACCCCATACATTTTTGACAGGGGCGGCCCACACATTTTTAACAGGAGCAGCCCATATATTTTTAACTGGTGCGGCAATAATAGCTTTTTGTACAATTGGTGCGGTTTTCCAACCGAGAGGCTCACGACGAACAACAGCATTGAATCCATTATGTTCATCAGCGGTATAATCAACGACTCGCCGAAAACCATCAGCATCGATCAATGTATATTGGCCCTGGACATTATCACCCTTGCGCCACTCTTGTTGACTTTTAATGTCGCCGGTGTGCTCGTCATGGACTTGATAGTTGAAATCATATTCAGCAGGTACTTCGTAATTGATTTGTTTTACTAATACTGGAGCTGGCTGGTAGAGTGGCACGGCAATTGCAACAGTGGCGAATACAAATAAAATGAAAACTTTTAAAACCATTTTGTTTATGGTAACTTGCGGAATGTTTCGTGTTTAGCAAACTAAGTTGGAATGATATAATTTTGTGTAATTTTGCCTTAATTTATATAGGAAAGCAGCTACGCACCTATACCATAAAATAAGTATATTCCACTTTTCATTTTGACTAAAAAGTGGAATCGATAAAATGTCAATAAGAAAATTAGTGATATGAAGAAAATGTTGTTCATTTCAAATTCAATTAGATATCTGGTTTTTATAAAAAAAATGAAAAGTTGAAAAAGGCACGTCATTTCTTCAAGGTATTTCTTATATTTATCCAAAATTAGAAATATTTAGCAAGGTTGCTCGATTAAGTGATACAATTTGCTTATTATGTTGCACGGATCAAGGTTCACGTTTTGATACAAGCAGCATGTACTAGGTTAACAATTATTAATTGAGTTCGACGGGTTCAAGGTTATTAATCTTGACGGTGCTTTCAATATTTTGAAATTTCCTTATACAAATATATTATTCACAAAAAAGTGTTGAATAATGATGATGTAGGCGTAAATATGTTTACACTACTCGTTTGAATAAACATTAGGGAAACACTAGGGAGTGGTTAAATCAGTATATAGCTGTCTGGTTCATTGTTAAAAAACCACGATTTTAGAATCAAATCATAATTCGTATTTTAGAAAAATTTGACAATTTCAAATTCACCAAAATAAAATTCAGGAATACCAAAATTTCTCACATACTAATAGGGAAGATCTTTATTCTGTTATTCAAAAATTGTACATCTGATCATTTACAATTCTCGATCATGTTATGGCGATCAAAGTAGCAATTTGAAAGTAAAATGTCTAAAATTGTCTCAATTACAGAAAAGACAAAAAACTATATCTAATGCTCCTTTAAGGTTCCATAACTCAAGATAAATCGAGGGATAAGTGTTTAGTGTGAAATAAAAATATTAATTCAGCATAATTGAAAGAATTGATAAGTACAAGCTATCTAGAATTAATAATTCAATTTTTGTTATCCTAAGGTGTGAATATCTACGAGTTTGAATGGAGGCAACGAGTCAGTGATCACATGTCAAGAGTTCAATAAAAATTCACTATACGGCGAAACATAGAACAGTTACCAGTGTAGATAGAGGGCGCTGAGAAAAATGTCTCCCAGTCAACTAGTTAGAGAACAGGTACTGATGACCAGGCTGTAAATGCATTGCTTCATAATTCCATAAGTCCTATCAAATCCACAGCCTGATAAAGTTGACTTTAATGCCTTGGAGCAAGAGATCAAACTGATCTCTTAAATAGGTTTTACAGAAAGAACAAAATTCCAAGACTGCCTTAACGCAGTAGTAAACGCTGGCTATCTGATGAGTATAGAGGTATAACAGGCCTTAGAGTTCGACTATCAGAACGAACGAAGATAGTCGAAACACTAATATACAAAAGAAAGCTAGACGACAAGCGACCATAGAGATAATGTCTTGGCGTCTGAAAAAAAGCAAAATAATAAACACTCATCGAAAAAAATACCGCGGACTAGGACTAAGCATGCCAATTGCGAGAACTTTTACAGCCTATTAAAAAGCACCTAGCAAAGCATGGTGAAAGACCTGAATACATCAAATGGAAATGATATCGATAGAGTTAATCAATCATATCATACTAATCATCACAGCATGTAGCACTAGTATACCACGTAAACGTGCTCGCAAAAGCAAATTGGGGTGGTACGCGGATCTAAACGATAAAAAAAAATGCTGCGAAAGTTATGCAAAGATTAATTATCCTCAAAGACACCCGATAGACCAAGATACTAATTTATGTAGCACGCCCTAATACGTATTAGTGTTAGTGACAAAAGCCAAAATAGTTTATAACGGAGCACAGAAATGCAGAACCGTCGAAGCCTTCTAAGCGGTGGTGGACAATGCGCTAGAAAGATACCACAAAATGCTTAATACCTTATACTCGATGGCAGATCCGTGCACATCGTTGGCCAAATGTAAGCTAATTTAATGATGAAGAGGCCACTTTGGAAATAATGTCAATGAAATTAATAATGTACCAAACTTAGATATAACAGCGGGGTTGAAGTGATACCATGTGCTTGGCCTATTATAGGGCCCAGTATCACGAGCTTTATGAATATTTGTCTAAGAAAGTCATTATTAGAAAAGTTGGGGAATAGTTGTCAATCCGATGCCAAGGCTTATATCATGCTGTTGCTTGCCTTACGTAAGTTACTTGAAATTTTAATTACCGGCAGGTAAATGGACGTATTCCAGAAAATTGGTAAATACGATGATCAACAGTTTGGCTTCTGAGAAATTTTGTGCTCTGAAATTTTCTGAAACATTTTGAAAGAGTCAGATCAAAAGTACAATCTGATAATTTTTCTAGATGTATCTGGTGCGTTCCATAATTTGTACTGGCCAATTATCATAATGGAGTTAAATAAAATCAATTTAGTAGAACGCCACCGCTAATCTCCGAAATTGATCAAACAATTAAAATGGTAACAACTGATAAGTGGTTCGATGAAAGGATCGTTAATTCAGATTAGTCAATAGGCGTTTTACAATATATTTTTTCTTTAATTGGTGTATGGTAAATTCTGGATTTCACGGTCCACTCGTTACCATAACAGGACAACATCTCTTAAACTAATTTTTAGAGGAAATTTGTTTTCAGTTACAAATGGAACAAAAGTATTTCATCTAATAACACATAAGCAATTAAAAGCACAAACAATTTTATTTAAGCGCACACAATTTTCGGTTAAATGAGATACAAATAAATAATTTTCCAACAGAATTAACCAGTTTTGTCTATTTCTCTAGCTTCTCTTGTATTTCATCCGAGTGTAAGCCGTTTAGTTTCTGGCACAAATAAAAACATATGAAACGGAAAATGCCCAATACATCAAAGCCATACTAATTCGTTCAGTTATCGGTTGCTATGATTTATTGATCGTATAAGCGCCAATAACTAATTAAATGTTGCACCAAGTGATTAACTAGTAGAGATTCTACCAGTAGATTCTACCAAGTGACACATAACGCCACAAATTAACCATGGTACGGGTTCAAATCCGATTGAAATATATTACGATAAACAAGACATAGAATATAACAATTATCCATCTTTTTTTAGAATATGCCGATTGTCATATTACAAATCCAAATTATAAAGTATAGGATACTTTTCAAGGGTACCTTCCAGTTCACCATCGGACGAAAATTTATTTACCATGCAAAAATGACATTGCTTTTTTGGCCGTATCCGATTCTTTATTAACTGCCAACTGTGAAAGTTCAAACATAATTATATTTATATGTAAGCGACATAAGAACTTGGTATTTGTAAATACCATCATCCGAGTATATATACTAACCAAAAACAAAGGTGAATCCGGCACTTAGAGATTTTCTTTCGTTTACTGTTTATGAGTTTCTTTGGTTCTACATATCATATTGTCACGTTCAGTATAATATGCTCGTTAGTTTCAATTGTATTTTTACAATTGAAACTGACAAGCATATTATACTGAACGTGACAATATGATATGTAGAACCAACGAAACTCATAAACAGTAAACAATAAGTGTAAATTAGATGCGAAATAATGGCTACGACTATCCATATCATCATGAATGGAATCATTGCCAATTCCAGGCACGATTTCCTTCCGTAAATATTAATAGCTATACCAGCTGGTGTACCAAATACCGCGCCCAATAATGATGACAAACCAATCGAAAAATAATCTAAAACGAATAGTCGTTTGGAAATCTGATTGTTCATATTATTCATGACCGGTTTTGGCCAGCCAATAAATGTGCCCATAATGAATGCACCCAGTGTCGCTATAAAAAATAAAGTAGATGCGTTTATATAAATAAGCGATGTTATATCAATGCTATATATACATATGTATGTCATTATACTTACCGGCAATGGCTGCCTAATATTGTGGACAACAGGCTGTTTTCACTTCGTCCATATATCAATAATTTAATTCAGTTCGTCCTTAAATAAAGATTGATCGAACTCATTTGTCAGAGAAAGTATGCATACTTGATGTTTTAAAAAATGTTTGTGTCGTGGGGTTGCTAGAAACATTTCGGTGAACATTTTAATATTTTTTGGAGGTTCAGTAATATTTTTTGGTTATTTACGTTCTTTACCTTAAAGTTGTATGCGTAATAATAATAAATACCGGTCCGTTACTGTGTCAACTATTTGGCTCCAACGGTTTCGATCCTGAGCTTGGTCTTCATACTGCCTTATAAATAATCTGAGGAAGCCATAAGTCTTTCTCTACACCGTAGAACCATCGTCGCCTGCAACAACCTCTGCACCTACCATATGATGGCGATTCTTCCAAAAATTGCTGCTTGAATTTTTATTAATGAAGGGAATGTGATGAAGGAGCTTGAGCTATATATCTTTTGGTACGTTTAAATGTTAGTGCAATTCGTTAAGTGTCAATCTAATGGACCTCCTTATATTTGAGCCGACACGGAACAATACGTGCCGCCACCGATTGGCATGGCAAATTCACTATATGGCGCCCGTGAAAGGACCTGATGGACAATGAACATTCAGTTAGTATGACCTGAAGGATCTTTAAATAAGTTTAAGTTCTCATTATAGGTAATCCTAAAATATTATCCAAGGTGCTTCACTCCTCAACTATATAGATAGTCACATAATTCGCCTAACTAGTGTATTAAGCTTTTGGCGAACGACAATCTTCTTGCCTAGATTCTGATTTAAATTTCAACCTGTTCTGTTGAAAATTTAGTACGAGAAATTGATTCTAAAGATTGCAATGGTCAAAACAAACTCCGAGAACGTCTGAAAAATGAATTAATTGACAAAGGTTTAAAACCTATACATCTACGGACTACTTCATGAATGCCGTGAGATATTTAATTCTATTGGTTATGAAGTAGACAAATTAAACGAGAGATCTTCTCGTCAGCTACTACGTAAGCTATTACGTCCAAATGTTGCAATGGCATGATAGTGGTAATAGAATAAAAAAGTCAGTAGGTGCCACTCTTTAAAGTTAATAAAGGAATGCTGTTCCAAAAGTCAAACCTGAGCAAAAAGATGAACAGTCAAAGAGTGTAGGCGAAAAACCTGGCGCAATTGCGTTATCACCAAAAACTATAAAAAGGAAACAGCCTATTATACACACGACGGTGTGGCAAGAAACCAATATGAGTTATCGTTTCCGAAGTTCGAAACTAATTCTTGTGAACTGCGGGGACCTACTGAGATGGAATCTAATCGAACACAAACTCAGCTGACAATCTATCGAGACACACCAAGTTTAGATAACCCTATAATATTTAACATATTCCACAACATCAATTGTGCCAAAACCCAAACAAGCCGAAAATATCTGATCAATCTCAGTACTCTTCCCATCAATTTAACTTAGCTTTACCAAATATTAACCAACCTGGTCCAGTGCATTCTGAATATGACAAAATAACGGCCAAATTCAATCGAATGAATGTAAGTAACGACAACCACACCCAATTCAGAGGTGGCCATAATAACATGGAATCTCTACTAGTTAATCCCCAAAGCGACTATAACACCGCTAATTCGAATTCATTGGATAAATTTGAACCATAACGGTTCTAAAGGTAGCAACGCGAGTGACTTTGTTTTCAAGTTTGAAACATTAGCCAGACGCTGTGGCTATAAGCAGAATGCATGAGACAGATATATATTTGATTATGTCTCAGGTGATATATGCAGATACATTTTTATGGAACTATGTGAGAAGTAATCCGACTGCTAACTGGAACCAGGTCCCTTTACCGACTTAGAGTGTTATGTGCCGCTTAATGCACAAGGTCATTCCAGCGGAGCTATACACGATCGAGTTTTGGTATATTTAGTTGACCTTCTAGTCGTATCTTCTAATTTTAATGAGCATCTTCAAATACTTTCTATTACAGTTGCTGGTCATATATCTTCCGCTAGCTTAACAATTAATATCGCGAAAA
This sequence comes from Tipula unca, assembly GCA_951394425.1. Lineage (NCBI taxonomy): Eukaryota > Metazoa > Arthropoda > Insecta > Diptera > Tipulidae > Tipula > Tipula unca. The sequence continues at coordinate 193,554,546 of OX596381.1, forward strand.
GCTTCTTTTGTATGCGAGAAATACGCTATTTAGGATACGTGGTTGGTAAAGAAGGTCTCCAAACTTACCCTGCAAATATAGAAGCCATTATAAACTGCCCTACTCGAAAGTCCGTGAAACAAATAAGACACTTCCTTGGAATGACAGGTTAGTATCGAGGATTTATTCCCAACTACGTTCAGGTATAATCTCCAATTTCAGAACTTTTAAAGAAAAATGTGAAACTTGATTGGAATAGCGAAGCTTAGAAAACTTTTGAGAGATTAAAGTGTTTGCTGGCCACCGCTCCTGTACTTAAAAATGCTGTTTACTCTAAGCAATTCTTTATTCGCTGCAATGCGAGTACGGAGGGGCTTAAAGGTGTCCTGTTTCAAAAGGGTATAAAGATGATGTGGATACGATGTATCATTTTGATCTCGAAACCTCAATTCAGGACAAAAGAATTATACGGTGACTGAACTGGAGTGCTTGGCTGCGGTTTTAACTATCAAAAAATTTCGTCAATATGTCGAAGGTTATAGGGTTACGGTGATCACCTGGCTAATGATCATGCGTGATCTAAGGAGCCTACCAGCATGGCGGAGTTTTTATTTATAATACTTTGATTTATCCAACAAAAAGGCCAGGATTATGTGGTAGCTGACACTTTATCTAGACTACTTTGCGATACAGGAAATGAGCTGAAGATGTCTCAGAAATCTTGATTTGTGGGTATAGATCTCAATTCATCTGCTTTTAAGGATGTGAGTTACATAACCATTAAACAAAACATATCCGCTAATATTAAACGACCACCTGTACATACGGATCGAACCCAAAAACAATAAGCCACCCGTTACCCGATACCCGATACCCGATACTCGAACAACTAGTACAAGAATTGGTTAGAGCAGAATACGATGAACCAATCACTGCCCATGGAGGTATACGGAAAACAATAGCTAGACTTCGAAAACTTTATTACTGGCCTAAAAGTATCTATAGCACTATGGCAAGAAAGGACGCCGAACTAAGTGGATGGTATAATAACTTACAATTATTTATCAAACATTGAAGAATGAAAGGTCTCTTAAGGCGAGTCTAGAACCTTACCTGGATCTCATCACAGACAAACAAGGATATAACTATAATTCTCCTGCTGAAATAAACTAATTAAATTGCTTTAACTCTGAGTTATAAAATCCCAAAACATTCGCGACTCCCAAAGTAATAAGTAAATGGACTAGATCAAACGATTGGATTACATCCTGGTTTACAATTTTATGAGTACTAGAATTTTACTCTAAGATTTCGTGTATTGAAATTCCAAACCTTCAGTGTTTGAAAAATATATTTTTTTGATTTTCTTCAACTTTCAATGTATTTGCATAAATTACTATAAATATAACGGTTTATTAACAAAAGGATCATAGCGTATAGTCAAGGATGGCACATAAACGGTCGATGAAAGTGATTTAGTGGTAATAACTGTGTGGTGGTGGTGGTGGTGGTGGGCCATAAGCAACATGAGCTGGAGCTGGATAGGCATGGGCAGCATGGGCGGCATGAGCAGTATTAACGGCAGCGACATGAACAGCAGCAGCATGGGCAGCTTGAGCAGCAGCAGCTTGGGCAGCGGCAACATGGTTGTATGAAGCAGCAGCAATTGGAGCAACATATTTGGCAACTGGGGCATGAGAGTATGCAGCTGGATGAGCGTATGCTGGTGGTGGATGAGGATAAGCAGCTGGATGAGCATAAGCCACATGAGCAGCGTGTGCAGCGGCTTGAGCGGCATGTGCATCAGCGACATGAGCAGCACGAGCATTAGCTTCTAATACGCCTGGAAGTGGTTCACGACGAACAACAGCGTTAAATCCATTTAGTTCATCAGCAGTATAGTCCACAATACGTTGATAACCGTCAGGATCGACCAGTGAGTATTGTCCTTGTACATTATCTCCACGACGTGATTCAGTTTGGCTTTTAACATCTCCAGTTATTGGATCATTGACATCATAGTTGAAATCATAGACGGCCGGTGCCTCATAGGCATGAGCATGGGCATATGCTGATGGATGGTATCCACCCAAAGCTCCAGCGCTTGCGACAGCGAAAAGTGCGAATAAAGCTACGAACTATACAAATAAAAATCGAGTTAATGGTTTATATAATCTGCACCAACTCTTCTATATATATTTACCTTGAATGCCATTTTATTAAGTTATTTAAAATAATTTTAATTTAACAATTATAGATAATTGAATATTTTAATCGAATTAAAGCACAAGACTGATACCTTTTCGAGAAATAAGTCGCCTATATATACCCCGAACCAAACCAAAATCTATAACCAATCTAATAAAAGTTCGTTTATGTAGTCGCTGCGTGCGCTATAAAATATATGTCTATTAAATGTTTTGTCAAGATAACAATAATTAATTTGGTCTCGAAGATAATTAAATTACACAAACAACCCAAAAAATAATTTAATCATAACGAAATTTACCTTTCATTTTATCTTAATCTTACATGCTTTTGTGTATTAATTCAAAATACTTCTAACTATGGTAAGAAACGGGCGAAAAATCATGGAAAAGTTAGATAGATTTTAAATGATTGATTACCAAAAATATGTCCGGGGCGCTGTAATAATTATTTATTAATTTGAAAAAATGTTTTTAAAAAAAAACCACAAAAATCGTGTCGCGGGTGTTGTTCTTGTCTATTTACCTATATCCATATATACGGAAGGAATTAGCATAACCAAATCGATCGAAATACACTGTGTGTGCAAAAAATATAGCCGGCGCATATCGAAGTAGTATTACGCACGATTTCCTGATCTCAAGACCCTGACGGTTGACTGTACAGATTTAATTAAAACATCAATTTTATAATTGCAATATTAATATGAACCTGTGGTGTTCTGACATCGTAATTATATACGTTAACCCGTTCACAGTATATCCATACTCAATTCCATGCACCTACACCAAGCTTACTTTACTATCTCATTGACAGTGAAACGGTTAATCCATTTTTTTTTCTATAACTATATAATTATATCACTGACTATAACTATAATTAATCAATAGTAACCATACTCAAGACACTTTCCATTTTAATGTCTATAGTCAAGGTCTGTAAGCGGTAACACCGTTAATTATATTAGATAATTGTTAATTAAAGTTAATATACTTAGAACACTGCCTAAGTTCAAGGTCAATCGTTTTGTGGTCGATATTTTTTCTTCCATGCGGTATCGCAAACATGATTATGATCGGATTAAAGCATTATGGGTCTGCGACAAATTTAACAGGAATTAGATCGGTATATAAGCTGGTTGTATAGATTTATGTTGAATCAGTCAGTTATATATTTATGGTATAAGCAGAACACTTTAAAATCGAGCTGGTGTAACCAATATAGATTATATGGAGGATAATCCGCGGGCCGGATATGATACGAATATTGAAAACTCCTCGTTACGTAAACAACTTTCAACGACAAGTAATTTTATAAATATTTCAGGAGCAGATGGAATTTAGTTCTTGGCTGATCATTAAACTTTGAGTACGAACATAATTTTTAGATGCATGGTTTCGAGTCAGTGCGGATCAAATATAGATTAAAGTAATTTTGAAGTACAGGAAAATGAAAGTATTCATCATGTGTATTTTTAGATGTAACAGACCTTGGTGAGCAATAGGATCTTGCCAGTCTGTCCATATATATGTACATATACATATGTAGGTGAACACCAATTTACTGCTTGAAAATTTGGCGATAATATTTGAATTATGCAAATGGCATATACACGTTTTACTCGAGCACAAAAATTTGATAGTTTTGCCAAATGGACAGTAATATTTTCGAATAGTGGACAGTTGGCACCCTTCTAAATTGGTGCAATACGTTACTTTAAAAAGGGTTGTGATAAATCTTGGAAATTTGACAAGAACTACGTACATCGTATTTACCCGTTTTACACAAGCACAAAAATCTGTGAGTTTTTGTCATATAGACATAAACGTTTCTAAATAATGGAAACGAAGAGCGACGCACTATGGCACGACTTGCTATGGCACATACCTATTCTCATAGGTGTGTGCCATATCATTTTAAAAAGTCCAAGTGTCCACCATTCAGAACTTCAATCGCAAATATGGCAAAAGTTCACAGATTTTTATGCTTGAGTAACTGCACGTTTACATACCATTTACATAATTCATTCCGCGCTATCGTCAATTTTCCAAGGTCTATCAACGGTGCCCTATCTTGTCTATAGTATTGTATTGTACAAATTTGGAATGGTCCAAGTGTCTGATACTCAGAAATGTAAATGTTTATATAGTAAAATCTCTAATTTTTCTGCTAGAGTAAAACGTGTATGGTCCCAATTTAGAAAGGTCCAATTGTCCACTATTCAAAAATGTTAGTGCCTTTGTGGCAAAAACTCTGAAGTCGAATTTTTCGTTTTTGCCTGCTCCGAAATATTCAGAAGACCATAATATTAGCCAATCATATTTAGCCATTTCGTAAACAAATCTCCCCTTCCAAATTTAAAAAATTCAAACCGATGAAAAATGTGCAGCATGTATCGTATATACATGTAAACCGCTACAAATTAAAATCGGCTCAAATTTTCGCTAATAATGTCAATTTTGCTCTTTTTCAATTTTTTTTTTCTTTTTTGTATATCTTGGCAAAATATCATTGTCGTTTTGACGTTGTCAAAATAATGACATCGTAATTTATGGGATGAAAATTGTTTGCAGGACAGGTTAGCCTCATATGCGTTAATTTACTTTTCGTATAATCTGGTGGTATCATACCATCATCATCGGCCACAGTCTCCTGTTATTAGATCACGTGGCCACACTTCATCCCAATCAATAAATTTACATGATAATTTCCATTTCAGTCCTCAGTTGAACAATTCTTGAGATAATTTAACAGCGGCAGCACGAACCAGTCGCGTTGTTTTCTTATCAAACCATACGAATAAATCTAGATAGCAGCCCAAAATGTATAAACATTTTTACTGTTGAGTAACTTATGTTCCTATTTGTGGTATTGCACCTTGACTTGTGGTAATTTTAGATAGCCCATACCTAATTAAACTTGATCGCATCTACAGTCACTCCATTCGTCCACTTCGAGTATGGTATCCACAATACAAATATTTTAAGGAATTTTTTACTCTCATCCCTTTGAGATTCGGTACGATATCAGTTTTATTTTCCATTCGTTTTTATTTATCTTGTCGGCAAATAGACGTGCCTGCGCAGAAAAGATTTCTAAACTACAAATTTTTCCAATTTCTAATGGAATTCCATTACAATCTAATTGGTTATCGACTAGTAATGAACGTCGTAATTTTTACAGTTTTTACACTGATGCTGGAAGTGATTTAAGCTTGCTTCGGGTCAAATTTAGAGTAAACCCCATGATGCTAGCTCAGCTCTATCATTATCAGATAATTTTAAATGTTCTAAATGACCCATATTGTACAAACAATCGGGAACCATGGGCAATTAATTTTGTGATAAATCCAGCTTAAACTAAATTAGAAAGAGTAATCCCAGGTGGTTGGAAAATTTTATAGCGTTCGTTGTGTATTTCGCATATTTAGACGTTCTAGATTCTGGAGTGATGGTAATTGTCGCAACTGGAATAATTCTAGTGGCTTATCACTTAAGTTGAGTGTTTGTAGATTGGCCATACGACGTGTTTGTCGTGCCAACGTTTCGAGTTTATCGTGTAATAGGTCCAGGAATAGCAAATCGGTTAAATGGATGAGTAAGGAGTTTGGGATTTTTTCGATTTTGACACTTAGAAATAATTGTCATTCAGGCTTATTTCTGGTTCACTTTTATTTTTCTCTTGAAACAAATTAAAATTAACATTAAACTGACCATTAAATAATAATAAAAAATATTTAAAGGCCATTACTGGCCCCTTACTGAGTCAACAATCTGGCTCCAACGGTTTCGATCTTGGGCTTGGTCTTCATACTGTCGTAGACAACCTGAAGAAGCCAAGTCATTCTCTACATCGTGGAGCCATCAGCACCTGCAATGACCTCTGCGCCTACCATATGGTGGCTCTCAACGACCTCTGCGCCTACCATATGGTGGATCAGCACGCAAAACGTGACCGAGCCAGCGTACTCACTGAGATCTTACTTGTACAATATCGGGGATCTTCATCAGATCTCTGATCTCGAAATTGTACAGAGCTCGGTATGTACCATCTATTTCGCATTTTGGGCGGTAAATCACACGAATGACTCTTCTCTCAAATGTAAGGAGCCATCTCTCGTACTCATCCGTCAGCGCCCAACTTTCATATCCAAACATCCTTAGAGGATACAAAGCACGACTGCCAGCTGCCAGCCGCACTTTAATGTCCTCACCCACACTGTTATCGTGAGTGATAAGAGAACCCAAATATTTGAACCTCCTCACTCCCTCAAACGTGTGGTGGACACTACTAAAATCTAGTGTACCATTGTCCCTAAAACCAGAAATCATGTATTTCGTTTTAGACTCATTGATCTGAAGTCCAACTGAAGCGGAAAACTCTACAAGCGGATCAAGTATTTCTTTCACTCCGTTGCTATTCAGTCCAATCACGCATATGTTATCTGCATATGCAAGCATCTGATTGGACTGGCGATATAAGATGTTGCGCTGAGGTGTTTCAGTTTTACGAAAGATGTACTACAACATGACATTAAAGAGTATCAGGGACAGAGCATCTCCCTGCCGAACACCCGAGTTAACTGTAAAAATTGTCGATAACCTGTTCTCAACTTTAACACAGCATTGAGACTGCGTCACTGTCATCCTACACAGTCGTACCAATTTTGTTGGCATTCCTAGGTACTCCAGGGCAGACCACAAACTCTCTCGGTTGATCGAGTCATATAGGCCTGCCGGAAATCCAGGAACACCTGATGTACGGGAATGTATGTCTTATAATATTTAGATAGAATCACTCGCAGCGAAAATATCTGAAAAGTGACTGATCGATTCGGACGAAATTCTCCTTGTAAGTCATAAACCAATCCCTCCGCTAGAGGAGTAATTCTATCCAATACAATGTATGACAGTAACTTGTATGCTGTGCAAAGGAGAGCTATACCGCGATAATTCTCACACTTCAACCGGTCTCCCTTCTTGACATACCGCGGTCACTTTCCATTCGACAGGCATAACTTCGGTTCGCTATACTAATCGAATAAGGTCGAAAAGACAGTTAAACAAAGTATCCCCTCCGAATATCAAGAGCTCCGAATTAATGCAGTCCACTCCAGATGATCGATTTCGTTTCAATCTCTCGTTTCAAACTGACCATTAAATACATAAAATATTTGTATATTTGGGAAATCCATGGCATTATTTTGACAACGTCAAGACGACAGTGACATTTTGCCAAGATATAGCAAAAAAAAAAAAATTAGAAAAAGAGGAATAAATTGACATATTGAGCATATTTTAATTGTAGCGGTTGCCTAACATTCAGAAATGTTAGTGTTACAATTCACAAATACATTCAGATTTTTGTGCTCGAGTAAAACGTGTACATACGATTTACATAATTCATGTCAAATTTCCAAGATTGATCAGCGGAGCCCAACTCTATTTATAGTGTAAAGTATTGCACAAATTGCACAGAGCGTTCGACTCTAAGTGTTCATTATTCAAAAATGATAGGGTCTATATATGGCCAATATCCTTTCGATTTTGTGCTTGAATAATACATTTATATATGAATTTATTTTATATACACTGTTAAGAAAATATGTACACTCGCAGTAAATTGTATATTTTGTGTAAAAACTCCAAATCGGTGCCTATTCTGGTCCGTTGACAGATTAAATGGCTTCAACTTAATTTCTCAGAAAGTTAGAACTGCCTAATGCAACGATACCACAGTAGTGACCGACTTTTATGTTATGAAAAACGATTTATTTTTAAACCACGAATAAAACCTTACTGTAGAAGGCGCATTACAACACAAATTTGCACAATCCCTATAGGCTAAGTGCTAAAAAAATTCGAAATAAAATGTTAAAATATTGACGAATTAGGTTGACGAATAATTAATTTTTTGTAATTTTTTGTCATCGCAAGAAGTTTTGGGAAATTTATTTTTACGACCTACGCTAATGGAACAAAGAATATTTGAAAAATTAATTAAACCAATAAACATATAGTCCCAGGAACAACAATACCACACCAGGTTCTTGGTACCTGATAGAAATATCCCACACCCAGAAGTCTAATCGTTCTGTTTCAACAACCTGATACATCCTGTCCTTATCGACACAACATGGTACATCACATTGTTACACTGAGGGACACCTTTCAGCAGACATATTTACAAAAATCCTATACACAAAGTTGAGTTAGGGATTCAAATGCGACATCACAAACTGAGGAACAACACTCACTCCACTTGGAACAACTCTTTCACAAGTTAACCTGATTTGATGTTCACATCAACAGTGTAAAATACAAACAGCGCAACTATACTCTTGATTTTGTTAGCCATAAAATAATATATCTAATGGTGGTCCGCCGTCTGGAGAACGAATTGATGCTATTATAGAAAATTCTCAAATTTAATTTAATTTATATCAAAATTTCACGCAATTTATCTATCAATTAAATATTTTACATATTTTGACGTTGGTCGGGCCTGCGCCATCTACACTGACCACAAACCTCTGACTATAGAGTACTTCAGTGTAAAATTATGAATTTGAATCTGCATTTAATGCAGGAAAAATCACAGAACTATTTCGTCGAACCATCTTCCGTACACTACACAATAACTCACATTCTGGTGTCCGTGTTACTCGTAAATTGATTTCTGCGCTCACTATTTTTAGCGCAGTATAAACAAGGGTGTAACCGCGAAACCCAAATTGATCCCAACTCTTTTCGGAGTTAACTTCCCGGCTAACCATCCGCAAGCCAATGGTCGAATGCTAAGATCGACAGCTCAAAGCTGGCTTAATGGAAATATATATATTTGGAGCTCGCGGAACTCCCAATCGTCTTACTTGGAATCCGAGCAACAGTGTAGGGATTTCTCACCAGGTGAACAGGTTACGTTCAAACCATCAAGCTACTCAACGATTTTTCGCTGTCCTTCTTTACCTAAACCAACCAGCAATAACTACTCGTACGGAATTCTCTGATCATATATTAGGCTCCCGAACACTCAAACCCGTTGGTATTACCAAATAATCTGCTTTAAATTACAAGTTTTAACATTTACTGGTGATACAAATTGCTTCACACCAAAATATTACAATAGTCTCAAATAATTTGGAAAAATATTTAGATAAAGTGAATTAGAGAATTAATGCCAATGAGCTTCAAACAGTACACATTTCATTCATACCAGCAAACTCACCTGTCCTCACAACACCAAAATGACGGCAGATGGATCAAGGTTAGAAAGACTAAAGCCACCAGTTCGGAGAAACACTTTATTGTCAATTTTTTTTACAAAATTCGAATTTTAAGAAAAAGGAAAAAAGTCTTAATTACTGCTCGTTGAACTCACCGAGAAACATCCAATTATAGTGTTTGGCCCAGTTCTATGACATCATAGAGGCATAGTTCCATTTTTATATGAATTTTCAATTCCAAAATTGAGTGTTTCTTATAATTTAGTTCCACACCACTAGTGTAGAATTATAAATAAAGAAGGGACCCCGTTCTATATAGGACCATCACGTACGGACTTTTTGTAGCATTAAATCTAATTAAGATTGAGTCGAATATTATAAAATATTTGTATGGAGAAAATGAATGACAATTTTCTATAATTTTGCAAAATAAGATATGTAAGTATGTACAGGCAAACATTTTGTCCATCATTGTTTAAATTAGGAAATTCTAAAATCCGGAAATAATTCAAACTTTGAAAATTTGAATATAAGTTAAATTTCTGAAATTATTGTAAATTAATTCAGAATTCCTCTCAATTCTAGAATTTTTTTATAAAATTTCTTAAAAATTGAAGATTGCACCTTAAAATACCCTGATTGGCCCGGAGCACTATACATCAACTACATAAGGTAGAAACAAATTTTCAACATTCAACTTTTTAGGAGTAAAAACTTTTAGCTCGTATACTTGGTTTTTGATTGCACACCACCACTTTGTTTATCAACGTTTATGTGTAACCATTAAATTATAAGTTTTTGTACGCAACGTATTACCAATTTGCATATACACAGCAACACTTTCAATATCATGTACGTATATATATGTATATTATGGAATTTATGCAATCATATACACACCGAGTTGTAACTACATTAAACCAGTTAGTTAATTTATAAAATCGCACTATACATTTGCTTGTATTATTATTACAAGGAAACATTACATTATTACAAAGATTTTTCCAACATGTATATGACAACTCCTCCAAATATATTAAATTATTTAAGATAACCGCGCATGTACAGCAATTTTTTGCGCGCATTAAAAAATTAATTTCATAATTCAAAAAAACTCACTTGTCTTGTACATACATTTATACGTTACTTCTTTTATATGTACGTAAATTACCTTAAGGCGCATTTACAAACGAATATGTAAGGCAAAGCGTACGAACTTGAAATACTTACATACAAATGGTCTTATGTAAAAGAAAAAAAAATAATCCAATTCGATTTATGGGAACGAGAGCTTAACAATAAAAAAATAAAAAAAAAAAATGTTTTGTTGTCTTGTGAGATGCCATAATACGAGCATAAAATTTATTATCGCTTTGGTGACAATCATAATGAATTTTTTGCTTCATTTAAAATTAAATTAACTCAGTATTTTAGTTTTAAGACATTTTTCTTAATTTTTTATGGTTTTGTAGTTTTTTCTTTATTGCATGCATATATACAGTTTACACATATAGGTTACACATTAGAGAATTTAGTTAGAAATATTACTCAAAACTAGAAACACATCCCAATGAATTGGCCCGACCTTAGAAGAGCAGATCCACTTGGACTGATGAACCTTTAAATATATTAAATGTTTAGGTTTTATAAATAAATGTAATCTAAATTAATTAAATAGTGAACACTATTCACTAATAACAAGTATTAACATTGGTTAAGACATAAAATATGTAATAATTTTAGCTTAAGATTTGAATACTTCTTGTGAGTTTCTTTTGTAGAAAGATTCAAGAATAAAGCCATTGGCTATTTTTAAAAAAAAAAAATGTTATATATGTCTTATATGACAAAGTTTCTTCTTCGGATGGTTTTCTTTTTTCATTTGTTAACACATACTTATGGAACAAACTAATTTTTGATATTTTTTTGAAAATACTGCAGGATGTAGGCGTGTGGCCTAAACTAATCGTAACATTTTCTTTGTATCCAAATATATTAGTTTTTTGTTCCATACGCCTTAAATTAAGATGCGGGCCGCCAAATGATAACTATAAATTGATAAAAATGTGGATATATGGAACAAACATAGTATTCAATATCTCACAATGAATTAAAAAATCAACAACATAATCTTACCATAATTTAACATTTAATTAACTATAATTACATTTATTACAATTAATAAACTTTTTAAAATTATAAAAAAATCAGGCTGACATCATTGGTTCAAATTTATGGGCATATCGCGCGTAAAATTATTAAATTTTATTGCATCGGTTATGCGTTTTAAAGTATTTTTTTATTGGCAAAATTTTAATATTTAACGTCGATGTTGTTGCGAGATTGTTGTAACAGACAAGTATTTAGTTAAAAATATCACTTAATATAATGTTTACGATATTTAATTTTTCAAGTTTACGAGATATCGGGTGGACGACTCATTAATTTTGTTATAGGGGTTTTGAAATAGATATAATATAGCAATAAATATAATTATAGCGTATACAGTTTAGAAAATTACCTGTCAATTTGTCATTACAAACATAAAAAATATGCGTGCATAGTTAATTATAGATAGCGCTTCCGTTTATATACTACACTATTTTAAAATATATTTAGCATATACTTATAAATATTATGCAACAACGTGCTGAAATAACGATATTATATAATTTTGCAATGCCAAATGCAATTAAATGCTCCTACATACATATCTATAAAATAATTAATTAAAATAGTTTATTTTTTTAAATAACTATTAAGCATTTAAAATCTATTTTAGTGAATCAAGTCAATTTAGTCATAAAAAAACTGAGACAATTTGAAAGTATATAGATCGACGTTAACGTTGTAGCCATCTAAGAATTATTTGATTAAATGTTTGCATAGTTTAAATACTTCGCGTGATCGTGAAATTGATAATTATATTGCTTGTCAAGGAAGAAGTCCAAAAGTAGTCCAATATTACTTAAAATGTAAAACTCACTAATTGAAGAAATGTTTATTAGTGATTAAAAATCTCTTTCTCCCCTTCTATCGGTCTCGCCTTTCTTTCTCTCCACTTCTCTAACCCTATTTTATCCCTCTGTCTTTTTCTAACCTTCTGGCCGATTTGTATTGGGCTGCGAAATTTTTATTGATATAAAAAACCGAACTGAATGTAAAACACATGACTAAAGTCTGATCTAAATTTAGAGTAGTCAAAATTTTAAGATTAAAATAACGAACTTAATCAATTACAGAGCCCAATTTAAAAATTTAGACATGTACCAGTTTCCACTTATCCTGTTAAAGATAGCCGATAGTTTCCAGCCGAAAAAAATCGATAATGAAGATTAATTTTTGGTTTGAATTGAACATTAGAGGTGAAGTATATTTTCTATTTCTATCATACTACTAAAATTAACGATAATTTCCAGCCGATATATGTCGATAAAGAAGATCTTTAATTCTTCTACAAAAGAGATAGAATTTATTTCGATTCATTTGTGAAATATTTTTTATTTATACCGATAGGAAAGCTTCTTGTGGGGATCCTGGGAAATTTAGATTTTCCAAAATCATATGTAAATAATTGAAATTTTTTAAAAATTCAGCCTATAAAGTGTACGGCTTGATTTGAAGTGTTTTTCCAATGACTAGAAAATTATTTTATGAATTTTTATAAATTTTCATTTAATTTCACATATGATTTTTGGAAAATCTAAATTTCCCAGGACCCCCACATGAAACTTGGACTAAAATAATTTTCTAGTGATGGCTATTGAAAAACACTTCAAATCAAGCCATCTCTAGACATAAAACTCTACAGGCAGAATTTTTATAAATTTTAAATTATTTACATATGATTTTTGGAAAATTTTAATTTCCCAGGATCCCCACATGAAACTTGCACAAAAATAATTTTCTAGCCATAGGTATTTGAAAAACACTTCAAATCAAGCCATCTCCATACATAACATTCTATAGGCTGAATTTTTATAAATTTTCAATTATTTACAAATGATTTTGGAAAATCTAAATTTCCCAGGTTCCCCACATGGAACTTTTCCTTATACTGTTATTATAAATTGTCTTACAATTGTATCAAAATCTTATTTACCTTATTATTTTTAGCCAAGTATTAAAAATCTTCTTTATCGACATATATCGGTTGGAAACTATCGGCAGGAAACCATCCGCTGAGAACTTTCGGGTATATACATTTTTTTCCGGCTGTCATGTTAATATTATAATCTGCATTACCAAATTTTATATCCTTCGGCTGGAAATTATCGACTATTATTGATAGAATAGAATTAAAATTCTTGTCTCTAAGCGTAATACGCTACATATGTACTTAAAGACTAAATTCCTAATTATCCTGATTCAAATTTGTTTTTTCTTTGCATCTACATTTTGCTCCGCATACATACAGTGTTTAGCTCGATTTATGAGATATTTCGGTCCTGGAATTTATCCATCGCGTTTTGTTTGATTGTAAATCTTTCAACGCGCTTTAATTAAACCACAAATTAATTTAATAAAATTTATTTTATTTAAGATACATATATACATCTTATATGGTAAAATAATTTGATTGGATTTATCCGCGCGCCCTAATAATGATAATTATTATACGGCGACGACGAAACATATTTTGCCACTTGGATTGGTGCGGCCACAATTTTCTGCACAGGAACAATTTGCTGGTGTCCATGGATTGGTTCACGTCGTACAACAGCATTGAAACCATTATGTTCATCAGCTGTATAATCAACAACACGACGATAACCATCAGCATCGATTAACGTATATTGTCCTTGTACATTGTCCCCCTTACGAGATTCTTGTTGACTTTTAATATCGCCCGTATGCTCATCGTGAACGGAATAGTTAAAATCGTACACGGCTGGCGCTTCGTATTGGATTTGCTTCGCGTATACCGGGGTAGCCAATTGTTTCACTAAAACAGGTGCTGGTTGGTGGTAGGCTGGTTGGTAAGAAATTTGAACTGCATTTGCAACAGCGACAAAGGCAATTAATGCAATAATCTACACGGGTATAAATAAAATAAAATTTTAATTTAATTTCATAATTATGTAAACCGCACTTACTTTAAATGCCATTTTATTGGTTTTGTATATATTTAGGTTTATAAAACTACCGTACACGATGTATACTTGACAAAGTGTGCTGTACTTGTGATACAATTAATAAAATTTTAAAAGCATTTATACAAAAATTAAATTAAGTTGAACTAAATATTTTATTGCACAGTAAATAAATGAAATTTCAAAACGACTTTTCTCGTTTCCATTCATGACAACATTCTTGTAAGCTTGTCTTTCTCTGTATACGGCATAGAAAATGAAATTATGTAAATTACTTGCCGCCTGAAGGACCGAGGACGCTAATATCAGTAACTTGATTTTTCTTCTTTTTTAGCACGACCACGCAAATCCCGCAGCAGGACATATACCCCAAAACTAATACTAAAATGCCAAACAAAATGGCGTACGATTCAAAAAAACGTGCCGAAAAAGTATATGGCACCATATTTTCAGAGGGCATATTGACCACATCAGCACTAATTAAATTATTAAAGCCCATCAGAATCTCAAAATAAATAAATTCCGTGTTCGAAAATTCCTTGTACCCAAACAAATTTGGATATCCATGGAACACAACGTACGAGCTATTCACCGATTTAAATTTCGCACGAAATGAACTATTTAAATTTCGCACGAAATGAACCTATTCATATTGACTGGTCCTAATGATAGTTGTCTACACTAAAAATTTCAGAGTGATTTGCATGTTGAGATTGGAGCTATTCGCGTTTATATGTTTGGCCCAAGTATTTCAGATTTAAATTTATGGTTCCCAGGAACCACGAGTTCCGGAAACCGAACCATGCGAAATCGACTTGCTATAGTCAACACTAATTACCATAAAAATTTCAAGTCGATCCGTATGTTGAGATTGGCGCTACATGCATTTTTATATTTGGCCCAGTGTATTGAAAGGGGTTTTTTATTAATGGTTCCCAGGAACCATCAGTTCCGGAAACGAAACCTATTCATATTGACTGGTCCTAACGATAGTTGTCTACACTAAAAATTTCAGAGTGATTTGCATGTTGAGATTGGAGCTATTCGCGTTTATATGTTTGGCCCAAGTATTTCGGATTTAAATTTATGGTTCCCAGGAACCACGAGTTCCGGAAACCGAACCATGCGAAATCGACTTGCTATAGTCAACACTAATTACCATAAAAATTTCAAGTCGATCCGTATGTTGAGATTGGCGCTACATGCATTTTTATATTTGGCCCAGTGTATTGAAAGGGGTTTTTTATTAATGGTTCCCAGGAACCATCAGTTCCGGAAACGGAACCTATTCATATTGACTGGTCCTAACGATAGTTGTCTACAATAAAAATTTCAGAGTGATTTGCATGTTGAGATTGGAGCTATTCGCGTTTATATGTTTGGCCCATGTATTTCAGATTTAAATTTATGGTTCCCAGGAACCACGAGTTCCGGAAACCGAACCATGAGGATCGACTTGCTATAGTCAACACTAATTACCATAAAAATTTCAAGTCGATCCGTATGTTGAGATTGGCGCTACATGCATTTTTATATTTGGCCCAGTGTATTGAAAGGGGTTTTTTATTAATGGTTCCCAGGAACCATCAGTTCCGGAAACGAAACCTATTCATATTGACTGGTCCTAATGATAGTTGTCTACACTAAAAATTTCAGAGTGATTTGCATGTTGAGATTGGAGCTATTCGCGTTTATATGTTTGGCCCAAGTATTTCAGATTTAAATTTATGGTTCCCAGGAACCACGAGTTTCGGAAACCGAACCATGCGGGATCGACTTGCTATAGTCAACACTAATTACCATAAAAATTTCAAGTCGATCCGTATGTTGAGATTGGCGCTACATGCATTTTTATATTTGGCCCAGTGTATTGAAAGGGGTTTTTTATTAATGGTTCCCAGGAACCATCAGTTCCGGAAACGAAACCTATTCATATTGACTGGTCCTAATGATAGTTGTCTACACTAAAAATTTCAGAGTGATTTGCATGTTGAGATTGGAGCTATTCGCGTTTATATGTTTGGCCCAAGTATTTCAGATTTAAATTTATGGTTCCCAGGAACCACGAGTTCCGGAAACCGAACCATGCGAAATCGACTTGCTATAGTCAACACTAATTACCATAAAAATTTCAAGTCGATCCGTATGTTGAGATTGGCGCTACATGCATTTTTATATTTGGCCCAGTGTATTGAAAGGGGTTTTTTATTAATGGTTCCCAGGAACCATCAGTTCCGGAAACGGAACCTATTCATATTGACTGGTCCTAACGATAATTGTCTACACTAAAAATTTTAGAGTGATTTGCATGTTGAGATTGGAGCTATTCGCGTTTATATGTTTGGCCCAAGTATTTCAGATTTAAATTTATGGTTCCCAGGAACCACGAGTTCCGGAAACCGAACCATGCGGGATCGACTTGTTATAGTGAACACTAATTACCATAAAAATTTCAAGTCGATCCGTATGTTGAGATTGGCGCTACATGCATTTTTATATTTGGCCCAGTGTATTGAAATGGGTTTTTATTAATGGTTCCCAGGAACCATCAGTTCCGGAAACGGAACCTATTCATATTGACTGGTCCTAACGATAGTTGTCTACAATAAAAATTTCAGAGTGATTTGCATGTTGAGATTGGAGCTATTCGCGTTTATATGTTTGGCCCAAGTATTTTGGATTTAAATTTATGGTTCCCAGGAACCACGAGTTCCGGAAACCGAACCATGCGAAATCGACTTGCTATAGTCAACACTAATTACCATAAAAATTTCAAGTCGATCCGTATGTTGAGATTGGCGCTACATGCATTTTTATATTTGGCCCAGTGTATTGAAAGGGGCTTTTTATTAATGGTTCCCAGGAACCATCAGTTCCGGAAACGGAACCTATTCATATTGACTGGTCCTAACGATAGTTGTCTACACTAAAAATTTCAGAGTGATTTGCATGTTGTGATTGGAGCTATTCGCGTTTATATGTTTGGCCCAAGTATTTCAGATTTAAATTTATGGTTCCCAGGAACCACGAGTTCCGGAAACCGAACCATGCGAAATCGACTTGCTATAGTTAACACTAATTACCATAAAAATTTCAAGTCGATCCGTATGTTGAGATTGGCGCTACATGCATTTTTATATTTGGCCCAGTGTATTGAAAGGGGTTTTTTATTAATGGTTCCCAGGAACCATCAGTTCCGGAAACGGAACCTATTCATATTGACTGGTCCTGACGATAGTTGTCTACACTAAAAATTTCAGAGTGATTTGCATGTTGAGATTGGAGCTATTCGCGTTTATATGTTTGGCCCAAGTATTTCGGATTTAAATTTATGGTTCCCAGGAACCACGAGTTCCGGAAACCGAACCATGCGAAATCGACTTGCTATAGTCAACACTAATTACCATAAAAATTTCAAGTCGATCCGTAGGTTGAGATTGGCGCTACATGCATTTTTATATTTGGCCCAGTGTATTGAAAGGGGTTTTTTATTAATGGTTCCCAGGAACCATCAGTTCCGGAAACGGAACCTATTCATATTAACTGGTCCTAACGATAGTTGTCTACACTAAAAATTTCAGAGTGATTTGCATGTTGAGATTGGAGCTATTCGCGTTGATATGTTTGGCCCAAGTATTTCAGATTTAAATTTATGGTTCCCAGGAACCACGAGTTCCGGAAACCGAAACATGCGGGATCGACTTGCTATAGTCAACACTAATTACCATAAAAATTTCAAGTCGATCCGTATGTTGAGATTGGCGCTACATGCATTTTTATATTTGGCCCAGTGTATTGAAAGGGGTTTTTTATTAATGGTTCCCAGGAACCATCAGTTCCGGAAACGGAACCTATTCATATTGACTGGTCCTAACGATAGTTGTCTACACTAAAAATTTCAGAGTGATTTGCATGTTGTGATTGGAGCTATTCGCGTTTATATGTTTGGCCCAAGTATTTCAGATTTAAATTTATGGTTCCCAGGAACCACGAGTTCCGGAAACCGAACCATGCGAAATCGACTTGCTATAGTCAACACTAATTACCATAAAAATTTCAAGTCGATCCGTAAGTTGAGATTGGCGCTACATGCATTTTTATATTTGGCCCAGTGTATTGAAAGGGGTTTTTTATTAATGGTTCCCAGGAACCATCAGTTCCGGAAACGGAACCTATTCATATTGACTGGTCCTAACGATAATTGTCTACACTAAAAATTTCAGAGTGATTTGCATGTTGAGATTGGAGCTATTCGCGTTTATATGTTTGGCCCAAGTATTTCAGATTTAAATTTATGGTTCCCAGGAACCACGAGTTCCGGAAACCGAACCATGCGGGATCGACTTGTTATAGTGAACACTAATTACCATAAAAATTTCAAGTCGATCCGTATGTTGAGAGTTTAGATATAAGATCAATAAAATTGTAATATTTATCATATTTTTTAAGTTGACTTAATTAGTACATACTCACATAATAACTTAAAAACTAGTGTATTCATTTATTTTGTTATCTGTAATTTTCTTTAATTTGCAATTTTTCTGGGATATGTATTTACTTTATACAATTTTTTGGGATAAAATATTTTACCATATTTAAGACAAATTATTAAAAATCCTGGGCTGGGATGGTAATGCAGTTTTAGTATTGCATGATGACATTTTTAAATTTTTCTGGGATGAAATCCTGGGCTAACTTCACTGACGTGTCTAATTATAACATTAATTAAAATTAAAACACAAAATTTCAGTTTCACATCAATTTATTATTCAAATTAATTCTGTGGCATAACTGACACTCTATTCCTCAAGCTCCGCTCGCGTACCATCACAAATCCAACTACATACATGGCCAAAATAATCATCGCTGCAGTAAAATAAAATAGTTGATCAATTAGATCGTGATTTTCGTTTTCACTGTGCTCAAACGTAATAGAATACGGGATTCGGTATAACCCTTCAAAATATTCTGGATCAGCAAATTGTTTATCAAAATTAACGAAGAATAAGGACATGAAATATGCCGTATGGGGATGATTTACAAATTCCAATTCAGTAAAATTTGTGTATCCATCCGCCACTAGATGTGTCGGGCCCCATGATTTTAATATCGAGTAAAAATTAGTATAGCGACAATCCCTTGAACTCGTACCATTCAGATGAAATTCTGTACTAATAATCGTATTAAATACGGCGTTCACATGGTCCAAAATAAAATGTCGATTCACCAATTGTATTGTACATGGCTGGTCACGATCACAAACTTGCCGAATTTTAACCGTACGATCAACTATTGTTAAAACAAGATTATGTATGGTAATATTTCTCATTGATAGTTTGGTGAGCTGGTATTTAGAATTGATTCGATTTATCCCTGGTTCATTATTTTGAAATGGGCGGACATTACAAATTTTTACAGATGCAAATGATATTTGGACGAGACACAATATCAGTATTAAAACGGGCGACTTCATGCTGTTGCGGTGTGGTGTAACTAAATCTAATGCCGAGATACCCATTCGGATAATTGGATTAAATCCATTATATAGGGTTTCAAAATATCGATAATGACTATATAAAAAACATATAAATGTATGTATTATGCAACAGAGGATTGAAATTACTCCGAACTGGTATATATTACCTCATACGTTTCTACAATTAATGTAATGGTCTAAATCTGGCTTTATAGTATAGCTCAAAAGTGAAATTAAGATTTTTGTGGTCGCGAACCTCGCGTATTGTGTTAAATAATTACATTTTTAAATTTGCCTTGATTTTAATCTTAATATTCATGAAAACTACTTTATGGAATAGCATTTAATAAAAAATATTATTAAGCAATAAAATTTGACAATAAATTATAATTTAATTTCTTTTTTCTGTATCGATTTAATAGTTGGGTGGGTGAATTGAATATAATGAAAGTTTAGTGACCTAATTAAAAGTTACGTTACGTTTGTGTTTAGATTATCTATGGTTACAAATAGTTAGGTACATATTTTAAGAAACATGCGACAAATGATTTCGTATAGTAATTGACAGATCGAGATAAGTTCAGCATTTAATGTGGGGGGCTGCCGATTTCCGGGGAAACTATTTATTTAAAATTTAAATGACGACTCTAAAATGAAACCATTTCTCGAGTACAACCTATCAGCACAGACTACTGAAAGAATCAACTAACCAGCAGACATGAATGCCAAATAATCCACATGTACTTGACAAGACCATGGTTGTCACTATCCCTCAAGACAGTCAAGAGTGTTGTAAGAATTCCACCATCCAAACAATAACAAGATTCAATATTTCTAAAAGTTATTAGCTAATATAATTTGTACCATTAATGTTTATGTTCAACCCGAAATTCGATTAAATGAAGAATTCTTTTTCAGAAAAATTCCTGTTTTTCAAAAACTTCAGTTAAACAACCTAATCCGTTCGGAGTTAATTTTTCTCAACAAAATAACTTTTTTTAGAGTTAATTTTTTTTATGAGTTGGTAGTAGATTTGAAAATGAGTTTTAAAAACAAATTCAAATAAATATTTAGCGACTGTTAATTGAAAAAATTGGTTGTCATAATATAATGGAAAATACAACGAAATGTCATTTAATTACCACAATGACAACCTTCGAAAGTAAAAATGAAGAAAAAAATTAAAAATGTACATCAGGGGGCAGGTATCATAATTAAAATCGGAATAGAGTTAAATAACTCAAGAAATATTTTGGAGTTATTTAACTCATGTCAGAAGTTAATCAGTGCAATTGTTGTTGTAACAACCTCAACAAAATACACCTAAACTTGATGATAAATACGTCGTGCTGATAAACAACCAAAACTAAGCGACCTTTTAGATCATACTAAGCTTGCCCTGAAAGTCTGTTGCATTACAATGTCGATCGTCTAGAGAATACAATTATGGCAGTAATGTTGTCCTGAAATGAACCTGAAATCTGCAAATATTAAATGGATATTAAATGTTCCTTTTAACGAATCAGTAAGTTCATTGCCACGCTACCCTACTAACTCATCACTTTCACAGAGTACAGTGTTCGTATTTGATAATCATAGGAAGCCACAAATCATGCACTTATGGATATGATGGAGAAACATTAGTTGATTTCAATCCAGACAACAGTTGTTTTGTTCACACCTCCAAAACATACATCTTCTGCTCAAATAGTCAAGGAGTTCTAAGATGTGGAAAATAAACATGGATTCTAAAATCTCATACAATTGGTAAAGAACAAAACATGGATTTAACGACATCAAAATGAAAATTTCTTTTCAATGTAGTGAAGAAGTGGGAATAAAATACCAAGAAATTAAGTGCAACTATCGCACAGTGGCATCCTAACCGTTATTGATGATGAATCATGTTGCATGCGGGATGGCCTAGCTATATTAAGTGTTGCAAGAATGTTTATTTCAAATATTGGGTGTATGCATTAAAAACCGGAATTTTTTAATGAAATTTGAGACTTTATTGTGGAAAAATGTTACAAGATTTTTTATTCAAAATATTGCCCATCGCTACCCACTACTTTTTCCCATCTTTCTGGCAATTTATGGATTCCATAATTATTATGGAAAAATGAATCGAGCCAATTTTCGATACCTTGAACTTAAGTGAAGCGTTTTCCTGATAGGGCATTCTGCATGGATCGAAATAGGTGATAGTCGGAAGGAGCAAGGTTTGGGCTATAAGGCGGGTGTGGCAGAATTTCCCATCCGTTATTCTCCAGGTAATTTTTGACAGGCGCCGCAATATGTGGACGAGCGTTATCGTGGTGGAAAATGATTAACTCGTGTCTGGTCTCATACGTTGGCCGCTCTGCCTGAATTTTCTGCTTCAATCGGATCAATTGTTGACGATAGAGAACAGCTCATAGTGCATTACACCTAGCTGGTCCCACCAAATGCACAGCATGACCTTAGCCCCGTGAATATTCGGTTTTGGTATCGATGGGCCGGCCTCGCCTTTCTTGACATACACTTTTTTGCGCTTGGGATTATCGTAATGGATCCATTTTTCATCGCCAGTGACAATACAATGCAAACACGACTTCTTTTTGTGGGGCTCGAGCAGCATTTCGGACATGCAAAATCGTTTTGCCACGTCTCTTGGCTTCAACTCGTATGGCACCCACTTTCCCATCTTTTGGATGAATCCTACGGATTTCAAACGTCTGGAAATTGTTGTTTGATCAACTCCCAATGATTCTGCAAGTTCTTCTTGCGTTTGACATGAATCTTGATCGAGTAATGCCTCCAATTCCTCATCCTCAAACTTTTTCGGCTCACCAGGACGCTCTTTGTCTTTGATGTCAAAATCACCACTTTTGAAGCGACTAAACCACTCAAAGAACTGTATTTTTGCAAGAGCATGCTCACCATACAAATCCACGAGCAAACGATGACTTTCAGCTGCTGTTTTGTATGCGAAAAAGTGACTTGAAAAAGAGTTTTTTTCTCAAATCTGATAAATTTTCCATCGTTGAAATCGGTTGGATGTGCGCAATCAAAACAAAAACATTTAGCTGATTTTGACAGGTATTGAATAGAGCTTTCAAATGACATAGATGTCATTGATGTATACGCATAAACAAGTAATGACATCTAGTATCAAATTCCGGTTTGCATGCATACACCCAATAAATATTTATGTTCTCCAAACCTCATTATGTAGTAAATTCGGTACTATACTAACAGCATAACAAGACTTGTCAGATTTATGATATTCCAATTAAGGCGAATACACAATACTTAATAACATATACAAAATATGATATAAGAGAACTATAACCATCAAATTTATATGGCCAAGATAAAAGCAAAATCCTGACCATTCTTGAGGCTGAAAGGGTAACATTTGCTAGTGTTATTTGGGGTGAACTGTCTGAGAAGAAACTCAAGCTTTCGAAAGTATGCCTAATGCCTGAGGTATATATGACTTGTATTAGAGAGATTCATAGTGATATGACTTTTAATAGAGAGATTCATAGCTGTGAAATCTTTCCAGCAAGATAGGTGGTTTATAGGTGATTGATCGTTCCAAAAAAGCACTTAGAAACCGGCTGAGAGATACACATAGCCATCCTTACAGCAATTTTAAATTAATTACTCCAATTGTGCAGCTTGTCTAGAGCAAGTAGGTGTTAAAATAACGACAAATAAAAAGACCACTTACAACTATGTTGTATATATTCCACACGACTCTTCATTACCCTTATAAATTACCTTTATATACCACGGCTTCTAACACAATAGTTAAAATTACCAAAATAGCCATCTGAACCGACCCAATTTTTATTACGAGGAATTTTAATCTACCATCAATTAGTTGAATCGATACAACGTTCGATTGAATCAATACAATGTTCGATTCAATTCTGAACCAAATTTGTGATAAAAAAAAACACTAGAAGTTAATACTCCGCACTCTTCAAAACTATCGAGTCATAATCACCATTTGCTATTAACAAAAATAGGGAAAACTATTGGACCTACATATTTTAGATCAACACGTGAAATAACCGGTTGCTCCGCCTATATGCCATTCAATGGACAGAAATCCTGTTATGCACAAATTACATCAAACATGTTTGCAGAAATGTTTAATCAGTTCTATCAAAGCTGAAAGACGTTGATAAATTTACCAAACCTAAGAGATGACCATTACAACGTATCGATACAGACACCACAGATTGGATTCATCTAGATGGAGATTGATGTGGTCCAGATGGCATACCAGCTACTTTACATTAATGCTATATAAATTTGATAATTCCACTATGCCTACTTCTCATACAATCTTTCAAATTAGGAGAATTTCCGGTGAAGTGCAAACCAACCCAGAGTGAGACCAATATTCAAAATTGGACCAAAGAATGATATTTAATGTTATAGCCCAGCAAATAATTTTTTTTATAGCAGTAATCGTAACATTTCCTTCACTAAAATTTGTAACCAAAGTTTTTAAAATGTTGAATTAGGTGAAATAAATTCTTAAAAATAAGAATATTAATTAATTTACTGGTGCTCAAGATATCTAATTAATTTACTGGTGCTACTATATACCTATTTGTAACAACTATAGTTTGTTGAATTTACAAATAAAGCTATGAATGAAATTGAAAACCCCAACCAAGTAAGGGTGTCCCAAAATTTGCCGCCATTTGTGCAGTAAAATGTTGGCAACCCAAAAAAAAAAAAAAAATTGACATCTGAGAAAATAGGGTTAGTAAAAATGTGGCGTTACACCATAGAACAACATATTTTCATTATTGAAGAATATCTTAAAAATAATGAAAGTATGGCAGCCGCAGTTCGAAAATGTCATATAAAATTTGGTCGGAATAGTGTTTTAACTTCGTCAACTGTTAGTTCAAAAGTCAATATCGCAGCAGTGCGTGAGTGTTGGTGAAAATCCAGGAACATCATTTAGGCGTAGTGGACAAGAATTGCAAATTTTAAGAAGCTCTTTGCAGCGTAAACTCACTAAAGATCTGTGTCTTCATGCGCTTACAAAATTCAATTAACACAACAACTGAAGCCTAATGACCACGCACAGCGAAGAGAGTTCGTTGAATGGATTATTGAGCATCAACAAGTGGATGCTGAGATTTTCTCACATTCTCACCTTGATGGCTTTGTTAAATTGAACCCACATCTGATTGTCGAAAAACAAATGCATCCACTGCGTGCCACTGTTTTATGCGGATTTTGAGCATCATACTTTTTTGAAAATGAGGCTGGCCGATATAGCGACATGATAACACACTTCTTTCTGCTTCAGTTGGATGATATTGACATAGACGACATGTGGGTTCAACAAGATCAGAATTGGCCCCCTAAATCTTGTGTTTTAACACCATTAGATTTATTTTTATGGGGTTTATGTGAAGTCAAAGGTCTATGTCAACAAGCCCACAACCACCCGTGCATTACAGGAGGAAAATAAACGCTACATCAACGAAATTCAGCCACATTTATGCAAAAAGGTTATGGAGAATTTCGATAAAAGAGTGCGTATGTGCCAGCAAAGCTGTGGAGGCCATTTACCCGATGTGATATCCCATAAGGATTTAGAAAGTCTTTATAACTTTGACTTTTCATCCAACTTTATTAAATGGTTCGAGTCTAGTCGCGCGTACAATTTGTAACAATTAGAAGCGAAAAATAACTGTAGTCATAAAATGTTCAAATCTTCTTGTGTTCACGAAGATGATATAAAAATGTATCATACATAGTTAAAGATATATACATGACACAAAATATTACAAAAAGACATCAAGAGATTCAGAGAATCGTGCCACTAATAGTTCTTGCTGTTGAATATTGACAAATGCAAAGTAATGTAGTTTCATTCCATGAGAAACCCGATTACTTTTGCTTATAGCGTTAGTAATACGGAACTGCGAAGAAATAATAAAATATACGAACTAGGAGTCACATTGACTGAAATTATGAGTTTTAACATCTACATTGACAAATGCATTGCTGGAGCTGTAATTACATCAAAAGGATTGAAAGCATTTCAAAGGTATGATCTTCATTTTAAAGAGAATTGACTGGGAGTAACACCATAAACTACCGCGATTATTAAGCTTTCGGTAGAAAAAAAGAAAATTAAAAGTTTCTTTTAATCTCTGAAGCTTTTACGAAAGGCATATTGTTTTCGTTGTTTTTAAAGTGTTTAATAAAGACTCGCCCAGGAGAGTCAAAAATAACGCACCTGATTCTAACTATATTTTCTGATCACCAAAAATAATCCTAAATAGTTTTCATGAAGTTCCAAATATTAAAAACAAATGGACAGAACTCATCTTTTGCACTTTTACACATAGGTATATTCTGTTTATATTTCGGTTAATCGATATTTATATGCCGATAAATGTGGAATGTTTCGAAAAGACTGTCAGTTACAGTATCAGTTACATTCACCTATTTGATGAAGTATAATCACGTTTAGTGTGCATAATAACGTTCGTGCATCGCTGGATAATATATTTCACAAACACTTATTAAATATTCTGGACAAAGAAGTTTTCAAATCATTTCGTATCTTTTCATCTTTTAATGAATATGTGTTGATTATTTCATCATCATCATCATCGAAATTCTCAAGTTCAACCAAACAGTTAGGATTTGCTATGCATTCTTCGTTACTTCTACAATATTGTCTTTATCCTTATATATGTATACAGAATTTCTCCGAAAAGTGAGTTATTTTTTAAATCTGCTTCAATGTGTGAGGCTACATTTGCCTAAATTTTCGGAATAATATTACGGCCACTGCCACAATTTCTGTTGAAGCAGATTGTGATGGTGTAGCAGGCATAGAATTTGAGGACTGAGTTGGCACGGAAATCAAGAGTTTCAAACAGTTCCTATTGAACCTATTCTACGACAAGATGTACAAGATATGTATGTATACCATGGTTTATTTTATATAAAATAAAAACCCGTTTCTATCCAATGTACGAAACTTACTTTCGTTGTATCACGAAGTAACATTAACTCCTTATATACCTTGTGATAATGGTTAAATTTTTAAATTAAAGTTGGGCGGATTATTCCAGCACTCACTACCCTGACCAACACATATATGTACTTACACATTAAACTTACACTCAACCGTGATTTTAGTCATTACCGGGAATCGAACCCGAGACCCTCGAATAACAAAGAAAGGATACTAATTACTGTGCTAACGAAGGCGGCAAATAATGTTAACTTAAAGATATATAGAAGGTTAATAGAAACTTTTCCAATATACTAACCTGATGTAATCTCTTCTTCTGTTAGCATTAAGTAACCTTACAAACATATAAAATAATTACGTTACTCATTGGTAATATTATAATGCTCTTATAACCCACATAAATTTCTAGATAACCGTGACCTTCAGTTACCAAAAACTTTGAAAATTTTTTGTTGGGAGAGGTATATTACGTCAATTTCATCAATCCCACAACTATTTCAACTATAGTAATATGCAATTCATTCAAAGCGGTAGTTCCTAGATACATATCAATATGCCAACATGCATTTATACCAAATGAACCCAAACTTATTGAGTTCACCAGCAAACTATTAAAGAGATTGAAAATCACAAGTCGATTGACTCGATCAGTCAAAACATTACGATTATAACATTTTACAATTTTTGTATAATTTGGTTTATTCAAAACTTTCATGGACTGATTTAAATATCACCTGAGCAACCGTACTGTATTAATTGAAGTTTCTTCTGGCGTACCAGAAGGTTCCCATATTGGCCCTTGCATCTTCATTATTTTCATTAATGGAGTATCATTAAACCGTGGAAAATATGAACGACCACATCAGCCTACAAAAAAACATCAACAATCTATGGTAAACTTGTGTGAATCCAATCAGCTTTATCTGAATATCAATAAATGTATAAGACTATATCAATCCATCGAAAATTAAATCCAGTTGAACAACTGTACCATATAAATGGTACCATTTTAACTCCATGTTCAGAGGTAACTCCATGTTCAGTTTTATTAAATAGTAAACCAGTGACGATATAAAGACAATTAAAACCTTGTATTTCCTGCTTATGTCAGATCTCAAGTGGAATATGCATGCATGTCAATGTTTTGAATCCCACTTATGACTAATATATTCACAAACTTAAAAACGACCAGAAGAAATGGGTACGATACATAACCCGGAAAGAACGGATGGCCGTACGACCATGACCAAACGAGCTACCCTATTATCTAAATGTGAAACGACTACCACGATATTTAGCTGGATGTGAAACCTATAAAATGACAACATTAAAAAACACACATGAAACTACTAAAAAGTGCGTTTATTGGCAACATTTTACTTCAGCATATAAATTAAAGGCACCTAACAGAAACTTACAAGGCCACGAATTGCCAAATCTGGATGTATCCAGAACAAATTATGGTGTTACTCAGCCTGTCAACATGATGGTCAAAGCTTTTACAAACCGGATAACCTTTTTCACTTTTATTATTAGAGTGATAGTGTAGGTTAAAACTTCATTTTCTATTTATAATTTTCTTAATATACCATTTTATAATTTTTTAATTGACATTATTGACATTATTTTAATGAATGAAATTTTATTACCACGCTTTTGGTAATACAATTTCCTGTTGCACTTTATTGAATCCTACATTATGTAACTTTCACGTATTCCTTTAATATTATAAAAGCTCTACCATAAAGTCATGTTTTAAGCGAAAAGCTCAATATTATTAAATTAATTAAAATTAAAACACAAAATTTCAATTTCATATCAATTTATTATTTAAATTAATTCTGTGGCGTAATTGTCACTCTATTCCTCAAGCTCCGCTCGCGTACCATCACAAATCCAACCACATACATAACCAAAACAATTATCGCAGCAGTAAAATAAAATAGCTGATCAATTAGATCGTGATTTTCGTTTTCACTGTGCTCAAACGTAATAGAATACGGGATTCGGTATAACCCTTCAAAATATTCTGGATCAGCAAATTGTTTATCAAAATTAACGAAGAATAAGGACATGAAATATGTCGTATGGGGATGATTTACAAATTCCAATTCAGTAAAATTTGTGTATCCATCCGCCACTAGATGTGTCGGGCCCCATGATTTTAATATCGAGTAAAAATTAGTATAGCGACAATCCCTTGAACTCGTACCATTCAGATGAAATTCTGTACTAATAATCGTATTAAATACGGCGTTCACATGGTCCAAAATAAAATGTCGATTCACCAATTGTATTGTACATGGCTGGTCACGATCACAAACTTGCCGAATTTTAACCGTACGATCAACTATTGTTAAAACAAGATTATGTATGGTAATATTTCTCATTGATAGTTTGGTGAGCTGGTATTTAGAATTGATTCGATTTATCCCTGGTTCATTATTTTGAAATGGGCGGATATTACAAATTTTTACAGATGCAAATGATATTTGGACGAGACACAATATCGGTATTAAAACGGGCAACTTCATGCTGTTGCGGTGTGGCGTAACTAAATCTAATGCCGACAGAATATTCACTCGATTAATTGGATGAAATCCATTATATTATAGTGTTTCGAAATGTCGATAAAAGTATGTCTCGTTAATGACTTTATGTATATACATATATGTATGTATACGAGTATGTGTATATGTATATTACGCAACAAAGGAAGGGAATTACCCTATACATTCTTATTTATTACCTAATACATTTCTACATTTAATTTAATTGCCCAAATCTGGATTTATAGTATATATCTGATATCATATAAAATGGTACTTAGGTGATTCACTGAAAGCTTTGCAGTAATGACCTAGAGTAGACTTCAACAATTAAAATTTTCAGTTTTACATAAAAATTATTAAACGCTCCACTCCAAAGCTTTTGTATTCCTACTTATTACATTAGTTATAACTTAAAGTTACATTTATCGATTAACTGAAGTTGCCTTGAATTAGAATAATCCTTTTGTAACCATTTGGGTCATTGAAGACACAATGGTACTTTCGCAAAACTAACTTTGGTACTACACAAGTAATTGTATTCCTCCAATTCATTGGTTAATTGTTAAAAATATATGTATAAGACATGTACACCTTTCACCGTCCACAACTTTACATTCCGCATTGTGTTATCAAGGCATAAAATTATTTTATTTCTCTGTTTATCGTTTACAATTATGAAATGTATTTAAAATTTGGATCAAATTTCCCTAACTCGTTATCAATGCGATCGCTAAATTTACATGAGTTTTGTGAAAGGATGATAATTTTTGGTCAAGAACATGCCGCGCTAACATTTTTTTTTCTGCTTAATATTAAAATAATTGGTTTGTTGAAAGCTTTACTAATTGCTCAAAGGTTGTTTCGCATGTGTTCGTTGTTCAATTAAACGTGTTCGAACATTATAAAATATAATATGTTTGGCAATTAAAGCAATGTAACCCACCTCTCAATAATTTAATAATTAATTAATCAGCTGTTTATTGGGTCAATTAGTGTATGCGATCATTTTAAAATAACCAATCGATCTCAGTATTTTTCAGATATAGTTTTATCAATTGGATCAGAGCTTTAAAATTTTTACAGATTTATGCCATAAGTTATATTTGGCCAAATATGACCATGTAAGTCATGTTTTATGTGATTTTTACAATTCTAATTTTCTAAATACTAAGGCGAGGTGTGGTGTGGGTATCAATTATGACATTTCGTTTGGTTTGTTGTTCTTGAATCCAATTTTATCTGGTTTTTGGTAATGCGAAGATATTTTTCTGACAATTTTATCAATTGCTATATAGTACTACTGGTACTACTTTTTTTGAAATTCGAAAATGATGTGATTTTTGAGTTATTCACAACAAATAGTCATTAAACGAAATTTCGAAAACGTAATTATCATTAAATTATCGTTATTCCGCAAGTACATGAATTGACGATGAATTTCTATGTACAATCAATTTCCAACTTTTCGACAGAATGCAGTTATATTTGGTGCTATTGTTAAGTAGTGTTCTAAATCTATCGGAATGTACTATCGGAAATTGTTCAGCTATAGTTTTGCCAATTCATAAAACAATTAACTGGGGTAGTAGACATGTACCAGAAACAAATCAATTGGTTACATTAATGATGGGAGATAATTTCGAAATATTAAATATCAACGTGCAATTGACGGAGATAACTGGATCGGAGTTAAGCTATTCAACTATTTGTCATCCCTTCGAGCCATGTGCCACGCCATTTTTAAATAAATATTTTAGTAACACAAGTTAAACCGAATTTTATAGTATTCATTTGGGGTTGGTATTCACGTAGGACTTAAATATTGGAAATCTTTGTTTGTACGAAGCGATATCTGCCACATTGTTATCGTTCCAAATCATCGGCCAGGATTTAGTGATTTTCCATCTATTAATATCTATCGGAATTTATCGCAAACAAGATCGACCAATTTTGGAGATGCTCAAACAAAATTGCATATTTTTTCGACTAGCAAAAGCGAACCAACAATCCAAAGAAGACATACGAATACCAACTTTATCGTACTGATTGGGGTTTACGCGATATCATTGCTAATATAGTGTGTGTTACTGTTTTGTTATTTCAATTAAATTAAATTATAAATTACAAATACCGTTCCAATTTTTTTTAGGATCATCACGTTCTACTAGTTCCACCAAAAATGATGATGACCTGCATTACCAATAAATTCGCTTGAATTCTTAAAACAGCCCGTGACTCGAATTTTGTATCTGGGATGTTGTTAGTCGCAGTACCAAAGGAAAATCAATCAATTACCGAAGTTGTGAGAAGAATGCGGCTTGCCATGTTACTTTTATTTACAACGGAGTTTTCTATATATATCTGCGCTACCTTGGCAGATTGCCAACCCAGTACTTCTTAATTACGGTTATTTCAGTACCAGCGTCTACCAATAAGGTGGCTGAAGAACGGCGAAAACACATTACCCAGTGTATAATTGAGAATCTACTAGAATTATTATTCCAACTGGTATATTGTCATATGTATACCAACAACGCTGAAAATTCATGGTTTATTGGATTCTGTGTCTGGTATAGTGACAACAAGCGCGAAATTTCCAAATGTTGTCTGACACAATTCATGTCGGCGGCTGGCACCAAATATTCCTATAATCAAGGCAACCTTCATTATCAACTATTTAAAAATCAAAATCTTGCATTTTTTGGAACAATATTCCTCACCTTTTCGTTTTCAGATTAAAAAATCTCGGTTGAGAATAGTTTTTACTATCGCGTAATGTGACCAAAAATCAGAATTTTTCACAATTTTTGTTTTCCTCGAAATTTTGCTATATTGCCCGGACATATTTTTTATCTCTCCTCATTCCATAAATTTGTTATAGGCGATCTCGTACGCGTAGGCTGCTTCGACTTTGTGAGAAGTAAATTGATTCAATTCAATTTCAGCCGGAATTATATCGGAGATTTCTTGAAAAACTTTCATTTTATGTGTCAAACTTGTGTAAATGACAACTATACTAAGCAACGCTTGCTATGTATAAATCAGTTAAACAAAAATCTCTATGGTTGTAGGAATTGAGAATCCAAAACGAAAATGCAATGCCTGCTTTGTAAGTTAATTCAAATAAGCAATTCGTGAATTTCTACTAATTTTGCAGTTTTATTACTTTGTTACAGCTTTCCAATTTAAAATAGTAAATTTTTAAAATTTAGTCACATCTTTTTTTAAATTAGCTATTTAAAATTATTGAAAAATCAATTGGTGATATGGTGCTTAGGTCGAAAGACGTCAATACAAATTTGCTAGCTGTTCAACTTAAGCATCAAAAAAATCCTAACCAGGCTAAAATTAAGTTCAAAAATATAATGTGACCACATCGACCCAAAGGGTTTCAGTGCCATTAGCAATTGGGTTAATTTGGTTTAAATTGTAATCAAATGAATAAAGATTCCACATCTGATAATATATAGCGCGGAAGGAGGTAATTCTATTCCGTGTGTAAACTCCAGATGATATTAGAAAGATTGAACTCATCAAGTGCAACTACTAGACATGCTGTCTTAGACAACCTGAAGAAGCAAAGTCGATGTTTACACCGTGGAATCATCGTTGCCTAAAACAGCCTCTGCGCCTACCATATGGTGGCTCACCGTTCAGTAATCGCTGCTCAATTGGTTTCGGATTATCACGCCAGAACGTCATCGAGGCAGCGTACTCGCTGATCTGTCGGGGATCTTTATTAGTTCTCTGATCTCGACATTGTTCAGAGCTCGGTATGTACCATCTACCTCGCGTTTTGGGCCGTAAATCACGGGCCTCTACTTCGCTGTTTTTCTTACTAATTTTTGATTGTATCGACACTGCCGGCCATAACATATTAATGTACCTTACATTTATATTAAACCCAAAAATTCAATTGTATAGTTATTACTGTCTGAACGACAAAAACTAAATAAGAAGATTGCCTTTTAGAAAACGACCCTGAACTTCTGCTTATCGGCCTATTAGGAAATCTATGAAGATTGATCAATCAATAAAGACAGCAATCGTTAATAATAGATTTTTTAAACCTTCCGGCTATTGAATTCAGACCCCACTTGACGGAGGACAAGTTTTACGGTTTCATTAGAACTGATACATATATGTAGTGACCGTTATTTGTTTCTTATAGAATGTGATTCTAAAGTGTGGCACGCGAGATCGGATATTTACCCGAGCTATTGACATCCGACCATAAAAATATTTAAACTTGGATGGATGAAGTAGCAAGAGTATATATCCGACCTCGTGACCCAACCTTCTTTAAATCTCTAAATCACTCAGTCACCAGTAACTGATTTCTCAATCCAAATATTCACCTTCTGAGTTTCCCAACGTCAATATAGTCATAGTTCAGTGCTGGTTTTGATGGTGATGAAATTGATGTTGATATCGATCCTGGTATAGACGAATTTGTAACTACTGAGCTGTCATTGGTTTTGAAGCTGTCATTATTGGAATTGGTGTCGTCTGGAGGAGGTATAGGCTGGTTTATAGACCGCATCACGATACGGTCTTCCAATTTCGGCCTTTTGAATCCGTTTGGTCGTATTTTCTAACTATAAGACTGTGCCCGAAACCTGTAATAAATATTTTTAGTACAGAATTATGACATTTATATGGAAAAACCTCAGACACCCAATTTATAATAGTCTATCGCTATCATAATTTTTGACAAATCCGTGAAAATATATTATATCATGTAATAAACACATAGATGATACTTCGCCAGCGAGTTTTCAAATGTTCAAAAGCACATTTAATAGCCGATCTTGCTTTGCTGTGCTTTATATTGAATTGCTTTTGGGTATCTATCAATGGCCTATTTACTTTAACAGGAGTAAGTATTCCAATTGGTGTTAACCCTTGTCGGTTAATTACCACAATCACTTAATAAAACCCATGATGGTGCAGTATATATATAGTTTATTTTTTTAAATTTCGCTATTATACAGCACCCGACTATCGTGGATAACCAACGAATATATCAAGACAACGAAAATTAGCATCACATATTGCTTGGCATTGTATAGAATAGTCTATAATTTCCAGTTAATACATTGGTCGTAAAGATGTGTGGGACAAGCTATTTTTGTATGTGTCCCATCGATTGCTCCAGTAACGCAATCATTAAAAATCGATGTCCTAGCATGTCATCCAAATTTTCGCCCGATGTCTGGTAAATCACTGGTGGGCGGTAATCTAATCACTCTCGGCTTTATACGGTCGAACGTAAATTCCAGCATTTTATGGATTATGTCATTTATTGTTGACGGTATATCCATGATTCCATTCTGTAACTAGTGCCACTTCCCAGCCATAACAAAAAGTCCATTAATTCAAGCTCTGGAGACTACCCATGATCTAAAAACAATCCAATTTGTTGAAAGGTTTTGGCTGATACGCGTAATTGCTTATGGACTTCAGTGTCATCGTATGACAAATTTCTTTTAATTATTGGGTTTTGACTTCGTGGTGTATATGGGATCTCTATATATTTATACTCAACAACATTCTGGTATTTAATCGTTGTTGAATATAAAGCCAATAATAATAAACAACAAGAAAAACGATTATCGGTTCCATTATTTTAATTTAGGTCACAAAAATTTGACGTTTCAAAAGGCATTTAAGGTGAGGAGATTTATTACACATTTCGGTCGGCATAATAAGAAATTGTGAATGTAGGGGAATAATTCTGTACTAAAAATATTCATTACAGGTTTCGGGCATAGTCTTATAGATTGCAAATTATTACTGCGATTGGCCATTTATGGGATGATATACTGTGGTATCGTAAACCATTCTTTTGTCAAAGTTTAGTGTAACATTATTTTCATTATTTGCTTCAGCACGCATGTTGACGAATCGCAATTCAATTAAATTTAGTGCAGTGTCCTATAAATATCTATAATAGTTTGGTTTTAGTTACACGCAGAGAAATAGAGTTGCATTTATTTTGCAAATTAGAGGAATATACTGACTGGAACACATTCATATAGGCAATTATTTCAGAAAAACCATATTTTATTCCTTCGTTGGTTGAAGTATTTGATCTTGGGAATGCATTGCTCCAGATGATATTTAAAACGTGCAACTATAAATTACTACATTACTTAAAGAATGTATTGTTCTTTTTTGGAACATTATTTTTTTAATAATTAATTTTCCACAACATGGGTCAAATAGTACAAATATCAATCATTCCAAGTTAACAGATCGCCACGTCGAACGTCCAGTGTCTTAGAAAGCCAATCGCGTTTGAGGGTCTTTCCAAATGCATGAAAGAGTTTCCCCGTTGAAATTCGTTGCTGTTCAAGAAATTTGATGGATAAAAAGTAAAGACCATTCCTGCCCAGGCTATACGTTAATTTACAATAGAGATGACCTCGGGAATCTTGGTGTTTTATTTATTTATTATAAATCACAAGTAAAAAAAGCAGTTCTGGATTTCAAAGCTATGGATAATTGAATTTGTAAGCTTGTTTACGCAAGAGAATAGCAACAGAAAAGCTAATAATGATGAAAGAATGATGTACTTTGTGATCACCCACGAAGTCTCTATCACATTCTTTCAACACAAGAATATGCATTTGAAAACTTGGAACCATCCGCACGTAAGATCCCCCGAAGCCAAATTGATAACGTCATAAATACATCAAATACTTCACGTTCCGTTTCATGCATATATACTCTTTTAGTTTGGCGGCGGTGCAAGCATTTGTTTTTGAGCGGCATATTTTTCGCTTGTACCGAAAAATTGATCTTTTGCATCTTAATTTAATGTCCAATCCGATACTCTTGTTAGTTGGGTCGGCTCAAATGTGCTACGATTTAGTTTTATATTTTTGTCATCATTTTCGCCCGTGCCATATATTTAAACGACAGTGCCATTACTATACGTTCGTTCACGTTCCTTCACGGTCGTAACAAAGAACAGGGATCAACTGATTTGCTTGTTAAGAGTTATACGAGCAACATTCAAATTTTAGCTAAGTGTTGTTTCTAAGCAGTATCAAAGTTGGATCTAAACGGATTTATCGATAATGTAGGGACGCACATATTGATATTCACGGTTTAAATTTAGACTCTTGTAGAGGCAGCAATATAAGTAGTAAAGGAAAATGTTGACCCAAATGTATACAATAAAACGCATTAGAGATGTTTAAATATGTAATTTAATTATATTTAGCAAAACATTCGTAATTTAATTTTATTTAATTGAGATATCAAAACTGTAATAAATATTATATTAGCAGTGATCCCGGTAACGTAAAACCCGATTAGTACGATAAAGTTAATTTCAGTATCTGGTCTATGGGTTATTACTTCGCTGTAATCTGTCGAAAAAATATACAAAATTGGTTGAGTGCCACTAATATTGGTCGATTTCGTTTGCGATAAATTCCGATAAATATTAATCGATGGAAAATCACTAAATTCTGGCCGATGATTTACAAGAAAATTTGAATATCCGCGAAAAATGATATGCGTCATATTGAACGATAACAATGTGGCAGATATCGCTTCGTACAAACAAAGATTTCCAATGTTTAAGTCGTACGTAAATATCGATCCCAAATGAATACTATAAAATTCGGTTTCACTTGTGTTACTCAAATATTTATTTAAAAATGTCGTGGTACATGGCTCGAAGGGATGACAAATAGTTGAATAGGTTAATTTGGATCCAGCTATCTCTGTCAATTGCACGTTGATATTTAATATTTCGAAATAATCTCCCATTATTACTGTAACCAATTGATTTGTTTCTGGTACATGTCTACTACCCCAGTTAATTGTTTTATGAATTGGCAAAACTATAGCCGAACAATTTCCGATAGTACAGTCCGATAATTTTAAAACACTTAACAATAGCACTAAATATAACTGCATTCTATCTAAATATTAGAAATTGATTGTAGAAATTCGTCGACAAATCTTGTAAATCGAAATAACAATAACTTAATGATGATTACAATATATGTTACATACTATATATAGAGTTTTGCTTTCGAAATTTCAACTATACATAAGGACTAATTTTGCCTTAATTGACATTTATCATCGAAGAATATTAGAAAATTGAAATGACGCATGAAAATTGCATAACTTGTGATTTCATAACTCAACAACCGCATAACCCGTTCAAAATTATGAAATTTTAGTTAAGATTGGATCATTGGGCCAAAGTGTCCACATATATTTTAATTGTATGAACCAAAACACATGCATTGGTATAAAACTATATTGAATATTGGCAACAACACACAATTACACAAATCCCGTTTCAATCGAAATTCCACTTTTAATTTCGACTGAAACTGTAAATCATATGCTAAATTATAAAACTATAAATGAACTGTTTTGAATTTTGAATATTAGAAATTTGCACATTTTTAGCTTTTTAGTTCAATTTTAACGCAACACAATTTTTCAATCAAGTTTATACCATAAATATTACTGTAATAAATGTCGTTACGATTAACATTTTACCGTCGTTTTTTTTCTCTTTAGGAACATTAGTATTAAGTTAAGGAAAGTTAACAACAACCACTTCCGCCTTCCGAGTTTTTTTCAACACACAAATTTTGTAAATTGATCATAAACAGTTAGGCTCAGATACCAAATTTTTATTTATGAGAATACGCCTTAAGTTCAACTTCCTTAGTATTTGACAATTTGATCTAAAATTAAAGAAAATTCAATCTAAGTTTTGATTGGACTAATATCCTTTTTTAAGGAAGTTCGATACAATGCTTGATTAAAATATTTTTAATTCTTGCAATTGGCTCAAAGATTTTTTTTTGAGAAGTTCATATAGAAAATTTGTGAGTGCACGAATTTTTAAGGAATACGCACTGAACCGGATTTGCCGTAATAGCGTAAAATTTGAAATGCTATACAGATAGTATCTAATCATCGTATATTAGGGACCGGAAATTAACCGACATTTTCATTTATCGGTAAACGGTAAAAAAAATTAGATTAAAACTGGTTAGCTGGTAAATTTCCGATAAATAGGAAACTTATTAAACAAGCTATTTGCTCGGTGAATATTAATTAAAGTGTTTCCTAACAAATTTCTATCTGAATACATGAACTGTTCTGTTCATCAACATGACGTATTCGATTTGAAAAATTACCCAAAATCCCTTCAGTTAACTTTCTCAAAATTTTTGAATTGCGAATATTAGATCAATTGGAGGAATGCTCTAAAATTCCAACCAAATTTTAAACATCATTTAAACCATTCAAAGTTTAATTTTAATCTTCAGAATGGTATATATGAAATTCGGTTTCTTGAACAACGGTTATCACTATATACTAACTATAGATAATTGGTTAAACTAATGCTGAGAATTAACCATATGGTTTTCCAATAGAGTTTGTCATTTCTTCATTCCATCTTGGTATTGCTATCACAAATTATGTAGTTATTACAGGTACAACTCGTAAAACGCTGAAGATTTCCGCAAACAAAAGCCAAATTAGTCACATTAGTCTAGCAAAACTAAAAATTTAGACAGTCTATATATATAGTCATTTTGCACATCTCTTGGATAAAAATGTGTTGTCAGCGAACTTTTTCGTACAACACCTCTACGAAATCTATTGAATATAAACCAAATAGAATTTTTTTTTGGACCTTGTGGCATGAGCAGATTCAACTAATTTTCTAACTTGATGAGATGGATCAACTAACATTTTCTATTTACGAAAGGTTATGTATAACTGAATTCGTTGTTGTCTTAAAAAGGACAGCGTTATTCAAAGTATTTGTGTATACATTTGTAACGCTGCCAATAGCAAATATGGGTATAAGGCGAACTATTCTAATGCTCAACTCTATACTTATACATAACAAAATTTTCAATCTGCTATGAGATTTCAAAGTATATAGTGACATCCACGCTATTCCGAGATGAAATTACAATCGATGTTACTATTGTTCGAATTAATCGATTGGACGATATGCGAAATAAGAAATTGCGAAACGTCTGACGTAAGCAAAAACCACCGACAAATGTACCGTCCGCCCAAAATGTACAGTGCATATCAATTAACCGTCCTATCGGTTGGAGATTTTGGGACGTTCAAAAATATAGGATTATCAATATTCGATAATTATGGTCCGGAACAAAGTATCACATTAATTTGCAAATCAATTGGTGGATGTACGACAACGCATCTATTAAATTATTTTAAAACAACCAACGTTAACGACTCGTATCACATCACGGTGGATAAATTATTAGAGCGGGATGAAGAGGGTCAAGGAAAATGTACATTTGCTGGATATTCAAATGTAGTGTCATATAATAAAACGCATGTTGTGTTCGTGGGACAGATGAAATTTAATATTTTGGCAGACGTTTTGGAATCAAAAACCAACACTCGTTTTACATTGGCAGTGTATATCTATCGAAATATTACCAATAGTACAGTGAAAAGTCAAGAAACTTTGAACGAAATTTATTTTACTTTTTCGACGCGGGAAGCTACCAGAACGGTTGATGAAAAGAACCTGCCGGTTTTTTACCACATACTATTTTATATAATTTCTATTCTGATTGTTTCGTGCTTAATGTGCTATTTATTGTACAACTTTTCAAATTACAAAATAAAAAAACAAACTTGTGGCATTGAATAATTAAATAAAATGGTTGTCTGATTTATTTGGTACTTTTGGTATATAGAGAACTAAGAATGTGGCAACATAGGAAGTCCTATAAAACCATTTCTGCTTCGTGCATCATATACAAAATAAAAGAATAACTGAATTCTGTTCGACAATGATCCTTGAATTTTTACCGAAATTGAAGAAGTTAAAACAAACAAATCTGAAGAAAAATGTGGAAAATGGGTGAGGATAAATTATATTGAATGTCTGAATACAAAATTGTAAATTCGTTTGGTATCAAATTATCAATGTTCAAAGCAGTTATCTTCTGTGTCCTAATAATAATATTTCAATTAGGTGTGCGTCATATACGGGGCGCGAAAACAATCAATTGATTTGATTTGCAACGTGCGACCGATAACACAATGCGAATTGTTTATTTGATAAATATATAACAATTTATAAATAAAACAAGAACGAAATACTATATGTGAAATATAATTTATTTATTAATATTTAAAAGCTTTAACACCATTTAGATAGCTGGCAATAATTTATTCAACCCATATAACGGTTCCCACACAAATAGTATATACCACTACACAATTCACGGCACACATAATTTCCAACTCGTTATCGGTCGAAAATACATATATACAAAACCGATCGTTCCTCGTCGACGATGTTGCGGCTCCCGTCGGTATAATTTCGATGCAGAAAAAGCGTTATTACTTCCCGTTTCTTTATTAATCGATAATTTTCATTCTGACTCTGCAAATCAGATTTGCCACGAAACACTAAATGGGTTCGGTTGTACGATAATAATTGTGAAACACCAGTTCGATATTCACAAAACACTTGCAAATCAGCATTATTCGCATACAGATGAGTTATATCCAAAACAAACATATCGCCTTCGGTTATCGAACTTAAATACGGTATCAGTGCAGTTGTGGTGCATAAACTATTTAACGCACATACAACTTTGAATTCTTTTGCCAAGTAGATAAACTCGATATTTAAATTTTTTATCGTGTAATATTCACCGATCGATAGGGTAGTTTAACGAAATTTCGATTGTACACTTTTGTAATCCGAAATGACTGTTTGATATTTCGGTGTGGTGAACGTAGAACAATTGTCCAACGTACATTGAGAAAATTGGATAAAATACAAAAAAATTAGTAAGTTAGTTCCCCGCATGGCTGCTAAACTGATATTAAAAATCTGTGAATTAATAAGAGGGTGAATACCTACATATATACATAATTATACATCATACACACACGCAATTAATGTACTTAGTGTATAAAGTGATTTTAATATTGAGCAAGTTGAATCCATAATTATTTTCATATGTTCTGGTACACACACGAATAATTTATTACATAGTATGTAAAGTAATCTGCAGGCACTCACAATATTATGACCATGCCTGTTTGTCATTTTAACAACATTCTGATGACAAATGCCATTTGACTAGATACATAAGTTAACGTTATTTCCTATATTACTGAAATGTAAGGAAATATAAAAAATCGTATACTGAATAGGATGTGCATTTGAAGCGATACAGACTTCTAGGTTATAGGTTAGGTTAGAGTGGCTGCTACAGCACACTTAGACCGGTAATGATGCATTGTGGCACCACTGGATCTTAATTTTCGATTACCTTTATTAAAACCAGTTAGAGCTACTTATGTATAGCGTGATATATCTCGCCCTTTATAGTTTTCAAGATCAGAGAGGCTGTCCATTAAGAGCCTACCTATATGTTTATGCCTTCTGTATACTGGACAAGATCATTGAAATTGAACTAAAGTCTCTTCAACCTCCTCGTCCATACAGCTTCTGTAAAATATTATTTGCTTCTATACCTAGCCTCCTCATATGTTCTCCAAAGAGGCACGTGGGTTAAGGAGCCTCCTACCTTAAACGGCATAGGACTAGCTTTTACTGCTAAGGCAAAACTGTAAACTTAGTCGGAAGCGTAACAACTTGAAAAGAGTAAACAAGGCTATTATAGCCTTGTACGTATGTATGTAATATATATACAGGGTCCGCCGGGAAGATATACTACTTTGTTTGTTTATAATTTTTGATTAAATGAAAGAGAATGGATCTTATATTGATAAATGTTTTATTTAATGTCGGAAATTATGTATGGAATACAATATCAGATAAATGTCCGCCTCTGTTAGCCTCACAAATGCGACCCCTTTTGAGCACATTTTTCATTACATTCTCACACATTTCACGCGGTATTTCATTAATTTCATCACGAATATTTTGTTTGAGTTAATATATCGTTGTAATTCCATCGTTGGTTGAAGTATTTGATCTTGGGAATGCATTGCTCCAGATGATATTTAAAACGTTCAACTATAAATTACTAGATTACTTAAAGAATGTATTGTTCTTTTTTGGAACATTATTTTTGTAATACATTTTCCCACAACATCGGTGAAATAGTACAAATATTAATCATTACAAGTTAACAGATAGCCACGTCGAACGTCCAGTCTCTTAGAAAACCAATCGCGTTTGAGGGTCAAGAAATTTGATGGCCAAAAAGTAAAGACCATTCGTACCAAGGCTATATGTTAATTTACAATAGAGATGACCTCGGGAATCTTGGTGTCTTATTTATTCATAGGCCACAGGTCAAAAAAGCAGTTCTGGATTTCAACGCAATTAATAATTGAATTTGTAAGCTTGCTTACGCACGAGATTAGTGCACCTGTCCATTGTTTGCATGAGCACCGACAGAAGCAAGCCAAAGCAAAGATCAAGATTCATTTTATAATAGTTTGAATGATTTGATGGGATCTGAAAAAGACGTCAAAATAGTATAATTGGTGACTTTAATGCCAGAGCTGGTCATAATCAAACCGGCTTATGTGAAAACACAAGTCCATCCGGTTTTCATGGTACAAATTTAGACTCTTGTAGAGGTACATAGCTATATAAGTAGTAAAGGAAAATGTTGACCCAAATTTATACAATAAAACGCATTAGAGATGTTTAAATATGTAATTTAATTATATTTAGCAAAACATTCGTAATTTAATTTTATTTAATTGAAATATCAAAACTGTAATAAATATTATATTAGCAATGATCCCGATAACGTAAAACCCGATTAGTACGATAAAGTTAATTTCAGTATCTGGTTTATGGGTTATTACTTCGATGTAATCTGTCGAAAAAATATACAAAATTGGTTGAGTGCCACTAATATTGGTCGATCTCGTTTGCGATAAATTCCGATAAATATTAATCGATTGAAAATCACTAAATTCTGGCCGATGATTTACAAGAAAATTTGAATATCCACGAAAAATGATATGCGTCATATTGAACGATAACAATGTGGCAGATATCGCTTCGTACAAACAAAGATTTCCAATGTTTAAGTCGTACGTGAATATCGATCCCAAATGAATACTATAGAATTCGGTTTCACTTGTGTTACTCAAATATTTATTTACTAATGGCGTGGTACATG
The DNA here is from genome assembly GCA_951394425.1 of Tipula unca. NCBI lineage: Eukaryota > Metazoa > Arthropoda > Insecta > Diptera > Tipulidae > Tipula > Tipula unca. Next base: position 193,598,265 of record OX596381.1, read on the forward strand.
GCTCGAAGGGATGACAAATAGTTGAATAGGTTAATTTGGATCCAGTTATCTCGGTCAATTGCACGCTGATATTTAATATTTCGAAATTATCTCCCATTATTACTGTAACCAATTGATTTGTTTCTGGTACATGTCTACTACCCCAGTTAATTGTTTTATGAATTGGCAAAACTATAGCCGAACAATTTCCGATAGTACATTCCGATAATTTTAAAACACTTAACAATAGCACTAAATATAACTGCATTCTGTCTAAATATTAGAAATTGATTGTAGAAATTCGTCGACAAATCATGTAAATCGAAATAACAATAACTTAATGATGATTACAATATATGTTACATACTATATATAGTGTTTTGCTTTCGAAATTTCAACTATACATAAGGACTAATTTTGCCTTAATTGACATTTATCATCGAAGAATATTAGAAAATTGAAATGACGCATGAAAATTGCATAACTTGTGATTTCTAACTCAACAACCGCATAACCCGTTTAAAATTTTGAAATTTTAGCTAAGATTGGATCATTGGGCCAAAGTGCCCTTATATATTTTAATTGTATGAACCAAAACACATGCATTGGTATAAAACTATATTGAATATTGGCAACAACACACAATTACACAAATCCCGTTTCAATCGAAATTCGACTGAAACTGTAAATCATGCTAAATTATAAAACTATAAATGAATGGTTTTGAATTTTGAATATTAGAAATTTGCAAATTTCGAGATTAAGTATTAAATTTTGTGCAATCAATGTTTCAGTAATTTAATTTTAGAATGTCGGGAGATTCTAACTACTTAATACATTCTATTCCAAAGGCATTTATTAGCTTTTTAGTTCAATTTTAACGCAACACAATTTTTGTTGGAAACAATTTCAAATTCCATTTCAATTTTAAATGAAATTGATCGTTTATCAAACTATATAGGACTCAGTAGGATTACAGATGAAAATTTAATGTCCTTCTTTGTATTTTCAACTTTAACAGAAAATCTATTCAAATTATACCTTAAGCCTTATAGGTGGTCTGATGTGAAGCTGTCTTGGGGGAATCAAGTTGGTACTTGTTGCCAGCTCCGTATCTTGCAGCTTCCACAAGTGCGCGTGTTACCTCCCCGTGGTGACCACCGGGCAACTAATACACCATGTTCTTATGTGGTGTATTAGGCGAAAACACGGCGCTAAACAACTGGGCCGGGTTAAGGTGTCAACCGTACCGTGCTGATAACCGGCCAGGCTGGGGGCCCAGTCTAAAAACTAGCACAGTCTCTAACGGTGTATCCGGATACTTGGCGCCCTCCGGATCATGCAGCCTTACCTGTGCATTGCGGATCTCTGCACAGGTGGACCTCCTTTCTCCGCTACTCGTGGGAACTATTATGGAAAGTCAAAATAGTGAACAAAAAGAGACCGGTACTCTTAAAAAACCGGAAACCAGTGCTATGGAGACATCGGCCTTTCGGCCCGGTCTCCAAAGTGCAAAAAGGGGCATAGGACCAAATGAGGCTGGCCCCTCGAAACCAAAGGGCCCTCCAGCGTCAGTCAACTACCAGACCAGGAAGAGGGCCTGGCGCATGATCTCCAAGATCAGCAACATTCCGTTGGAGCAGAGAACGAATAGGGATAGAGATACGCTTGCGTGGGCAAGGCGTATCACTGAGCCAAAGCAGGAGGGTTCCGAGATCTCACAGCCGAAAAGGCAGAGATCCGATGATGAACCGCCTACGGAGGCTAAAAAGAAACGGGTTCCAGGAAATGTTACCAAGCCCTTCAACGAGGTGCTAAAGGAGCACTTGCTCATGGCAGTCGTTGACAGGGCTCAAGAAGATGGGAGCATTACGGCCCTTAACTGGTGGAAGGTGGAGAAGGCCTTAGCCGCCATCTTCCTAAAAATCATGAGGGAGAACCCAGGACCTGCTCCGTCCTGCCGAGACGGAGGGTGGCATCGGGGTCACGTCAATCTGACTGCCTGTGCCGATGAAAGGTCGGTGGCCCTCTATAAAAAGGCGATCGGCAGCCTGGGCGAAGTCGGAAGCCGGGGGCCAAATTAGAAGTGGTGACTAGGGAAGAAATTCCCGCGAGCCTGGATACCTGCGGAGCCTAGTGATCCAAGGGAGATCTTGGAAATGTTGAAAATCAGCAATCCGGATCTGCCAACGACCACCTGGAGGATTGCCAGGTTAGAAGAGGTAAAGGCGGTAGCAGATCACAGATCGGCCGTCATTATCATCGACAGAGAATCCGTGGGTGCTTTGGCAAAAACTGGAGGCCAAATCAGCTATGGTTTTGGAGCGATTACGCTCAAAATCTATAAGCGTGATGAGGCTGACAGAGCTGGGGCACCTGCAGTAGGGGGGGAAACCACTTGTGGTGTCCCGCCTGGTGTTGGTGACCCAGGAGTCCGCGGCATCCCGGAGGACGCTCAGGAGACACTATCCCTGGACTCGGAGATTTCGAGATCATTGGGACTAAGCTGTGCGCTCCAAACGGACGAATCGACGTCAGAGGAGTCTGACTCAACAGTGGTGGAGGGAAGCAATATCTAATGCTTAAGATCATTCAGATCAACCTCCATCACTGTAAAGTCGCCTCGGCGGCCCTTCTGCTAAAAATGGAATCTGAGTCCATTGATGTGGTTCTGGTCCAGGAGCCTTGGGTCAATGGTGACCGGGTGCTTGGCCTCAGAACTCCCAAATATAAATTACTACACGCGAAAAATGAAGGTAAGATACGTTCCTGCATTCTCGCTAGAAATAATCTGAATATTTTTATTCTACTAAATTACAGCAACGCTGATGTAGTGGTGGCTAGCATTGAGATGGGTGGGCAAAATCTCTGGCTAATATCAGCCTACCTACCATACGAGGAGGAGGATATACCACCAGGTAGGCTGCGCAGTGCAATAATGGAGGCTCGAAAACGAAAGGTAGGAGTCATCATGGGCAGTGATGCTAATGCGCATCACTCAATCTGGGGAAGTACAGATATAAACAGGCGAGGTGAGTTACTCCTTGATTTTATTTTAAGTACTAACCTAAATATATGTAATATCGGTTGCAAACCAACCTTTATTACTAAAAATAGACAGGAAGTGTTGGACATCACACTTGTCTCGGATTTTATTAAGGAGAGGGTACTGAACTGGAAAGTGTCCGAAGACCATTCCTTTTCTGACCATTGTTATCTCCAGTACGAAGTGGATACAAAACCCACTAGCAAACCACCCTTCAGAAATAGGAGGAAAACTGATTGGGAGTGTTTCAGAACCATTCTGGGTAACTTATTACCGGTATCGGTTCCAAACCCTCCTGCATCTACACAGGAGCTTGATGCTCTAGTAATCAGGCTATCTGATGCTTTTAATAAGGCCATGTTAGGTGCATGTCCTATCAGTAGGCCCTTGGGTAAATCTCGGCCACCCTGGTGGTCAAGAGAGCTCCAAGGTACTCGTATGAAATGCAGGAGATTGTTCAAGAGAGCAAGGCACACAAATGCTGCTGCGGATTGGGACTGTTATAAGGAAGTCCTGAAAACCTATAAGTACGAGCTGAGAGCAGCCAAAACGAGAGCCTGGAGGCTCTACTGTGGCAATATACAGGAGTCCTCGGAGGCGGCCAGGCTACGCAAAGTACTATGTTCTAGTCCTTCCATTCCGTGCTATTTACAACGACCGGATGGTTCATGGACTACATGTAGTGAGGAATCCCTGGAGCTATTACTAGAAACGCATTTCCCGGAGTGCTCGGTACTAGCTCCGGAGAGACCCATGATAAATAGGGGTATAGACTCCGTAAGTCATATAGTAAAAAGGCGGAATATCCTATGGGCAATAAACAGCTTTAAGCCATACAAGTCGGCAGGACCTGATGGCGTTATCCCTGCGGATATCCAGCGAAGTATTGACTTAACCCTACCCTGGCTGGAAGTTATCTTCAAAGGCAGCCTAGAACTCTGTCACATTCCTAGAAAGTGGACTGAAGTAAAAGTAATATTTATACCTAAGGCGGGAAAGAGCTCTCACTGCTATCCCAAAGACTTTAGGCCCATAAGCTTATCTTCTTTTCTGTTGAAAACACTGGAAAGACTAATAGAGGCTCATATTAGAGGCACAATCAAGCCGGGCGAGCTGTCGGGATCTCAACACGCATACTGTAAGGGACGATCGGTGGAAACAGCTCTCCACTCCCTTATAGGCCCGATTGAGAAATCACTTAAATATAAAGAATATTCAATGGTAACCTTCTTGGATATAGAGGGGGCCTTTAGCAACGTCAGACCGGGGGCAATCACTCGGGCCCTTGCGTGTCTGGGGGTAGACGGGTCACTCAGAGGCTGGATAGATCATATGCTTAGAGGCAGGATCGTGACAGCTTACCTGGGGGGGACGTCTGCCGCCAGATACGTGAGCAGAGGGACACCTCAAGGTGGGGTTTTATCCCCCCTTCTTTGGAACTTGGTCATAAATGACCTGTTACTAAACCTGGAAGGACAAGGCTTCAAGGTGGTTGCGTACGCGGATGACGTTGCTATTGCGGTCTTCGGAAAATATCCTAGTACGCTGAGTGAGCGCATGCAGTGCGCGCTTGGCTATCTCTCTGAGTGGGCACGCGGCAGCGGATTGAACGCAAACCCACAGAAAACAGAGCTGGTCCTCTTTACCAGGAAGCACAAACTTCCTCAATGTGACCCGCCAATATTAAATGGTACTCGCTTGATCTTTACGGATAGAGCAAAATACCTCGGACTAATTTTGGACAGGAAGCTAAGCTGGAAACCAAACATCGTAGAGAGAGTAAAGAAAGCTACTATAGCGCTCTACTCCTGCAAAATTGCCATTGGAAAGAGATGGGGTATGGAGCCCCACATAGTACACTGGCTCTACGTCTCAGTGGTCAAACCTATACTGCTGTATGGGGTTGTTGTCTGGTGGCCAGCGTTAAAAATTATGGCCAACCTTAAACTATTGATGAAAGTCCAAAGAACGGCCTGCTTGTGTATAAGTGGAGCTCTCAGGAGCACACCTACTCAAGCTCTGGAGATTCTCTTTCATCTTACTCCCTTGGATATTGCGGCCGAGCAGCTTGCATCTTGCACAGCCATTCGGCTCAAATCCATATCTATGTGGACCTGTAATAATGCAGGGCACTCATCTATCCTATGCAACAGGGGTATTCCGGAAGCTACCGACTATGCTATTCCTTTGCCATCTGTTGAGATGAAATTCCAAACTGAGTTTCCCACCAGAGAGGACTGGGTGAACGAAACGGTTATGGACAATGAGGCGCTAAGCTTCTTCACGGATGGCTCAAAAAGGGATGGAGGGGTTGGCTGCGGGGTATTCTGTGAGGCACTAGGGGTTAACCTCTCTTTTCGTCTTCCCGACTTTTGCAGCGTTTTTCAAGCTGGAAGTCATGGACTGGTTGAAGTATAATGTAATATCTACGAGGGATATCCGCATTTTTACGGACAGCATGGCTGCTATTAAAACGCTACAATCATACTCCCTGACGTCGAAGGTAGCCCAGAACTGTCTGGCATCTTTAAATGAGATGGCTGATCAGTTCAACATCCGCTTGACGTGGGTGCCAGGGCATTTCAATATCGCAGGAAATGTAATGGCAGATGAGTTGGCCCGCAAGGGTACAGCACGCCTAATAAACCAAAGTAAGCGGGATATAAAAATACCGCTTGCTTCATGTAAACTGCTGCTTCTGGAAGAAGCTATAAAAGAAACGAACGTCAGATGGTCTAACGCCAGTTCGTGTGTAATAACCAGGCAGATCTGGCCAGGTCTTGACCGGTCTAGATCAGACCAACTGATATCGCTTCGACGACACCATATTGGTATGGTCGTAGGAGCTATAACGGGGCATTGTCTCATTGGGATACATGCGAGCAGACTGGGTGTCCCAGCCCACGATTTCTGCCGCAGCTGTGGTGATGAGGAGGAGGAGGAAAACGTACTCCATCTGCTCTGCACCTGTCCTAGTCTAGCGTACAGCAGAACAAAATTTATGGGAACTTCCCCATTGAATGACCTTACGGATCTTAGCAAGATCGAGATCCGTGACTTTAAACGCTTCTTGGTGAGCTCAGGATGGTTTAGCGAGTGAAGGAGGAAACTCAAATGTGGTACAGCTACGGACCAATTTTGTGTCTATGCTAGTCCTTTAGGACGGCCACCCTTACCTAACCTAACCTATACCTTAAGCCACATAAATATTAGAAGTCTTAAATTGGAGTATTCTGACCTAAGTTACATTGTTCAGCCTCAACCAAAACTACCCGTATATTAGGGACCGCAAATTAACTGAAATTTTCATTTATTGGTAAACGGTAAAAAAAAAAGATTAAAACTGGTTTACCAGTTAAATTGCCGATAAATCGAAAATTTATTAAACAAGTTGTTAAAATCATGTACATATAACCAATTTCTAAGTAAAAGACCCATATAGCATACATTAGTAACTAGTTCAAATGTCATCAGTGCCGAGTTATGAGGTTCCCTGAGCCCTGGGGCCAGCATTAATAATAATAATAAATACCAACCACATACATATACATTAATTAGAGACTGTTCGGCTAGTGGATTTATTGTCCTTTGAAAGCTATAACTACCGATCCAAACGTCACAGCCTTGGCCACTGCACTATTTGCTCGGTGAATATTAATTAAAGTGTTTCCTAACAAATGTCTACCTGAAAACATGGACTCTCTGTTCATCAACATGACGTATTCGTTTTTGTCTTCTGTATTTAAGCCCGAGGGTCAAGGCTCTCCCAAAACTCCTGCAATTTGCATCCATTACAGGTCCAATTTAATTCAAATCCAAAATTTGAAAAATTACCCAAAATCCCTCCAGTTAACTTTCTCAAAATTTTTGAATTGCAAATATTAGATCAATTGGAGGAATGCTCTAAAATTCCAACCAAATTTTAAACATCATTTAAACCATTCAAAGTTTAATTTTAATCTTCAGAATGGTATATATGAAATTCCGTTTCCAAATATTAAAATTTATTTAAGACATTTAAAAACTGCTGTCAATTGGTAAATTTCAAGAATTTTAAGTTTTTCAAACCGAATTTAAATTCAGAATTGTAAACGTATTTTGATTTTCGAAATTTCACAATTTGGAAATTGAATAGATATTCGAAGACGAATTTTGAAAATTTTGAATTTTATTTAAGTTTATTCAAAATTTGGAAAATCCTAAACATTTATTGAAGACATAGCTCTTTTGTCACCTATATGTCTGTAGCCTCAATCATAATGAAGTGATGTGGAATAAGATATTTAATTTCAGCCCTAAGACCTTTATCACCTATCCAGAAAACTTGACAAGGGTTTTGCCATACAGCATAACTTTGATAACAATGGCGCCCTTAAAATATCCCTCTAATAACACTTAATTTTGATATAAAATTAAAATATCCGTTTAAATATTGTAAAATTTTATAAATTTTGATATATATTTTTGAAAACTTACTTATATCGGAAATTTTCAAAAAATTATTGTAACTTTTAAAAATGGTATCAAAAACTCTAAAATTTCGTTGAAATTTTTTATAATACAAGAGATATTCCGAAATTGGAGAAATGGGCTAAAATTAAAAAAACTGACCACCATAAACTGGAGATTTTCATGATCGTTTTATATTCAAATTTTAAAAATTCAACAAATCGAATTTTTAATTTTGTCTTCAGACTCACAAATTTATTTTCAAAATTAAAAGTTTTAAACATTTTGGTTTTAAATAACCGAGTTAATATCTCGATACGCCCGTGAATCATAAGTACATTTTAAGTTAATTTTTTTCGAAACTTAAAATAATTTCAAACTCTCGAGGCACTGATCGTCTTACAAATAAATTCCATATCTTTGGTTTAAATACCTTATTCGAGGGTTTACTTTGGCCGACCCATCTTACGCATTGCATTCGTTCACCATCCCGTGTAGCATGAACGATGGTTCGGCCGACGGATTCATACCTTTTACCTCCTGATCCACATATCACATAGTTTTAACTTTTAACCACTGTGATATATGCTCGGTACGTTGAATATCATCATAATCGGTTAAGAAATAGCCGTGGCAGCTCTATTCCATCGAAATATGTGTAATTCTGAAATACGGCGTGCGACGTATGAATATGCTCGTTTCGTATACAAATAAATAAAAAATATTCAAAACTGGATAGGTATAATTTGATTATGGTTCTAGAAAACTCATTACATTCTTTATTGTGTAAATAGTTTTTGCATCCAAATTTTTATTAGTTTTGAGAAAAAATCAATAAATCAAGTTGATATCCACGGGGTCTTCAGTAAAATCAGTAAAACGGACCCTTTGGCCCGGTTTTTTTTGGTTCATACTATAATCTATAGCATTCGTAAATGTAATATTCATCGCAGTTAACAAAAGTTAAAATAAATGTTGTTATTAAGAAATGATTACGAATACCATGTAGATATAGTTGTCCAATGAACTAAATAATACCTGTTCGCCATTTTATGGGGCTGTGTACTAAATATAGTGGATCAGAAATTCAGAATAGTCTTTTATTTTATTCAAGTGGTGTCCTGAATGGACAGTTCCTCCGCAACCAGGGATGGGCGACGTAGAGTATAAATTCACTTTATTATAATTATCTGAAGAGTTTGTTACTCAATGGTGATTCAGTTATTTCATGTCAATCGAAATTTCCTTTTATCACATCCCAGCAAAATGTTAGAAATATCTTTAAAAATTGACAAATAATAATTTGATAGCTTTAGTTTTCATTTTATCTTTCCTAGTTATGATATAATATCAGAGTCTGTCATGTAACAGATATATAATAATTTAAAACTTTTCTAACCTAAAAATGCATTGAATTTTAAAACTGTCACCGTCCGTATTTTATTGATATCCTAAAAAAGTCTGGTCACTATGAATTGTCTATATTATCGACGTTCCCTACTTTGTCGATATTGTCTATACGGAATGTCGACGTGGCAAACCAATTTGTCATCTATATTCCCATAAAAATATACTTCAATCAATAATGAATGCATGCTATGTCGATTTATCTCTCCGCAAGCTATGTAAGGCCAGATTTGGTCAACAAACAATGCAGAAATTAAAAAAACTCTGTTGAATCGCAATTGCTCACGAGCCCATTGGCAAAACATTATTTTATTTTCGTTCCTGTAATACACAGAATACCAATCTCACTGAGGTTTTAACCCCGCGGTATTGATCAATAGCTCTGCCTCGGATAAGATTAAATACTAAATGCATCGCAATTCGTTTCCAGTAAATCCCTTACACATTGTGGCCAATTAGCTCAACAACAAATATACTCAAACTCTTCCATGCCGAATGATGAAAGAATTATTTCTAACCTTGGTTGCCATAATGGTTGTGAGCAGGTCATCGAAGAGAACCCACTTTAATGCGGTAACTGTTCGAAATATAGAATATGCAGATTTGGATCACGTTACGCGTCAAACCGTTATTTTCTTTTATAAGCATTATAGACATAAGTTGAATGTCCATATACGTAAGGGAAACATTAACGACAACCAAAGTATATACCTAAATCAACTAAAATTCAAACACCATTATTAATTTTTTTAAATTTTGCTTAAATCACTTAATAAGATTGCGTAACAAATGTTCATTGGAATATTCTTTAAATTATGATTAAAATTTATTTCAAGCCCATACTGGAACTTAAGCTAGAAATTTTCTTTAGAAAATTCACTCAAAATAGTTCAGCAGTTATTTAAATCCCCAATTTAACTAAAGATTTTGTTTTGAAAAATACTAAAATTTCGCTCTAAAGTGAAATTAAAACTTGACTGAAATTCTTATAGCTTAAATTATAATTGCATTCTATGTTTGATTTGTAACTCAATTTAAAGAAACAGTTTTACTTTATTTTCACTCATACAATTCATCTAAACACCTATTAAAGATTTTGGCTCAAATTCTAACTGGAATTTTACTTAAGCAAATCCACTCAAAAAATATAAACTCAATATGCAAACTCAAATATTAGTAAATATTTATAATTTAAATTGCACTCAAATAATCTATTGTACTCTAAATTTAACTTAAAATGTTCCATTCAAAATATATAATTCAAAGTCTACTCTACTTGTTATGGGGGCACAATGCACTCCCGGCTCTTTCGCAGTTAGCTTATTTGCGTCCTTGCCTTACACCGTTACCAGCCAAATCGAGGACGCACGGCCGCAGGTTCGACTTTGTTTAAACATTTACACCTTTTATAGCTCCATGCCAACCTCCACTGACATTAACGATGGCTCGGCCCATGGTTTCTGCACTCTCAACAGAGGGTCATAGATGTTCGTCATCATCCCGTTCGAAATCAAGGATGAAGAATCCTTCACTCAAAATATATTATTCGAAGTCTGTACAAAATCAAATATGAGTACAACCACTTGTAATTTAAATTGCACTTCAATTTTATTGAAATCTATACGTTAAAAAAATTTAACATTTATCAAAATTCTAAATTAGTTTAATTCTAACTCATCCCAAACTCAAAATTTATTTAAAGAGCTCATAAAATATTTGTATGATTGAATGAGAGAAGAAAAACTTTCATTGATATTTTTATGATTGGCTGCCCATCCGCTTTGTAATCAGGGATGGGCAAGGTAGATTACGCCATGTAATTTACACATATTAAATTGCCAATATTTTTTGTCAAAATTACATCAACAACCTACGATATCTTGGTATGATGAAATTAAATATTCACAATTGTATTAATTTATAAAATAGCGGTTCGGTTAAATCGTTTTAGAAATAATAATTTGAGCATCTCAGTTTTAATTTTATCTCCCCTATATAGTTGTTAAATCAACAAAATGTTAACAGACAAAACTAATTTTTACAACTTTTCTAACCTAACCTGAAATTGAAAAGAGATTTAAATGCATTGAAAAAGATTCTAAAACTGTCCCACGCGAATCGCCTTGAAGGCGCGTACATGATACTAAAAAAAATTTCTGATGCACAAAAATTCACCACGAAGTTAGCTGTATGAAGTTGAAATATTCACTACTCGAAATATAATTTCATCAGTGTAGCCTTTGTTAATAACGAAAATATTATGACTTTTGAGTGAAAACTTTTGTTTAACTATACTCAAAATGACAATTCTCTGTTTATTTACAAATAAACAAGCAACAAAATAGCAAAACAAGTATAATATTCAGTTTTGTTAATATGGCTGGCCTGGTGAAATTTTATTCGAGTTGAGCATATTTCAACTCAGATAGCTAACTTCGTGGTGAATTTTTCTGCACCAGAAATTTTTTTTTGGTATCGTGAACGCACCTTGAACCTAAAAACATCACCGTAGTTTAGAAATAGTTCACTAAATCACTCTATCAATTGTCTACAATATCGGCGTTTTCTACGAATTGTCTACGTTGTCTGCGATATCTACGTTGTCTGGGTTGTCAACACGTCAGCGAAGAAAATGCCTTTAATGACTTAAACTAATCTTTACAATATTGCCCTTACAGGGAGTTCCATCGGCGGTATTGCCATCTAAGATTATTACGAGTTCTGTTCCGAATTCCTCTGTGACATTTTTCTGTTGTATTTTCTCAATTTTGGTCGGTGACCGTCATCTGATGTTATGTGGGTGTTTAATGTAAATCAGAAATTTTTTCATCAGAAATGTATGAATTTCAAAGCAATTTTTTTGATATTTCATTACCAGAAATTACCGAATTTACCGGTAAATTTTAATTTTTTTATCGGAATTTAGGTAAGTTTAATTGAACGATACAATCTTTTACCGGTAATGCGGTCTTTATCGTTTATCAATTTATGGGTAATCCGAACGTACATGTAAGTTTGGGTAGTTGTGTATTATTAATTGCGCCGTGACGTCAGAAAACATAAAATTGAATATTATTATTGCCAACACATCGTTGATTTATTTTAATTCGTTTCGGTTATCACTATATACTATAACTATAGATAATTGGTTTAACTAATGCTGAGAATTAACCATATGGTTTTCCCAAAGAGTTCGTCATTTCCTCATTCCATCTCTGTATTGCAATCACAAATTTACAGGTTACAATATTACAGGTACAACTCGTATAAAACGCTGAAGATTTCCGCAAACAAAAAACAAATTAGTCACATTAGTCTAGCGAACCAAAAATTGTCACAGTCTATATATAGTCATTTTGCACATCTCTTGGATAAAAATGTGTTGTCAGCGAACTTTTTCGTACAACACCTCTACGAAATTTATTGAATATAAAGCTTATGTATAACTGAATTCGTGGTTGTCTTAAAAAGGACAGCGTTATTCAAAGTATTTGTGTATACATTTGTAACGCTGCCAATAGCAAATTTGGGTATAAGGCGAATTATTATTACGAAATTAATATATTTCTAATGCTCTACTCTATTCTTATACATAACAAAATTTTCAATCTGCTATTAGATTTCAAAGTATATAGTGACACCCACGCTATTCCGAGATGAAATTACAATCGATGTTACTATTGTTTGAATTAATCGATTGGACGATATGCGAAATAAGTAATTGCGAAACGTCTGACGTAAGCAAAAACCACCGACAAATGTACCGTCCGCCCAAAATGTACAGTCCACATCAATTAACCGTCCTATCGATTGGAGATTTTGGAACGTTCAAAAATATAGGACTATCAATATTCGATAATTATGGTCTGGAACAAGGTATCACATTAATTTGCAAATCAATTGGTGGATGTACGACAACGCTTCTATCAAATTATTTTAAAACAACCAACGTTAACGACTCGTATCACATCACGGTGGATAAATTATTAGAGCGGGGTGAAGAGGGTCAAGGAAAATGTACATTTGCTGGATATTCAAATGTTGTGTCATATAATAAAACGCATGTTGTGTTCGTGGGACAGATGAAATTTAATATTTTGGCAGACGTTTTGGAATCAAAAACCAACACTCGTTTTACATTGGCAGTGTATATCTATCGAAATATTACCAATAGTACAGTGAAAAGTCAAGAAACTTTGAACGAAATTTATTTTACTTTTTCGACGCGGGAAGCTACCAGAACAGTTGATGAAAAGCACCTGCCGGTTTTTTACCACATACTATTTTATATAATTTCTATTCTGATTGTGTCGTGTTTAATGTGCTTTTTATTGTACAACTTTTCAAATTACAGAATAAAAAATACAAACTTGTGGCATTGAATAATTAAATAAAATGGTTGTCTGATTCATTTGGAACCTTTTTTTGGTATAGAGAACTCAGAATGTGGCAACATTGGAAGTCCTATCATGTAGAAAATAAAACAAAAATTGAACAAGTTAAAATAAATCTGACGAAAAATGTGGAAAATGCGGGTGAGGATAAAACATATTGACTGTCTGAATAGAGTACAAATACTGCGGAGTCTAGAATTTATTGAACCTAGCATTTTTAATTAAATTATTTGTTGAGAATTTTGTTCTCGATCACTAATAACACGCACCAAAACAACTTGTACAAAATTGTAAATTCGTTTGGTATCAAATTATCAATGTTCAAAGCTGTCTATCTTCTGTGTCCTAATAATAATATTTCATTTAAGTTTGCGTCATATACGGGGCGCGAAAATAATCAATTGATTTGGTTTGCAGCGTGCGACCGATAACACACTACGAAATATTTATTTGATAAATATATATATAACAATTTATAAATAAAACAAGAACCAAATTTACTGTATGTGAAATATAATTTATTTATTAATATTTAAAAGCTTTTACACCATTCAACCCGAACGGTTCCCACACAAATTGTATATATACCACTACACAATTCACGGCACACATAATTGCGGCTCCCGTCGGTATTATTTCGATGCAGAAAAAGCGTTATTATTTCCCCTTTCTTTAGTAATCGATACTGCAAATCATAATTGCCACGAAACACTAAATGGGTTCGGTTGTACGATAATAATTGTGAAACGCCAGCTCGATATTCACAAAACACTTGCAAATCAGCATTACTCGCATACAGATGAGTTATTTCCAAAACAAATATATCGCCTTCGGTTATCGAACTTAAGTACGGTAGCAGTGCAGTTGTGGTGCATAAACTATTTAACGCACATACAACTTTGAATTCTTTTGCCAAGTAGATAAACTCGATATTTAAATTTTTTACCGTGTAATATTCGCCGATCGATAGGGTAGTTAAACGAAATTTCGATTGTACACTTTTGTAATCCGAAATGACTGTTTGATATTTCGGTATGGTGAACGTACAACAATTGTCCAACGTACATTGAGAAAATTGGATACAATACAAAAAAATTAGTAAAGTTCCCCGCATGGCTGCTAAACTGATATTAAAAATCTGTGAATTAATAAGAGGGTGAATACCTACATATATACATAATTATACATCATACACGCACACATACAATTAATGTACTTAGTGTATAAGGTGATTTTTATATTTAGCAAGTTGAATTCATAATTTTTTTCATATGTGCTGGTACACACACGAATTATTTATTACATAGACTGCGGACCAATTCACGGGTAAAAGTCGACTATAACATACTTTAATTTTTGGTAAATTCATTTACCCCATCAAAAAGTAGTGTAAAGCGAGTACACAAAAGTAAATATTTAACGATTAGGTTGTTCCTTTTTTAATGATTTACGGATTGAGTAAGCTGAAAATAAACAAAATCACGTATTTCAATAAAATAAAAATACTAAAAATCGTCTCTTACCTTATTAATTGATTTACCCGTGAATTGGTCCGCAGTCATAGTACGTAAAGTAATCTGTAGACACTCACAATATTATGACCATGCCCGTTTGTAATTTTAATAACATTCTGTTGACAAATGCCATTTGACTAGATACATAAGTTAACGTTATTTCCTATATTACTGAATTTGAAGCGGTACAGACTTCTAGGTTAGGTTAGAGTAGCTGCTACGGCACACTTATACTGGTGATGTTCCATTGTGATACCACAGGATTTTACTTCCCGATTACCTTTATTGAAACCAGTTAGAGCTACACTTATATAGCGTTAGACCTATACTTATGTTGGAGATCAGAGAGGTTGTCCATTAAGAACCTACCCATATGTTTATGCCAAAGCTTGACATGAGCATAGGAATTGGACTAAAATCTCTTCAACCTCCTCATCTGCAAAAATCATTTGCTTCTAAACCTGCCTCCTCACATGTTCTCCAACAAGGCAGTGTCCTGTGAATATCCTCACGATCATTTTTAATTCACGGAGGGAGATTAGTGTCTTTGAGCGTTTCAAGTCCACCTTTGGCCAGATTTGTCTTGCTACACTACATGTGAGAGTGTTAGTCCACCAGTTTTATTCGCTGAGACTACTGCCTCCTTTATATGTGCAGTCTTGAGTGCCTTAATAGGCCTCCCCAAATTTCCCCTTTCCGGTAGCAGTTGGAGAGTTGTACCATGCCTAGCTAGTCCGCCCTGCAGTTTCCCATGACGCCCGAGTGGCCGGGGACCCAGACTATTCGAATGTTGAAATGCTCACTCATCTCATTTAGAGACAAGTGGCAACCCAACACCACTCTTGTCTCAACCTAGGCAAGACTTCCTCAATCGCTATCACTTCTGGTTGGTACACGCTGCAGTGATTACGAAGCCGAACTGGTATATCTACTTTCAATTTATCACAGAAGACTCCAGCTCCGTGTAGCTTGCACTGTAGCACTTTACCGTGTAGCTTGGAACCATCCGTAAAGAACTGTAATGCTTCTTTCCTGAAGCATAATGTTGTTGTAACGTAGTTTACATAGATATTCGCCAGTTTATTCCCTAGCAATCTAATTATCGTCGAGTGTCCTGTTTGAAGATATTTCCACTGACATACGGCTGATAGTAAGGTGGGTATTTGCTGACGTCTGCTTACCATAAATAGCGACAGGAAGAAGGTGAAACAAAACCTCTAAGGCGCGTGTTGGGATGGTCCTCAGCGCCCCGCTTATAAGCATATAGGCTGTTCTTTGCACCTCCTCGTTCCCATTTCTGTCGGCTTCTTTATCAAAAGCTGGTCACCACACACTCACCCCATACATAAGTTCAGGTCTTACTACGGCATAATCTACGGCCATTGTATCAGCTCCGGCTGTTTCAGTTTACAGTTTACAGTTTTGCCTTAGCAGTTAAAGGTAGTCATGATTAGGAATATAGGATTATCTCCTTGACCGTGTTTAAATATTTTCCGGAGACAGCTACCGCAATGTCATCTGCCTAAACAATCAATCACTCCGATCCCTTCTCTCTCCAGCTCCAACAGCAACCCATTAATTGTATGTTCCAGAGTAGAGGGTACAGGACACCTTCCTGCGGGGTTCCCTTAGTAACCCACCTCCTAATGGTGGATTCCCCCAGCTCCTAGTTAACCATCCTGCTCACCAACATATAATTGATTAACCCACTTACAGGGTAGTCCACCGCAAGAAGTGACAATCCCTCCAGAATTGCCTCCGTCTTCCACGCCGGCATTGGAGATTATACCACCTTACCCCTTTATTTATGTATATAGTGCAAACAGTGGGTGCAGATCTAAATTTAGGAGATATAAACTTCTTCACGGCCGGCTCGAAAAATAAGGGCAAAACCGGTGATGAGATGTAAGAAGTAACTGATATTCGGCGAGCAAATAGCGCAGTGGTTAAAACCTGTGACGTTTGGAAGTACCGGGTTCCAATCCCAACAGAGGCGGGATGCAAAAGGGATTTTTCATCTCCCGATTACGATCGGTGATTAAATTGAAAACATCTATGACCCATGTTGGAATGTAGAAATCATGGGCCGACCCATCTTCCATGTCACTGTACAGGGTGACATGGAGCTATGCAATCGCACGAACATTTATTGTTAATTCCTTGGAAATTAAAGAAATTGATTTAAGTAATTTAAAAAAAATTATTAATCAATTTAGCCAATACTTATATTTTAGAATATTAATTTAGAAATTCTATATTTTAGGAATTTAAAATTCTTTAAAATGATGAGTTTAAAATATTATTTTTCCAAAATGATTTCTGAAATTTTTAAGAATTTCGGATTTTAGTGATTTAGGAATTTATAAATTTACAAACTTAAAAATTTCAAAAGTTTAAAGATTTAATTGAGGAATAATTACGAACCTAGAAATTAGAAAATTTAGTAATTTAGCTTTAAGGAATTTACGAAAATAGGGATTTTATAAATTTTGAAATTTAGAAAATGAACTAAATTTAACCAATTTTCGGATGGTTGACAACAGAAATGAAATTTAGCAATTTAATAGATAAGGAATTTAGCAATTTTGCGGTTAATTTATGAAGTTTAGAAAATTTAGGATGCAGGAATTAAAAAAATACTAGCATTTTCAGAAGCTGGGTCATTAGAACTGTAAAGGAATATGTTCTTACAGTTTAAATATTCAAAAATTTTAAAAACTTAGAACCAACTTTCGGAATTTAGAATTTTTTATTTGCACTTAAAAAGGTTAGGTATTTGTGAAATAAGGAAAAATAAATTAGGTGAGTAATTTAGAAAGAAATTATATCGCAGTTGAGTAATTTAATTTATGAATCTCGTAGTTTCGGTAAAAATTAGCACAACATAATCTTTCTAATTTAGCAAAATGAGTTTTTTTTATTGCAATATATGGAAAATTTAGCTTTTCAGATTTACCTATAGCATGTTGGGAATTCTGCAATTTAGGAAATTTGAGGCTGAGAGAATTTATATAGAGTTTTGGGAATTTTACAATTATTAGCTGATTAGAAATCTGTTCATGTAGCAGCAATTTACAAAATTTAGTCCAGTTGAAAATTCCGAAATTTAGCATATAGAACATTTACAAATTTTTCAATTTGAACAAATTAATAATTTAGACTTGTGGAAAATTGGGATTCTGGCAATTATTATGGAATGTTGCAGGTTGTTTGAAAATTGGCGAATTTTGGAATTTGGAATTTATGAATTTTTTTTTTTTCAAGTTGATGAGTGAAGGACGTATTAATTAAAATTTTGACAATTTGAGAAACATGAAATTTTGGAGTTTAGAAATTATGAATATACCAATTTAACAATGTGCAGGTGATAAATATGGGAATTTTACTTATTAAGAAATTTATTACCAGGCTGCCATTTAAGAGACTTAAATCGCATCTCCTCACGTCGAAAGTAATTCGGAACCCGCTCTCACCTCTTAGCGAGATTGAAAAGAATATTGAAATGCCTCTTGCATCATGCAAACTCCATCTCTTCCGGAAGTAGCCACTGATTTATCGAACGATAAATGGTCAAGCAACACCTATAATGTGTAATAGCCCGGCAGGTATGGTTGGGACCACACTTAGCAAGGTTTCACAGATGATCTCTCTCCAGCGATGTCAGGTCAAGATGGATGTCGGAGTCATCTTAGAGCACTGTCTTATAGACTGGCTTTCTCTTCTCATTTCTATTGTTGTAGGTGTAAGGGCAAATAAGAAAAAGAGATAGTATACCATCTGCTCTGTACATTTGACCGCGTTTGTCTCTAAGCAAACAAAAATATCTAAAGTCACCCCTCTTAAATAACCTGACGGACCTTAGTAAGATGGGCGTCAGGAGTATATACAACGGAGAATAAAAATGTTTCTTCCTATATTTAGAATAACTTTCAGAAACCTATTATTGATAAGCTATCATAAAAAATAAAATAAATACTTTTGATTGAGCTTTTACAGACTTTCGATCGATTGTACAATCATATTTAACTCTAATTGTATCTAAACTCATTCCATCCTTGACAATTAATACTTGAATTAGCGAGCTTCTTCCAAATACTTCATCCGTAATTAGTAATATTTTAATTGTAAATTCATTTTGTACATATCTAGATGTTGTTGTATACTGTATCATTTTCGGTGACTTAGATCCTTGGTTAGAAATTTATTGTCAACGAACCTTTGCCTAGAATAACTCAACGAAGCTTTCATCGAAAATATACTATACTAGCGGGACCCGGCGCGCTTCGCTGCACCCAAATACAAAAAGAAACTTAAATTTAATTTGATTTTGTTTTATTAAAAAAACTTTAGTTTTATTTTGAAAAAAAAAGAAAAAAAAATTAATTTAATACAATGGTATGCACAACATTTTTAATTTTGTTTTGCGGTGCATAAATGAATAATTTTTTTGGTGCTCCCACTCTGGAAGATGCGACATATAATAATTGCCCATGAGAGAAGCACGGATCTTCCAAATTAACTCCACACACCTGCAGCGTTTGGCCTTGCGCTTTATTCACGGTTATAGCAAAAGATAATCGGACGGGAAATTGCAAGCGTTTGAAATCAAATGGCATGTCTGTTGGAATTAATGGAATGCGCGGTATCAACACATCTTCCCCTTTTGCTGTGCCAGTTAGTATTGTTGCTTCAATCAAATTTGGCATTAATTTTTTAACTGCAAGTCTTGTCCCATTGCAAAGCTTCGGTGAATTGAGGTTTCGAAGAAGAATGATTGATGAGCCAACTTTTAAATTCAAGCAATGCGGTGGCATACCAGGTGGTTCCAAAGAATTCAAGAATTCGACTGGATAATTGATTGCATCTTCTTCATTCATGGCAGTATCGATTGATTTATAAGTAACCACATCACCTGGCAACTTTTGTTGAATTATAAAATTTATTTCATTCACATTTACATTTTTTGGTGCCAAAATTGCGCGTTCTCTCAACCAATTATGATTTTTGTAATTTTGAATAATATTTGGAAAAACGCGATCAATCAATTCATTTTTTGATGGTAAAATGGTACAAAAATTATTAGGTAGCGTGATGAAACCCATTGACATCACTTGCAATTTTGCCCTCTCCAATCTTCAACAACTGTTTCGAAAACTCACGTGCCGATGGATAATTTTGAAGACTAACACGCATATTTATATTAAGCGATAGCCTTTGTACATGTCTCCACAAAGAAGTCCTTTTCAAACATGCATTAATTTGATCGGCTGGAGTTGATCTCGGAATAACGGGCAGCGTTTGTCGAAAATCACCAGATAGCAATATTAATGCACCGCCAAACAGCTGTTGATTACAACGTAAATCCTGTAATGTCCGATTCAATGCTTCCAAATATTTTTTATGTGCCATTGGACATTCATCCCATAAAATAATTGATGTTTGTTGCAAAACTTTAGCCATTCCAGAATTGTTTGATATATTGCATACAGGAGTTTCAACGGTTTGCACATTTAATGGTAATTTCAAAGCTGAATGTGCGGTTCGGCCACCATCCAATAATGTAGCTGCAATACCGGATGAAGCAAATGCCAATGCAATTTTTTGTTGAGAACGGATTGTTGCCAATATTGTGGAAATCAAAAATGTCTTTCCCGTTCCACCAGGAGCATCCAAAAAATATAGGCCACCGGTATTGCCTGTTACAGCTTGCATAATTGTATCATATGCATGTCTTTGTTGCAAATTTAATTGAGAAATATGTGTTTGAACAAACGCGTGTAGTAAACTGCAATTATACTGTTGTTCGCGTCGTAGTTCACGCTCAAATTTGTCGTGCATTGGGCGATTTGATGCAACCATACCTAATTGAGCTAAAGCCTTATTTGTCATCATAAGACACATATCCTCAATCATAATCAATGCTTCATTAAACATTTCTGGTGTACGAATCAAATCACGGTTATTTCTTGCATGTTGAAGTAGAAGTAAAAAGTCTTCAGTCATACAATCTTTATACTTATTCCACAATTCAAGTGGATTTGCTGGAAAACATGTTGATATGATTATCGCAAACAACATACGTATTTGTTTTGGTGGAGCTGTAATTGCAGCATCATGAAGCGTAGCATCCCAATGGGTATCATCTTCAAGCAAATGCAATCGCTGGCATGCATCGCGATATGTTGCACACAATTCACCACCAACAGTTCGCAAATCTTGAAATGACGGTGGCCCACGTACGTTAACCAACAACAACCGCAAATAAAAACATTCAACATTATTTGGACTAACTGTGTAAATGCGTCCCAAAGTATCCGTTGAAAAAACACCGGAATAACCATCGACAGGTGTTCCTTGCTTGCGCCGTTGAAATTTTTTTGTTGATGCATTCCAAGTGAAGTACTGAGGCACTTCAGAATACAGTAATGTTCGTGCAAATTCATCCGATTCGCATAACTTGAAAAATGCTGTTAGTGTAGTTTCTGGCTGCTGAACTGCTCTTTGTGCAGCATTTGCATCGGTAAAATAAACACGTTGGCCATTTTCAAGATGAACTGCCAAATGCACAACAACGGGATGCCTGTCATGGATGGGAAATGATAAAATTCGCCACACTGCTTCATTGGTATGCTAATGTATCGCCCCATTTGATACTGCAAAATTTCATCAGTTCGATTTTCATCAGCCACTCCGAAAACTGCCATATCGCTGCCCTTATTGACATACTTGCAAATATATTTGATAGATTTAACTGAATTGCAATATTCGACATTGATGTGTGCATTGTAAATTTTTGACAATATTGGCGAATAAGGTACTATCCAACAATTATCAACTTCAAAGTCATGGCCTCGGCTTTTAATAATGGTCGATTTACCATTATCTTGAGTTGATCGTCGTCGATACAATGGATATCCATCGTCACCATGAATGGTGTCAGCGATCAATTGTTTGGGAAACCGCTTTGAGCATTTGCCATCAACCATGCATGGTGAATTTGGATTTATTTCACCACACGGGCCGTGTATCATATTTTTCGTAACAACTGCGAATAATCCTGGATCGATGGTTTGATCAGGAATTTCGGCCGATATGACACTATCAATCATATCAGGTGTGATTTTTTGTACTAACCATATCAAAATGTGTGCTTGCGGCAAACCTCTTTTTTGCCACTCAATTGTATACATATAGCAGCGCACTTCTCCAAATACACGAAGTTTAACAATTAAATCCATTAATTTTTTTAATTTTTGGTTGAATACACGCGCTGTTATATCGTGACGATCGGTTGGTACTTGACCGTCAAACAAACAATCAGCCACATCAGTCCACTTTGGATTGCAAGTAAATGTAATAAATAAATCTGATCTGCCGTAGTAACGAACATAAGACATCGCATCCTGCGTATACTCATGCATGTGACGTGGACTACCGATATATGATGATGGTAATATAGTGAAGCGGCCAATATCACTCACATTTACATCGTTCCTTATCGCATCACGTAAATGTATATATTCTTCCGATCTCAATCGGGCTTGATTGTGACGAATAAAATTCAATCGTTCAGTTTCGATTTTGGCATACATGTCAACAATATATTGATGACACAGTTGATTGCATCGCAAAATGTAATTGTCTTGTTGATCACGAATCATCAATCGATATGAATAAAAATTCATCGCACTAACTTTTTTGTTAGTTTCTTGACCTGCAAAGAATCAAAAATGTTCGATTAATAAATTTGAAATATTACTCAAAGATTACAAAAGAAAATAATCAAAATTCATAATTTTTGTACCAGTTGTTGGATTTATCATTGGTATGTTGATATGATAAGCTTCAGCACCTCCCCAATATAAAATCGGATATTGCAATGCATCATAACAACGGTGTAGTTCGGAAATGCGTTTTAATTGCTCATTTCTTCGGAACAAAATAATATCCCTTGGCCGAGTTTGTTCAACAACTATTACGATTGCTACTTCATCAACAGTTGGAGCATTGAATCTCCGGGCATGTTCTCCGATTGGTGTTCTATCGGCGCTGATAATAATTGTGTAGTCATCGGAGGGCATCCGATCCAGTGCAGTCTTAAACAAATCCACCAATGCATTATACTCATGGAAAAATCTTTGCAGACGAAGAACAATTTCTCTTCTTACATTCCGAGCAATTGCACAGCGTTGATCCAATTCCTGATCCTCATTACCAACGAAATATATTTGTAAAAACTGATGATCAGCATCTGGAAATGGTAACAATGCCCCAGCTCTATGATATATCTGGCCTTGAATCTGTAAAGTTTGCGAAATATATGTACATGATGGATCGGAATTTATTCCATTAGCTGTAATCACCTTGAAAGTCGGCATAAATCAATCTCTTATAATATTCGTAGCTCCAAAAGATGTCATTTGGAAGCATGAATTGTATTTTCGAATATTTGATAGGAAATGCTTCGACTCCGGTGAATTATCATAGATCAACGAATGTAAAGGATCTGGTGGTGGTTCCAATACTGGCAGTTTCACTTTCCCGCCAGCACAGCACATGCCAGGAGTTTCGTTAAGATATTTCAATGCTTTGCAATGCACACATTGTACATTCATGTGGCCAATATAAGCATGCATACTGTAATCAGTGGTGCTGTCATAGTTAAAAGCCGCACGTCCATTTGTCGTATGGTTCGAATTGAAGTGCGTCTCCGCCGATTTACAGGCTCTTGGTTATCAGGAGATGTGCTGCGCTCTGCTTGCTGGTCAATGCTTTCCTGACGCTGCTCTGCAGTATGTGTTCGTCTATGTGCTGATACGGAATTCGTGCGACGGGTACGTCTCCCAAGATTTGATCGCTTTCTTCCAGGCATATTAATAAGCAAATCTAAACATATTATAATTGTAATGCATTAGTATTAATGTGTAGTAAAAGTTATCAAAGCCAATGTTCAGTGTTCAAAGCAAAGGTTCACACACACACACACACACACACGTGGTTTTTAGGTGGTAGGAATCCGCCACTGTTGCTGAGGTGTTTGTCCCACCGATGCATCGTCTTCCGAAGATTTTCCACACGTTACCCAACCCCACAAAAAAAACAAAAAACACACACACACACACACACACGCACACACACACACCACATAACCTTAATCGTCTGGAAAATACGAAAAAAAAACAACACTCACCGGCAAATGTAAATTGTTCAATCAGAAATGAGCACGGCAAACTGAAATTCACTATAATCGATGAAAATTTACTTCAAATGTACAAAAAAAATAGAATTAAAAATCACTTCGAATCAGTTTTCAGCTGCGATGAACTTACCTTGCCTTGCGTAGTACTTACCAAAATGTGTGAGAACACTGGATGGCCAACAATATGGTTGGTTGAATTTTACGCAGTTTTGTAAATTAAAGACACGTTATTTTCTTGTTGGACTGTGACTTTATTGAAATTTTGTTGAATTTGCATCAAAAATAAAGGTACAAAAACAAACTTGGAAATACCAATGGAAAATTATCAAAATTATTAAATGATTCACCAAACACGATGAATGCCAATAATTGATTTTGATTGAAAATAATTGATTTTTGTTATTTCGATTTTTTTATGTCAAAACAAAAATATTCTGTGATAAACGGTTAAATTTATGTCGCTGATTTTTTTATCTACTTGTTCGCATTTAGTAAATTTTTAGTAATTTTTTCATCCGTAACACAGATGGTATTATTTACAAAAATTATAATTGATTTATTAAAAATCTTTAACAACTCACGAACGGCTCGACTGATTTAGACCAAACTTTACATTAACCATCTACACATAAATACAAACGTCCCCTAAAATTTTGGCTGAAATCGGTTCGGTGGTTTTTGCGTGATGCGGTTACAATGAATTGAAACAATATTTTATATATATATAGATTTCACGAATATATTGAAAATAAACCAAATAGAATCTTAATTGGAACCTTGTGGGATAGTTCAACTAACATTGATTGGGTACTTTTAGGTTCACAAACTGTTCATAATATGTTGATTTCTGAATGCGAATATTGGAAAGGGAAGTGAAGCTTTATGTAGGTACAAGATAAAACAAAAAGAGAATTCTGTTCTACAAGGATCACTCAATATTCCGAAATTTTAGTAGTTTTAAATGTGTTTATAATCTTCAGCTTCTGCTGCTTCGGTTTATCAATCCAATCCTACCAATTCAATTTTTTGAAATTAAAGGGCCTGCAGAGAAATAACGAGACGTTCTGTTCATTAAATCTGGGAACCCGTTCTACATGTTCTGGGAACATCTATCACTCTAATTTCATGGATTTTACCTGTATACATTGAAGGTCCATCAAATGAGAATAATTCATTTATTTCTACGTCAAAGTTATTACTTGTCATTGGCTGCAAGCGCAGATCACAAACCACTCAACTCTGATGATTGATTTTACTACACCATATATCGTTGCGGCTTCCATACTTGTTATAATTACACGACAATATCGTAATTTTCAAACTCTGCATAGTGGCTATATACCTTCGTTCATAGAATAATTACACGATCGTCCCGTATTCTGCATCAGCAATAGGGGTTCATATTATAGTTAACTTAATCATAATTCCGACCGAAGGAAAGGAAAAAATATATTGCGGTCTAAAATTTATTGAACCTTGTACCTTTAATTAAATTTAATAATCTATCGTTGCGCATTCTATTCGGACGAACACACAGAAACAATATACTGTTCAAAGCTTTTATCTTCTGTGTCCTAATAATAATATTTCATTTAAGTTTGCGTCATATACGGGGCGCGAAAATAATCAATTGATTTGATTTGCAGAGTGCGACCGATAACACACTGCGAATTATTTATTAGATAAATATATAACAATTTATAAATAAAACAAGAACCAAATATACTGTATGTGAGATATAATTTGTTTATTAATATTTAAGAGCTTTTACACCATTTAGATAGCTGGCAATAATTTATTCAACCCATATAGAACGGTTCCCATACAAATAGTATAAACCATTACAAAATTCACGGCACACATAATTTCCAACTCGTCATCGGTCGAAAACGCATACAATACCGATCTTTCCTCGTCGACGTAGTTGCGGCGCCAGTTGCTATAGTTCCGATGCAGAAAAAGCGTAATTATTTCCCGTTTCTTTAGTGATCGATACTCTTCATTCTGACTCTGTAAATTTGAATTGCCGCGAAACACTAAATGGGTTCGGTTGTACGATAATAATCGTGAAACGCCAGCTCGATATTCACAAATTGTTTTGTGCAAACCGGCATTACTCGCATACAGATGAGTTATTTCCAAAACAAACATAGCGCCTTCGGGTATCGAACTTAAATACGGTATCAGTGCAGTTGTGGTGCATAAACTATTTAACCCACATACAACTTTGAATTCTTTTGAACTAGCCAAGTAGATAAACTCAAAATTTAGATTTTTGATCGTGTAATATTCGCCGATCGATAGGGTAGTTAAACGAAATTTCGATTGTACACTTTTGTAATCCGAAATGACTGTTTGATATTTCGGTATGGTGAACGTAGAACAATTGTCCAACGTACATTGAGAAAATTGGATAAAATACAAAAAAATTAGTAAAGTTCCCCGCATGGCTGCTAAACTGATATTAAAAATCTGTGAATTAATAAGAGGGTGAATACCTACATATATACATAATTATACATCATACACACACGCAATTAATGTACTTAGTGTATAAAGTGATTTTTATATTGAGCAAGTTGAATTCATAATTGTTTTCATATGTTCTGGTACACACGAATAATTTATTACATAGTATGTAAAGTAATCTGCAGGCACCCACAATATTATGACCATGCCTGTTTGTCATTTTAACAACATTCTGATGACAAATGCCATTTGACTAGATACATAAGTTAACGTTATTTCCTATATTACTGAACTGTAAGGAAATATAAAAAATCGTATACTGAATAGGATGTGCATTTGACGCGATACAGACTTCTAGGTTATAGGTTAGGTTAGAGTGGCTGCTACAGCACACTTAGACCGGTAATGGTGCATTGTGGTACCACTGGATCTTAATTTCCGATTACTTTTATTCAAACCAGTTAGAGCTACTTATGTATAGCGTGATATATCTCGCACTTTATAGTTTTCAAGATCAGAGAGGCTGTCCATTAAAAACCTACCTATATGTTTATGCCTTCTGTATACTGGACAAGATCATAGAAATTGAACTAAAGTCTCTTCAACCTCCTCGTCCATACAGCTTCTGTAAAATATTATTTGCTTCTATACCTAGCCTCCTCATATACGTTCTCCAAACAGGCAGGTGGGTTAAGGAGCCTCCTACCTTAAACGGCATAGGACTAGCTTTTACTGCTAAGGCAAAACTGTAAACTGTAAACTTAGTTGGAAGCGTAACAACTTGAAAAGAGTAAACAAGGCTAATATAGCCTTGTACTTATGTATTTAATATATATACCTTTACTTTATATGTATGGGGTCAGTGTGAGGTGGCCAGTTCTTGATAAATAAAGTAACTTACAGAAATGGGAACGATATCGTCTTGCCTTGGTTGAGACATAATGTCGTATCATCAATTTATGTGGACAGTCTGTAATATATAGTTAGTTTATTTATCGACACCAAAAACTCGGTTAAATATTTATTATTATAAGTGATACATTTTTTGTATTTTTATTTTATAATTTATAATTAATTATTACAAAAATTAATTTATATAATTTATTGTTAAAATATTCACTTTAATTTTTACCAAATGTTTTATTTAAAATTTAAAACCAACTGGTTGTTCTCATTATAAATTTGAGCTTTTATATATAAATTCCCAATGTTTTATAAATTCCCAATGTTTTTTATTGTTTTTTTCTATTCGAATTTCGAACATGAAATCCCAAAATGTAGTGCATTCCTACACCACACCTCACCCCCCAAGAAAAGAAAACGTAGTTTTCTTTTTAATAAACTATGCTAATAATATTATATAATGCAATAAAAAATATAATTTAGTTTAAAAATATATAAAAATTCTTATATTAGAAAAATGATTAAATATTTATTTTTTATTTTTTTGTTTTTGTTTTAGGTAATATTAATAACTTATATAATTAAATTTTTTAAATTTTATTTATATAATTTCACATACATTTTTTATTATATTTATTTATTTATTTTATTCTCATACATATGTTATTAAATTTTTTAATTGTTTATAATTATATAAAATAGGAAAAAAAACTAATTGTAATAATTCATATATTAATTAATACTCATAATTATAATTTATAATTTTAGTATACCAAAAAATTAATAAAGAAAGGCTTATATTAATTTTAACCCTATGCACACTTTACAAATACATAAAAATTTAATTTTTCCATTCATTTGTATATTAATCTATTTCATTCAACATCCACGTCAGTACTATGAAAATGTTTCAATCTATTGTTATGTACTATTTTATGTTTATTTTTTATTTGAATTTGCGTATTTTCATCAGATATTATTTTTGTTACTAGATATGGGCCTAACCAAAGTTGTTCGATCTTGCTGTTATTCATTTCATTTTTTAAAAGCACTTCATCTCCTACTTCAAAATTTTCGTAATGAATGTTTCGATCGTAACGAAGTTTAGATTTTTGTTTGTTTTCATTTAAAATATTTCGAGCTACATTCCATGAAGTTTGTAATCTATTTTTTAGTTCTTTGGAGTAGTCTTCATAATTATAAATTTTATCAGGTTCTTTTAACAATGAGTTTGGAATTGCTGGCTTAATGCCGAATAATAATTCGAATGGCATAAATTTTGTTGAAGTATGCGGAGTGGTATTATAGGCAAACATTGCATATGGAATCCATTGATCCCAGTTTAAAGGGTCGGCTTGTGCATAATTACGTAGATATTCTCCTAAAGTTTTGTGGGACCTTTCTAGTGCACCGTTACTTTAAGGATGATACGCCGTACAGTTAATTTTTTTTATTTTTAGGATATTACATATTTGTTTAAACATATGACTCATAAAATTTTGTCCTTGATCTGTTAATATGGATATAGGACATCCAAATAAACAAATAAAATTTTCCACAAATGCTTTAGCAACCGTTGTGGTTTCTTGGTTCGGAATAGGGATTGCTGATGAAAATTTTGTCAAGTCATCTTGAAGAGTTAGTATAAATTTATTATTTTTGTGAGATGATAGTAATGGACCAACAATATCTAATGATATTCTCTCGAATGGTTTGATTGATGTTGACGTTATCTTCATAGGCATTTTTTGTATAAGTCCATGTTTATTATGTTGGCACTTCTCACATGTTTTTATAAAGTTTGAAATTCGACTTAGCATTTTAGGAAATCTATAATAGCATTTCATTCTATTGAAAGTTCTAACTATTCCCTGATGACCACCTAAAGAATTTATGTGAAATTCTTTGATGATTTGAGAGATTTCATCTTCATTATTTAGAGTTATTATTTCTTGATCTGAATTATTTTGACTGTTTATTGAGTTTGAATTTGAAGAAATTGGTTCTGGATTTTGATTCGTATGGTTTAAAATTAAATTTGAATTAATAGAGATTTCTTTAGAATTGTTGATTAAAGATTGAATTTTTGACTCCGACCAATCGGGATTATTAATTTCATTACAATTTTGATTTAAATTATAAGTTTTTGGAATTTTTTCTAGATTTAGTTTACTTTGAGCACGAGTTACAATATTAACATTTATGTCACTGGGTATTTCAATTCGTGAAAGTGTATCAGCATGGATAATTTGTTTTCCAGGTTTATATTGAATTTTAAAATCAAATTCTTCTAGTTGAATACGCCATCTGATTAGAATTGAATTAGGATTAGGAGTTGAAAATAAATAGGTTAGTGGTTTATGATCTGTAATAATAATAAATTTACGTCCATAAACGTAAGGTCGAAAACGATTAACGATTGCCCATTTTATTGCTAATAGTTCACGTTTTATCGTGGGATAGTTACGCTCAGATTTATTTAAGATGCGACTCGCAAAGGCGATTGGAAGATCTTCTGAGTTTGTAATCTGAGATAAAACAGCACCTATAGCTACGTTTGATGCATCGGTTGTTATATAAAATGTTTTTGAAAAATCGGGGAATTGTAAAATTTACCAGAACTAGTCAGAAGTGTTTTTAAAATATTAAATGATTCATCTGCAAAAGCATTCCACTGAAATGTTTTTGGTTTTCCTCTTTTAAGAGCGATTAAAGGTTCGATTATATCAGCATAATTTTTTATAAATGACCTGTAGTAACCTGTAAGTCCGATAAAAGATTCTAGAGTGGAATTGTTTATTGGCTTAGGAAATTTTAAAATTGAATCAATTAGCTTTGGATCTGGTTTTATCCCTTCACTTGTAATTAAGTGACCTAAATATTTAATTTCGCGCCGTAAAAAATTACATTTAGTAGGTTGTAGTTTTAAATTAAATTTGCGAAAACATTGAAGAACTTCGACTAATTTTTGGTTATGATCGGTTAAATCGTATCCATAGATAACGACATCATCTAAATACACAAAACATTTAAAACAATTTAGTCCTGACAAAACGTGATTCATTAGTCTTTGAAAAGTAGCTGGTGCCCCTTTTAATCCAAAAGGCATCCTAGTAAAGTGAAAATGGCCCATGTCAGTGCTGAAGCCGGTTTTTTCTTTATCATCCGGGTCTATCATGACTTGGTGATAACCACTAGCGAGGTCTAGGGTAGTGAAATAATTTGAACTACCTAATTGTTCCAATATTTCGTTTATGTTGGGTAAGGGAAATACATTATCAATAGTTATTTCGTTTAATTTCCGAAAGTCTACAACTAAACGCCATTATTTTTCTATTAATAATGGGGAGTTCCACGGACTAATACTGGGTTCGATAATTGAATCATCCAGCATTTGTTGTATTTGCGAATTTATTTCCGCTTTGGTAGATTGCGGTAATCGGTATTGTTTTTTATTGATTGGTTGAGCGTTATTTAAAATTGGAATTTTATGATAAACTGTGTTAGTTGCAGATAGTTTATCACCTCGTAAATAGAAAACATCATTGAATTCGCGATAAATGTTTTGTATTGATATTTTTTCTTCGCTGTTTAAGTGACTTATATCAATTTCTTCATCTAATTTTCTAAAACGTTCCTCAAATGTATTTGTCCATTCTGATAGATGATATACTTCATAATTGTCTAAATTTTCTTTAGTAATAACAAAATTTTTAAGTTCAACTTCGTGTTCATTATTATTAATTATACTAAAAACAGCATTGTTATTTGATGGTTTAATGATACAGTTTGCGAGAAAAACTCCAGGTGTTAATTGTTGAGATGGGCAGAAATATTCTTGGTTATTAGTTGAATTAATAGGTAAGTTAATATACATTTCTGACCTTTGAGGAATAATAATTTTTTGAATTTGTTTTGAAATAATTGGTATATTGAATTTATTGTTATTACTTATAATTTCTAAAGTTTTATTTTCATAATCAATTTTGCATTTGTAATTTTCCAAAAAATCTTTACCTAAAATTCCTGAACAAGTTATGGGGAATGAATTTTTAACAATATGAAATTTTTGAAATAATTTTGTAGAATCGGATAATATAATATTAGCATGTACCAGGGCTAATGTTTCTGTAGTAATTGGGCTTATACCTTGAATAAAGATTTTTTTTTGGGATAGCACATTGCTTCTTGACGTAAACATTCTTTTTTTATAAGGCTTATATCGGCACCTGTGTCAATCAAAAAGTTACAATTATCACTAGACCCGATATCCAAATTTAATTTAACACATCCTGAAACAGGTGAATCCCCACCAATCGAAAATATACCGGTTGTTTTAGAATTTAAATTTGAACAATCAAGAACAATTACTCTAGCTGGGTTACGATTCATGTCTTTATCGAAATTTTTATTTGAACACGAATTTATTTTAAGTTTTGGATCCGAACAGCTGTGTTCGATTCTTCGGATCCCACTTGGTTTTCCGACGTCTGTGATTGATTGATTACTTGTATATTTGACGATGTTTGACCTTGTTGTCTAGACGCATTGAATTTTCTTTTGTAACACTCGGAAATGTTATGTCCATCGCGTTTACAATAATTACAATTTAAATTTGTATTGTAATTTGAGTTACGAGTATTATGATAGATTTTCGTTGGTAATCTTCGATTTGGATTTGTGTTTTGATGTTGATTATTATAGAAATGTGTTTCATTATTTTGGTTAGAATTAGAGAAATGTGGTACATTATGTTGGTTAGAATTAGAGAAATGTTGTACGTTATGTTGGTTAGAATTAGGGAAATGTGGTAAATTATGTTGGTTATAATTATAGGAACGGAAATTTCGGTTGCTTTTTTTGAAGCAATTATCTATACGATGACCCGATTTATTACAAAATGAACAAATGATTCCACTTTGATCATTTCTACTGAAGTTCTGGAATGGTTTATGATTAATTTCTTCTTCAATAGCTTGCGCAATAGCATCATTCAAATTTTCAAAATGATGAGATTTTATTATGATTTTTAAATTATCTTTCAGTCCATCTTGGAATGAATTTAATGCAGTGGATTCATTTATTTTTTTTATGATATCAGCGCATTCTAAACCTTGCTTTGCAATACAAATATCGTTAAGTTCGTTCAACAAACTTTCAATTTTAGAAGAATAACTTTTAACGGATTCATTTTTATTTTGGACTAAGCAGACTAATTCGGCTGAAACTGCACCTTGAGATCTTCGTTTTAAAAATTTTTTTTCTAGGGCTAATTTTAAATATTCCCACTTATCAAAATTTTTATAACGGACAACTTCATACGCTTGGTCACACAATTTTGTTTTTAAAATATTCATGAAGAACGGTTTTTCTTTTGGATCTTCAATTTGAGACCAAATAACATCTACACACGTACAAAATCTATGTATTTCCGTAATTTTTCCATCGAAAAACGGAATAATTTTAAGTGCATAATTGATTTTTAAATCCATTTTACATTCAGATTGATTTTTTTTTATAGCAACGTTATGTATATTAGAAAATTCGTCCGAATCTGATTCAAAATTTACCTTTGGTTCACTTTCAAATAAACTATCAAAAATATTTTCTTCGTTATTATTCAAAGATGAAATAGAATTTGAAGGAGAATCCAAAACAAAACGATCAACAACACGATTTCGGAGCTCTAATTTTTCAATTTTTTCAGACATAAATTGAAAGATTTTCATTTAACACATGAGTTTGTAAATTTATTGAATGAACTAAATATGAATTTTACTGGGTAATTTAACTTTGTAAAATGTGTAATGTTTAAAATTGCCGAAAAAATAAGTATAAATAGACAATAAATATGAATATTAAATAATAAAAATTACAAATTAACTTACAATTTAGTTTTTCAAAATTATAAATTTGTTATGTTATTAAGACTAAAGTTGATTGATGATGATTATTAACAGTTGAGTTACAGTTGAATTTTTATTGGTGATGATTTATGCCAAGCTGTTTTTTTATAATTGATGAGTAAGCTGATTTTGTGTCATCAATAATTTTAGCCTGGATATTTCTTCTTTTTTTTTTTTTTGTTGTTTTGTAAATTTCGGTTTTTATGATGTAACAATAAAAGTATTGTGTTAGATTTAAATTATTCAAGATGATTCTATCTCAAAATATCGTACGAGATTTTACAATTTCTTTGCGTTTCTAGAAAATTTTCATTATAATTACAATAGCTTGATTACACTTATTTTTTATGTATTTATTTTTAATTTTATGTAGATTAATTTAATTGTAAAATTATGATTTTGAATTTTTCAAAAGTATGAACTTCACTTATGAGTTATGTTCTATGGTAATTTATCATTAAATAATTTAGTTTATACTTGCTACATACGTATATACATATTAATATATGAACATATTCAATGTTTGATTTTTACTGATTTTTTTTTTTTTGTTTAACACTATAAGTCTTAAATAAATTTATTATTTTAGTGTATTATGACGTTATTGTTATAATTTTTATTTCACTTGATTTTATTGAATTTTCACTTGAATTACATTTGATTTTTTCTTTTTTTTTTCGCTGCCACCATTGTAATATATAGTTAGTTTATTTATCGACACCAAAAACTCGGTTATATATTTATTATTATAAGTGATACATTTTTTGTATTTTTATTTTATAATTTATAATTAATTATTACAAAAATTAATTTATATAATTTATTGTTAAAATATTCACTTTAATTTTTACCAAATGTTTTATAAATTCCCAAAGTTTTTTATTGTTTTTTTCTATTCGAATTTCGAACATGAAATCCCAAAATGTAGTGCATTCCTACACCACAGTCAGGCCGCAATCAAGTCGCTGGGTTCAGTTTCTCTGACGTCAAGGGTGGCGTTGGGTTGCCACTTGCCTCTGAATGAGATGAGTGAGCATTCCAACATTTAGATAGTCTAGGTCCCCGGCCACTCAGACGTTATGGGGAGCTCGGCATGGTACAACTCTCCAACTGCTACCGGAAAGGGGAAATTTGGGGAGGCCTATTAAGACACTCAAGACTGCGCTTAAAAAGGAGGCAGTAGCCTCAGCGAATAAATGGTGGACTAACACATGTAGTGTAGGAAGACAAGTCTGGCCAAAGCTGGACTTGAAACGCTCAAAGACACTGATCTCCCTACGTAGATGTGAATTAAAAGCTAGGTCTAGCGAAGCATATGATTTTTGCAGAAGCTGTATGTATGAGGAGGAGGAAGAGACTTTAGTCCAATTCCTATGAACATGTCGTGCTTTTTCACTCAGAATACTTAAATATATGGGTAGATTCTTAATGGACTGCCTTTCTGATCTCGAAAACTGTAAGGTGCGAAATATATCACGCTACATAAGTAGCTCTAACTGGTTCATATAAGAGTAATAGGGAAGTAAGATCCTGTGGTATCACAATGGACCGTCACCTGTCTAAGTGTGCCATAGCAGCCAAAAGACTAGTGCTACTGGTTAGTAAGCTGGAAACCAACTAATGTTAAAATGTATATCTCCCTTAATAAGAAAGTCGTTGTTCGTTGTCTGCAAGTGATCTACAGCATCAATTCAGCGTGATTCTATACTCGAATGAAAAACAGGATTCTTCAAAAATATTCAATATATTAATAAGTTTTATACTAAAACCCTTAAAAGATTTACAATGTTTGAAATTGAACATTATATGGTTTCTATATATAAGTTTGCACAAAACTTATTGTTAAACCGCAGATTGACTGTAAGATAGCGTTATATTTACAAACAGGGATGCTCGAGGTAGATTACGCCGTATAATATACGCGGTTGTCGACACGTAAAAAATATTACATAGATCACTTGGCAATATTATTTGTTGACGCCGACCATTAAGACAATGTCAACGGACTACGATATATGCATTAGTGATTTGAAATAAAATGCACCAGTTCCCAGTTGTATTTTGTAAAAGGGCGATTCATAATTAAGACGTAAGAAGAAACTAAAGAATGATTCGAATTAAATCGAAAATCGAAAACCACACTATAATTTTGAAAACATATGTTGAAATAAAATAACCAATAGCTTTAATTAAAGAAAGTTTATTGCACTAATTGTTCGGATTGATCTAAATTTCCAATTTTGTTATTACGGATAAAGTCAACCAAATGTGGTTCGATGTTCCCCGTGATATATACAACTTCAGATGTGTCTTTGGCAGTAATATTATTCCATTCAGAACACAAACAGGTCGGGATAACATTGATTTTGATTAGTCTTTTACCAATTTATAGTGTCTTAATCAGGCCTAAACTTTACTGCTGAATCGTGTCAACGAATTAGAGGCAAAATACGTTTCTGTAGTCATTCGTTCATGTACACAATCGGTGTCACTGTGGAGTATGTGACAAAAACCTGACTCCAGTGGCGGTTTTCTGATGTTTTTCTTTGGGGTTATATTTTATTTATTAAGACATTAACTAAAAATCATAGGCCCCCTCATACTTTTAACATGTTTAAAATGTTAAAATGTTAAAATGTTAAAATGTTAAATGTTAAATTAATAACAAATGCTGTCGTATTTATTGAATCCAATTTTTTTTAATTAGATGCGGCCAAGATATTGGGCAAGATAATCGTTCATTTAGTATCCACAAGGTACATTTCACTAACCAAGAAAAATTGAAATTTACAAAAACATAAATCTATCCACATCAAATATTAGCCTTCTTAAATTATAGCAAACGGAAATTTATAAAAAATTTAAATTTCGCTAAAATTTTAGCCCCCTTTCCCAAGCACTCACATAGTAAAATACACGAAAAACTGTCTAGCTCTGATGCAAGACAATTTTTCGTGTGTTTCTATATGAACGCATGGAAAAATCAAGGAGTTTTATTTTTTTTATAAAAGAACAAAATTTCGATACCAAATTTTAGTCGTACTTACCCAGCTTTCACAAGGTAAAATACACAAATAATTGTATGGCGCTGATGCAAGATAATTTTTTGTACATTTTACTATATGTGAGTGCTTGACAAGTTCAAATAAAATTTTGTATCGGGAAATTTTAACATTTTTCTTTACTATTATTGTGTTGATTGTTGTTTATTTGTATACTGTATGTTGCTTACTCTAGTTTAAGATCCACACGCCGCTAGCGCATTTAATCACTATCTAAGATATTATCCTTACTTTACAAAATACTCGCTATTATTTAATATTTACTCTAGTCTAGGAATCAACATCGATGGTGCACTTTGTGGTGAACGATAAATATCTAGGACGAATAGTAGTTTACGTTACTAAAGGGTGGAAAGTAGGTAGATTAAAAGTGGTGCTGGTGAGCGATACTAAACCTAAGCCAAATTGTTTGCGTATACATTCCATTTGAGCTTAGACTGTGTTCGAAACCTGTGATAAAAAATTGTTAATATTAATTTTTGACATTTATTTGAAAATACCGAACACACCCAAATTATTCGAGTCTATTATACTATGATAATTTTTGACATCCATCGAATAATTTGTGTATATGACATCTTTTTTCGACTCAACAACATCCTGGTATTTAACCGTTGTTGTATATAAACACAATAATAGCCGTATAAACAACCAATCGGGTCCATTATTTTAATTAATTAATTTTTTTTAATTTTCTGTGAATGTAGAGGAATAATTCTCAAACAAATGTCAAAAATTAATATTAACAATTTTTTATCACAGGTTTCGGACACAGAAATTACCAAATCTGCAGGCCCCTAATTTTTTGAAATTAGGGGCCTGCAGAGAAATAATGTTACGGACTGTGCGCAACAAATCTGGGAACCCATTGTTTCGCTACGAACATAATAGATGGGAGACTCCGATAAAGGTCAGGTGACACATCTATCACTCTTAATTCATCGGTTTCATCTGTATATACATTCAAGATTATTCAAATGAGAATAATTAATTCATTAAAGTCAAATTGTTTTTGGCCATAGCAGTCATATGTTAAAATTTTAAAATATGTGCTGCTCCTATACATGTGGTTAATTGCTGAAGAAAATCACGGGCATGAAGTTTCTATGGAGTTTTTATGGAACGGTACAAATGTCAAAAAACCTATCAAATGTCGAATTGTCTCTTGAAAATGTATTAAACAGTTTCGAATAAAACCAATTAATTTATACAAATTAAAAAATTATAAAACTGAAAAGTATGACCCAAACTAATAAAAGAACTAATTAAAAATGAAAATAAATTTAAAACGAATAAATTATTTAAAAATACAGCTAAAATATTCTAATTGAAATGTATCATTAGTAATAAATAGTAATTTTACACAAACAGCAACAAACAGATATTTTTGGGAAGGAATGAGAATCTTCAGGGTCTATATTTTAAGCCATTTCAGTAATTTTCTGTCTGACTAGAGCGTTATGGTCATTCTCTATATGGTGGCTGTAAAACGAGTTTAATAGAAATTATCAAGTTGTGAGTTGCGTCATATTTTCATTCATATTCAATTTTTTGGGAATGTATGAAACCCTTCCGGATTTATATTTTCGTGTACTTCTTAGATTTTCAAATAGACTCTTATGGTAATTTCCTATATGGTGGCTGTTTGTGTAAAATGCCTCTATTAAAATTATCAAGTTGCTTGTGACGTCATATATTCATATGAATTATTCGAGAATTTCAGGAACGGATGACACACTTCCGGGTCTACTTATTTTATTACTCTGGCATTTTTTTGATAGACTAGAGCCTTATGGTCATCCTCAATATGGTGGCTGTTTGTGTAAAATGAGTTTAATAGAAATTATCAAGTTATGAGCCGCCTCATATTTTCACAAACAAAACTTAAAACATTTTATCAAAATCAATATTCGATTACAGTGACGATGAGGAAGTTACGTGAAATTTTTGGGAGAAACAACGTGCCAACAAAACGCACTATTTATCGTGTAGTGAATGATTTCGAAGAAAGAGGGTCTGTAGGTGATAGGCCCAAGCATGGGCCACAACATACTGCAAGATCGGCTGAAAACATTACTGCTGCTCAAGAAAGTGTTCAAAACAATCCATCAACCTCAATTCGACGCCGTGCTCAGGAGCTTGGTCTTCAAAGAACAAGTTTGGCCACAATTTTGCACAAGGATTTGCATTTATTTCCGCATTTAAGATTCAGTTGACACAAGAGCTTCTTCCACAAGACCATTTACGCCACCGTACATATGCCAATAGGATGTTACAGCTCGCCCATGACAACCCCGATTTTCATGGAAAAATCATAACGAGTGACGAGGTACATTTTCATTTGAATGGATATGTGAATAAACAGAATAGTCGGTTCTGGGCAATGGAAAATCCTCAAATTATTCATCAGTCACCTTTACATCCATTAAAAGTGACAGTCTGGTGTGCAATTTGGTCAGGAGGAATCATTGGACCTTAGTTCTTTCAAAAATGAAAACGGCGTAACGGTAACTGTGAATGGGGAGCGATATCGTGATATGATTGAAAACTTTTTAACGCCACAATTGCATGCTTTGGGCTTGATTAACATGTGGTATCAACAAGACGGTGCCACATCGCATACAGCCAGGATTACAATGAAATTACTACGAGACCTTTTTCCACAACAAGTTATTTCAAAAAAATAGTGATGTTGATTGGCCTCCACGGTCGCCTGATTTGACTGCTCCGGACTTCTTTTTGTGGGGATATCTGAAAAGCAGGGCTTATGCAAAAAAAACAGAAACGCTTGAGCAACTCAAACAAAATATTCGTGATGAAATTAATGAAATACCGCGTGAAATGTGTGAGAATGTAATGAAAAATGTGCTCAAAAGGGTTCGCATTTGTGAGGCTAACAGAGGCGAACATTTATCTGATATTGTATTCCATACATAATTTCCGACATTAAATAAAACATTTATCAATATAAGATCCATTCTCTTTCATTTAATCAAAAATTATAAACAAACAAAGTAGTATATCTTCCCGGCGGACACTCTGTAGTATAGTAAATACACTCATCCCACATATATGTAGTTCGTGATCTTTTCATATTTGCTATATAATATAACCAATAATTACGAGATTGCCCCATTTACTCTGCATCATCAATAGAGGCTCATACTATAGTTAACTTAATCATAATTCCGACAGAAGGAAAGGAAAAACATAGAAATTTTGGATAGAGTCCAAATACTGTGGGGTCTAGAATTTATTGAACCTTGCACCTTTAGTTAAATTTAATAATTTATCGTTGCGCATTCCATCCGCACGAGCACACACAGAAACAATATACAGAATTTAAAAATTCGTTAACATCAAACAATCACTGTTCAAACCTCTTATCTTCTGTGTCCTAATTATTTTTCATACGAGGAACGTCAACAGTCAATTGATTTGATTTGCAGAGTACGGCCGAAAACACACTGCGAATTATTTATTTGATAAATATATAACAATTTATAAATAAAACAAGAACCAAATATATACTGTATGTGAGATATAATTTGTTTATTAATATTTAAAAGCTTTTACACCATTTAGATAGCTGGCAATAATTTATTCAACCCATATAGAACGGTTCCCATACAAATAGTATATACCACTACACAATTCACGGCACACATAATTTCCAACTCGTCATCGGTTGAAAATACATACAAAACCGATCTTTCCTCGTCGACGATGTTGCGACGCCAGTTGCTATAATTCCGATGCAGAAAAAGCGTAATTATTTCCCGTTTCTTTAGTGATCGATACTCTTCATTCTGACTCTGCAAATTTGAATTGCCACGGAACACTAAATGGGTTCGGTTGTACGATAATAATCGTGACACGCCAGCATTATATTCACAAAGCACTCGAAAATCAGCATTATTCGCATACAGATGAGTTAGACCCAGAAAAATTACATCGCCTTCGGTTATCGAACTTAGATACGGTATCAGTGAAGTTGTTGTACATAAACTATTTAACGCACATACAGTTTTGCGGTCTTCTAAACTAGCCACGTAGATAATTTCCAAATTTAAATTTTTTACCGTGTAATATTCGCCGATCGATAAGGTAGTTAAACGAAATTTCGATTGTACACTTTTGTAATCCGAAATGACTATTTGAAATTTCGGTATTGTGAACGTAGAACAATTGTCCAACGTACATTGAGAAAATTGGATAAAATACAAAAAAATTAGTAAAGTTCCCCGCATGGCTGCTAAACTGATATTAAACAATTGTGAATTAACAAAAGGGTGAACACATTCACACAATTAATGTACTTAATGTGAATAATGTGATTTCCAAATCAACGAATTTGAATTCGTTTATAATTGCAATCATATGTTCTATGAGACACAAATGAATTATTTATTACATAACATGTATATGACACAATCACACAACAATCACAATATTATGACGATGCCGGTTTGTCTTTTTAACAACAAACCCTAATCAAACCCATTAAAACATCAACAATAAAAAATAATTGAACATTTATGCATTAAATCCTCAAAGGTATCCTACTCAATCGAAATAGAAAACTGAGAACAACAAAACACCGGCATGTCAAACCACACATCATATCATAACGATAAATCCAATTTTTGAAACTCATTATACTTAAATGGTCTCAAAATTACGGTCTCAATCAAATTTTTAAATCCTGTATAACTCGA
This sequence comes from Tipula unca, assembly GCA_951394425.1. NCBI lineage: Eukaryota > Metazoa > Arthropoda > Insecta > Diptera > Tipulidae > Tipula > Tipula unca. The sequence goes on from OX596381.1 coordinate 193,639,311, forward strand.
CTGCGTCGAATATGAATCAAATTATAGAAATCGAACTAGAATTTAGGCGAAAATTTAATGAAACTGTTGGTCCAGTATGGTTGGTTCAATTTTCACCTAAATTTCTTTAAAATTTTGTTCAATTTTCAATCACACCCTCATCAACATTTTCATTAACTTTGACTTGAATTTAGTAATTAAGGAAATATTTGCCAAGCAATTAATTTCATTCAAATTTTTAATTAGAATCAAATCAATACTCCTATATAACTCGTCCCCGAGCCTTCAATCGAATTTATACAAAATTTCAACTTAAATTTTCTAAAACTGTATTCAAGTTCTAATCAAATTCTCATAAATATTTATATAACTTTGATTTGGGTTTAATAAAAGCTTCAATATTTAATATATTTGTTCAAATATTAAATACCAATCAAATTTCATTCAAATTTTTAAATTCGCATAGTTCAAGTTCTCGACTGTACGACTTAAATTAGAAACGTAAATTCGTAGAAGGAAAATTATATTGTTTGTTAATTCTAGTTTCCAGCATATTTTGAATTTTAAATTGAAATTAGAGAAATTGAACAATAATCAAATTTCATTCAAGAAACTTGAATAGTTTTACTTGCTAAAATTAAGTTAAAGTTTTATTTTGAGCAGTTTAGAGCAGATATAAGAATTACTAGATGTATAGTCCAAAACAAAACACATGATCTATGGTCATAGAGACAATAGCACACCAGGTTATAGTAGTGGCCACAACACGTTTGAGGGAGTGAGGAGGTTCAAATTTTTGGGCTCTCTTATCACTCAAGATAAAAGTGTGGGTGAGTATATTAAAGCACGGCTAGCGGCTGGTAGTCGTGCTTTGTATCCTCTATGGCCACTGCTAAAATCTAAACACCTATCAAGTGTCCTGAAGCTGAAGCTTTACAAAGCGTTGATCAGGCCCGTTGTTATGTATGGATGTGAAAGTTGAGCGCCGACGGATGAGTACGAAAGATGTCTACTTATATTTGAGAGAAGAATCATGTGAGTGATTCCCGGCCCAAAACGTGAAGTACATGGTATGTACGATTAGTACGATTATGGCTCGATTATGATCCGGGACGAATTGTGCACCGATTCCTGAAAGAAGAGCCACCTTATGGTAGGGGCAGAGGTCGCTGCAGACGATGGCTCCACGGTGTAGAGAATGATTTGACTTCTTCAGATTGTCTAAGACTGTATGAAGACCATGCTTAGGATCGAAACCGTTGCAGCTAAGTTGTTGATACAGTAGGGGCCAGTAATGGCCTTTAAAAACTGTTATTATTATTATTAAGTTCTGGTAACAGAAATGACTATATAGGTATGTAAATTAATTATGTATATGTACAATTGTATACGTCACATCCTTCCAGTTGCAATTATTTGCCAAAGAAAATTGTTTGTCAAAAAAATTTGAGCCGTTATCTTAAGTGTATAAAAAATACGGAATTCCATATCAAATTTGTTTGTGTATGCGATAGCACTAAATATTTTGAAAATATTTGCTTCGGCCAAAAGTGCAGTGTCACGCACTCACCCAGTTGTTATCTCTATATACATAGTAAATATATTATTAAATCACACGCGCGCACTTCGCAATCGTATCGCATATAAAATCGTACAAAATATTGAAAATTTTTTTAGTATTACAAAATATTTTTAATAAGCGAAGTTAAGTGTAAAGTACTAATTTTATATTTTTAGAGACTATATAGATGTAGTATATATAGAATGGCGGAAGGTAATGAACGTGGTGACAACCATTTAGACTGGATAAATGAAGAACTGTTCGAATCGATTTTCGAAGAAGAATTAAATCTATCGAAATCAGAATTCTGTTTAAAAATTAAATCAATTAAACCAGCTGTTGGAAATGGTGAAAACTATGTAGCAGAAGTGACGCGAGTTCATGTTGAGGTTAGAAAAAAATTTGATAAAAGTAAGTGTCTGATGTGTACAAATTTGTGTTACCTGCAGGCGGGTTTTATTAATATAATTTATACGTTATTTCAGGTCGCGAACAAAAGCTCTATAGTTTTATTGTAAAATCGAGTAATGGTAATAAAGATGTAGAGGAATGGGTAGACAAGGAACTTTTATTTTATTCCGATATTGTGCCAAAATTGAAACAAATTGGATGTAGCGAGCAGTACCTACCAAAAAGCTATTCCACATCAAAACAATTAAAAGAAAAATATAAATCAGTTATAGTGCAGGATTTAAGTCCTTATGGATACAAAATGCTTAATCGGCTTGAAGGACTTGATTTGGAGCATAGTAAACTGTTTTATAAAAAATTAGGAGGTTATCATGCACTCACAGTTGCATGTTACGAGAAAAACGGTTCGTTTGGACAACAATTTCATAAGTCTAACTATTCTAATGATTCAACGCTCCACAAAACATTTATAAGCGTCATGTTTCCTGCTTTCATCGAGATATTTACGAAGTACGATAGCCTTAAACCATATCACGACAAAGTAGTAAGTACATTTTTTATGATGGTTTTGTGCGATTATAAATAACATCGCTATTGAATTTTTTTTTAGAAAAAATGGGAACACGAATTACTTCCTCAAGTGCAGGCAATAACCGAACCAAATCCCGATGCATTTAATGTTCTCTGCCATGGCGACTCGTGGACCAATAACATTTTATATTTACACGCTGAGAATAACAATGTAAAAGATATGATTTTCATCGATCATCAGTTGACGGTGTTTGGCACACCAATTCTAGATATTTTCTATTTTTTTATAACATCACCGACGGTAGAAGTGCGTAACAATAATTTCGATGAACTAATTCATATTTATCATGACAGTTTGGTGGATAATCTAACCAAATATCAATATTCGAAAAAAATTCCGACATTGCACGAATTACACGAGGAAATTTTAAAATCAGGACCGATCGCTTGTTTTCTAACCATGGGAATGATGGCGCTATGCTTAGTAGCGTCCGATGAGACTGGTCCAATGCACGTGGGGCTAAGCGATTCAGAGGCAGGACGAAATATTCGTTACAATTTTTTTAATAATCGACGGTATTTAGCAGCTGCGGAGTCTGTATTGAAATTTTTAGATAGTCGTGGATTATTGGTATAAAATCATGATTTCTTTCTGCGAAAGGCACTGCAGAGTATAAACTTTATAAAATCTAGATGTTATTGACCTTAAATAAAACTTATCAGTCGTAATAAAAAAAATGCAATCAAAACACAGTTAAAATTATCACCAAATCCCAGCCACTACGCAAAGATGTTATCTTCTGTTGCCTATATATATCGTTGAAAATTAAACTTAAGTGTGCCATACTCTTTCTCTCTCTATCTCTCCCTCTCTCTATTTCACTCTCACTTTTTCACTCTCACTAACTTTTGGATTTGAAGAAAGCTTGAACATAAAGGGGGGCAAGGTTTTTAATTTCGTTTAAAGTGTTTCCAAATTTTATTCCCAAACCTTTCAAATTAAACATCGTGTTTGAATCAGTTCACTAGGTTTAATTTGCTGGCGCATCTAAAATGCCAAAAGTTTTCGATTGATGAAACAAAACAGATGACAGTTTCAAAAGAGATTGGCTGCTATGTTAGTGTTAAAATTTGAACCAACCGCTATGTTAGTGTTAAAATTTTGCGAGATCCCAGAAGATAGTATATAGGAAGTAACTCTTTTCACTTATTTCCTTCATGTCATGCGCCTTGCTGGTTTAAGCTGCCAACGCTGCTGTTGCACAAGTCTTCTTCTAAGTTTATTGTGTTGAATTGTGTTTCAGCCAATGATTGTGCAACATATGGATTTTGCGTGATTTAATGGAAGTATTGTCATCATGAATATTGAAAACACCAGACACAATGATTTCGGCATACAGTGATTTTTGAAGAATAAGCCCGATTGAGTTTGAAAGTGATTTATACCCATCATAAGCGCAGCGTTCATCAGAATTTGGTATAGGCACATAGGAAGAACAATTATTAATTCAGTTCCAATAGTGTAACTATTGATGTACTTATGTGTTGTTGCAAACTGATACCATCCAATCCCTAATATGACAGGTAGAGTGAAGTCTTTACACGCCCATTTCGTTGTGCATAATTTTACTTTTAAAATTGCTTTGGTATTCATTTTGGTACAATATATTACTCAATAGTAACTGCAAAATGGGGGGGGGATCAAAAACTGTCATATCGATCAGATGTGCGCTTTTGATCTCTAATATAAAATAATTTATTTTAATAGTGATAGACGATTAAAACCAGTGTGGTTGATGTTATTTTAACATCAGGTGAAGTGTCGTAGAATATAATGTTAAATAAAATATATAAAAATATCAAAATAAGTTATATATATGAGGGCGACAAAAACAACAAAATATACAAGCATAATGCATACACAATTGCGTATAAAAGCAGAGACGCAAACCATCATATTCACCACCATATTTGATATTCTATTGAAAAATATATGAACTGCAATACCAACACAGGTGAAAGGTAAAACGAAGGAAAATGGTAAAGAAAACGTATTGGAATACGTTCATGAAATTGAGTCAAATCAGGTTTGTGGATGATTTTGATACTAATTTTTTATGATATCTTTTTTAATAATTTACGATGAGAGAAAAAAAAGGAAAAATATATTTAGGACGTGTATTTTAGGAAATACACTCAGCACCACCCTCAGAAGCCATCAATTCGAAAATTCGACAAATATCTGGAACAAATCGCAAACTTTAATTTAAACTTATATTTAAATACGTTAAGCTATTAGTTAAGGCACTTAGTATATAAGAAATTCTAACAAACAAAATGGAAAAAGGAAGAACAATTAAAAACTATACCTTTGTATCAATCCACTCTCGGTTGAATTCATATTCTGGTTTGCTCCGTAAACTATCCGGGCGGAATCCAACAATGTTGGTAAATACATCTCAAGATGCTCAGTAATAAAGTTCACAATTTCAGATCTTAATTCATTCTTAATGATCCGTATGAAGGGATTTTTTTCCAGCTGCAGCCGATGTATCACGCCATTGAAAAGGCAATTTTACCATCGCCGGGTATCGGATGAACTTTCATTAGAATTACCTAATAGCTTTACTAACACAATAATTAAATAAATTTATCTATATTTAATTTAAACTTAGGCTTATATACCACTGTTCTAAAAACGCTTTGTAGTTTTTTTTAGATGTTAAATCACAACAACAAACCTAATATTAAAATTTGAGATTTAACGAGGAATAATTACAACGAAGAAATAACGAAAAGGTAAGAGACATCTATTGGGGATGATCGATAACTATCAACGTCAACAGTACCTTTGCTCTTAAAGTTTGGTCTAGTGGTAGTTAATTGTTAGTTGCATGGTAGGGACGAAGAAAGTGGGTTGGCTGAATAGGTATATGGAGTATAAATGACTTGTAGTAGGACGGGGGAGATTACTATGGAAATCTGCAGTGGTCTCCCTTATGGTGTTCTAAATTATTTGACAGAGTATGAAATAGGTATGTAAATAGGTATATGTTTAAATCGAGGGTTGGAAAAAAACGCACTAAACTAAGTATCATTTATTATAGGGTCTATCACAGCTCAAATATATGGAATTAATAATAACAAATTGATCTAAATTACAGAATCTATGCCAGTTAAACTTAAAAGTAAATTAATTAATTAGGTAAATGTTGGAATGCAGAATAAAAGAAATCGTAACTAATTTGAGTCGAATTTTCAAGAGTATATCTCATAAGTCTGATCCAGCAAACTAATAAATTTTATTTCAGAGCCCAGTGATGGTGAAAGATTATATAAGTAGATTAGAATTGTATCGTCCTGTGTTACTAACTATTGGCTATACCAGGTGTGTGTAACCGAGACAATTTCTATCATTCTAACTGAACCTATCCAAATCCTGTTTATGTTATGTGTAAACGGGTGTTCGGTGAGGACCGGCCATCTCCGGGAGATCCTGCTTAATGCTTGGTCGAACATTCCAATCAAATCAAATCAAATTACTCAATAGTAATTACAAAACGTCATGCCTGTGATAAGAAAAATTAAAATGTATATACGGTGGCATCGCACAAATTTACGTAATCTATGATCTCTAACAAATATTAACCATGCAACGCGTTTAACAAAATCAAATTAAATATGTGCTTGGTAATGTAATTTCGTCCTAAATTTTCGTAATCTACATTTCACAATATTTGCTTAAGTATATATAATGTCACCTAATATTTCAGTATCACTCAATCATTCGCTGTTATCTCCACCGTAGTCGTATGGTATAAATTCGCACGAACTAAAGAAAGAAATTTAGTATCGAGAAATTCGTTCAAACAGTGATAAGTGTAGAACAGAGCTTGATAATAATTTTAGCATATATGCAATGGCGGATGATAATGGATATATTGACAACCATTTAGACTGGTTGAACGTACAATTGTTCGAATCGATTTTCGAAGACGAATTAAATATTTCTAAATCGGAATTTAGTTTAGAAATTAAGTCAATTAAACCAGCTGTTAGCACTGGTGAAAATTATATAGCCGAAGTGACACGAGTGCATGTTGACGTTACAAAAAAATTTGATAAAAGTAAGTGAAGTGCCCAAAAAATTGGATGATAAATTTATGTACTAATACTATAAACTTTTATTATTCCAGAACCAAAATCCTTTAGTTTCATTGTAAAATCAATTGGCAGCAAAGAAGATTTAGACGACTGGGGAATTCTTGAAAAAGAACCTCTATTTTATTCCGATGTTGTGCCAAAACTAAAAGAAATCGAATCCAGCGAGCAGTACCTACCAAAAAGCTATTCAACACCAAATGAATTAAAAGAAAAATATAAAACAGTTATTGTAGACGATCTAAATCCCCATGGATACAAAATGATGAACCGCCATGAAGGCCTTGATTTGGAGCACTGTAAACTGTTCTACAAAAAATTGGGAGGATATCATGCGCTCACAGTTACATGTTACGAGAAATATGGTTCGTTTGGACCACGATTTCACAAATCAAATTATAGTACAGATTACACAATGTTCCACTCACCTTACGTAACTACTATGTTCACATCGTTCATCGAGATATTTACGACGTACGATAGCCTTAAACCATATCACGAAAAAGTCGTAAGTAAATTTTAAATATTCTGCCATTTTGTGATGAATATAACACCTTTCGCATTCTTTATTTAGAAAAAATGGGAGCACGAAATACTTCCTCAGCTTCAGGCTTTAACAAAACCAAATCCTGATGCGTTTAATGTTCTCTGCCATGGCGATTCATGGACCAATAACATTTTATATTTACACGATGAGACTAATAAACCAAAAGATATGATTTTTATCGACCATCAGCTGGCTATGTTTGGTACACCAATTCTAGACATACTGTATTTCTGGATTACATCACCGACGGCAAAGGTGCGTAACCATCATTTCGATGAACTAGTTCGTATTTATCACGATAGTTTGATAGATAATCTAACCAAATACAATTATACCAAAAAAATTCCGACATTACGTGAATTACATATGGAAATTTTAAAATTGGGTTCGATCACCTGGTATCTTACCATGGGAATGATGCCGATATGTTGTATAGCGGCCAATGAGACGGGACCAATCAAGGTAGCATTAAGTGATACAGAGGAGGGAAAGAAACTTCGTTATAACTTTTATAATAACCAACAGTATTTAAATGCCACGGAATCTGTTATGAAATTTTTAGATATTCGTGGCCTATTGGAACCATAAATAATTGATTTCAAACATTTAATAAAATACTAGTTTCATTTTAACGGAATCCGTTTATGTATCGGCTTCACAAATCATCATTTTGTCAATCTGAGGGCCAGAAAACCACAGAATTGAATTTTTTCTGATACAAAATATGTTATTGTCAGGTTCTCGATAATTGTTTGAAATTCTGTAATCAAAATAGAAGGAAAAATTTTACACATCGAAGCGAATGATTTTAGAAAATATGTTATCGCCACACCATTGTTCACGATGTCCAAGAAGACTGAATTTTAGACTCAAATCTGTTGTTGTAATGCACACATCAATTTAACAACGCTGCTCGCACCCCCCGTATTTGGGAATCGAGAACAAGTGTCTAGAATATGTCCTGGATTTTGACTAGTATAATACAATTAAAGCACATCATCTTGTTAGGATACTTTTATTGTATCCCTTTACACTACATCACTCAATTTATACATTCAAAAACCCTCGATGACGTAAAAATTTCATTACCACCTCCAACGTTCTGATGTATCGAGGATTATGGAAAAAATTCTGACGCACTTGCTCACCATATTCACTATCTTCTAATAGCTTATCGAAAGGCACTGCATTATCTGGATCGAGCAGAATAATTGGAACATATCCAATTAGATAACTTGAGCCGAGAAATCCTTTCTTGACTATTTCTATATGTAGTTCACGTAACGTTGGTATAACTTTGGAATATTTGTATTCTTTAAGGTGTGCAACCAAATTTGTGTGATACATTTGGATTAACTCGTCAAAATGTTTTTCACGAACTTCTAAGTTGGGTGATGACATGAAAAAAAGAAATATATCAACGATGGGTGATCCGTAATTTGATAATTGGAAATCGATCTGCAAAATTGTAATTAGACTCATATGTGTATAAACGACGTGTATATAATAGTTACCATTCGCATGTCTATGGGATTGTTATTTTCATCATATTGGAATAGAATATTATTAACCCATGAGTCACCGTGATTTAATACATTAAAATCGTTTGGATTTACTTTTGCTACTTCTTGTGCAGTATCAAAAATTGCGCAATTGTCCCAAGTTTTCTGTGAAGATCGTACAATATATACATAATGAACCATTAATTGACTATATGTATATTCAATCCTACTTACAACTACTTCAGCATACTGTTTGAGACTGTCATGTTCTTTAAAAATACCCAAAAAAGTTTGAAAACTTATGTCCGTCCATTTCTTGTGAAATGCTCTTTTATCTTCGGTGTAATTAGCTTTTTCAAAACAAGAGGCGAGCTGGTTTCGCTCATAGTATGTTGCGGTTAATGCATGGAATTCAGCGATTTTCCTAAAATACAATTTACAATGTTCCAAATCAAGACCAACAAGTCGATCGGCCATTTTATATCCTTGTGCCGACATATCGTCGACGATTATTATTTGTTTCGTGCCAATCGCGGCGACCCAATAACATTTCGGCGAAAAATGAAAACTTTTATCCAATGCAGCAACTTTAGGCGCCACATTATTATAGTATTCCATTTCTTTCTCAAACACTTGCATATCTTCCAGTTCCGCCATTTGCGCAATGCTTGCTTTTATGATTAAATTGTATATTTTGGTTGTTGTATTGACTGTAAAAAATGTTTAAATCAAGATAAAATTATTATCGAATTAATTTTCGATTAGAACAAACCTGCTTCATTTTTGAGTGCAATTTCAATTTGCACACGCATTACTTCAGAAAAATAATTATCACCATTTGCTACGGCTGGCTTAATTGACTTAATTTTAATATCAAAATCAGTTTTGTCCCGATTTAATTCTTTTTCGAACACTGGCTCAAACAATTTTTGATTTAACCACTCATAATCGCTGCTGCTGTGACCATTGGCACTCGACATGGTTCACTAACAGTTTTTGTATTGGTTTGAATACGAAAATGTTCAGTCTGTACCGCAATACTAAACATTTTAACAATTGTAATAGTTGATAATACAAATATATTATCTAATCTTATGTGGTTTTCGAGATAATAAATGTCAAATGTATACATATAGTTGTGAGTATACAGTATTGGTCGTGCAATTCTCATTTATAAAATCCTAATTCTTGTTAAAATTTAGTTCACGGACGCTCTATGCGGGCATATTAAAAACATATAGCGTAATATTTAATTCAATTTTTACTTCGAATGATTTATGTTGGCTTCCTCTTTTACCAATCAATCATTCCATCCCAGACTCCCAGATTATAATTATTTGTTCAAAATTATAATAAACATTAAACATTAAACAGTAAACATTCAACATTCAACATTAAACATTAATTAAACATTAAACTATTATGTCATATAAGAAAATAAGAAAATATATTTAATTAAAAGAAAATGAAGATAATAATTAGGGCGTTGTTAGGGGTATACAAAAAACTAATATGGGTATATGTGCTGTGATGGGGCATATCGCGGCCACTTTCCATTCATCAGGCAGATGATATATGCTTGATTGGACTGAATAGCAGTCTGTTGGACTCCAGATCAATGAGTCCAAAACAAGAGGGAGTGAGGAGATTTAAATATTTGGGCTCTTAATACTCACGATAACAGTGTGGGTGAGGATTTTAAAGTGCGGCTAGCTGCTGCCAGTCTGACTTTGTACCAACTAAGACCACTGCAACTGAAACAGTGAAGTTGAAGCTTTACAAAGCGTTGATCAGGCCCGTTGTTATGTATGGGTGCGGGTGTGAATGTTGGGCTCTGACGGGTGAGTACGGGAGAGGCCCAAAACGTGTAGTACATCGTACATAGCGAACTCTGTACAATATCGAAATCAGAGATCTAATGAAGATCCTTAATATTATACATGAAGTAAGATCTCAGCAAGTATGCTGGCTCGGTCACGTTCTGCGTGCTGATCCGGGACGAATCGTGCAGCGATCTCTGAAAGGAGGGCCACCATATGGTAGGCGCAGAGATCGTTGCAGGTGACGATGGCTACACGGTATAGAGAGCGACATGGCTTCATCGGATTGTCTAGGACAGTATGAAGACCAAGCTCTGGATTGAAACCGCAGGATCCAAATTGTTGACACAGTAAGGGGCCAGTAATGGCCTTTTAAAACTGTTTATTATTATGATTATTATTATTTGTGCAATGAATTTCCTGAGATTTCGTGTTCGACTATAGTCATATCACATTTTTAATATTTTATATTCCAGATACAAAATTTAAATTACAAATCTATACTTATGATCTAAAATTAAATATAACTTATTAAACAGGTTATTGTCTAATCCATGAACCATATAACTTATTTAATGACAGCATCTTCTGTAAGAATTCTGTCGCTAAAACTCGAGCGTGCATTTTTATTGGCAATAATATTAATGCAGATCTTATTCACAAGTCTGTAACTCGGCTGATATTACGGCTGTGCGCATTACTCTGATATCTGATAATTTCTTTACTAAACTAGTCTTTGCCTCAGTTTATTTGCCGTATGACTTTTCTTCACCTCCTCCGTCTGAGGAACTAACTAATCTTGTGACATGGTGTAAGAATAAGCATACTCCTTTGATGATTGTCTGTGATGCTAATGCTCATCGTTCGATCTGGGGTAGTACGAACATTACGCACAGGGATTCTTCTCTGCTTAACTATATAAGCTCATTTGAGCTTGAAATTATCAATACTGAATGCGTGCCTACTTTTGTTAACTCTGTCCGGCAGGAGGTGATTGACATTAGTCTATATACTCCATGTCCATCATTTATTTAAGTTTAGACTGGAGGGTAACGGATGACATCCTCACTTGCATTGGAAATTACGATAGCCTTCGAAAACTCGTCTCCTCTTATCACGAATCAAAAGATTCGGAACAAACCTTTCTGGGTAGAGTACTGGTCAGAGTGACCTTAAAAAATTAAGGAAATCTTCGAGGAAACTGAAGAACAAAGCAAAACAGTCTAAGCGACAGATTGATTGGGATAACTTCTTGTTAACACAAAACGAATATAAAATAAATAAGATAAGATACGCTCATAGAGTTTCATGGTTGAACTTCTGCGAGGAAGTCAACAGCCTATCTGGGGTCGCTGGACTCAATAAATCTTTGGCGAAGAACAGTGTGTGTAAACTTGATTCTCTTTGTCTACCGGACGGACAGCTTACCTCTTCCAACTCGGATGATGTTACTTCCGAGCTCACACGGACGTTTGTTACAAGTCCCGATTAGAATTTGGCTCACAGACTGATCAATCGTGATGTCTTGTGCTGGAGCCTATTTTCCTTTGTGTCTTATAAGGCAGGCGGTCCTGATAGTATTTTTCCTGCTGAATTACAGAAAGGCTTTCCTCAAAATCAGGATCATTTGCTTCACCAAAGCGTACATTGCTTTTAGCACTTCTCCAAATTCTTATGGAGCAGGAGTAGAGTTGTTTTATTCCGACAGCTGGTAAATTCGATTATACGGACCCTAAATCATTTCGGCCTATATGCTGTCCTCAACTTTTCTTAAAGCTCTGGAAAGGATCGTCGCGATAGGTTCATTAGAGATTATTTTCTAATCATCTCCCCGCTCAGTATCATGCAACATGCTTACAGAGTCGGTAAGTCCTGTGAAACTGCCCTACATGAACTTGTAACCAGTATTGAAAAACCTCATAATAATAAGGAGTTTCTTGTGGGTAGTTTCCTGGATATTGCGGGAGCTTTCGATAGCACTTCGTTTGCTACGGTCACTTCTGCCTGAACCAATTTTGGTATTGATCGGACCAATTGATGGTGTGTTAGTTTCTGTTAAGGTTACCAAAGGATGTCCTCAGGGAGGTGTCCTCTCACCACTGCTGTGGCTTTTGGTGATTGACGAGTTACTTGTTAAGCTGTAGCAATCTGGCTACATTGCACAGAGTTACGCTGATTATCTTGTTTTGACAGTCTCAGGCAAGGATCTCAGTTTCTTATCCGACCTAACTCAGTATGCGTTAACTATTGTTGAGGCAGGGTGTGTTGAGAAGGGTCTGCACGTCAATCCTTCCAAAACTGGTTTAATTGTCTTTACAAGGAAGAGGAATACTCTTGAACTATCTGTTCCCTCTCTTTTTGGGAGAACGATCACTAAAAGTGACCACGTCAAGCACCTTGGTGCTGTCTTGGATAGTAAACTTACCTGGAAGAATCACCTGGCCTGAGGTTTAAGCGCTACGATTCTTTCATTTATAAATCACAGGTCCTAGCGCTACTATCGTACGCTTCTATTGTGTGGAGGCCACTGGTTGACCTAAAGGCTTCTGTAAAGCTTAATGGTTTACAAAATATTGCTTGCAAACCCATTACAGAATCCATTCTTTCCTTGCCTCAGTTACGCACCTTTATTTTAGGCACAACTTGTTCTGTAGCATATCGCCTGAGCATTGGGGCATGGAACGTTTTCGGTTCTATCTTGGGACATAGACAAATTTTTAAAAATTATTTTTCATGTTTACCAGAAATCGATATGGTTAATGAGAGACTACTGTCCGAATTCCATATATCAAACCTTGGCGCGGTGGTTTATCCTTCGAGATTTGTAGAGTTCGCAGGATTTCCTCAACAAATTAGATGAGTCCATAGTATTTTTTTCTGATGACTCCCGTGCTAACCTCAATGCAGGTTTTGGAATATACTGTCCTTGCACAGATCTGAGACTTTTCGGTAGTCTTGGTTCGCATTGGACTGGCTTTGAATTTTGCAGTTAAAAATAAAAATATTCTACAGTGTACAGATAGTAAAGCTGTACTTAACTCTTTAAGAAATCACTTCACTGTTTCTAAACTAGTCAAGGAATGCAAACATTTCACAAACCTTCTTTGTTCTAGCAATTATGTTACGGGCATGTGGGTACCGGCTCATTGTGACATCGTAGACAATGAGATCGCGGATTGTTTAGCCAAAGCTGGTTCCCAATTATCTTTAATTGGTAATGAACCAGTAGTTCTGTTATCTTTCAACTACGGGCAGAAAGCTATAAAGGACTACGGTTTGAAAGATAAGGTTTCAGTGGATTGAGACTTCTAGTTGCCGTACGGCAAAGTACTTCATTAAGGAACCCAATTTGTGGTCAACGAAGTATGCTTTATCATTAAAAAAGAACCAGTTAAGAATCTTGGTAGCGATTCTTACAGGACATGGCCGTTTTAAAGATCATCTACATCGTTTGTGCTTAGCTCATGATGTTACTTGCGAGGACTGCCTTGAGGAAGAAGATAGCTGCCTTCACTTGGTGAGCAGTTGTCCAGCTTTCAGTTCTATTCAGCTTCACGTATTCAACTTTAGGTCTTTAAATTTAGATCAGTTGTCCTCTCTGCCTTGGCCTAAACTTGTTCAATTTGCGGAAGCGGCAGTGCGCGTTTGCGAATCCTCGTGGATCATCATCTATTGATCAATAGATTAACTATATAAATAGATTAACTATAAAAATTGAGCAATAGATTAACTATAAAAACTTAACTATAAAAAAAACCACGTGTCCGTAAATGTTCCGTCTTATTCGTTTTTGCTTAAATTTGATTTAAAAACAAAACATTGTTTAAACAAACAGACAACTTATTGAATATAATGCTCAATCGTGTCGAAGGTTATCTTCTCTTCGTACAAGACAGACTCTCAAAACAAAATTGTGGTAATTTAATAATTCAGTTTTGAATAAGTTTATCCAATGTGCATATTCATATCAAAACCATCACCAGCCACTTATTTTACGGCTATATTTGTTTTACAACAATTCATTACGCACAAATGCATATCTTATCTGGATATAGAAGTGACGTGCCTTAGACAATCATCACATTTTATTATGTTGTATACTATTCATAAATTAAAATCTAAATCACATTTTAATTATAAACAATATAATGACTTGCTCTTATATACTCGTAATATATACGAGTACAAATCTCTTTCATTACATGCTCTCAGCGCTCGAAAACTATAAAAGTCACGAGATACAATAAAAAATGTTTAGTATTAATTTATAGTTTTATACCGATAAGTAAATTCTAAATTGTTTGGTTATATTCAATATAAGTTCGCGTTAGTGATGGCGTCCCAAATAGAAGATCCATGTGAAGAAACGTACGAATGGTTAAATGAAGAATTATTCGAACCCATATTCGAAAAGGAATTAAATTTAAATAAAACGGAATTTACGTTAAAACTAACTTCGGTTAAACCAGCCGTTGGTAAAGGTGAAAATTATATAGCGCAAGTAACACGAGTGCAAGTGGATGTTACACTTAGAAATACGAAAAGTAAGTGCGCGTAATGTGTCGTAGTGAATGAAAAATGTTGTGTATATATATGGTAATTTATAAATATTATGTTGTGCTTCACGTTTTATTATGTAAGCTACTCGTACTAACAAACGATATTAGATAATTGCATATAAGTCATAAATCACCATGACAGTGGCATTTAAGCATTTTGTATAGAATTTACTTCAGCCACAACAATTTAACGAACGATCAAATTCAGTTCCGACAATAACTTTAATCTTACTCAAAGCTATATAGTATAAATAGCTCTTTACACAACATTATACTTTCAAACGTTTTATTCAAAGCAACATAACAACCTATACATATGTATGCAACATTTAGGTCGCTTAACCAAGGTTAAATACTTAACCAGAGTTGCATTATCGGTTAAAGTCGACTTATAAATTTATGTTTGATTAAATATAGTATTTGGTTTAAAAATGTGAATGTCAAATGTAAAATGTTGAGTTAAAACCAAATTTGAATAAAGTTTGAAATTAATATACAAGGAACTTATGTAAGTTCAGTCTTTCAAATCAAGTTTAAAAAGAATTTAAATTTGAAAAATACTGACGAAGCTCTGGATTATCTTTTATCATTGCACCGATAATAATTGAAATATAATCTCTATAAATACCAATTCATATTGTCGGATTATATTTCAGACAATCAATCTCCTATTCTATTAAATAAGATAATTCAATTAATCTTGGCATTTTGCATTTTCGATGACAGTCAAAATATTTGATTACTATTTATGTATAAGTTATAATGATAAAGGTCAACTATATGTATAAATTATAATTCCGGTAAATGTTGATGAAGTTGATTACATAATATACGAATATATATATGTATGTATATGAATATATGAAAATTACTTAATGTTTCATTTAAATTACAGACCGGTATGTCGTAATCAAATTCCAAATATAATTTGAAGTTAGTTTACTGAAGTTTAATATGTAACTTTGAATGAAATTAGAACTCCCAAATTCATGAAAAGCTTGAATAAAATTTATATTTACCTAGTTGGAAATCAATTTGAATGAAATTGGAATACGAGAAATCCACTAGTTCCATTATCTAATTCCAGTCGTGATATTCGCGTGATCATGTATATTTCGATTATGTACTTTTTCAATAATCTATCAGAAGACTGCGTAATTGTGCGAATCTGCGTGATACATAAAACGAAGTGTCGGCATGTCGTGGCATTTTCATAACTGTCTCTATTTACTCTAGACCAGAAAGGGACACGATTAAATCGCAGAGAGATTTATTGCAACACGTCTCCAAATGCAATATTGACCTCCGATCATGCAGATGTCCTCATTAAAATCAACCTGAAAAAACGCATATGACAGACCTAAGTGGAATGCAATGCTTTTGTAAAAATTACAATCAGATGCATGAATCCGCATTAAACTAACTACATGTATCAGTTCTTGGCTAAAATGTATATGTAATTCATCATCTAAAAACAATATAACAAACGTATTCTCCATAAATCGGGTTAGCTTATTTTCTAGTGTCCAGCAATTAACACTAAATACATATTTCTGTATAGAGTCTTTAACAATTTAAACACCAATAATTTTTTCAGAACCAAAAAGCTATAGTTTCATAATTAAATCAGAGATATCGCACTCCGAAGCCTTTGACGAATGGGATGTTATCGAAAAAGAATTGATATACTATGCTGATAGTCTACCAAAATTAATTGCAATGGATGAAACCACCCAATTTACACCGCGATGCTTCTCCACCTCAGTCGAATTTAATAAATCTATTATCCTTGAAGATTTAACACAACTGGCCTATAAAATGCCTAACCGCTACAATGGCCTAGATTTTGAGCACTGTAAATTATATTTTGAAAAGTTAGGTGTCTATCATGCCCTCACCGCATCATACTACGAGAAATATGGCCGATTCAATGAACGATTCCATACATCTGTATTTAGCGAAAAAGCTAAAAATATTCATACACCGTTTATCGATGTAGTGTATCCTGTGTTTCTAGAAATATTCCGAAAATATGATAATCTTAAGCCATACTATGAGAAAATCGTAAGTCGAATATAATAAAAATACTTTTGAAATATGTACACAATTATTCTGAAATATTTGTATAATACACATAATAGAAGAAATGGGAGGGCAAACTATTTGGCGTGGCGCAGCAGCTAATGGAAGCTAAATATGATGAGTTTAATGTTCTAAACCATGGCGACTCGTGGACTAATAATTTATTATACAAATACGATGAACATAATAGACCGGTTGATTTACGCCTGGTAAGCTGGTGACCAAACAATCTGAGCATCAAACTACATATTTATTATATAGCAACTCATATCATAATGCAATTTTAGATAGACCACCAACTATCTGCATACGGATCACCTGTACAAGATATCTTATATTTCTTTATATCATCGCCTAATATTCAGGTACGCGAAAAAAAATTTGATGAATTGCTCCATGTGTATCACGAAAATCTGATAGTGAATTTAAAACGTCACGATTATCCCAAACCAATTCCAACATTGCGTGACTTACAGTTGGCGATTTTAAAAAAAGGATCTATAGGTTGCCTAATGGTGGTTGAAATTTTGGCATTCGTGCTGGTGGATACTAATGAAACTGGCCCATTTAGTGTGATTATAAGCAATAGTGAAGAAGGCGCGAAAATTCGTTATAATTTGTATAATAATTCACGTTATTTGAGAGCGCTGGAAGCAAGTTTAAAATTTTTAGATAATCATGGTCTGCTTATCGAATAAACTTTGTATATAAATAAAATAATTTTAAATAAAAGTATTATATATACGTAAAAGTGAAAGTTAATCGAATGAATGTAACGCTTATTTCAATCGAATTAAATCTTTAGAATTATTAATGAACATTAGAATTATAATTTATTGTTTTATAGCAACTTATGGTTTTATAATAAAATCGAACATACCGCAAATGGTTGATTTGGAGGATTTGAATGTATTCGAAAAAGAAATGGAATTCTATACCGATGTGGCACCAAATTTAGATAAAATCGATCAAAGTGTACGATTCTCACCAAAATGTTATTACGTTGGTCATGTTGCGGCAACAAAATTAATTATCCTGGAGGATATATCTCAAAAAGGTTTTAAAATGGCCAATCGATTAGCTGGTCTTGATTTAGAGCATTGTAAATTGTATTTTAGTAAAATAGGAGCGTTTCATGCACTTACCGCCGCTTACTACGAAAACAATAAGATTGGTACATGTTTTATGAGATCAACATACGGCGATGAAATGAAACCACTTTATGAGAAATGCCTGGAACTGAGCTATCCTCTATTTATGGATATGTTTCAAAAGAATGAAAATCTTAGACCATTCTTAGGAGCAATTGTAAGCTCCATATACAATTAAGATATATTTAAAGGTGGCTAAATAATTTATATTTTAACTTACAGAAAGGATGGGACGAAAAATTAATCAAAGCAGTAAAAGAAAAAACACAAATCAATCCGAATGATTTTAATGTCTTAAATCATGGCGATTCTTGGGTTAACAATATGCTATTTTCGTACGACACAAATCAATTACCTACCGACATTTGGCTCATCGACTACCAAATCGCGTGCTATAGTTCTCCAGTCATTGATATATTCTACTTTTTTGTTACGTCGCCAAATAATGAGGTGCGCGAAAATCATTTCGACGAACTCATACAAATCTATCACACGAATTTAGTGGCGCACTTAAAAAAGTACAATTATTCAAAACCAATTCCCACTCTAAATCAACTGCATGTGGATATATTAAAGAAAGGATTTTTTTCAACAATATTGTTGATCGGAATAGGTACAGTTGTTCTACTCGATGCAAAGGATACAGCACCAATTGATAAGATATTAGAAGATAATGAAAATGGGCATAAGCAACGTCAGAAGATGTTTAATAATCCTCGATACATTAAGATGATGGCGACTACAATGAAATTTTTACAAAATCGTGGATTACTGGACGTTTAAATTATATAGGCAACCGGCTGCGCTAAACAGTGTTAGATAAATAGGATCTCATTATAGGGCAATTAACTCAAATATTAGATAAAGAATTTGTTAATTATTAAATTTGTTTTATTTATGTAATGAAATGGAAAAGATTGTGCTAGTACAGATAAGAATACAAAACTAATAATATAAAGATTTATAGTTACAAATAGATAACCCAGATATACGTATAATAAACCGAACGATATTTGACGAATATTTAGTCGGAACTAAAAAACTTATCAGAGAAAATATTATGTCTTTCAAAAATCATATATGAGATTATGGTAGAGGTAGTTCTATCATGGTATTGTCGTAGTGGGATTCTGGTATACCATATTACATAATACACTGAACGTATAACAGTTTTTCATTATTTTGAAATATGCTCACATACTCGTACATAATTAAAAAGATTTTAATTAATTTTCTTCTGTTTCCATTTTAAATATTTTTTTTATTATTAATAATTCACATAAAATATACATTAAACTGTTGTTACTATCAATAATTAAATATAATAGAATATGTTGTGTATAAAGTTGTATTGATTTTCTATCGGCCGTTACACGGTTTAAGAGAATAAAATAAGTGAATTTTCCAAATAAAAAATTGACATTATATAATTTTCTAATAAATTTTCTTATATATGGATGACATTAGTTTAGATATTTAATTTAAAATTTTATTTATTTTTTATATTTACAGAATGACTTACTAAATTCACGAAAATTCGGAATACGTTGTAACACCTCGTACGTTATTTAGATTAAATTGGATGGATCGTTATCTTAAGTTTTTGTTGTGTGTTTCTTGATATGTGATTAATCCAAAATCATATAAACTGGGTGCTGGCTAATTTGCAATTACATTTTTATTTTTTTTTTATATTTAGGTATATACATTTTGGTAACATAATGTTGTGATGCTTCTGGATACGGGCGCGCATAACTTATTTTCAAATTAATCACATAACTCTGGCACAGTATGACTACTAAAGTTCAACTACATAACTAAATGCAAAAGTTTTGCAAATTAAAATCTAATAACTAAATTAAAACATAAATTAATTAGTAAAGGCATAACATATTTGTGTGTGTGTGTGTGTGTGTGTGTGTGTGTGTGTGTGTGTGTGTGTGTGTGTGTGTGTGTGTGTGTGTGTGTGTGTGTGTGTGTGTGTGTGTGTGTGTGTGTGTGTGTGTGTGTGTGTGTGTGTGTGTGTGTGTGTGTGTGTGTGTGTGTGTGTGTGTGTGTGTGTGTGTGTGTGTGTGTGTGTGTGTGTGTGTGTTTGTATGTGTGTGTTTGTGTATTTGGCATTTTCAGTTTCTAAAGACAATACTCTAATTTATATTACTTTCTAATTGTTTAACAATATGTTTTAACACAATCGCTGTTGCTTCACTAGCATTTGGTATCAGAAATCGATCCATATCAGTGATCGACAAGGTTTCCCCATTCACCCCATATTTGAAGGTGATCAAATCACGATGCCGTTTTTTAGCCGTTATTTTAACAATACTCGAGAGAGGTCGTCGAACAATCACTTGAGCTGTATCTTTTTTATTTAAATCGCGTAACACAATTAAATGTGTTTTCGTGACTATCAAATGGCTGTCGTACATGAAACCGTTCATATGAACTTCCTGGCAACGAAAGAAATTCACAATGTCCGACGATTTTAGGTAGTTGGATAGTGAGACAATTTCCTTGGTATTCGGCTCATCCATTGTGTTATCATTATCATTGTTCACGATATTATCTTCATTATCGTCATCGATACTGAAAACAGGAGCAACATTTCGATATCGCTTGCCATTCTTCTCGTTACTTGACACATGTTTTTCCTGCAAAACTTGATTATTCCCACCGGCCTGAGCATTCGATGCACTTTGCGTATTCGAATTAGGATTCACAATATAGTCGAATAATTTGTCTTTTACTTCATTCGTTTTAGTTTTCATAGCAGCCGATAATTTACTGAACAAATCGACCGATTGTCGCTGTGATGATGTAGATGAATTCGACTTAACACTGGACGACGTGGGCTTATTCCGTCCCAATGGCATGCTATTATTGTTTACATTGTTGTTGTTAAAGTAGTTACCTTCACTGCATATTACACATTTTAGAGGGTCATGATCTTCTAAACAATCGGCCATATGCTCTCCGAAATAATCATGTATCGAATTGTAACCGCCCGTTAGCAATGAGACGAATTGTGTATTCTTTTGCAGAAATGATGCAACAACCATATGAGTATACTGGTCTTCATCCAAGCGGCCCGATCCCATGAAACATAAATGTTCACCGCCCGCATTTGAATTTGCTTCGATGGCTTTTTTCTGTGCTCGCAATAATCCTTGGACGGCAGTAGCAAATGCAACCGGTTCTTGTAGCATTAAATTACTATCTAAATGGAATGCAGTTGATAGATGACCAGCATTATACTGTTCGGCAGGGCGACAGTCGACTAAAAAAAACCGTACTGCATCCGGATGTGGATTTTCCATTGAGGCGTTCTCAACCAGCTCGTACACTGAGACGGGAAGACATAGCGCCTGTGATATAACCGTGTCCGAATTCATATCGGATTGAGCACCAAATAGAGCTTTAAGCAGTTCCGTTTTGAATGAGGAAGGTGTTTTCATCGAATAATACTGGGCCAATGAGCAAAAATCGACAACATCATCTAGTTCCAAGGCGGATGGCATATTTCGTACCAATTCGATAATTGAATCCTTATCGTCGTTCTTCATCGCCAATATTAAATCACGTCCGTTGATCAGCATAATCAGACTGAGAAAGAATACTAAGA
This sequence comes from Tipula unca, assembly GCA_951394425.1. NCBI lineage: Eukaryota > Metazoa > Arthropoda > Insecta > Diptera > Tipulidae > Tipula > Tipula unca. The sequence goes on from OX596381.1 coordinate 193,661,234, forward strand.
ATGGGTCGGTCTGTTGAAAATACAAGTCCCACATAGATAGCACCACAGGAAGGGTACATGTTGTGGCAAATAAGCTCTGGAACCATGTTAAGGAATATAAATCTGGTGTGACTCGCTTTGTATCGAGCATCGAGCACAACTCTGGATCATGATACTGAATCAGTAAACGAAATACATGAAAAACGTTCCCTTTTTTCACGCAACCTTTTGGAATGTACGTGTCCCGAATACTTTCGAATAGGTTATAGGTTTGAGATCGTTTTAGCTTTAATGAGAGCAATGGCAGCAATAGCTCAATCCATCCATTATTCACTTCATAATTTAATTTTCGATTTTTACAGTAGAATGTGAGAATCGATTCAAGATCTGAAATCACTGATAATTTTTCATCTTCGTCGTTGCCCAGCTTCTCGACGAATTGATTGCAGTCCTCCCGTAAATTCTTTTGAAATGGCAGATCAAATATTTCGTTGAAATGCACAAGTTGATCGGGTTTGTGGCGTACATCTAAGCACACTTGCCACACATCGGGCCGAAGTGATGCGGGTATTGCTTTACCGCGACATATTGAATAGATTTCGTTGACGGTGCAGTCATCGAGGAGAGCGGATTCGAGTTCGATTAACCTGGAAATGGATAGATAAAACAAAAGTTTGTTAATATTTTGGATTGATAATCTTTCGTTTTGGTTGAATCACAGAAATACAAAAGAGAGAGGGCTAGTAACAGTTCATAATCTCTGCAATTTATTTTGAAATCGTTCAGAACCAATCAGAACAGCAAATACATGTGTTACCTAAGCAACTTTTAACAGACCTTGATAAATTAGGCGCATGATAACACGACCTACATACAATCAAGAAAAATCGAAAATGCATTTTGAAAGCATAACACACAGGAAAAACCTACATTTCGCCACCCATCGCAACACTCTTACTTTCATCCACGACATAACAAAAATTCCTCCAAAAATATCTTCAACAGAATCGAAAACACGTCACACCAAATTAGTCAATTGAGTGTGATTTTTAAGTAAAAATTAAATACTGCAGCAATCAAGATAAGAATTAAATCAAATCGTAATTTCTATCATAATTTATCAAAAATCCGAATCGACATTCCAATTTTTCCACCAAAAACTCCCGCACACACACCTCACCGTTACTTACCACAAATTATCGTCCATTATACAAGCAATTATTCCACTACACACGTATTTGATTTTTTGTTTGTTTTTTGTATTATTATTCAATCTTAATTATATTTTAAAAAGACATTTTTGGTATTTTGTTAATTATTTAAAAGAATTTTGTTTCGATTTATTTTTGTACAAAGCAAAAACACAATGAATTCCGTCACTTTGCAATGTGTCAATAAAATAAGTCAACACTAGATTGGAGTGCCATTAATTTCAAATGTGGTAAGTCCGAGAACTAAAAATATGAATAACTTTATCGAACAAATCCAGGGTGTAGCGTAATTTTGACATTTAATGATTTTGTTAACTATTTTTGACTGTCGGCTGAGGTACATTTTGTACTTTATCAAGTAACAATATGTCTAAAGATTGTAAAACACAGTTAAAAGAGGCTAGAAATGCTATTAAAGATAAGGAGTTTAATGTGGCTGTTAGAATTTGTAAAGTAAGTTGTCATTTAACCGGTAAATGGTAATACAGATTTATTTTTGACGTTTCTTCGTAGGAGATTCTAAAAGCTGATGATAAGAATTACATGGCACTGGTACTGATGGGTGCGGCATACCAAGATTCGGATAAGGAAGAGGTAAGTTTTTGAATAGTACACCAACCGGTATAATTAATTACCAAAGATTTTCAAATTAATATTACTTCAGACCACTAAATTATGGTCCGCGAAATTTTTTGAACAATTTAACACGAATAATGCTATTAACTAGGGCAAAATCTTACATGTTAAGACGTTGAATATAATTAAGAACATTGAAATTGGAATAGATCTTAATATAGATAACATTTTTTTGATAATCTATTTTACAGGCTGCCAAATGTTTAACAAAGGCTTGTGATTGTTCTAAAGATCCTACTGTAGCATTACAAGGACTCCTAACTTGTGCCAGTCCCGTCGATCTTCCAAATGTAATTTCTAAACTTCTAAAACTTACCCCAGATCGTTACGAAGATCTACACAAGAAACTGTGTACGACCGCACAAAATTCTGAGCAACTAGAAGTATGTATCGAAATTTTCAACTCTGAAGTTACCGCAAACCGTGATAATGAGGCCAGAATAAATTCTGCTTATGATTGTCTAGCCGAAATATATATACGATCATCTAGCGAGGTTAATGATAAATGGGTTGACATAATCGAGAAATCACTGGAATACAAATTAGAAACACCCGATGTGTCAGTTGAATGCGCAAAGCTATATCTCAAACTATTATACAAACTCAAAAAATTCGAGAAATTAGTCGAAAAATCGTTAAAAATAATCGAAGTTACTCCAACCGATCTAAACGCATTGGAATGGATCTGTAAAGTATACTCGGAAAAATATACCAAACCACTATTCAACGAAATTGATATGAGCACTCCAATTGAAAATTTGCTCAAAATTCAATCGTCATCATTACTGGGCCTAATTGCTAAAGGTATATGGCTGTATAAACAAAATAACTTCTCAATATCAAAAGAAATTCTAGAAAACGTAAACAATCTTCAACCGAATTGGAGTATCTGCCTTAAATTACTGGTCGATCTGAGTTTTAAGGTGGGCGCATTCCTCCAGACGGAGATTTACATCCGAGAATTGAAAAATGTCACGCTTAAGGATGAGGTTTTACTTTGCAAATCACTGATTGAGCAAAATGATCGCGCCAAATTACCAGAAGCGATTCAACTTTGTCGTGATCTAATCCCACAGTTAAATGGAGACCAACAAGCAGAAATGATTTTCTATTTGGCCAAAGCTTTAATTTATAATGAACAATCGAGTCCGGCCAACAAGACGCTCGAAAAATTAATGGCAATCGGTAAACTTGATTATCACACATTAGGCTCAGCTCTAAACTCGCGAATTGCTGGTACATACGATGAAAGCATAAAAATGTTAGAAGAAAATCAAATCGAGTCCACCGAGTTCTATCTAGAACTAGGTAAAAATTATTTCTTTGTCGAGAATTTTAATAAAACGTTAGTTTCGCTACTCAAAGCGACCAAATTGGAGCCATACAATTCGGAATGTTTTTTCTGGTTAGGAAAACTCTACGAGCGGATAAATGACGTACAACGAGCCCAGAAATGTTACGAAAAATCATTAAACCTCAATTTGAATAACAAAACCTGTGTTATCAATTTAAGCGCTATTTATCGCAAAAATAACGAGTTTAAAGCGAATCACGTGCTGCTCGAGAATTTAACAAATGTAGCCGTGGGCAAAGAAAAAGTTTGGTCACTTCGACAGCTTGGCCTTAACTATTTATCACTTATGAATCATACCGAAGCCATAAATATATTCCGACTTGCACTACGATACGATTCAGCGGACATTCCAAGCTGGGAAGGTCTTGCCGATTCATATTTAGCTCGCGGGTCGTATAACTCCGCTTTGAAAGTCTATCAAAAGGTTATTGAACTGGACCCTTCTAGTTTATATCCACATCTGCAAGTCGCCAATATCAACTCAACACTTATGATGTACACCGAAGCGATTGAGCATTACGAGAAAATTTTAGAAACGGATCCCAATTATTTTCCCGCCTTAAAAGGTATCGCAGAAACGCATTTGGGATATGGGAAAAAATTGTTTACGCAGCAAATATTTGGCCGTAGTCGTGATGAAGCACAGAAGAGTGTGGATTATATTTTAAGGTAAGTATTTGTATCAGACTTTTATACGAAAACTAATTTATCATACCCTCCTTTTTCAGGGCTATTCAACTGAAATCATATATTGCATGCTTTTGGCGTCACCTTGCGTTTTCATTAGACTTTATAGCAAATAATCCTCTAAAGTATGCATTCGCTCAAGTTCCTGGCACTTTAGCTGGGGTAAACGAAGTTGAAACAGTATTAGAAGGCGATAAATTATTCGATTTAGCGTCGAAGTGTTATTGCCGTGCCATTAAAATCAATTCAAATGATTCGTTACTTTGGTACGATCTAGCACTTAACTACTACAACCGTGCGCTCCGTTCGTCGACCGATGATAACCTTAAATATTTCAAGCTAAGTCTAGAAACCATAAAATACGCTATTAATATGAACTCGACTCGCTGGATGTTTTGGAATTTAATGGGATGCATTGTGTCCACCAAAGAGCTAAATAATTTACCATTGGCACAGCACTGTTTTATAAAAGCAGTGACGATCGATAAAAAGAGTTACACATCCTGGACTAATTTAGGTATCTTATACTTACTGCAAAATGAGATCAAACTTTCGAATAAAGCGTTCAGTATGGCACAACAATCGGAGCCAAATTACGTAAATGCTTGGGCCGGTCAAGCCACTGTTGCCGAATTAATATCGGAAGAGGAAGAAGCTCTAGATCTATTTCGACATTGTACTCAACTTGGATTCCATCCAGAATCGGCTATCGGGTATGCGCATTGGGTTTGTTCGATTTTGAGTGATAAACAGAAAATGGAAAAGCCTCATTATCAGTATGCCATCGAAAACATGTATGCTGTGCCCGTGGCATTAGACTCAATGGACTGGTATTGTAAATACGATGGTGCAAAGGCGACCGTTGAATCGCTTTGCTTTTTGGGATATTTGAACTATCAGAAACAATTATGGATCCCGGCAATCAAAGCTTTTACGCTAGCAGCTGAAAAAGCGGAAGGTGCTTTAAAAGACAACCTACTTTGTAATCTAGGCTACAGTTGGTTAAAAGTGAATAATCCTAAAGAAGCGATCAAAGCCTTTAATGCTGTAACCGAGGCTTCTTTCAAATCAACCATTGGTCTCGCACTGGCTTATTTTAAAGCGAAGCAATATGAAGATTCATATACTTTATACGACAGTGCCTTACAATGGCTAGCCACTAATGATGTCGAAAAATCTATGATTCTTATCGCAATGTCGTCCATGGTATACGATTTTCAAGGCACACAAGATGCCAAAACTTTACTATTTCAATGTATCAGCTTAGCTTCACCGCCTATCGAAGGATTGTATTCGGCATGTGCTTTAGGTATATTACATCAAGACACGCAGCTCTCTGAACTCGTATTACAGGAATTAAAAAAGTATGAATACAACCAGAATCACTGCCACCACATAGCCTTTTTTAAATCGCAGATCATTTTAATAAATGAAAATAAGAAAGCGGCCCTTCTCTATTTATTATCCCAGATACATTTAATCCCGAACAATGCACAGCTAAGAAAAGTTTTTGTCAAATTTTTGCTCCAGAACTTCCCCGATGACGAGAAGTACGCAAAGTCGGCTAGTCGAATTGCACAAAGTTCGATTATCCTGGATCTTAAGAATATGAAGTATGTAATAATAATAATTAAAAACCTATAAAACTAGATTATGCTACTTTTGTGCTACGTTTCTAGGAAAAATACATCAACCGATGCCGCAAAGTCGTTGGCCATGGCCAGTGATGCAATGAAATTGATCGATCAAAAAGAACGCAAGATTTTGGCCCAAAAGGCGATTCACATCAATCCGACGTGTAAAGAGGCATGGGGTGCACTTATTAGATGTCGTTAATTAAATTTTGTATAATTTATTTTATTATTAAATAAATGCAGTTTTTTATGGCGTTTTGAAAAAATTTAGTACATAAAACTTTTTTTAGTACAATTGAAACTGTTATAATTGTTCAATAAAATTACTAGAAACGTGTGACATCAATTTGAAGTTGACAGTTTTCACTTCGAAATATTCGTTTAATATAATATACGAATAAATAAATATATTTAATTTAATTTTTGCTATTTCAGTGGTATAACAATTGTCTTGTATATTTGGTGAGTCATTTTGAATTTTCACATTTTTATCGTTACTTTTTTTGATTTATCTTTAATCGTAATTTTACAACTTATTTAAGATTAAGTACGATTTTACACACCGAACTCATCGTGGACCATGCTTTAAAGATAGCAATTTATTACCATCCTGCGATGTGGAAACTGTGGCAATTAATTTTTACGCGAAAAACAACGCACAATTCTTTCTAATTTAAACTTCCAGTAAAAATATTACGAATTTAATTTTATTAATTCTATTGAGTAGAAGAATAATAAATTATCGAAATTTACAATGTTACTAGTAACAACGGAAGACTGATCATCTTACCTAGACTGTGTCCGAAACCTGTGATAAAAAATCGTGAATTAATTTTTTGACATTTGTTTGATAATTATTCCTCTACATTCACGATTTTTTATTATGCTGTCCGAAATGTGTAATAAATCTAACCCCCACCTAATAAGTTTTTTCCCCACGTAATATATGTCAATTTTAGTTTTCATAATCTCAAATTTTCTGTGACAACTAATAAATTTTTAAAAAAATTAATATTCAAATAATGGATGCGGTAATCCTTTTAATGTCGCGTTATTATTATTATATGTATAAATAATTTTATAATATATAATTATGTATGTATAAATCATATGTTGCACATGCGTACACAAATTATTCGATAGCTGTCAAAAATTATCATAGTAATAGCAATGCCTCTATATTACAAGCCATGACACACGATTTTGATGTAGTATGGGTGTAGGGCTATTCGTTTCTTTTTTTTATATGAAATGATGAAATTTACTATGGGATTTTTCAATAGGCAGATTTTGGAAGGCTTTTATCTTCTAGTTATAGTGCAATTTTTATTTTCAATTTTCTATGAGATAAGTAAAATTTATCTGAGAAGAGCTTGAGATAGTTATAAATTCATATTGTTACATTTTTAATTGATAATTTTTAGTTTTTGTAAAACTACTTTTTTTCTAAACAGTTTGTTTTCGTTTTTTGGTTTGTTTATCAAAAATCGTGTGCCGATCTGGTACGAATCATTTAAAACGAGCATTTGTTTTTTTTATGTAATGATTTGTATTCTTTTTGTTTTGACGCAGGGTGATGATTTTTTTTTATAATACTACAAATAATAATACAAGAAAATACAAAATACATAAATATGTATATATATATATTTGTGTATATATATATAAATATATATATATATATATATATATATATATATATATATATATATATATATATATATATATATATATATATAAATATATAATATATATATATATATATATATATATATATATATATATATATATATATATATATATATATATATATATATATACCTATATATATATATATATATATATATATATATATATATATATATATATATATATATATATATTATACATATATACTGTAAATACATAATTCGTGTCACTGTTATACATATGTACTGTGCAAAATAGAAAGTAAATTTCAATTAAGATAATACATAAATTATGCACTTAAAATTTGTATGTATGTACTTATCTTCTTAAATTATCCATTCAATTATGTTGATTTTTTAATTTATGTTTACAACAAAATCATAAATTATAAATAAAAAATAAATAAATAAATTAAATAAATTATCCATTCAATTATGTTGATTTTTTAATTTATGTTTACAACAAAATCCGCCATATACCTGCTTTCATGCAATTCTCAAAACAATGAGAAAAAAAAACTGAAAATTTCATTAACAAGAAATAATAAAAAAATTATCACCCTGCGTCACAACAAAAAAAAACAAATCATTACATAAAAAAAAATCAAATGCTCGTTTAAACGGTTCGTACAAAATCGGCACACGATTTGTTATAAACAAAACAAAAAACCAAAACAAACTGTTCAGAAAAAAAGTAGTTTTACAGAAACTAAAAATTATCAATTAAAAAAGTATCAATATGAATTTATAACTATCTCAAGCTCTTCTCAGATACCAAAATCAGCCTATAGAAAAATCCCATAGTAAATTTCATCATTTAATATAAAAAAAAAGAAACGAATAGCACTACACCCATTACTAATGATTTGATTTTTTTTTACTTGTGTCGAGGCCTATAATATAGAGGCATTGGTAATAGACTCGAATAATTTGGGTGTGTTCGGTATTATCAAGTAAATGTCAAATAATTAGTTCACGATTTTTTATCACAGGTTTCGGACACAGTCCTAATATTGAAATCTACAAAATTGATAAAGTAAGAGTTCCAACTGACATTTTTGAACATTTAAAGTGTATAATTTTAAATTTTTCACACTTAATATTTTATTATCAATAAATTATTACAATTTTCTATTATTTAATTTTTCCATAAATTACTACAATTATTTATACGAGTACCTTACTCATTTAAAATTCTTCAATATAGTAAAATATGAGTATGACGTATTTAGTATTGCCTGAAACTGAACTAGTGACATTGGGTAGATTTTACCAATCATGATCTGTACAACAAAAGATTTTTATTTTTGTTATATATTATATAGATATACATATATTTATAATAAATACCTGTAACGGCTTCTGTGACCTTAACATCATCAAATAGATAATTTGTTTAGTGCTTTTATCGAACGTATACCACCTGGATGAGTATGCAGCAAATCCAACTTTATAGCCCTCCTCAACTAATTTATCGCTTGCATAGTAAAACATAAATAGTTGGATGAGTATTATAACAAAGGCCGATATTATAATAAGCATCTGAGGTATAGTACTAACAGTAACCAACATATATAACAGATTACAAATTATTATCCCAAAACAAATAAACTCGACCAACGACATCATACTGAAAAGCTCATTAACATGATTTACATAATTATAAATTTCGGTATGTAACTTAACACATCGTTTTAAATTTTCTTTGAACGAAATCATTGATCCATTAAATCCCAAATGTCCCAAATTATAATGTAAATTTTTTAGTTGTACCATACCAAATGATATGCACGTGATAAAAATATTCGTATACGGAATATAATAAAATATACTAAACATTGGTACAGCAATTTGATATGTCTGCACAACTTCAAAGTATGGTGTTACAGTGATATTAAGCCCATCGGGAATAAATATTTCGAAAATCAGAATTCCTTTAAACTGAACCAAACGATGTATTACAAATGCAAAACATATCATAAACGTTATAGCATAATTTATGATTGAAAAACGTTGCGTTAATCGTGTATAGTAATTTAAAATTGCCAATTCTTCTGGACTATTGGTGTCCAATATTTCACTGTAGCGTATATCGATCCATTCCATAAAATTTTCGAGCATTACCCTTTTCGATATAATAAATAAAGCTCGACCCTGTGTAATAGCAGCAAAATATATACGCATAGATAATAAATACAATGTATAAGTAATTATTACAATTATTTAGCTTACCATAAAAGAAAACAATATAATACTAAAATAGACATTGAATATGATCGTGTCGAAAGATGCACCCATTAACGAATCGAAAACACCAAGCCATTGAAGTATAATCAGTAAAGTGATCGGAATGATTAAAATATATCGACGGTAGTTATGATGACGTATCATTGCCCAAAATAGTAGAATTTTTACATTCAATGATAAAATTGGGCAGGTTTCAATCATTTTGATATGTTAACGATGGTACTCAATAAAGAACTATTATGGAGTAGACATATGGTATCGTTTTTATATAACGTTATAAGACTTTGATGCGGTTTTTCCTTTTTTTGACAGGTAATTGTCGGTGTTTTATGGAACATTGATTGAGACATACATATATGTTAAATATAGGGTGTATCCCGGTCAAACAGTTTGCCGTTATAACTAGGCTGACCAGATATTTTCGAACGAAAAAGAGTATGTTTACAATGTTTAAATATTTGAAGACGTGCCAACCAAGCAACAAACAATTTTTGTAGTTCATGCAGTCCAGCTACTTCCAGGCAATTATTTCTTTCGTTATTAAATCAGTCCCTGATTGCGAGCCAAATTAATCCAATCAAGCTGATCCAAAAATCGTTATTTTGTTTTTATTTTAATTAGAAATCGAACCGATAGAATAATCACTGTGTTATTTTAGGACTAAGACTATGTATAAATTTTAACACTGTATATTTGTATATAAGTATGTACCAGTAATGTCCGCAAATTTCGAAATTTTACGAAAAACGGATTATAACAATTTTTTTCTAAAATTCGATAATAAAGTTTTAACATTATGTTTTGAGCTGATAATTATAGTTAAAATTATCTTTACAATTTTGAACCTGACAAATGTAAATTAATAAATATGTAATAAGTTTTAAAATATAAAATCTTGTTATTCTGAAAATTTCCTTCGAAAAATTATATAAAAAATTTCTGAAGCCGCAATAAATTATATTTTAGAATTTAGAATTTACCATTTTTGAATAAACTATAAAATTTCAAATTTAAAATTTAATAGTTTAGGATTTTGAAACTATAATTAAAATTAAAATATTATAATTAGACCTCAAATTAAAAATTAAGAGTTTAGGCTCAACATATCGAATTTCAAACGTCGATTTGGGTTCTCAGTTTTAAGTAATTTGAATTTTGATATTTAAAATTATTTAGAATGTAAAAGTTACGTAAATTTCGTAAATTAATGTCAAGCTACTCATGTAAGATAATTTAAAGTTTAATTTAAAAAATTAAATTAAATAAAATTTTAATTTAGAGTTTATAATTTAAATTATTTTGAACAATTTTAAATCGGAATATTTTAAATTTAAAGATAAATTTATTTAATTTAAAATTTATAGTTGGGCATAGAGAGTTTAGAAACTTTAGATTTTAATACTTATGTGAAATTTGTGTCTTTAGAATTATAGTTTGGATTTAGAAATTTTATAATTAAAATTACATTTTAACAATTAAAATTTTTTTAATTTTTAATCAATAATTAAATTTTAAGTCAATCATATTTTCTAATTTCAGGTATTTAAATTTTGTATTAACAATTTAACCTTCTTTGCTATTTCTATAAAATATATTCCTGATTTGAAATTCAACTTTTTATCGATTCTAAATTCTTTGGAGTCAATATTTTCCAGAAAAAGAGGAATCTCAGATCTGTTCAGACTCTGAATTTTGTGTTCCAATATTCTTCATATGACAATAAACTTAAACTCTACTGTTCAATACCGCTTATTGCATTTAGTTAGCCTAGTTTTTAACCCCTTTTTAATAGTGTGCTACAAATTTTTGAAAATATAAAAGTACCAAGGTGCTAGGTATACTCTTGCTAAAATCATTCAATCAAAAAGCAAAATATGTTTATGTAGGCTATATGGCAGGCGTTTATAAAAATGAGCATCGAACAAGACATATAGCGTATCCTATTGAATACCAAATTTTAGTCGACCCTGCCAATCACTCATATTATAGTAAAACTCACGAAAAATTGTTTACATGTTAGTGTAAATCTATGGTTTTTCCATAAACATAGCTCTTCTGGTATGCTTTTTTAATCCAAACTTAATGTCAACAACTCGTGGAACGTATATACATTTTTGAATATCTATAGTATGTATTTCTACAGCAAAAGCTGATGTTATATCAGTTTATACTAGATTCTCCATTCTAAATTCGGTTAAACGCGATCAGCTATACAAATGGCTTAGTATACATCACAGCACAAGTACGCTAAGGTTCTAGGTTAACTTCCAATCCTATACAGCTCCACACCCAGTTCAAATTGGAACCTCATACTATTTAATGTTTCTTTTAATTGTTAAAACAATAACACATGTTCGATGGTCGAGATACTTTAGGAGGTTGCTCCTATTATAAATGTGTTGTCCGGTTTCGGACTTCTCAAATTAACTACACAATAACACACAGTTAATATGACAATTTATTTTTATTTATTTATAACTTTTTATTTATTAGTTGTGTATTTATTATAAATTATTTATTTATTATAATATTTATTTGTTTAATTTATTTAATTATTTAATTTTTATATATTTATTTTTTATCACCACCATACACTATGTATAAATATGGCAGACTTGTTGTCTTTGCAAAATCCAAATCGTAATGGACGATAATATATTGTATTGTGTTGTTGTATGATGACGTCGCCTTCGTGTCCAAATATACATGTCGTATATTGGAGAGGGAACAGATGCGCCGGCGACGGTCGACATTGCACTTTTGTTAAATGCATGTGAATTATTATTGCATCACCGAACATTGTTAGTTCGTGGTGATGTTGGTTGGATGGCGATGGTTTTACTATAAATGTTTTATAGTAATGGTTCGGTTATTGGATAGTGTTGGTTGGATAGATGTATATGTGATGGGGTTAGTGAACGCTTAATTCAAATAAGTTGGATTATATTTGAATTTCACTAATTGTTTTGTTTGTGGCAGAATCGAATATCGGTGAGTCGAATATTCGAGCTGCTACAATACTTTGTTGGGTACATGTTAAAACTTGAATACGATGATGTGTTAATGTACGCCTAATGTTGTATACTATTATATATCTTTGTGGCATAAAAGTATTAAATCAAAAAAAGGTTAAGATCGTTTTTACTTATAACAAACAGTAACGAAACTTGATGAATTTTTACCTAACAAACAAAAAGAGCACTAATACTCTTGAAAATAGTATATTTGGTCTCTTTATAGTTATAACATTATATTCTCATTATAGTATATCAAATATTTCTAGAATTATTTGCATATCCCATATTTAACCAAAAATCGGAAGCTTTTGTGAATAACTGGGTTGAATTAGCGTATCCCTCGAACTATAGTTATTCTTCTTATGGTATATATGCTTGAGTGATTTAATTTAGAGGGACACTTGGCGAAGGTATGGTAGAGTTTAAAGAAGAGGAAAGTTTTCTATGTGTAAATACAACTATTATATCGCCGCTCAAGTACAGCAATTTAATGCATATGTATATAATTGTAGGTGACAGATTTAAGTAATAATCGTAAATCATCGAGTCAAACATTAAATTTAACGATATCAAAAGCACAAAAATTTTATTTCACTTTCTTATGAATTATTATGTGTACTAAGATGTTTACTTTGAAGTGCTAGTGGTATGCTATATATGTCAATTGAGGTGTACATAGGCTTGACCAATTTGTTGTAATATACGATAAGTCTAGGTTAGTCGTACAAATTATACACATATGTATACCTATACTTATGAATGATTTAGCGTAATAAACCAGGAACCAAATCTTTGTGATAAAATATAAAATATCACTTCCCTTATACATGCATATACATATGTATATATATATATATATATATATATATATATATATATATATATATATATATATATATATATATATATATATATATATATATATATATATACATAATATATAATATGTATACTAAAAATGAAAGAAAGTTTCTTGATTCTCATTTGAAATTTGATAGTTTTTGAGAAACTTTATGATTTATAGTATCAAACAAATCATTGTCATCATCGTTGTGTTAAAGAATTTATATTAAGACAATTAAAGAAAACAGAATTATGACAAATGTTGGTAATGGTAAAGTGAAATTATTATTATTATAAATATTTATCACAACACTGTATTACTATTATATATGTATATATATATATTATATATATATATTATATATATATATATATATATTTAGTATATATATATATATATATATATATATATATATATATATATATATATATATATATATATATAAATATATATATATATATATATATATATATATATATATATATATATATATATATATATATATTATATATATATATATATATATATATATATATATATATATATATATATATATATATATATAGTTATACAGTATTGTGATAAATATGTATACGTATATATACCACCAGCAATTACGTAAAATTGAAAATTCACATGAAAAACTTGTGTACAAAAATGACATATAAACCACAATTCAACCACATTTCACTGTAATAAATACTTTTTGTTATATATACTTTTATATACTCGTGTAATTGCTCAATTAGAAAATTGAAAATAATTTAATTGATTTGAGAGTGTATATGTATTTATGAACATGTGTACTTGTATAGGGTTCTTTTAATTTTGAAATTGCAATAAGATATTATGTTTGGAACAAAACAATTTATGATTTATGACAAAATGCCTGAAATCTATTTATATACGTATGAACATAACCGGGATCATTTCCCAAAAATTGTTTACAATTTCTACGTAGATCGCATCTGTAATACATTTTGCGGCAATTTATTTATGTGATGTCCTTCAATTCGCGATTTCACAGTCAGTTGTTATAACTACCATCATTAATCATCGCGGAAATGGTAATTGCATCATCCATTAATAGAATTTCTGAGTCAAAAATCAAAATTGAATATTAAATAAATATACATATTTAAATTTATGTGTATAGAATTGTTATAGTATGTGTATTATCCAAATTGTTTTTGGATATCGACAGTTAAAATTAAATTTTATTGTGCAAATTATACCAATAATTATACCAACAATCTAGGAGTATCTAAATGAACACCGGTTATTTGGCCAGACTACATACGACATTCCTGCTCGGCCTACAGAAGTCCATCAGGAACTGAAGAAAAACGGGTAACAAAATGAGGCAGCATTATCCTCAATATAAAATAATGTGTCAAAGAACCACACCATTGGCTTAAATTATATGGGAGCTATACCTGCAAATAGTTTGAAACTGACAAAAGCGCTATCAAGTTCTAAGGAGTTCAATAAATTTTGTAAATCTATTTTTTATTACTCTATTTATTCGACATTTAATACACACTTGTTTTGACAATTTTAAAACATGGAAAATATTGAACAACGTGATGTGATTAAATTCCTTGTAAAAGAACATAATACTTCTAAGGATATCGAAAGAAGAATGAAACATGTTTACGGAAAATCTAGTCCGTCTTATAAAACAATACCGAAGTGGGTCCGTCTATTCAAACAAGGTACAGCGTCGCTCGAAGATGATCCCCACAGCGGAAGACCGGTAGACGTTGTTTCTCATGAAATGGTCATTTTAACCGAGGGTCTTATATTGGAAGACAGGCGGATCACCTTTTCAAAATTAAGTATAATATTAAATATATCTATTGGCAGTATCAGCACAATTTTACAAAATCATCTTAAGCTGTCAAAAGTTAGTGCATGATGGGTTCCCCGAATGTTGACTATGGACCAAAAAAAATATCGAGTGGAAACTTCAAATAAAGTAATTTTAGAAATGAGATAATGGCAACAATTTTTTGGGATTCTGATGAAATTTTGATGATTTACTACTTATCTCATAAGACCACAATAACAGTGGCTTATATTATATGCGAGGCTTTTGAATAAATTGAAAAACACTATCAGGAAAAGCGACGAGGTCAAATGGGCAACAAATATTGCTTTTACATAACAATGCACCAGTTCATAAGGCGAATGTTAAAAGAAATCATTTCTACGAGAAATCATACAAAGCGATCCCTTTTATAAAGTTGCCACGGCTTGGAATGACGCGCCGACACGGTACGCATTACGCAAGATAAGTAACTTTTCAATTAAACCATTTGAGCCCGGTGCTATATATAAAGGGTTGGGCGCACTGTTGCGACGTTGCGAACAGTTTGCGGTAACCAGTAAATTTATTATTACATATTCCTGTATATACACAACCAAAAAGCAGAAGCTTTTGTGAATAATTAGGTCAGTCGATTTGTCGCATACACCACGAACTATATTCAGATTGTTTCCACAGAAGACAATAAGAACTCTATAGAATACACGCAGTTGAAGGTGCGTACATGATACAAAAAATAAAAATTCTCATGCATTAAAATTCATCACGAAGTTAGCTGAAAATAGCTCAAAATGAAAATTCTTTGTTTATTTACAAATAACCGAGCAACAACACAAGTTGCTATTTTTGGATTTCTTAAAAAGGAACATTTTTTAGCCAAAAGATGTTCCATTGACATATAGCAACACAAGCATAATTTTCAGTTTTGCTATTATGGCTATCCTGGTGAAATTTTATTCGAGTTGAAAATATTTCAACTTATATAGCTTACTTCTTGGTCAATTTTTGTGCACCAGAATATTCCTTTTTGTATCATGTACGGACCTTCAATGGAATGGTTCTGCGGTTTAATAGAAGATTAGATAACCATTGAGCGAAGGTGGTATATATCAACGCTCGTGTAAAAAATCGTGTAAAACAAATCGTTTACGTAACTTCCAAATGGTGTAAAATATATAGTACAGTTTATGATAATTTAAATTTTTTAATCATTATTATTCAAAATAGCTTAAACTATATGATAAATAGACCGCAGTACCAGTAGACATCTCTGGGGTTGGAGGTACAAAATTTTAAAAATCAATCAAAATCAAGTACCTTTTAAATTTCATAAACAAATAGAAACGTTCATCAGAATTTAGTTTGCTTAATCACAATAATCCTAGTTGGTCTAATTATTAAACAGTTTTAATAAAACGTTAAATAAAAAGTTGGTCAAAACTATTCGAAAATATACTAAATATACATCGTGGACATGTCTAGGATAGGCAGTAAAAATTATTAAAATTTGTTTAAAATCACGAAACTTCACAATTCTGTGAAATGTCCATGACCAGGCTGAATCAAAAATTTACTCGAAACAGACGTGAATTACATGGAGGCCTGGAAGAAACTAGTTACTATAGATCTACAACAAGCCCAAATTCATATTAAATTCATACAAATCGGCATTTCTGGATCAGCCCTCCGCACTAAGTCGGCTCGCAGTTGATATCCGTTCTCTCAGCAACAACGCAGATGAATTAAGGCATTCGAACCTTGGGCTCACAAACAGAAACGATGCGATGCCCTAAACGATAGTACGATAGAAGCTTCTGCTGGAGCCAAAGACAAATCATCACATCGCCAATGATCCAAGTGAAAACCGCCCGTCAGAGCGATAATTTTAATTTCGAATTTGGATATCTGCATCTTATGTGAGGGAAGGTCTTCATAGATGAATGCCAGATCCATCATACTATCAGTTGCAACCTGATACATTAGAAGATGTTTAGCCACATGCATCAGTACAATCGATGCCAATGACATTTGTATGGCGACCACCACTCAACAAGCTGCCACGCAAGATAATCAATTACTTTCGCAACAAACGAATTCACAATCCAAAATGTCACCGCAAGGAACCGTTTTAATCCACGCATTTCGCCAATGCAAATCGCATTCGTTAAAATTCGAGACTGTTTTGGTAACTCGCACATATGCATTAATCGATTTTGGATCACAATGGTCACAAGTTATAGTTGAACTGTGCACATTGAGATATCGTTCAGATACAACTTAAAATATATGGAGCTACGAAAATTTATATCACCTAGACTCTGCAGATTCGCTTGATGTGTAAGACAGCAAATTAGGCATGGAGTCTGCAGATCCTAACTAGGACAAGGTCAAACAAAATAAACTATTATTCGGCGCAGATAATTGTTTTTGGTTTACTCACTCTTGAAAAATTCATAATTGAACAGTTTCCATTTGGTCGAGATCTCATTTGAACACGACTCGGAATTTTGTTATGGATTTATCAGCATTAATAAGAGGTAAGTAATTTGATCGGAATTCTTCAGTTTGGTGTCACGTTCACAAACCAATTCCATATGTACCCATTTGATATCACATACATGATATATGCCGTTTAAATCTCCTAAACCTATACTGGGTCACTCTCGGCGATGAAAATACTTTTAAATATGGAACTCAGATTCGAGGAAAATAAATATATTGCCGTGGAACACAAGAAATTTATGAAGAAATACATATCACTTCGGCACATGGAATTGGTTTGTGAACGTGACACCAAATGAAGGATTCCGATCAATTTACTTACCTCGTCGAGGCTGATAACTCCATAAAAAATTGCGAGTCGCCTTTGATGACTCGTGCAAGTCATTTTTAGGGGCTGAACGACAATTATTGGTTAGACCGGCCACACAAGATGACATCATTACAAATCTTCACAAATCTTCACTCGTTTTCGAGAGTTTTATGTGGAGCTGAAAGATCCTTCCATACTAGAATTTGACGATGAGAAAATGACGGTAAAAACCCTCGGTTTGCGCTGGAGTAGAAGTAGAGACGTATATTTTCGTTCCGAATCAATATTCAGTGTTCAAGTGAAATCTCTTTCTCAATTGGAAACTGTTGTCAGACATTTCCAGAATATTGGACTCGCATGGAGGGCAACAGCAGCCACTGTCACGATACCTGCTGAGGTTGTGGGTCCTCCAGGTTATTGGGGACGATAAATCGCCTCATGACGTTCATCAACAGTGGCTGTCCTTTCACAATTAGTGCGTGTTGAGATACCTTGCCATCTTGGAATGTCATATAAAGCAACTAATCTTCAGTTTAACAGTTTTTGTGACGCATCAAAACTAGCTTATGCTGCTGTTGTTGATCTTCGTTCAACGGATGCCAATGTCCACATCCAAATAACACTCATGATTAGAATCTTGGCAAAGATACTTGCTCCGATGAAACAAGTTTCATTGCCTAGACTGGATAGTGCCTGAGTTTTGGACTTAGCCAAACCAATGAAATACATTTCAACCGTTTCTCATGATCACCGTGTATACGAGTTCGCCTGGACTGATTCGGCAATCGTACTTGCCTGGTTATCTGTTTTGTTTCGGACATGGCATTTGTTGCTGGTATGTCCGAAATTCTTGAGATATTGCCCAGAAGTTGTTGCAGCCATGTTGTTGAAATAGATAGCTCGGACGATTGCACATCGCGCGACATTAACTCATGCGCACTTCCTAACTGCAAACTATGGTGGCAGAGAGCGAGTAGTTGAGACTTCCTGAACACTTCTGGCCCTCATCCTTCGACAGTGTCAAACGTACATTGGCGTGTGTATTTTTTAAGCTTAGCCCATCTCAGCCAGCTGTGCTTTGTTGATTCACTATGTAAGGACTGACAACCTATTGTTGAAGGCCGTACAGAAAGACGTGTTCGAACGAGAAATCGTATCAATACAACGGAGCTGTGCTATTGCCAATAACAGCAATTTAATTTCATTTTCTCCATTTTTGGAGCATGGTAAAGTCCAGAGAGTAGGCGAACCTTATATGTTAAGCATCCGGTTACACTATGCCATTGTTGTTCATTGCGCTCATTTACCTAAGTAACATCTATAGGCCCATCGTTGTGATCCTGTTTGTTAACACAGAAATTCTGGATCATTACCATAGGCGTAATGTGATCCGTTACCAATAAGTACAGTGCTTTCGTCAAAAACCAGACATCACTATATTACTATATTAATATATCTATATTATTTACTATAATTATCATTCGATATTTTATTACGAGAATATAGTGTTATTCTATCGAAAAGGGTAATTCTCGAAAATTTTATGGAACGGATTGTTATACGGTACACTGAAATATTGGACATCAATAGTCCAGAAGTATTGGCAATTTTAAATTACTATAGACGATTAACGCAACGTTTTTCAATTATAAATTATGCTATAACGTTTATGATATGTTTTGCGTTTGTAATATTTCGTTTGGTTGAGTTTAAAGGAATCCTGCTTTTCGAAATATTTATTCCCGATGGGCTTAATATCACCATAACACCAAACTTTGAAGTTGTGCAGACATATCAAATTGCTGCATCAATATTTAGTACCTTTTATTATATTCCGTATACGAATATTTTTATCACGTGCATATCATTTGGTATGGTACAACTAAAAGTTTTACATTCTAATTTGGAACATTTGGGATTTAATGGGTCAACGATTTCGCCCAAAGGAAATTTAAAACAATGTGTTAAGTTACATACCGAAATTTATAATTATGTAATTCATGTTAATGAGCTTTTCAGTATGATGTCGTTGGTCGAGTTTATTTGTTTTGGGATAATAATTTATAATGTGTTTTATATGTTGGTTACTGTTAGTACTATACCTCAGATGCTTATTATAATATCGCCCTTTGTTATAATACTCATCCAACTATTTATGTTTTACTATGCAAGCGATAAATTAGTAAGCACTAAACAAATTATCGATTTGATGATGTTAAGGTCACAGAAGCAGTTACAGGTATATGTATTGTAAATATATGTATATCTATATAATATATAACAAAAATAAACATAAAAATCATTTGTTGTACAGATCATGATTGGTAAAATCTTCCCAATGTCACTAGTTCAGTTTCAGGCAATACTAAATACGTCATACTCATATTTTACTATATTGAAGAATTTTAAATGAGTAAAGGTATAAATAATTGTAGTAATTTATAGAAAAATTAAATGATAGAAAATTGTAATAATTTATAGATAATAAAATATTAAATGTGAAAAATTTAAAATTATACATACTTTGAATGTTTAAAAAATTCAGTTGAATCTCAATGGATTGTGTAATGGAACACTTACTTTATCAATTTTGTAGATTTCAATATTAGGTAAGATGATCAGTCTTTCGTTGTAACTTGTAACCTTGTAAATTTCGATAATTATTGTTCTTCTACTTAATTTTGAATAGAATTAAATTCGTAATATTTTTACTGGAAGCTTATATTAGAAAGAATTGTGTGATGTTTTCCTCGTGAAAAATAATTGACACAGTTTCCACATCACAGTATTATAATAAATTGCAATCTTGAAAGCATGGTCCACGATGAGTTCGGTGTGCAAAATCGTACTTAATTGTTGTTAAATTATTAGATTAAAGATTAAATCAAAAAAGTAACGATAAAAATGTGAAAATTCAAAATGCCTCACCATATATACAAGTCAATTTTCTTGTTATAGTACTATCAAAATAGTTAATTTATTTATTCGTATATTCTATTAAACGAATATTTCAAAGAGAAAACTGTCAACTTCAAATTGATGTCGCGCGATTCTAGTAATTTTATTGAAAAATTATAACAGTTTCAATTGTACTAAAAAACAATTTTCTGTACTAATTTTTTTTCAAAAAGCTACTGCATTTATTTAATAAAAAAAATAAATAGTTAAAAATTTGATTAACGACATCTAATAAGTACACACCATGCGTCATTGCACGTCGGATTGATGTGAATCACGTTTTGGGCCAAAATTTTGCGTTCCTTTTGTTCGATCAATTTCATTGCATCACGGGCCATGATGGACAACGATTTTGCTGCATCGGTTGATGTATCTTTCCTATAAACGTAGTACAAAAGTAGCATAATCTAGATATATAGGTTTTTAATTATTATTACATACTTCATATTCTTAAGATCCAGGATAATCATACTTTGTGCAATTCGACTAGCCGAATTTGCGTATTTCTCGTCTTTGGGGAACTTCTGCAAAAAATTCGACAAACACTTTTCTTAGCTGTGCATTGTTCGGGACTAAATGTATCTGGGATAATAAATAGAGAAGGGCCGCTTTCTTATTTTTATTTATTAAAATGAGATGCGACTTAAAGAAGGCTATGTGGTGGCAGTGATTCTGGTTGCATTCATACTTTTTTAATTCCTGTACGACGAGTTCAGAGACATGGGTGTCTCGATGTAATATACCTAAAGCACATGCCGAATACAATCCTTAGATGGGCGATGAAGCTAAGCTGACACATAGGTTAGGTTAGGTAAGGGTGGCTGTCCTAAAGGACTAGCATAGACACAAAATTGGTCCGTAGCTGTACCACATTCGAGTTTCCTCCTCTTCACTCGCTAAACCATCCTGAGCTTACCAAGAAGCGTTTAAAGTCCCGGATCTCGATTTTACTAAGATCCGAGAGGTCGTTCAAGGGGGAAGTTCCCATAAATTTTGTTCTGCTGTACGCTAGACTAGGGCAGGTGCAGAGCAGATGGAGCACATTTTCCTCCTCCTCCTCATCACCACAGCTGCGGCAGAAATCGTGGGCTGGGACACCCAGTCTGCTCGCATGTATCCCAATGAGACAATGTCCCGTTATAGCTCCCACGACCATACCAATATGTTGCCGTCGAAGCGATATCAGTTGGCCTGATCTGGACCGGTCAAGTCCAGGCCAGATCTGCCTGGTTGTTACACACGAACTGGCTTTAGACCATCTGACGTTCGTTTCTTTTATGGCTTCTTCTTGAAGCAGCAGTTTACATGAAGCAAGCGGTATCTGTATATCCCGCCTGCTTTGGATTATTAGGCGTGCTGTACCCTTGCGGGCCAACTCATCTGCCATTTCATTCCCTGCGATATTGAAATGCCCTGGCACCCACGTCAAGCGGATGTTGAACTGATCAGCCATCTCATTTAAAGATGCCAGACAGTTCTGGGCTACCTTCGACGTCAGGGAGTATGATTGTAGCGTTTTAATAGCAGCCAGGCTGTCCGTAAAAATGCGAATATCCCTCGTAGATATTACATTATACTTCAACCAGTCCATGACTTCCATTATCGCGGTCAGTTCAGCTTGAAAAACGCTGCAAAAGTCGGGAAGACGAAAAGAGAGGTTAACCCCTAGTGCCTCACAGAATACCCCGCAGCCAACCCCTCCATCCCTTCCCAAAGCTGACACATAATGCACATGCGCATAACTGATGGCCGATTTTGGGTGGAATCCAAGTTGACTACAATGTCGAAATAGATCTAGAGCTTCCTCCTCTTCTGAAATTAATTCGGCTACAGTGGCTTGTCCGGTCCAAGTAAGTACGTAATTGAGCTCCGATTATTGTGCCATGCTGAACGCTTCATTCGAAAGTTTGATCTAATTTTGTAGTAAGTATAAGACACCTAAATTAGTCCAGGATGTACGTGTAACTCTTCTAATCGATCATCTCTGCTTTTACAAAACAGTGCTGTGCTAATGATAAATTATTACGCTCTTTGGTGGATACGACGCATCCCTATAAATTTCAGAACATCCAGCGAGTCGAATTAATTAACTGATATAAGTGAATGGGCAGAGGCGATTAGCAAAGACAATATTCATAAAGTAGTTATTGAAGGGGCAAAAAGTTTTAAAGATAAATTAAATCAATATCCGAAGAACTCAGAACATTAAAATTTTTCAAATCATTACTTCCAACGAGTTATGGATAACGGTGTACTGATTTCCTGTTAATGGTTAGTTTATTCAAGAAAAGTTGACAAAGTTTACTGTTTTTGCTGCAAAATATTCTGTTCAACTCCCTCAAGGTTGTGTAGAAATGGTGTTAGTGATTGGCGACATATATCTCAGATTTTAAAAAGGCTCGAGCGAAGTACGAACATTTTGAATGCTTCAACAAATTGATATGGAAATAAAGAAAAGATCATATACGCAAGGAAAAGTAAGTGGAAGCGGAATAATGGACATTTTTTAAATTTCTTAGAATATTGGGCCGAATTTGATCCGGTTATGAAAAAGCCATCCAAAATGAAATTCTGAATCTGATCGGCAATTTCATCAAAAGTAATATTTTGGAAATAGTGCAAGAATTGGTGTATCAATCTTTTCATTGATAGTTGATTGCACATCTGACATCAGCTATAATCGTGGAAAATAATGAAAAGATTCGAATTAATGAAAGTTTACTTGGCTTTCACTTGATTAAAAGTTCCATAGGAATTGAATTAACTATAAGGTAATCCTCAATTTAGTAGAATCTAATAATTTGTTAATTGAAAACATAAGAGGCCAGAGTTATGATAACGGCGCGAATATGAAAGGCGTTAGAAATGGTGTTCAAGCTCATATTCTAAATAAAAATGCTCGTGCTTTTTATATCACATGCTGTAGTCCCACTTTGAATATATTAGTGTTTGATTCAGTGAAATTTTCACTAAACATTGCCGAATTGTTTAATACCATTGATCAGTTTATAAGTTCTTCCCTGTGTCAACTAAAAGATGGGGACTCTTGCATGCAAAATGCCCATCTTTAACAGTTAAATCACTAAGTGATACGAGATGGGAAAGTCACGTCAATGCTTTAAGATCAATTTGGTTTGAATTACCAAAGGTTTATGAAGGACTCCAGGATGTTGCTAAATCAATCGACGATGCAATTACGAAAATTATACAGCAGAATCAATTGCATCAAAAATCACAGTTTTAGTTCGATTATATTTGTGGTATGATATACTATTTGAAATTAATATTGTTAGTAAACAACTGTAATCAGTTTCTATTAATATATAAGAGGAAGCCTTATCATCTCTAACAAGAACAATTGCTTTTTTGGAAGAATATTGCAATCAGAATAAATTTGATTCAATCATTGTTCAAGCAGAGCAGCTCGCTTATATTCTGGATGTGGAAAATAGTTTTGCAATAGAATCACTTGACAGGCGGAAAAGAAGAAATAGATTTTTCGATGAATCTGAAATTGCGATGGAAGTCTCATTGGGTTCAAAAACGATATTTTAGAAGGAAGTATTTGGTAAAATGTTCGTAAAAAATCGTAATGAAAGATCGTATATTTCGGGAGATGAGTTATATTTTGAACTGAGATCCTTTTCATCACGTTTAACCGAAAATTCTGAACCCGACGAATTGTTACAATTTTTATATGAGAGGAATTTAAATGAAATGTATGTGAACTTGCTATTGTACGGTTGCTTGCTATTCGAAGGCGGCAGTATGAACTTTTCACCCACTAAATTAATTCCTAGCGCCGGCCCTGTATAAGATATATAAGATAACTAAAATTTAAATTATACCATTTGAGACAGTTGCTATATGAAGGATGGCTAGTACTGTTGCGACGTTACAAACAGTTTGCGGTAACCCGCAGTAAATTTTTACATTCAACCGATTATGTTCAAGAATCTTTTTCTATATATACAACTACCAAAAAGCAGAAACTTTTCTGAATAATTAGGTCAGTCGATTTGTCGTATACACCTCGAACTATGTTCAGATGGTTTCCAGAAGACAAGAAGAACTCTATAGAATACATGCAGTTCAATGGCTTTAATGTTCTCCGATTTAATAGAAGATTAGATTTTGGCATATTGGGACTTATTTTGGCATATTGGGAGTGTATAGTACACGATACCACGAAGATTATGCCATGCTACTATTATTTTGAAATGTTGTAACAGATACTGTAAAAACCAGTTTTAGGCGATAAGTATTTCCATAGAAGGTTCATTTCATAGACCATATTAACATGGTTCGATTCCCGTGTAAGATTAATTGCAAATTGGTTTGTACGCTAAATTAGAATTAATTAGTAATAAATAATTATATTTTAGCGAACAAAAAATTTGCAAATTTTCAAATTATTGTATATATTCGAATATGTGTATGTATATTTTAATTTTATAAGTTAAATTATATAATCAAATTTTGGGAAGCGTCACCATTTTCACTTATATTAGAATTCATACTTTTCTAAAATTCTGTTAACGACATAATAAAAATGAAGCATCTTTCAATATTTCTTGAAGCATATACAAGTTGAAACACAAAAACACTGTGCCACCCAATTTCTTACATTTCTCTATCAATCATAAACAAAGTTGTGCTCTACACTACGAATCGCAATACAAAAACCGAAACGAATATATATACACAATACCAGGTTCGTGTCTTACACATTTTTGCTGTCTTTTGATATTTTTTTTTATATATTTTTCTGTCTTTAAGTTTATTTTCTATTGAGTATCGTTCGTGTTTGTATCTCTCGTCGTAAACGTTAAATTTATTATTTTTATTATTTTACTTTTTGTTTGTTAAATTACAAAGTAGTTGTAGTTGTATAATTATTTTACTATAACGTAAATAAAATAGAAAATTTAAATAATTAGATTTTTTTTTTGGTTTTGTTTATTATTTTTGTATAGAGTTTAGTGTGCGGTTTGTATAGTTTAAGTGAAATTTCGTGAAAAATTTATAAAATTATGTGTATATAACTATATATAGTTTCTAAAAGAATTATTTTGAAAAAAAATTGTATGGAAAAATAATGTTAAATTTGTGATTATAATATATATTAAGTGTGATTAATAAGTTTGGTGATTCTTCAAGAATTTGGATATTATAATACGCCGAACAATATAGAAGATCTTCTTCACAACTTTTTTTCTGTATTAAATATATACACAACTTATAAACAGATTTCAAGGTGAGAGATTTGTTTTTTAAATAAGTATGATTTTGAAGAAATATTTACTGTGTGCTGGCAAATCAATTTGCATTCGGCAAATTAAATAAAAAAAAATATTTCTGTAAAAGAAAACAGAGACAAATAAAATTTCTATAATATGTGTGCGTGTGCGGCTTAAGGAATACATATTCGATATTGCGCAATTTATAAACGGATTTAAATTTCTTATTTAGTTTCTTTAACGTTTTTTGTATTATAATCTCGCTTTATTTTATAAAATGACGTTATGTTTATGTTATTTACACTTAGGATTTGTGATTCATTATTCTGTTTGAGTTGGAGATTTCAGATATTGTAATGACTGCATCTAATATTATTATTGTTTTGATACACCAAATGCTAGGAATGTTCCGATAAAAAACTTAGTTTTCTATATAATTCCGTATATATAGCTATCATAAAATTTATATATCGCATGTTTATGTTGTATTTGTCATATAGAAATAAATTAGAAATTTTCATATTGACTAAAATTTTGTAATAATGACAAAACTATATATTGTGTTTAACAAAATAACATTCTTGGAATAATATAGGCTTAAGAGCATGGAAAATATGTATTTATTAACTTGTGTGATTTCTCAACTATTTTTTATTACAAAATTTTATCGTCGAGTACAATTCTTTTGAAAATGTTGGAATGTATACATACATATACAGGAATCCCTCTCATTGCGCGTCTTCCATCTGCGCGGTTTCGCAACTGCGCGATTTAGTTTTTATGACCAAAATTTCAAACTGCGCGATTTTGTTTCACATTGCGCGGATTTTTTTTTCGTTTTTTTATAAACAAGAGAAAACCAAAGGAATCGTTTTGGTTGATATGTATTTGTTTTTATGCGGGTAAAAATATTTATAAAAAACAAATGTCAGCATGAAAAAACTAATAATAAATTCTAGTGAAGGGCATAGTGACACAGAAGACGAGGACCATGGGCCTAGTACCGAAATCACCGAAATATTAAGAATCGGAAATAACATTGGCGGAGAGGGATTTGATGATTTGAATGAGGTAGATGTGCTTGAGATTGTAAATGCTCATAACGACGAAATTAGCATTGAGGATTTGATCCACCAAATTCAAGAAGAAACGGCTTCGAAAGACAGTTTAGAAGACTTAGAATCACAAACAGAAGTGGAATTGGATAAAATGACAACTCAACGATTGAATAAATTTATTAAAATGGGAAATTATTTTAGGCAAGAAGCCTTAGATATCGATCCAGATGCAGAGCGGAGCTTGAAATTTTCTAGAAGTATAATTACAGCGATGGCATCCTACGAGGAAATCTTAAAAATGAAACAACAAGCTGCCAAACAAATCACAATAACAAATTTTTTTTCTAAGTCAACTGCTGATATTGAGCCAGACTTAAATTTTTTCATAGCCTACACATTTTGTTGTTTGGTGAATTTTTTATTGTTTTTGATATTATGTACATATCTCATAAGTACTATACATATTATGCTTCACTTTTTTATTTATTTTAAAAAGACTCAAAAATGAATTAAAGACTGATAATTGAAAATAGAACTGGTAAACTATATTATTTTAAAGAAAAATGAAATACAATAATTTTTTTGTTGAACAGAATTGCTTTGCTTTTGTTTTAATAGTTCGCCAATGTGAGCAACGGATGATTTCGCCAAATATATTGTATTATTATTTAATTGGGTTTCGAACTGCACGAATTCGCCTTGCGCGGTATTTTTGGGGAACAAGACAACCGAGCAATACGAGGGATTCCTGTATAGGTATACTAAATTTATTCCAATAATTTATGATTGACGATGTATAAAGCTTAGTTTTAACATAATACAATCTTGACCAATGAAAATGCGAGTTCAAATTTGGTAAAATTTGTAAAATAAAACAATGAATAATTCAAAAGTAAGTTTCGGCTCATTATACAGGAGCATGTGTGTAATACCTATATGTATATCGCCAAAACAAAATGTCTTAGATTTTACCAGAAAATGTTGAGACTGATAATGAGGGTTACATAGCATTGCTGAGACTTATGACAAAGCTAATGGATGGGAGGGAGGGGGCTTCTGGAACAGCAATTTTCACAAACTTTTCGCAGCATTTGCGGTCGTATTTCGCCAATAACTCTTCGAATGTTGATTTCCAGGTGTTCAATTGTCTCTGGTTTATCGACGTAGACAAGTGACTTTACAGAACCCCAAAGAAAATACTCTAATGGGGTTAAATCACACGATCTTGGTGGCCAATTAATTGGACCATTATGCGAAATTATTTTTTCATCAAAAGTTTCTTTGAGTAAATCAATTGTAGCGCACGCTATGTAGCATTTGGCTTCGTTCTGTTGGAACCACATGTCAGCAAGATTAATGCCACCTAATCGAGGTACGAAAAAATTTCTAACTATATCCCTATACCGCTCACTATTGACAGTAACCTTCTGACCATCATTGTTTTTGAAGACGAAGCTTGTAGATTATCCTTACTCCATAAATGCAACAATTCTGCTTATTTACGTACCCATTCAACCAAAAATGGGCTTCATCGGAGAACAAAATTTTGATTGGAAATGCAACATCAATATCAATTTGTGCTTCAGCCCATCCGCCGTTGGCTGCGCATATACGATGGTCGTTTGGCTTTAATTCCTACACAAGTTGTATGTTGAAAGCTTTTAAGCCAAGATCCTTTCGTAAAATCTTCCATAAAGTGGAAAAATACAATACCCCAGTTGCTGAGAACGACGACCAATTGATTGATTTGGATCTTCTTCAATGCTTTCCTGCGTCCGCTGTACAGCTACAGCTTCTTCAGTGCGCACTGTTTGGCGTCTCACGGGATACATATTATCAAAAAGAGTAAACGTGGTCCGAAAACGATCTATTGTTATTCGAATTAGCAACATAAAATGGACGAAGTGCACGATAAGTTTGACGAACAGAACCATTATTTTGATAAAAAAATTCAACAAATTGCAAGCGTTGCTCTGATGTAAGTCTACCCATAATGAAATGTCAAACCAAACTAAACAAAAAGCAACTATCAGCTGTTAAATGGGTTGTCAAATAAAGCGGTGTTGCCAACTCAAAGTTGTGAATCTCTAAGAAAACACTTTTAGTATGCTATCTCAACAAAAAACAGTCTATCAATTCCTATGTATCACAAAAGTAGTAAAAAGCCGAGTCTTGGACTCCAACAAGAGATCATTGCTGCTTTCATTATCGATCGAATCAAGAATGAACAATTTTTTTGCTTCCTCCCAAAGCGCCCATACCTAAGCGTCATCATCAAATTGTTGGTGAGTATTTTTGACATTAGACTCACCGCAAGGCGAGCACGATAATACCAAAACTTCAATGTGGTGAGTTCAAGTAACATTTATGACGTGAGGTGAGAACCATAATAGGATCATTAAAAAAAAATTGAGCAAATATCACAAATGTCAGAATTAGAATAAAATCATCATCAATATAGTGTTGCCGAAATTATTTAATTGGTCTCAAATTGACTAAATACAATGACAGGTTTTAATTAATTAAGAAGGTTAGAATAAAATTACGATCAAACGAGTTATAGGTATAGTATATATGTAGTAGAGCATAATTAATTCTTCAAATTTAGTCACAATGATATACGTAAACAACCTGTACACTACATAGTTAATTACTGTTTGTTACATCAATTAGATTATTACTGTAAAATATAAATGATTTGTTTTTATAATTCAAATGCAACCTTGTACTGAATTATAAGATCAAATAAATCTTATTGGTATATATGTTGTACATTAGATAACTTATATATAAGTATTGAGCAATAATAAGTAAATAGCATATTATACTCAAGGTAATAATGATATTCAATTAAGAATAATTTATTTATTTATATATGAACTAGTGTCACCTATTTTGAAGTCATATAGTATACAACATTAATATATTCAATAATTACCCTCTGTACCTCTCAATATATTATTTTATCGAGGTATCCGCTCAACTTTATTTTAAAAAAAAAAACTGATCATTAATTATTCTAAACATGCTGATCGTCGTTTTTAAAGACAAAAGACACAACAAAATAAAATGTTTAGAAACCAAAGACCAGAATATCATGTTATCGCGCGCAGTATACCAAGACTAAGAAACACTGGGAGGTTAAAGATTTATTTTTGTCATCAATTTACAACGCATATAAGTATATGTATATATATTGCGACAAGCGTACTTAAGAATTTATTATAAATTAGCATTCGTTTAATCATGTGATTATATTTATACATACGAGTATATATAGTTATTGTTTGATTTAAAATAAATAATTATAAACTCGACTTTCACAAATATTTTTTAAGATCTCGAGTTTGGGAGTCAATATAAAAAAATATATATATTATTATAATCGAATGCTAATCAAATACCGTCATAAAAGAGTATAAGAATTTATTTGCGTTTTTATTACGAAATTTATATCTATATATAAGAAAGACCTTCAATCACTTTAAGATATCTCGAACAATCAATCATTTTTATTTTTATTTCTCTCGGCTTGTACAAATTGTCCTATAAATATACGCAATAAAATGATAAATATGATTCGAAAAAAGACACAATAATTTGAAAAGTTAACTATAAAACAAACATTTCTTGTAAGTATATTTTTGATTAGTCTAGGTTTCCACTGAAATTTGCTGTTAAAATTTTAGAATATATTTTTTAGTATACAACGTATAGAATTCAGATACCAATACAATCAAGAACGAAGAAATTTCTCTTTATTAAATTTCAGTAATGCTACTTTATAGAAATAAACCACAGGAATTGTCGAGTTATTATAACAGCACAAGTAATTAAACTTGAATAGGAAGTAATCGTTGTGGTGATTGAATATAAATTATCTTTCTACAACAATTTTTTTTTTCATGAGTCATATCTATAATAGGTACTGTGGCAATATATCGTCGAGGTACATGTTAATTTCAGTGTTTGTTGTTTATTTATCGATTTTTTTCAATTAAAACTTTTTTTTTGTTTCTTAAATTTAAATTGGTTTTAAGTCCCACCTGTTCAAAGAAGTTGATTAATTGATAATTAATCAATAGTATCTTATCGTTTATATACATAATATTTAGTTGTGTGTGTTGGAATATGTCACGAATTTATGAACAACATAGAATATAATTTATAGCTGGAATGAAATTAATTAGAGCTAGGACTTTGTTGTGCCTCGAGCAATTTTTTTATAAAGAAGATATCTTTTCGTGATTAATTCTAATTCTTAATCAATGAAATGATTTTGAATCAACCATAAGTCAATATTGTACATGAAATAAGATGTCAGTCAATATTTTACATGAAATAAGATCTCAGCGAGTACGCTGGCTCGGACACGTTGCTGCTCCGGAATGAATTGTGCAGCGATCTCTGCGAAAGGACAGCCACCATATGGTAGGCGCAGAGGCCGTAGAAGCAAGATTGTTGACACAGTAAGGGGCCAGTAATGGCCTTTAAACACTGTTTTATTATTATTATATATGTATACATAGATATAATAGAATACAACTATACATTGAATAGGTATAAACTATTTTTTTCTAATAAGTATAAACAACCACAACAAAGAATGCAGAAGGCGGATTGTTGAAACGAATTTCAAAAAAATGGAAAAATATTAAAATTATTAAAGTTAGTGTAGTGTATTTTCAAATTATAAAAACTGTTAAAATGACAGAAGATGAACCAGACAGATTAAATTGGGCTATATTAAGGAATATGTATTTGGCGAGGACTATGATGAATATTGTACGAATTGAAAATTTGTTTGAAATGAATGGTTTTGAAATGATAAGAAAACGAAGCAACAATTAATCATTCACGTCATCGGTAGTGAAGCGTACAATCAATTAAAGAAGTTAGTTCCTTCATCTAAACAACCACGAGATTTGGGATAGGAAATCATTGTTTCCAACCTAAGAGGATATTATATATGAAAGAAAAATCTACTATTGTTCCAAAGCATTATAAATTTAACAAAAGGAACCAGGAAAACGGTGACAAAATAAAGGATTATGCTGTAGAACTACAGATAATGGCTTATACATGCCGCAGTTCGATAATTTTTTGGATACGGCTCTAGTAATAATAAATTAATTAGAAATACGGGAAATATTTAGACATATTATATGTAGATTTTGTTCACGCAAGGGTCATATAGAAAGATGTTGCTGAATTAGATTAAATTACATAAAGAAGTGCCTGTCAGATGATAATTTCTGTTAACTATGAGAACGGTAATATAAACGTAGATCAAGTTGAGTTTGTCAAAAATATGGTAGATATAATGGTAGATATTTTTGCAAATTAAATTTAACGGGGCATAGAGGATTACATGTATATCAAAAATTGGGGTTAGTAGCGCAGCTATCAGAAGGTTCTAGATACAATTTTAGATGGATGTTCTGTTTTTTAGATGATATATTAGTAGGGGCTTATACACGCATATTTAGGACATGAACTATCTAGTAAAGGCATAAGTCCAGGGAATACGAAAGTGCAATCGATATTTAAAGCACCTTCACAATGTAACGCAGTTGCAGTCATTTCGATAGACATGATAAATTATTATCATAAGTTTATTCCACCTATTATTCCTGGTAAACTATAGCATGTTTCTATAATTTGTTAAAAAAAGATAAAAAATTTGATTGGACCATCGAGTGTCAATCAGTCTTTTTGGAATGTAAAATCTTCTTGTTTAAACAATCTTTTACAACATTACGACCCTTCTAAACCGTATGCACATTTTGTGTAATGCCAGTCACGAAGGAATCGGAGCAATGTTATGTGATGTAGTAGAGGGCCAAACTTGACACAGAAAGTCCCTCGCAATAGTTTACGCAGCCACAAAATTTTATAAATATATATACATATATGTATATGGCAACACAGTGACTTTTCCCAAGATTTTCCCCAGCCTTTAACTAAAATTTTTGATTTGAGAAAGGGTATACCATCTCTAGCAGCTGCAAGGTTTCATAAATACGCATACATTTTATCTATCTAGGACAGGGATAGCGAAACTATTTTCCATGTTTGGTTAATTCTCAGCAAAAAAACTCAGCGCTTAAATCAGTCCCCAAACGATTTCTGACAATTGATTTAACATAATTCACTGTCGAAAATAATCGTTCACACGTATATATGGAACCAAACGTTGTCAAAAGAGCTTTAACCAGAGAATTCATATTAATAAAATTATTAGGTAAAGAATTCCAATCTTTTAAAATAAAATTCTCTGGTTTTGTATATCGCTATTTGGAATTTGCGTGTTATTATTTAAATTTTCTTGAATTTTAACATTTAAATCTTTAAATTTCGAACTCCAAATGCAGCTTTGTTGAAATTTAATTAATTCCATTTCCAGGTTATCGACATTTAGCCACTCTAACTCGTTGAAACATTTCATATATAAGGGAATGCGGATAAATTAAAAATTTAAAAGTATTGTGTAAATATCGAAATTGGGCAAATCTTTTTTTATCAAGATTTTGTGCTGCAATTTCATTTAATAATATGGTAGACGGTGGTTTAAAGCACGAGCAATAATGAAATTAATAATCTTTGTCACAGTGACCATGACACTTTCTAACGATTTTAGCCAGGATTTTGGGGCAGTAAAATCCAATCAATGGGTGATTGATTTCTTCTTTCAAAAGCTTTATGAAACCATCATGTATGCCAACCATATTTGGAGCACCATCTGTTGTAACAGATACTATCTGCGCTAAACTAATTTTCATTTTGGTAAATCCGTTTTTGAATAAGTTAAACATGTCTCGGCCTGTTGTTTGTCCGGAAATTGTCATTAATTTTACCAGCTTTTATTTCATTATATTTCCAGTTTGGTACCTAGCTATATATAACAGCAAGTCGCGCTTGAGAAGTAACATCTGCGCTTTCATCCAACGCAATTGAAAATATATTCACTCATTTCCGTAATACGGACTTTAACGGTATTTCTGCTTAAAGGTAATTCTCTAATCCTAAAAGAGGCTCTGAGCATTTTAATAATCCTTCTCTTAAGTATTCACCATACGAGAGGGGCTTTCCAAATTGAGCAGCTTGGGTATCATGATCCTTTACTTTTTTCTGATTCAAAATTACGTTTTATAAGCTCGGGAAACCACCGATTCACCACGCAAAGTACAGAGCACCATAATATTTTTATTAATTACTCTATATTTTTTAATCTAATCAATAATCATTATGAAATGGTCGCCCACCTTTATTACTCGAATTAGTTAATTTAATTCTTTTATTCATTCTAAATGCACTTTATTTTTTATGATTTAAAAAATAATATTATTATTGCTCATCAACGGCACAAAACTTTTGACATTGATATAATGACAATTTGATTCAGTGCAGCCCACTTTGCGGACATTGAAAGTAGTACTAAATAGCCCGAGTAACCAATTATTGTGGTCAACACATGCCCGAGCAACCAAAATTTGTGATCACTAAATTTCAAGAGTATTGATTGATAAATAAAGAAGGAAAATTTGAAATTAATAATTACTGTTTTAAATTATTTATGAGATATAAAATATTAGACGTAATTTTTAATTAACCATAAGCTATAGAATGAGGGTCTTGAAATAAATCTGCAATTTAATATTTAATTTATGCAAAGGTTTTATTAATGCATCATATTATGTCACAATTTTATTGAAAATTCAATTTACGTATCATGAAGCCTGTTATTTATGTGTTTTAATTAAATTGTGGTTTTATTTTAAAATTGTGAGATATTAAAGTTAAAAATGTTAACTATATAGAGAGCAAATTGTGCGGGCCGCAAATATTGCAATTTAACCATATAACTAATATCCTTAGGACAATCCAATAAATGATACAAATTTGTATTCTCTTAATTGTAAAATTTATACTTTAATTAAAATTCAGAATTTGGAATCTTAAATTACAAAGTGAATTCAATCAAATTAAATTTAAATAAAATCGAATTTCAATTAATTTATATCTCAATTTCTTTGATTTACAATTAATTTACAAAAAAAAATAATTAATTAAAACTTTGTAACTAGAAATGCGATATTTGTATATGATTATGCAATGGTGAAACACATTTGTCGTACATATGTCCGTAACCGTATACCGATTGATTGATTAGATTATAAATCCAGGGTGCGGAACTATAATATTTGTCATTAGCCTAGGATAATTAATTAGTTTTACAATAAAGGTTTTGATTTTTAATGAAACTATAATCGCACATTATATGCATCTGTTTCAATTTATTATAAAAATTAAATATTTTCAAGCTGTTTTGATTAGATTGTACGATAAAAAATTGTATGTTCGTTTCGTATATAAGTATGTACGAGTACATGTACATAAATATAATTTACTGCAAATTCCAATGTATAAGATGGTTTATAAAATAAATTTAATTACAAATATTGTATATATTCGTACGTTATATACTATAATTTTTGAGGTCAATGTTTATAGTTCTTTCTATTAATATAGTTATAAGTAATATATGTACGTATATGTATGTATGCCACTACATATATTGTATGAATTATGAATTTAACATTTAAATGAACTGGAATATTGTGTATGTACGGTGGAATTCTTAACTGTATGACGTATCATTCGTGTGTTAAGTCATTGCTTAAAATTACCGTGACATAATTACTAATCTTAAACATTTATTTGCATCATCTTCAAGGTATATAGTATATATGTATATGGCATAATTATCTTATTACATTACGTTTATATTTATATACGATGATAAGTTGATTACATATCCAATTATGTTAGCGGAATTTTTAATTAAATTCATGACATGGAAGTTTGGTAATTTTTATATATATGTATATGTACTATAGTATAGTGTTTTGATTTTGTGATTAGAAGACTTTAATTTAAAATTCAAACCACCTTGTGTGTCGATTTCTAATGAATTTGTGACATATTTGAATAACTCTTATATATTTATATACATAATTATATCGTGCATTCACTTTATGCCATGCTGAGATTTTCGCCTTAAGCCTGAAGCAATTAATAAAACATTAATTGTGCGACTTTCAATTAAAATTATGTATGTATATATGTGACATATCAGCTATATACGATCAAAATAATCTATTTGCGTGCTTAAGTAGGTGCCTATGCGGAAATTATTAAGTAAGATTTTATTTAATATTTGCGGTTGCACGATATTGGAGCGTTTTATTTTTATTTACCATATACAGTGGAATTTTGTAATATCTGTATTGAAATTTATATACGCAAGGTGATTTGATTAATTTATCATTATTTAGAGAAGTGTATACGTCGTATACAATGAAGATCAAAAAATTGCGTATATTATATAAATAGTGTTCAATTAAGTTTGACATTTTGTTGAGAAAATATCAATCTTAAATCTAATTCAAATTATAAATTATCGAGATATGTATACTCATTTTTATTTTCAATCCATGATGTAGTCGAATATATAATTAACATTCCATCGGATATTGCAAATAAATCAAACAATAAATAAATAATTCTATATTTATGTGTTATTGTTAATAATAATAGAGAAAGTTGATTATTTTGTTATTTTAAAATTTTCTACTATATACTCGTATATGAGTTACGCTTCTTGAGATCCATTAAGAATAATGAAGCGTAACAAAAATATTATCTTTATTTATTTTCTATAATATTGTTTTGGTCGGCAAACTTTATTTTTAACATTTGTGCGGTTTGTTTTCTTACTAAGAAGGTGCATAATAGTATTTTTTACAACCTATTTGTAACGTTACGCGGAATGTTATAATATGTAGCACAAACACGTCCATTATTTTGCTAATTCTTAAAATGAATTCTTCCGGAATACTGTCCAAATAAAGGGTGTTTTTTTAAGCCCGATAAAGTTATGAACAATTACCCAAAAAAATTAAATTGTAATCAAAAATTTTTATTATTCGAAAGATCAACACATTAATGTTTGATAATGATTTCGAGCATATGGGCACCAAAGCTTCCAATTTTGGGCCACTTTTTCGAGCACTGTTGGCCTTTTGTCACGAATCCAAGGCGTCAACTGTTGCTGTTTTAGCAGCATAAACCAGTGACTTCACGTAGCCCTACAGAAAATAATCGAGAGTTGTCAACGACCTTGGAGGTCAATTGACAGGTCCATTTCTCGAAATCAACTTATCGCCGAATTTTGATTTTAATAAGTCGATGGTTGCGCTCGCCGTATGGCACGTAGCACCATGTCGTCCGGATCATTGGTCAAAAAATCATTGAAATTTCTGCGAACGATGGTGAATCGATATATTTGGATCTTCTTCCACACTTTCGTTTACAGCCGCAATATTCTCTTCAGTACGCACATTCCTTCGACGTGTTGACGTTATTGCATTTTCTAGAGAGTATATGGTACGGAATCTATCTACAGTTCGACGGATGGCTTGCTCAGATAGACGATTATGTGCGCCACAAAAATCACGAAGTCGTATGTAAGTTGCGCGAATTGACTACTGATTTTCAAAGTATATATTAATAATTTTGTAGCGTTGTTCATGCGTAAGACTATTCATGATGATTTGCCAGAATACACCGAGATCTGCTAGAGTAAATTTTTGTTAAATGCATGAATTTTTTAGATCAGTGGATCTTCTGCGAAGCCGTCTATATTTCGGTTGCCTTAAGCGTTGCCTTCCTACTTCATTGGGGTGAGTTTCCAGTTCCGAAAGGTTCTGTAAACTGTGTGCTTGTATCATATCTTTGACCGTTTAATCCAATTATCTCTATGGATGTTGCAATTTCGGATATATGACGGAGCAATTCCATATGTCTATATAGGAATTAGGATCATTTTGTATAGTAGAACTTTGCATTCTAGGGAATGTTTTGATTTTCTTCCAATCAGCCAGTACATTTTTGAACATTTTATTTTTATTTGGTTACGATTTTTGATTCAATGTGTTTTCTCCATGTCAAATTTCTATATCAAGATGAAGACCCAAGTATTTGGGATTTGTTTGTTGAGGGATGGTGATATTGTTTAAATTCACCGCTGGACATGTAAGCTTATTCAACGTAAATGTTACGTGTGTTGATTTGTTTTCATTCGCTGTTATCCGCCACGTACTTTGCCAATTGACAATATCCATCTGATTGGCTAATTGGTGGATTCGATAATGTTGGCTATTCAATTTCCATTTTAGTAATGGACATTTTGGCTGCTGCCATCAATATCTTCCGAGGTGCAAAGTTGGATATCCAATTGGCAATTTTGTTCGACTATATATTTCTATATAGAGCCCAATTAGTTAATTTATTTGCTAGATGAGGTGGTTCTGCTTTTAAATTTCTGGTACTTAGAGTTATTATTATTGGTGAGTGATCGGATGGTAAGCCATATAGTAATCTTCTATACCTCAGCATTAGTGCGTGCAATTCCGTTTGTTATATACAGAAATCAATTAAATCAGGTATTTTATTTCTATCTGATGGTCAGTAAGTTTCATGTCCAGGAAATAAATAATCTAGATTTTTTTCGTTCATTGCATCATATAGTTCCTTTCCGTTAGATGTTGTTAATTTCGAACCCGGGAGAAATTTAATGCCCAGCAGATTAAAATAATCGATAAATTGCAGTAAACAGTCGATATTACACAATTTCCAGACCATTCCTCTAGGCAGATATTAGTTGCTTGGATGTGATCTTTATCATATTTGATGAGTTCATAATGCTTTATTCTTCGTATGATCAAGACCGCAGTGCCGCCGTGTGCTCTTCCATCTGGAGGTTTGGCGTCATAAATATCAGTTGATTTAAAAAATGGTATTTATTGTAAAGTTTCTGATATTAGCCAGATGTCTATATTTTGATCGACAATAAAGGTTTGAACATTAGCTTTGTGCTGTGAAAGACCGTTCCCATTCCATCAGCTATCTTTCAAAGCGTAATTTTTGGCTTTTGACGATAATTTGGAATATAGTGTGTTCATATTTTGCATCATCATGCTCATTTGTATTTCCATCATCGTCATGAAACTCGTTCGGTCAGTTTGTTTACGGCTGCGTGATATTTAATTCTTCTTCGTTAAAATGAACTTTCGTTTTTGGCGCGGTATCTTTTAGGATGTTGGCATAAGAATACCCTGTGGTTGTGGGAAACTGCTTGTAACATTCCTTAGGTCATGTTGTGTGGTTGAGTGTGCATTCGCTTGGGCAATTGTACTTCTTGGAGTCATATCTCTTTGATTGTAACGTGACTTAAGCATTCTTTGCTCAAATCGCAACTTTGGATTGGTCTTAAGCCTCAGATCCTGATATATTGGGCAACCTCTGTAGTTTGCTGTGTGATTTTCACCACAATTTTTTGAATTATGAAACTTGCCACAAATAACGGAAACTTCACTCAACGTGCACTAAGCTTTTGTGTGCCCGTATTTTTGGCACTTGATGAATTTTACTGGTCCAGTTCGCTTTTTAGGATCCTCTATACTGATTTTGCCATGCAGTAAATATCTCAAGTTATATATACTGTGCATTTATAAAACGTTGTTTAAACGATCGATGATGGCTCCTAATTCTTTTAGGGTGTCGTCCCCGATTATTCCGTCGAACGATTTAAGTCCGGGCAGTATGAAAAATTCTATTCTTTTGTTGACTCTAATACTTTTAAAAAATGGCCCAAAAATATTTTCGTTTATTAAATGATTCCACCAGCGGATCTGATGTTAAATTGGGCCTTCGTGAGAATCTGGTTTTATGGCAAGGTCTGGTTTTATGAAGTTTTTGTTTGCTCCTTTATGTATGAGAAATTTGAGCGTGTTGTTTTCCCTCGTTTTATACTCTAGGTAAGGTACACTAGAGAGACTCCCGTCATAAAATATAGTTTGGAGATTTCTTTTTTTTTGTCTTCGTCGGCTGCATTGAGGTTCGGAACTTCATTCGTTACTTGGTTGTACAGTTGTTCTTCTTCACCAAGAGTTTCGAGATGATAAATTCTTTGATTTTTTCGTGGCTCAGTCAGATAAAAAACTTCTCGTTTAAATGCCGTCTGCGATAATTTCGGTTTACTGTGTATTTAATGTAATTCTGGATGTGTTAATAGATGAAGTGATTTCCATTGGTGTTGGCGGATTTAGTTCAACTGGTCGGTATTGATAAATAAACAGTATTGAAATTCAAATATTGAAACATTCAATGGATACAAATTTCGAATCTTTAAATTATTTATGCAAAGTCTGCAGAATTACAAAAAAAGTTAATTAATTAGGTTTTGAAGAAATTCTAAGCAAGTTCTAATTTCGTTCGAAATATAATTTGGATCATTCATGCTGCGGCTGTTTCCCAAATTACTGAAATTTTTAATTTATTTGCCATATTACTCATCAAATTTTGTATTTATTTACGAAATCACTGGTATAAACAATTCTAAAGGGGTTATACTATATGTACAGATATGTAGGTATAGGGGATAGTTTTTGATATATGTTGTAATTTTATGAATGAATTCAAATAGGTGTGACAAACAAGTTGCATTTTTTTAAAAAATATAATGTACATACATACCCACGTGAATGACAAACAAGTTTTGAATTTCAAAGTTGTAAATGACTAGTAGCACTGCACAAGGTTAAGTTTAACATGCATATGCTATATATAGTTTTGGTGAATTTTCCAACATATATTCTTATCGTTTTGTATACACATAATGCAATATTTTTGATTTTCCAGAGCAGATATTTTATTTCTCAGCTGTGCTACAAAAAATAAAATTATCTTGCAATTTGCACAAAGATATTCTTCGAGACTTTATAAAAATATATAAAAATTCTTTTGATTTCTTAAGAAGAAAAAAAACATGGTAACACGGTGTCATAGATAAACATCTCAGTGTGATTTGTTTATGTATGTCGGGTGGTCTTTGAAAGTCAATTATATATTAGATTTCTTAGATGTGCATGCAGGAAATGATAAGACAAAATTAATTTCTATATTTTATTTGATTAATTATGATATTTTATGGTACATGTTTGTCTTATTCAATGAACTGCAACAATGCGCTACTGTAACGAAATAAATATATATGTTTATGATGGGTATATACAATATATACCCATATAGTATTTATATGTACTTATGTAGGTATACATAATTGTAGATGCATTAAAAATAAAAAAATTATATATCGACTTTCACCTATACCCGAATCAGTTTATTTAACATATGATTTTGGTAAAAAAATCAGTTTGTTAAGAAATCGCGCGCACTGACAAATGATTGATGAAATATTTACGATTATGGTATATAAAATCGTATACATATATGACCAACATATAATTCGTGTACGAGAAATTCATTCATTCAACTTGTGGGAAAAAATCAATTTGGCTACCCATTGTGTGCTAATTCGTATAGATCAATTTTTAATCTCATGTGGATAAAATCATACCATTGAGACATCACATTGTTATGGAAGATTGGCTTAATCAAAACCTATAATCATATTTTTATTTTTTTTT
This sequence comes from Tipula unca, assembly GCA_951394425.1. Lineage (NCBI taxonomy): Eukaryota > Metazoa > Arthropoda > Insecta > Diptera > Tipulidae > Tipula > Tipula unca. The sequence continues at coordinate 193,702,979 of OX596381.1, forward strand.
TTTTGCTTTGAGTAAACTTTCCAATTAATTTTATAATTAAGTATACCGATCTAATTAAGAATTCATTCTCTTTAAATATATATAATATTTATATTGAACAAGAACGCAATTCTTAAACCCTAAAATGATTTGTCAACAAAAATTATAGTTGTTTTTATAAATTGGCACCGGTCCCAATTGTCCTGGTTGACTTCCTTACGTAGATCATCCTTCAGTGTTCTTTTGAATCTCTCGACCATGCCAGCCGATTTGATGCAACGGTGTTGTCTTCGTTTTCTTGATCTTGAGTATTTGGCAGAACCCTTGGAACACGGATGATTCGAAATTTCGGCCCTGGTCGGAATGTAGCTCTAATTAATGGTACTCCAAATCTGCATATCCAATTGTTCACAAATACATCCGCAACTGCTCGAGCTTCTTGATCCATAATCCGATATGATCCTCTTGATGACTCGCAACCCGCCATGCTTATTGTTGTCTAATTGCAAGGGTATACATCCACGTTGTGTGATAACAATACTTGGTCCTTCAGATCCAGTACATTTGGTCATCTGATATAAAATCCAAGCCTAAGATGCATTGGTCCGTGATGCCAATCATAACAGTGGCGAGATCTCCTACGCCTATTATTTTAGAAGCCTTGTGCTGAACATCTTATATCTGCTTCTATCATCGCCTCTAGAATCTAAGACCCCGTTCATTCTTTTTCCTATTGTTGCTGTCCTCAAGTGAAGTTTCAGCTGGTCGCCCCTTACGGCGTTAATGAATGCATCGACTGTAAGTTCATTCAAGACGTCACTTGGAACATTCCAGAAAGCTTGGCGCGCTAGCTTGGTTATTTTGCGTTCCACATCTCGAAAGCGTTCTCCTCGTTGATATCGCTGCTCATCCCTGACGCAGGTACTATCTGTAACACATCAGCTACCTTGCCTCTTCATGCTAAGATTAAGGCATTAAGCCGTTTCTCTGCATCCCATCCGTTTTGTTGCACAGCTGCTCGAGATTGTAATCTGATGTTCTCGATAGTAGTTTGACCATCAAACTATGAAGGTTTTAAAACCTCTTTATGACCTCCAGTAGTAGGTTCTATGAATGTGGTTGTGCTGCTTCGTATCAGAGTATTGTTGTGATGCGAGGGAGCATCTTCCCGGCGTGCTTCAACCTCCTTTATCCTGCCTTCTAATTATTTTATCCTGTTTGTCATGTCTGCCTTTGCTGTTTCATTTCGGACGTTAACTGTTTATCAAATTGTTGGTTCCTTTGTAATAGCCGGGCGTTAAGAACAGCTCCAATGTGTGTCTGTTCTTATAATTGCAGTGCATTAGCTGCCATTTTTATTTTCGCATGTCCTTCTTTCACAACTGGCTCCGTTTCCATCCTTCGTTGAGGGTAGTTGTGACACGAGGGCCTCATCTACAGTTGATGATGATCGTGATACTATAACCTGTACTGCCGGTGATAGTGGTCGCGATCATTCACTACCTGCATCCTCTTGGTCATGTTTAATTGCATACCGAAGCCTTAAATATAGATCAGTTTTATTGCCATCCGTTGGCAATCCTTGACGCTCCAACTCTTCTCTTAGCTGTTCAGATGTGCAAGAGTTAATGTTAGTATTGCAAAACCCCACTTCTATAACACCAAATTATTATGAATTTCAGGCTCTTCAGGATTCGTAAGGGATTTTGCAATAAAACACTTGGAACTATTTTTATTAGCACTGCACGCAATTTATTCGAAAATAAACTATAACAATTTTCAGTGCTTTTAGCTCTTTACAATTTGACTAGTTCACGAACTTCAGAGCACTCTCTATTTTACTTGTATACACTGTTATATACCAGTTATATATATGTATATATATACCCCGTTCAACGCAACTCTCGAACTTTCCACACTGCGTAGTTGCATGAAAATTGTTCAAGTATGCGTGTTCATTGGCCGTCCACTTAAGCAAATATCCACCATAAAAACTACATATGCCCTGGTGACGATCGAACCATCGATCGCTGCCACACCTTGCTCTATAGCTGCGCGTCTAACCATTAGTCTAACGACGATACTGATGTGATTGAGTTTAACGTTAGGCGCATAATCGTCACAATATCTAAATAAAATTAGTTGTGTCGTGACGTATGCTATTGTACATACTCTTATTTAAAATTTTCTTATAACTTTCTTAAAGGCGTTGAGTGTGATTTATTTAAATTTAACGCCAGATTATGAAAAACTATAAAAACCAAAATAAAATTAGCATGTCTTCAGTTATATTTTTGATCGGTTGGTTTGGTATTATACGAAGAAGTAATTGTAGTATTCGATTTTATATTTCTGAACCAGTACAGAGAGAGAGTACACAATTTTATATGAACTATTTGGTAATTAGGCATATACTTATGTATATATGTATATGTATATTCGAGTTGTTTACTTAATTGGATAATCTGTATTTAAAAAAAAAACGCATTGCAGTACATAATACATTGTTCGTAATCTATATTTACCCACCGATTGGGTAAATAATTGGTGATTCGACTGTTTAGTAAACTTTATGTTTAAAATTGAAAAGCCTTCCTTATTCTGCAACATCGAATTAGACCGTCTAATAAAATCCGAGGTGCGACCAGCAGTCCTTGATTTTTACTCGAGATTTTAACGGAAACTAATGTCTATATTAAGCATAATAATAATAATAATAAACCGTGTTTAAGGACCATTTCTGGCTTCTTTCTGTGTCAGCAATCTGGCTCCAACGGTTTCCATCTTGAGCTTGGTCTTCATACTATCTTAGACAATCTAAGAAGCACGCAGATCGCGACTCGCTGAGATTTTATTTCATGTACAATATCGGGGATCTTCATCAGATCTCTGATCTCGATATTGTACAGAACTCAGTATGTGCCATCTACTTCGCGTTTTGGGCCGTAAATCACACGCATGACTCTTCTCTCAAACGTAAGTAGAATTGCCAGGGCACTTGATAGGTGTTTAGATTTTAGCATGGGCCGTGAAGGATACAAAGGACGACTGTTATTGTGTTTGATAAGAGAGCCCAAATATTTGAACCTTCTCCATCACTACTAAAATCTGGTATGCCATTGTCCCTATAACCAGAGATCGTGTATTTCGTTTTGGATTCATTGATCGGGAGTCCTCCAGAATCTGAAACCTCTACAAGCGGATTAAATATTTCCTTCACTCCGTTGTTATTCAGTTCAATCACTCATATGTCATCTGCATATGCAAGCACCTGAATGGACTGGCGATTCGAGGAGGGGTGATTCTATCCAATATAATATAGGACAGTAACTTGTATGCTGTGCAAAGGAGAGCTACATCACGATAATTTTCACATTTCAAGTGGTTTCCTTTTTTGAACCGGAGTGAAGTTTCTAACAAAAAATAAAACTTAACAAAAAAGATAGCTGTATTAGTAACAATTATAGGTAGAAGAAAACCGAATAATTTTTCTAATCGGAATCATATACAAAAACGACATAAATTTTGGTTAGAATCATTCTTGAATTTAACAAACCAAATACGCGAGATTCCGCTATATAAGTCTGATAGGCCTATTATTAAGGAACATTTCATAGAAAAAGATTTTTCCAAACGGAGGATTTGAAATGAAAACCACTTTATGAAATAATCGTCCAAGTCATTGTAAAATACGACGTCGGAATAACTTAATTAATTGATAATCCCCCCCAAAAATATTTGGGAAAAAAATTCCTAAAAAAAATATTTTCCTAACGTCAGAATACACATTAGGGAAAGAATTCTTAACTGCTACAAAACTGTTAATTTTTTTTTTCTTATTCCCAGGGAAAACCAGAATAGACCTACTGTAAGTTATATCACCATAATAGTTTAGTTTTACAATTAATGATTCTTCTTCCTAATTGGGACGAACCTTATCAGGCCAATGAGTGAAAGTGGTGATTTTTGATAAAAGGTATATAGATTAATGCGGTTGGAACATAATTGAATCAAATTCTTCACTGTCAAAGTAAAAAATATCTGTTTGGAAACGACTGTTGGAAACTCTTTTTTCAATGAATCTTGTTCGTTAAAGAATTAGGAGGATGTATAAATGTATGTATAGAACGAATTGGCTACTTCAGACTGTCTGAAGACTATGCTCAGGGTCGACAAAATAAATTCAAAAAATTCAGTATTTGAAATTTTAAAATTTTGTATTGACAACTTCATAACTCATTTCGTTAGCAAAATTGTTTTCGAGTAATAAGAAACGCTTTCATGAATTTAATTTTTTTGTTTTTGAGGAATCCATTTCAAAATACAATTTCTAAAATTTATTGAGGTCTGGGACTAGCTCGTTAAATTATTTTCCAACTTTCATACCAGAAAATTATATTTACATGCCAGGATTAACAATATTGTGCCATTTTCAAATAGTTGAGCTTTTTTAGCTCTCAGTCAAAAAAATAAAATATTTCGAATGCACTTTGTTATAATAACAAAAAATTCAAAACGGGATGTAGATTAGGTACTGCAAATTTTTAATTGGATGCGCATAAACTATTCGCGCATATAAATAAAACGAGTCCAGCAAATCAATTTCAAATTTTGAAAAACCCACACACGCTCTTAATATCACTTTCTCATCATTTATATTTATTATAAATAGCGAAGATGTGCCAAAATATTATTAGAAATTTGATCAAGTCCACCAATTAATAAAATATTATCCAATTTCGAATAAAATTATCCACACAACATTTTTATAAACAACCAAAAAAATTTTAATCAAAAAAGCAGAACACAAAACTTTCTACGAAACAACTTGAAAATTTCTTAAGTGTCATATAACGGAAAAATATTCCATTGTATGTATTTATCGTATTTTAAACCATTTCGTAAAAATAAAAATAAAATGTTGTGGTTTTATTCGGAATTGTTATTTATTTAAAAAAATTTAATTTAACATTTTTATGATTATTGTCAATGCGTAAAGTATATATATAAGAAATAATATTATGAGCACGCGGCACGTGTTTTAATGGTTGGTTAAGCGGTTTTAATGTGTTTTTATAAACAACAAGTGGATTTAATTATGATTGAACGGTTTTTTTACTGCCACATTAGAATATTTCTTATCTATGACGTTCTATAGAAGTTATACATACTGGAACCATTCGACGCAAACGTGTATAAATGATATTCCTGTTTGTCTCCTTGTCAAACTCTATATAAAGAATTCATGTGGGTTTCGCATATCTATGTATAGTTGAATATAATGCGCAACTAACTATCTATAAAATCGTATATAAATTCCTAAGATATTAGCAATCATTGTCGCAATATTTTATCCTCTTATATTCGCCACCAACGTGATTTGTAATGTACATTCTTTTTTATTATATAAATTAATCTTATCCATAACTAAAATAATTAAAAATGTTATGTCTCTTATAATATGTATAATTTGTCTTGGTCTACAAAAGAAACAACAATAACACTTTATGACATAACTTCAGGTGAATAAATTTTTACTCTTGACTCCACCGCCTCCTAACCTTCAATTATTTAAAGTTTTAGCACACACAAAATAATTTAAAATTTATATAATTATTAATTTTTTAATTGTATCTACTTGCTCATAATATAACGTTATTAAGTTATAATTTTAATTAAGAATGAAAAAAAAATTAGCTTTAGTTTGCGTAATATTTAACAGCATTTGTAACAAAATAGCTTTTAAATTGTTACACCATGTAGCACAGATTTAAAATTTAATTTGAGAGGAAGAATTATATACGCACAGAAGTTAATGTAAAACTATAGGTAATTAGACTTTTTATTTAATTTAATAAAAATAAAAGTTTAAGAGCAAGATAAGTACATACATATATATGCAAGTACGATTTTTTTCGTAATTAGATTGCTTAGGAGGATGTTAAATAGTGAATGAAGAGATTTTATGCAGCAGTCATAAAAGTTTCTTGTGTCCCAGGGCTATACGTTGTTCTACAGTGGAGATGACCTCGGAAATCTTGGAGCTGGATTTCTTCTTGGGCCGCAGGTAAAGAAGGCTGTTTTGGATTTTCAAGCAGTCAATAACCGATTGTGTATGCTTCGCCTGCGCATGAAGTTAGCCAACCTGTCGATAATTTGTGTACATGCGCCCACAGAAGTCAGCCAGCCCCAAGATAAAGACTCATTTTACAATGACTTGGACGATCTGATGGGATCTATACCCGAACACGATGTTAGAATGGTAATTGGGGACTTTAATGCTAGAGCTGGCAGAAATCAGGCCGACTTATGTGAAAACATAGGTCCGTACTCCCGACACGAAACTGCGACCGATAATGGTGAGAGAATGATGTACTTTGCAATTGCTCATGATCTTAGAGTAGCAAGCACATTCTTCCCTCACAAACAGATACACCTAGAGACATGGACACATCCTCGTAAAACATCCCGGAGCCAAATTGACCACGTGTTAATTTCAAAAGGGCGAGCTCGGGTTGTGCAGGATGTGAGAACTTATCGATCAGCAACCAAATACGTAGGCAGCGATCATTATTTGGTCGCTGCAAAGCTACGGTGGAAGTTTTCGTACAGGTCGGGGAACACAGCGAAACGGATGGAACGTTTCGACTGTGAAGGTCTGATAAATGAAGATCAAAAGAAACGATATCAGGATCTTGTCAGCGACAACATTGAGGGAGCTAATTACCAGTCTGACTGCGTGAACTCTGTCTGGGAGGTACTGAAAACTTCGGTTGTCAGTGCTGCTCAACAGACTTTAGGTATAGTGAAAGTCAGACCCAAGAATGATTGGTTTGATGACGAGTGTCGTCTTGCAGTTGAGCAACAAAATATAGCCCATAATGAAGTGCAACAACGTCTCACAATCGCAAGGAAAAACAAGGCAGCTCTTGCAAGAAGGGCAGCTAAGCGGATTTGTAGACGGAAGAAGCGAGAATGGTGGAAGGCCGAGGTTCTGAAAGTACAACAACTCAGCAATGAGCGTAGTTCACGTAATTTCTTTAAAGGAATTACTGGATTGCACCATACTTTCAGGCCTTCGTCAACCGCCATTCGGGACCGGGATGGAAACCTCTGTGTCAACATCGACGCAGTACTTGACGCATGGAGTGGACACTTTACTGAGCTGCTTGATGTTCATCATGCGTCACAGACTGTTGTTGAGCCACCTCTAAAACAGTCTGCGGAGATTTGCACTGAGGAGCCATCCCATGAGGAATTCACTAAGGCCATGCAGAGAATGAAACGAAACCGCTCACCTGGAGTGGACTGCATTAATTCGGAGCTCTTGATATTCGGAGGGGATACTTTGTGGAACTGTCTTTTCGACCTTATTCGATTAGTATGGCGAACCGAAGTTATGCCTGATGAATGGAAAGTGGCCGCGATATGCCCCATCTTCAAGAAGGGAGACCGCTTGAAGTGTGAGAATTATCGCGGTATAGCTCTCCTTTGCACAGCATACAAGTTACTGTCATACATTTTATTGGATAGAATCACTCCTCTGGCGGAGGGCTTGGTTGGTGACTATCAGGGAGGATTTCGTCCGAATCGATCAGTCACTGATCAGGTCTTTTCGCTGCGGATGATTCTATCTAAATATTATGAGACATCCATCTCCGTACATCAGGTTTTCCTGGATTTCCGGCAGGCCTACGACTCGATCAATCGAGAGAGTTTGTGGTCTGCCCCGGAATACCTAGGAATGCCAACAAAACTGGTACGACTGTGTAGGATGACAGTGACGCAGTCTCAATGCTGTGTTAAAGTTGAGAACAGGCTATCGACAATTTTTGCAGTTAACTCGGGTGTTCGGCAGGGAGATGCTCTGTCCCCGATACTCTTTAATCTCATGTTGGAGTACATCTTTCGTAAAACTGAAACACCTCAGCGCAACATCTTATATCGCCAGTCCAATCAAGTGCTTGCATATGCAGATGACATATGCGTGATTGGACTGAATAGCAACGGAGTGAAAGAAATACTTGATCCGCTTGTAGAGTTTTCAGCTTCTGTTGGACTCCAGATCAATGAGTCCAAAACGAAATACCTGATCTCTGGTTTTAGAGACAATGGCACACCAGATTTTAGTAGTGGCCACCACACGTTTGAGGGAGTGAGGAGGTTCAAATATTTGGGCTCTCTTATCACTCACGATAACAGTGTGGGTGAGGATATTAAAGTGCGGCTGGCAGCTGGCAGCTGGCAGTCGTTCTTTATATCCTCTAAGGCCACTGCTAAAATCTAAACACTTATCAAGTGCCATGAAGCTGAAGCTTTACAAAGCGTTGATCAGGCCCGTTGTTATGTTTGGATGTGAAAGTTGGGCGCTGACGGATGAGTACGAGAGATGGCTCCTTACATTTGAGAGAAGAATCATGCGTGTGATTTACGACCCTAAACGCGAAATAGATGGTACATACCGAGCTCAGCTTGTTTTAACTAACATAACAAACATAATTGAAGATTCAATATTTTTTTAATTGAATGAAATAATTTTCCAGAAAAGAGTAAAATAAAATTTTATTTCATCGGACAATTATGAATTTTGGAAAATACAGACATCCGCGTACTTATACACATACATGTCGCCCAATAATATCATTGACACCACAACTACTGCCACAATCGGAACAACGTCAAGAGTTGAACATTCCAAATATATCCACGCCGAATAATGAAGATAAATGATTATTGGTTAGCGCAACCTACAGTGTCTTTGTCAACACGCTGCAATTGATTGCCCGAGGAAGTCGAAGATCAACCACAAGCAAAAAAACCATTAGCGCCTCCAAGATTTGTATCAGGTGTGGAAAGATCAATCCTTTAACTGTCTTGTTAGAGGAACAGACTGAAAAATATTTCGACCTAAAAATAATTGGAACTAGCCAGGTTAAAATCAAATTAAAAGATGCCGAGACATACCCAGCTGTTATTAAAGAAGGTGAATAAAACTTATCAGGTTGTGATAAGAAACTTACACTGAAGATTTGAAAAGTGAGCTAACAGGCTTGGACCACGATGTTGTTAATATCTGCAACATACGGCGAAGTGGTGCGAAAAAGCCAATCCAACACTTTAAAGTGGAGCTTTGAATGAGTGAGTGAGTACAATGCACTACTTGTCAAAGTTACGGGCATACTAAATTGTATTGCAATCAAAAACCAAGCTGTGTGAAATGTACAGGTGAACATCTCACAAATCAATGTGAAAAGAAGCATTGGGGTACGGAGGGGAAATGTGTGCTATGTAATGGTAGTCACCCAGCCAACTATAAAGGTTGCAATGCCTACAAAGAAGTTCAAACCCGTAAATTTTCTCTTCTCAGGGAAAAAATTGTGCAGAGGTCCCAACCCGCTACAAATCCGAACCCATCGTATCAATTAGTTAGTGGGGCAACATGTGCGCAGAAACTGAAAGATTCAATGAAATGTCAAACTTCCGAAGGAAATCATACCAAAGAAACCCATTCAACGGAAAATTCGAATACTCATAACCTGCAGCCTGAACAGTCTTCCACACAACGGTTGGAAAATATGATTAAAAAGTTAATGGCCAAATGAATACTATTATCTTAACCGTTTAACGACCATTGCCTCCAAATCATTCAATGTCCAGAACCCTTAATCTACCAATCTGGAATGCCAACGGCTTGTCTCAACATGGACAAGAAGTTAAAAGTTTTTTGATAGAACAAGAAATTAATGAAATACCAAGATACACCATCTATGAAACAAACCATCCTGATGGAATACAGCACATGCAGTTATAATTAAGAATATAATCAAACTCCATGAAGTGGAAAAGTATGAGAAGGAGCATATACAAGCAACTACCGTAGTAATAGAAGATTGGCTAGATCCTATAACAATTTCGGCCATATGCAGTTGGTGGCTTGCATGCAATAAAATTGGAAGAATTTGATCAGTTTTATAATTCTTTGGGTCATGCTTTATAGAACTTTACAACAAGAGGCCGAGTATAAACCAGTGAACCTACCTACTGGCCTATAGTGATATGAGAAAAATCCCAACGACAAAGATTTCTGCGTCATCAAAGGAATCGCAAGTAATTACATTAAAGCGACGGCATGTTTGAACCTGTTTTCGAATCACTCGCCAGTCTTTTTTTAGGAAGGATTTTTTTAGGAAGGACGTGGAATAGACACATTATTGGTCTATCATAGCCTTGCCTTACACACATTCACACAAATTAATTCAACCCATTCATCCCATTCACACACGAACAGTATACTACATGCGCATTGCATAGCTCCATGTCACCCTGTACAGTGACATGGAAGATGGGTCGGCCCATGAGTTCTACATTCCAACAGAGGGTCATAGATGAAAAATCCCTTTTGCAATCCCGCCTCTGTTTGGGATTCGAACCCGGTACCTCTCGATCCAAACGTCGCAGCTTTAACCACTGCGCTATTTGCTCTTAATCACTTTGGGTACACAAATAATGAATACACAGAAACAACCGATGTTACGCAACAATAAACCTGACCGGAACAACTTCAGAAATAAGATAACTGAGAAACTAAACGCAAACATTAAATTAAAGACTGAGAGTGATATAGATCAAGCAGTGGAACATCTTAACGAACGTATTCAGTCGGCAGCTTGGAAGTCAACACCAGTACAAAATAAAAAACAAAAGAATGTGTAAGACAGAAATGGCAACGATATCGACTAACGAAAGATAAATAAAACGCCGATACGTAAAAGTGACGGTCACTTGGCGAAAAATAATGCAGAAAAGGCTGAGGTATTTGCAGACCATTTCGAAAAAGTATTCTAACCATATCCACCTGAAACTACAGACGAAGAGAATAACAAAATTCAAAGTCAATTAGAATCGCCGTTGCATATGAATCGTACAGTTACGAAGTTTTCTATCTTCGAAGTAAAAACAGCAATGCAGAGAGAGTTAAACCGTAAAAACGGCACCAGGAAATGATCTTATCAAAGGAAAAGTGTTGCATCAGTTGCCAGATAAGGGAATTCGATTTCTAACGTACTTATTCAACGCAACACTTAGAACTGGATATTTCCCAATACAATGGAAGGTTTCACAAGAAATATTAATAATCTGAGCTCATATCTTGGCTTTCTTTGACTATCCTAAAATCATAAGAAATATTTTAAATTATAAAAAAATTGATCAGGTCACATATTTTTCGTGGGTCAGTTGGCCAATATGTTGGCTTTCCTGTTGAAATGGATTCACATCCATTTTATTTAATGGCAATCAGTAATTCTTTTCCTATAGTTGTAGTTAATTTAGAAATCCAGTGAGTTTTCTTCGCATTGAAGTCACCACCTATATGAACCTTTTTCCCAGACGCTTGAAGAACTCTGAGTTTTGTTTGTATTTAATATAATGTCTTGGTGGATAGTACAATTCTGCCAGAATAATAGGAAAGTTGTTGGTTTTGATGTAAACCATTGTGGCCTCAATTTCTTCTTTTTCATACTTTGCTTCTTCAAAACGTTGGATATTTTTCTGTGTGGATTTAGGTGTAGCTCGCAATGCTCTATCTTCCAATTTTTGTAGCCTCTCGTCAAATTTTTTGTTAATTTTATGAGAATATCTCTTTAATATTTGATTGATGTCAACATCATAGTTGGCGGCCAAATTGTTGCCCATTGTCTTGTTTTATCATACATTTGAGTTTTATTCATCCTTTGAATTTTATGATGGTGGATATTTTGATCCAATGTTTATAGTTTTTGTGGTGGTGACGGTATATTAACGAATTCATTCTGTTTCTTTAGCTCAGACTTCCTCATCTGTTTGATTATCAACATTTTTATTAACATTAGAATTGCTGTTTTGGTTCTGTATCATTAGTGACTCGGTTTCTTTTACCATTATTCACATTAAATCTAGTATATTCTGGTTCTACTTCATTGATCGCTTAGCTTGGGTTTTATGCTGCTTGTTGTAAATTGAGAATAATAACGCTTGTGGATTTTTCTCATCTCAAGCACAACTTTCAAGAACAGATGTATCACTATAATTATATCAGGTTGTTATGCCTGCTTGTAGGTGGCGCCGCTGTTGCGCCAATATAATTTTGGAATTGCTCCAAGTTAAGATTTTCAAATGAGAAATTAATAGTTTTCTCAGGAGATCTAGTAACCCCTCCTCGCCTTTGGACTGGACGGGCTGCTTATTATTTCCATCCATATTATTTTTGTTTTGTGTATGCTATGGATTGGCGCTCCCCAGAATCCTTAGAGCCAGTCTCATCGGAGGGTGGATTGCCCAATGTTTCCATTGGTGTACCACCTGGGGTATTTCTTCCTTCTGTTTTCCTTATTGCATATTGTATATTTAAAGTGTAATCCACTCGCCTCTGGTATTTAACAGATTTTTAAAAACGTTGCCCCGGTAGTACCCGGGACACAGTATACAGACACTAGACACATTTGGTGGTCTCTTCATAGTTGCAGAGCTGGAATATAGTCCACGGAAGTCATGGCTATAGACGGTCAACTCCTACCCGATTAGAGCGCCCCCAACACCCTAAATAAAATGATCCAAAAATTAAAAATGAAACTGAAATCTATAGAATACATTCTGAAAGCTTTTGGTGGAATTTCAAAATTGGAAAATCCTGTAAATACAAAAGTTGTAAATACATACATTCAGCCCGATCAACATTTTTAAATTCTGAAAAGCAATTAAAAGCTTTCAACGTAGTGTTGTTATATTTGAATAGTGACCATCGACAAACGTTATAATTTGGTATTTTAGAATTTTATGAAAAATTTTCTTACAATTCGATTCTTAAACTCGTATAAACCTAACTTTTCGTTTCGTTTTTATTCGTGCGCTGTGAGTCATATTAGACATCGCCTATGGTTTGAATGTTTTTTATCAAAATATTTTAATAAAACGATGAGTGCCTTACACACAATATTCACCCCATTGAATTAAAAAAAATATATTCTGTTAATTTACATGTATATTCATATAAACTGACACTGGACGGACATTCACCCAACATTGATTTTACAAAAAATTATGTTATTGCATTATGTACATATGTACAAAAATATAATTGAGCATAGAATATTTACTTAGTTGCGTGTCTGCACTGCACTAAATTATTAAATTTGAACAACATATATTTCATATACTTATGTATATGGAATAGATATATTAATGTTTTCAACAAGGTTGCTTGTTGCCATTACATATTTCCGGCTTGGTTTACCATCAAATGAAAATTGTGTTTAGCTATAGTGAAAAAACATTTAACAAAATAATTTTCAATACGTTGATTGCATTTCAAATTTCAATTTGAATATAGTAAAATTGGAAATAAAAGTTAGTTCCTTTTGATTTATTCTATATAAGCCAGTGTAGCATCACATAGTTTTCTTTTACTAATTATTTTTAACATCACAGTTTTTTTTTTATAATTTGAGACTGTTAAGTAATATAAAGTGAAATTAGTTGAATAGTTTTTTTTTTTTACGATTAGTGTAATAAAAATTGCAAAAAGTACGGTTTAGACGAGTTTGCGAATTATAAAAGGTATACAAATAAAGTGAAATTGTTATGCACATATAGTTACTAATAGTTTTGGAAGAAAGTTATTTCTACATTTTTTTTTGTTCAGTAAAATTGATCTGGTTTTCGAGTGTAATTTTTGTCAATGGTTTTTCAATCGGGTTTTGTAATGAAAGTTATACATGTATGTGGTGGTCAAAATTATAATTATCGCATTTATATCATTTAGTATTACTCACAGAAGAGAATGTTTACAAAGTTTAAATATGTGAAGACGTTCCAACCAAGCAATAAACAAATGTTTCAGGTCATGCAGTTCAGCTACAGGCAATTATGTCAATCGAAATTTAATCAGTCCCTGATTTTGAGCCAAATCCTTTGACAGATCTCGGGTCCTATATAAGCTGATCCAAAAATTGTTATTTTAATTGAATTTAACCGATAGATCACTGTGTCAGGAGTATAAGATTAGGTATAAATGTATATTTGTATATATATGTTCCAGTAATGTTCGCAAATTTCATAAACATTGAAATTCTGCCTTTCAATCTAAGTATAAAAAGTTATCGAAATTGAAGCGTGCATCCAAAACTCTATAAAACGAATTGAAATTGTACGAAATTATACGAAAACGAATTAAACAGAATTTTTAAAATTCTAATTAAAATTTTTATAATTTTTTTGTCCAAAAATTTTCAAAAATCCAAAATATTGAAAAGTCTTACAAATTTCATTTTTAAATTTTAGACAGTTAAATTTTAACATTTTAAAAATAACCAATTTTTAAAATTTAAATTCAATTTTTAAATCTTGAATTTAATATATTTTTGTTATTCTGGGTGGAAGATTTCGTACAAAAAATAATACAGAAAATTTCTGAAGCCGCAAGCAATTATATTGTAGAATTTGGAATTTACAATTTTTGAATAAATTTTAATTATAATTAAAATTAAACTATTTAATTATAATTAAATCTCAAATCAAAAATGTTGGCATAATTTAAAGTTAAGTTTAAAAAAAAAATTAAAAAAATTTTAACTTGGAGTTAATTAATAATTTAAATTATTTTGAACAATTTTCAATCTGAATCTGGGCAAGTACAGTTGGTCTAGATCTTAATATTTATGTGAAATTTGTGTCTTTTTTAAATCCTGTATAATAAGATTTTAATTTAAAATAATTTGGCATCTTAAATTGAATATTTTGTGATTCATTTAACTTCGAAATGGCTTTTTCTTCCCATTGATAATTAGTTAAGGACTAAATAAAAATTTCTTAATTAAGGAAATTCAAAAAATTATGAATTGGAAATTTTAAAATTTCAGAGATTTAATATGTGAATTTCTAAATTTAAAAGTAAAAAATTTAAAACATTTGTTTAAACCTTATTTTTTTAATTATTTCAATCAATAATTAAGTCAACCAAATTTTAGAATTTCTGCAGGCACTATAAATTTTGAATTAACAATTTAACCTTTTTTCTAATTCTATAAAATATATTCCAGATTCAAAATTTAACAATTTTTCGGGTCTATAAATTCTTTCGATTCAAAATATATTTTCCAAAAACAGAGAGATTTCAGATCTGGTGAGACTTATAATTTTGTGACCCAATATTCTTCATATCACAATTCTATAAACCTAAACTCTATACTGTCTAATACCGTTTTCTGCATTTTGTTGTTGAATTAACCTAGTTTAAAAAGCACAATATGTGTGTGTAACCAATGAAGCATGTGCGGCTTGTCATATTGGGCAAGATGGACAGTGCTCACACCATTCATTTAATGTCCAAGAATAAAACCAGATGCGTTGGAATTAATCAAGCCAAATTTTAGTCGACCCTGCCGGGCATTCGTATAGTAAAACACACGAAAAATTAAATTCTAAATCTGTAGTTTTCACATAGTTTCATTTATAATATTTTTCACCGCGAAATACGCTGATCCCGCATGTCGAGTTTGTTTAGACCATCAGGTATTTAACCGCCAATCTGCACATTTCACTAAATTTCTACTTTGAAAATTTATACGGCAAAGGCTGATGTTGTATCATTTTCTACTAAACTCTCCATTCTAAATTCGTTTAAACGCGATCAGCTACAAATATTATAGTACATCACACAACAAGTACACTGAGTATATCTATAACTTAATTTCCAATGCTGTCCAGTTCAAATTGAAACCTCAGGCTAGTTAATGTGTTTTGAAAAATTGATTTGGTAAGAGCTTATCATCTTACCCCAATTGCGCCCGAACACGTGCCTAAAACGGCAAAAACTATCCCCTTTGAGTTATCCGAGTTCACCCGAATTTCCTTTGGCCTTCGAAACGCTGCACAAACTTTTCAATGCTATACCTACTGGTGGCAAGCAAGTGTCATCTCAAACAACTGTTTGAACGCGTCGTTGAATTTGGAGTAAATATGGAACTTTCAAAATGCGTTTACGGTGTTCCTGCTCTCGAGTTCCTCAGTCACCAAATTACCCAACGCTACGGCGAGTTGAAGCAATCGATAATTTTCCCCCTCCAACTTCAATCCAACAAATTCAGTGATTCGTCGGAATGGTAAATTACTACCATCGATTTATTCTAAAGCATAGCATCTCCACTGATGCGTCTGGTAGTGCGGTAGGAGCACTCCTAAAGCAATGAAATATAGATTGTTGGCAACGTTTGGGATTTTTCTCTTGAAAGCCTCAACAACAGAGATAAAATACTCCACCTTTGACAGGTAACTTCCCGCTATTTATTTAGCCCTCAACCACTTCCGCTATTTCCTGGAATGTAGAAAATTTACTGTCTATACGGATCACAAGTCTTTAATCAAAGCAATAGTCTCCCTGAGCGAAAAGAGTCCACGGCCGACATTCAACATATAGAAGGTAACGTGGACTAGCGATCACATTTCAACAATAGACTCCGTCAATCTAGATTTTAATAATCTAGCTCAGACACAACAATCTGATGATGAATTACTCCAATTACCGAATAGTTCATTACGCCCTGAGAGTTCTAAATTCAAATTAGAACTCACCATTCTTCCAGATTTTAAAATTTATTGTAAAACATCAACAAGTGTAAATTGACCAATTATTCCGCCATCTTATGGATATGTAGTGTTCGATGATCTGCACGGTTTATCTGATTCAAGTATACGAGCATCACGTAAAATAATTTCTAGTAGGTAGTTTGGTTGAAAATGAACGCGGACATTATGCATTTGGTAAAATCCAGTATTGGTTGCCAGAAAAGCAATGGTTGGTTATCGATCGCTTTACTCGTTGGTCTGAGGCATACCCTATTCAAGATAGCACCGCTGCCACTATTACTAAGACGTTTGACGAGCAATATGTTCCAAGATTTGGGGTATCGACAGATCAAGGTAGTCCATTCGAGTCTAAGCTCTTCTCTGAACTTACGCGTTTACTATAGGCGCTCATAGAATTAGTACCACTAGCAAATGGTATTCGTATCCGCTGGCAAATGGTATGGTCGGAAGATTCCACCGACAACTTAAAACTTCGCTGAAAGCTCGGGAAAATACAATTAAATGGAGGACTAAGCTTCCAATCGTCTTGCTGGGAATATGAGCAACATTAAAGGATGAAACATAATTCATATTGACACTCGCAAGTCAACTAATCTGCCTATTTTCATTCTCAAGTTCTTAAACAATTGCGAATACGTATTCATTTGCATTGACAGAGTACGAACGGGCCTAAGTCATTCGTCGTTTTTGTAAACATTACATTCTTGCTGTAAAATGCAAGAATGTAAATGTTTCTATTGGCCGACTAAAGCCGGCATATACGGTATCCTAGCTCAGTGCAACTTAGTATTTAACCAATCAACTCCTAGAAAGTTTGTCCGATTCCATAATTAATCCTTAATTATTTATTTTTATCCAAACATGCCTTATAATTTGAGGGATTTTACTTGCAGGGGGGTAAAGTAGCGGTCGCAATAATTCGTAAAATACTTGGCGACTGCACGTCCAATAAATCACGCGCGCAAAAGACTACATATTATGACTTGGACACGATGAAGTGTTAATGTATGCTTTATGTTGGTCGGGATTTTATCTCGCATAAATGTATTCGTAACGTGTTTGATAATTTTTATTTAACAAAAGAGTAAAGAGTTAATATTCTATTCCACTAGAAAAATTGGCTCATAGTAAAAAAAGAGGAAAAGAGAAAAAGTTCGGAAATCTATGTAATAGACAGGAATGGGCATTTAAGCGTCATCTATTAATTTCTACGTGGACATGTCGACAACTCGTCGATAATGTCAACAATGTAGAGAACGTCGATAATGTAGACAACCTCTAGAATGGTGATTTATTGAACTGGTTCAAAACTACTATACTCCTATTTTTGTAGAGTAAATTTGATACTGTGATGGGACTATAAAAGTTATATTTTTTTTTTTATTCTCATAACTGATCTAATATTGGTAATAAAAATACGTTTCATTTGATATATTACATGACATAACCAAAATTTTGATCCATCCAATTTGATCCATCACCAGCATCTCTAGTCTAGGTAATGTTTTACAAAAAGTCCACGAATACTAGTTTTATTCTATTTTTACTTTATTTATATTGATATAAGTCTACAAATATAGCTTGAGAAAATGAGGGAATATTTTTAACGACTACAGGTCCGAGTTTTAATTGGTCATGAACATTGTATAGCCCTATTGCCAGCCTGTATTGACATGAAAGATGGGTTCGGCCAATGAATTCTGCACTCCAGTCTTCAACAGAATGTCATAGATCTGTTCATCATCATTCTGATCGAAATCAAGAATGAAGAATCACTTTTGCACCCTGCCTCAAAATTGGGTATCGAACCAGGTACCACTCGATCCAAGCGTCATAACCTTAACCACTATGCTACGAGTATTTGCTCAGTAATATCTATTTTAAATCTACATAAAAAAAAAAATTGTATTTCACAAATATTCGTGAAGTTTTATAAAATGGATTAGAAGTTGTGTAAAAAATCACCTGGACCAAAGATGATGGATGATGGATTAAAAATTTTAATTTGGGTTATGTCATGTGATACTCGTATATTAAATGAAACGTGTTTTTATAACCAATCTAGAGGTACACATAACGATTTTCTAAATTATTCTCAAATGCTAGTCTAGACGGCTCAAATAAATTCGCAATTGAACGAGGGTATTCTCTCCTGCTAGTCCTGCTAAAATTGTTCAAAGTTATAATTATTGTCTATATTATGCTGAAATTGTCTACATGAATATTAATATTCCAAGGTAATCTACGTAATATTTTACGTGTCGATAACCGAGTAGATGACTTGGCGTACTCTACCTCGCCCATCCCTTTTAATAGACATGGTTTGTTTTTTTTCTAAATATAAACTTTAAGGAAAAACATTGACAGCCATAAATTTAATAGCGTGCGAGAAATATTTCTCATCATATACTAATTTTATGCATGTGTGTTAGTGTGACTGCTATAAAATGTTTTCAATTTGATACTTTTTATTGCAGTCACACTACTACAAACACAAATATTTTTTGACTGACAAGGGTTTTGTTTCATTCGACCAACCAGCAAATGTGTATTTTTATCGTCCTTTAACTTTACTTCATTTTACTCAGTCAATTCAGTCAAGCGGAATAGCACCTATATATAAACGAAACAAAACTACTCTTGAAAATAGTATATCTGGTCACCCTACGAAAAATGAGAACCTCTACCCTTTTCGAATGTCGTGTGATCTATCTTGACTTTCTTTTAGTTTTCTTATTTTGTTCACTTGTTCCTCGTTTTATTTTGTTATTATATTTGAATTTAATTGTTTGTGAACTTATGAACTTAGCCGTGGAAAGCAAACGTTCAATATAAACGTTTCTATATATCGACGAAGCAGACAACATAACACCTTATTATGAATAACAGAAAGAAAAAAAACATTTCCATGAGAAATAAGATGATTACGATTTTCTTATAATTGTTGTCTTGTATATTGTTTGTTGTTATAATATCTGAAATTTTTTCTTCATTTTCAATAGAAATATTTCTACATATCAACGTTGCGGCATATACGCTGCGTGAGAGATTCATCTCACTTTCAATGAAATTGATACAATGTGGAAGTTCATTGAACCAAAACAGAAAATATCGTAAAATCCACAATTCATTGTAATACGAATCATGATCAATGTTGCAAGAATATATGTATATATGTATATGTACATACCACATATATTTAAATTTTTTATGTTTAGTTGAGTTGTTGGTGTGGTTTTGATTTTGAAATTGAATTGCATTATATGCATATAAGATGAAGACGATGATGGTTGAATGAAAAGAAAAATTATGCATTTTATGCATTATTAGAGGATTATGTATATATGTACATATATGTATATATTATATATATAGTACATTTGAGTCATCATAAAATATATAAATTTAAAATTCAATCAAGCTTATTCCATATATACATGTTTCGTAATGCATAAATTTATTTTAAATAAACTATTTCAAAATTATATGTACATTTTTGGTATGCTAATTGATTGACTTATTTATATTGGAATTTATTTATATTTAAACAAATATAGTTATTTATTTTTTAGTTTAACGTTAAATAATAATAATAAATATTTTAAATATGTACATGCATACAATATTTATTTGCTATTTCGTAAAATTCACTAAAATACATAAATAAATTGGGGCGACTAACTTTTTTTTTTTAAAGGTCATTTTAATTTTAGGCCATACGCGAATTTTATTTTTTATAATTAGCTTGAAATTTGAAACCTAACTTCCGTCTTGCATTTTGTATAGATACCTGTATTATATAGCGCAGCAAGGTTGTTCTTAAGCCGTTTAATAATTTTGTGTTTTGTTTCGATATAACAACATGTTGTATATATACATAATGACTTGAATTTCGTTTAACAGTTGCAAAATTTACTTTGTTGATGATCAACCAACTATTTTAGACTCATGAAGCATTTACACATCAACAGTTTCAAGCAGCTGTTTCCCAACTTAGGATCCCGCACTATGAATTATATTCTTCGCAATATTATTTTCGCAAAATATATTTGGAATTGGAATATAGTTTGATCTGATAAAATTCAGCCGAAATTAATTTACCAAAATAATTCATTGATAGTTAACTGTAAGACGTAGCATTAGTATGACCAGATATTTATTTTCGACCTCCAGGCAATTATTTCATTCGTTATAAAATTAGTCCCTGATTTTGAGCCAAATCGATCTCTCAATTGATCTCCTATATATAAGCTAATCAACAAATTATTATTTTATTTGAACTTTTTTAACACGATGTTTTTTCTATTAGAAATCGAACTGATAGAATGATCACGTCATGTAACCTACGTGGTTGTCGAAAAGTAAATAGTCCACCTCTAGATTTTTCGTTATTACGGATGAAATCTCGCACATATTGATTGATGCTCGCTCCCTGATTTTTTTTTTTTTTTTTAGGAAGGACATGGCATAGACACATTTTTGGTCCATAGCCTTACCTTACATTCACACAACATTCATTCAACCCTTTCATTCATCCCATTCACACAAATATAGTATACCACCTGCGCATTGCATAGCTCCATGTCACCCTGTACAGTGACATGGAAGATGGGTCGGCCCATGAGGTCAACATTCCAATTTAATCACCGATCGTAATCTGGAGCTGAAAAAACCCTTTTGCATCCCGCCTCTGTTGGGATTCGAACCCGGTACCTCCCGATCCAAACGTCGTAGTTTCTGGCACAACTTCCGATGTGAGTTTGGTACCAAAGTGGTTCTATTAACGCATCCGCTATTCCTCTGCAGCACTTTTTTCACTTTAGCCCAATATTATTCGATAGGTTGAAAACCTGGGGACTCTGTTTGAGATAACATCGATTTGATTAATCTCTTACAAATTGATTACTTCCTCAGGGTCCTGTGAACTAGCTAAATGGCCAAAACTTTAATGTTGAATCGTGTTGACAAATTAGCAGCAAAATACGTCATTATTAAAACTGTGACAGATTTTTGTCACATTTTTCATAAGCTTAAGGAGCATTGTTTCGGTTTTTGGATAGATTCAAGTTTTGACCTAAATAATTATTTCAACACCAATTTCACGTACGTTTCGTCATTCATCTAAACACATCCACTAAATTTTGTGAAAGTTTGGTCATCAGTCTGGTACTTTTTTTGACGATTTAAATATCAAAATTTAATTTACAATTCTGAATTTAACGAATTTTGAAATAAGAATATTTTTAAATGCAAATCCGAAATTCTATACATTCTATACATCGATCTATGAAATTGTTGGATAAAATATTCATTTCCTGATACCTAACGAACCTATTAAATTCGAATTCAGAATTTTCAGATATAGGTTCAACATTTTCTTTAAAATACCGAAATATTTCAAATGTTGACTCGATTAAATATTTGTTCGAATTAAAAAATTATTTAAATTAAAATTTTGCTAAACAACGTCAAATTTTAAAAATATTTTTAACATTCGATAAAATTAACATTTAGATTTAGAGATCCAGAAAAATAAATTTTTTCGACATTTTCCACGTGCTATGCGATCAAAATTTTTGAAATGATGCAGTTAAATTGGAAGTTTAAGAGTTCAAAATTATAAAATTCAACCTAAATTCGATATATTGAAAATAAATGGTTGGTTCTTTTTTTTGTAAATTAATAATTCAAACTGGAATATCAGATTGGGAATTGTATAACTAAAAAGTTGGTTACATTATGGATTTGATCGAAGTACTTGGACTAATTAAAATTTATAAAATTAATAAATTGGGTTATATTCAGAATTTGTCATTTTATTTCAAATTTTGAAACAACTGGAATGTCAAATTTCATCCAAAAAATGTTCAAGTCTATATATGAAAATTGAACATTAAATTTTGTAATTTAACGATTTAAATTTCTAGGCGATCAATCGAAATTTTTAAATTCGTAATTACATTTTTATAAATTTTGAAACTTTTAAAAATTCAAACTTTTAAATATTTGATTGTTCCATAAATTAGGATTGAAATTCGAATTCAGATTTAAACCAGTTAGAAAGTAAAAAATTCCGTAATTTTCGTGAAAAATTTTATGTTATAATATTTTCAAAAGATTCAAAATTCAAGTTAAAACTAATTACGGATAAATTATATTTTTGAATGTTTAAAATTTTAAATACATATTTCGACTCGACAATTCGCATATTGTTTTTTTCGTACTATCCACATAAAAATTTCGCAAACTTTAATTCAACTGTCTTTCGATTTGTTTAAATAAATATTAAATTTTAACGTATTTGTAGGAAATTTGAATTTAATTTTTAGTTAACACAGTTTGTATTAATTTCAAATTTAAAAAGCTGACAATATTCTAAATTTTACCAGTTTGCAATTCTATTATTTCAGGAATAAAATTTTTAAATTACCAAATATTTTTAAATTTGTTAAATTTTCAATTTTGTATTTCTATTTAAAATTCTGAAATTCTGTAAGCGTTTTACATTTAATTTCAATAATTAACCAATCTGTGTAAATTAACCTTATTAAAATCTTTATCAATTGTCTATGTTAATTCTTTAAATTTATCCATATTCATAATTTTTTATTAACTTGTTAAATAAGATTCCAGAAATTCTGAAAATTATAAATATTTTATTGTTTTGTAAAATTAAATCCATTAATATGTAACCCGTATGTTGATTTAACAAATAAGAAGACATTAACTCAAGTATCGGTGGGATTATATTTTTTCATATGATTGCGACAAAAGCAGCATAGAGTACTCAATTAGTTTCCGAGATTACAAAAATATTTACCGGTTCTTTCCAAGGTTGTTATAGAGAAAACACTTCAAGCTCAAATTCTGCATCGCTTAGAATTATATAAAATGCTATCCAATGATCATTCGGCCTACAGATCTAATCATAGTTCTATATGCTCTACTAAATATTAACTATGATATTCGCAGGACTGTCGATGGCGGACGGGCATGTGCATTGGTGCTCTTGGATTTTAGCAAAGCATTTGATAAGATTCACCTCTGAAGACACCTCTGATTTTATCGTATCTTTACGATCGTCGCCAAACAGTTTTTCTCCACTCATCTAGATGTAGTATATGCAAAACAAGTACAGGAGACTATAATGAAGTACTAGAAAACATTCCAATTCTACACTTCGCCTTCAAGTTGTTAAGACGTACATCTTACCGTATTTTCTGTATGGAGATTGTCATATTCGAACTTCAGAAGCAATATTTCAATTATTTACAGTTATTATTCAACCCATGCATAAGATATGTCTTTGGACTAAGAAAATATGATCATATCTCTCAGTATACTAAAATCTTACTTGGCTGTTCGCTCCATGAATATTATCAGTTTCGGGTATGCTTAGCGGTGTTTAAATCTTTGGAGGATAAACAATCTGAATATATTTTTAATAAATTAGAAAAATTAAATCTAATCAGCTCCAAACTTTAAGGATCTCCTATAATAGTACGAAGCTAGCGAATTCTTCCTTTTTTGTACGAAGAATCAGTTTATGGAATTCTTTGTCAGTTGACAGTAAACAATGCCAAATATTGTTACTATTATTATCATTATGGTTAAAGCGTTAGCGTTTGGCCACATAAATTATGTGGCCAAACTATGCGAGGAAAATCTCACGTCTACCATAGAAGCGGGGAAAGGCACAGTACTGAGAGAAACCGGATCATCTGAAAAAATTGCTACTCTCACAACGAGACTAGCGAAAAAGCATGTGTTGCGTCGATGTCTAAAAAAAGAGGCCCAATGGGAAGAACGGCGGCGGTTTATTGGCGGTCCGACGAGATAGCAAAACTCAGGGGGAGCTGCCTACGCCTAAAACGCGCACTCACTAGGGCAAGGAAAAGTGATGGGTAAGAAACGGAATGTGAGTAGAAACAGAATATGAGTGTAGTACATGATAGCAAGAAGAGCACTGAAACTAGAAATAAACAGAAATGGGAAAACTTGAAACGAGATGCCTATACACGGCTCCCTGGCTAGGGCTAAGGCTATAAGATTGTGATGCGGTAGCTAGGATCACAAGCGCCCAGTCTAGTAATGGAAGTAAGTGAAACGTGGCATAGTGTAAACGCCCTTTTCCCGGATAACCCAAACGACAACCGGCCAACTTGCCCCGGTAAGCCGGAAGGTGTTGCCTCGAGGAAGAAGTTTTTCCTAAAGCATGGGAAATGCAGCAGATGGCCCTCGTAAACAAAAGGAAGGGTGATCAGCATACGGACCTCTGTGTATGCTAGATACAGCGGGTAAACTACGATAGAGCGATTACGAAAACCGCATTTACAGCCACAATCGAGGCTTCAGGAAACTTATCAAATAAGCAATACGGTTTCAGGAAGGATCGGTCTACTATAGGCGGAGGGGAAGAATTTGTCAGAGCTTTCCTTATATATCACAACAAGCTACCTTCAAGATAGGAAGCTACTGTTCGAGACCACGGAAGAACAATGCAGTAAAGAGGTTACAGATGGTGCCTTCTATTCTAGGGCCTGATCTATGGAACGCATCATACGATAGTATCCTACGAATGGAAACGCCAGATGACACCTTCATGGTAGGGTACGCTGACATTGCAGCAGTAATAGTCGCTCGGGATGTGACGATGTTCAACGCGAGCGCAACCAAACAATGAGAAGAGCTACCGCCTTGCTAACCGGACACAGTCTCAGCCTAGCAAAAAAACTAGTCCTGCCTACAAAACGGCACATTGCAACCGACATGCTGTTTCAAGTAGGAAACCTGTAGATACACCTCAACACGGCAGTCAAATATTTGGGGGTACATCTGGATACAAAACTCAATTTTGGGGAACAAGATAAGCGACATCAGAAAATGTCAGGATGTATGGATGTGAAATATGGGCAGATACTATGCAGCTAATATAGAACTGAATCAGAACCTGCGGTCTTGGTAATCGCTAGCGTGATCCGCATCGACCTAATGGTGGAAGAAAAGAAAACCATATTTGATACCAGAAGCGATCTTGGCGACTAGAAAGAAAGCTCGGCAATTTTGAAGTCTTATTCTCAGGATCCCGATAATTCAATAGCAATATGGCAGGACAGATGGTCGCACTCAGTGGATGGCAGAATAACATATAGTTATCTGCCTAACATTGCGGCGAGATTAGAGACAAAGATTCCTCTAAGCGTATGGTTCACTCAAATGTTAACAGGACATGGTAGAATGGCTTCCTATATGCACCGACTGAATCTAGCGGACTCAAGCACCTGTGAATGTGGACAGGGCGAGGATACAATAGAACACATCCTCTATGACTGTGATCTAGCTCAAGAAGCTAGAGAACAACTAATAATAGACACAAGAGTTGAGTGGCCAGCAAGTAAACTAACTCTAATGCTGCCAATCAACCTCAACTCTTTCAAGAAGTTCTGTGATACCGTTTTAAGCGGTAGATAGACAGAGAATAGTACACCAGATTTTTATCTCAAGTAAATTAATGTTAAATGCTAGTTATAAGTAGACGAGTATGCGCCTCCTCGATGGCAGGGACGGTAACAGGGCAAACCTGGCTAAGCATACCGATTTAGTAGTTTTATAATAAAAATTGTAAGTCCGCGTTGGAGGTGTTAAAGGCACGACCTCCTGGGAACAGCTTCTTCGATCAAAGCGACATAATGAATGAAATGAAATGAATGAAATGAAATGATCCCGATAATTCCCGGGATATATAATGTCCAATTATGAGGTAAAAAAAATGTTTTCATAGATCACAAGAGCGACCGTTTAAGGAGGGATCCGAAAGCATCGATCGTTTTTAAATTTAAAAATATTTGATGACGATGTAAACTGTTTCTTTATATTTGTTGTTGTGCTACCGGTAGCTTCATTCATTTGAATTTCTATTTGTAGAGTACACTTTGGGAGAACGTGACATGAGGCAGGCTTAGACATTATCGAAGCTGTAATCGTTTCGGCCAGCAATTCCTTTAATTTCTATCTTTTTGTGTTTTGCCCATGTTTCCTTGCTCGTCATCATATGCTGCTGTTTGCAAACGCTCATTTGCTGTGTAAGTCCGATTCCGATACATCCTCTATACAATAGTCTGTTCTTAACATGCACTGCAGGTTTGGTCACTTATGTTTTTGGCGAATATATCAGTTGTTGTTTCGTTTCGGTTTCATCTTCCAAATTCAGAGTATGTAGAAGTTTTAGTGATAGTGACTCTCGTCCAAATGTTATCATAACTGCTGCTCCGCCGGTGGTTGTATACCAAGTTATCTAACGGAGTAATTCTAAAATCATACAGCTTGGGAACAAGAAGCTCATTTTTTTTGCAGCTGTACAACTTTCAAGTATTTAGGTTAATCCCAAGTTGATGTAACACCGGGTTAAAATGTACATTCACTATTCATTATGGTTCCAAATATTTTCTTTTTTGCCAAATCATTAACGTCATATATAAGATTCATCACACGATGCTTGCCCTTCAGAAAAGTATAATGCCGAGAACTTAATGATTGACGAATAAATTTGGCGTTTCATAAAATGTATAACAGACCCAGGCGGCTGCTCAAATTTACTAAATTTTGTTACACTACCACCATGATTTTGGGATGCCAAAATACTACTACATCCTCCAATATTGCTGCCGTCTTTACTTTTGTTTGGATTGATGTTGTGCACACTTTCTAGATGCCATCTCAATCCGCTTGTAGAAGATCTTCTGCAACTTAAAACTTTATTTGGGCATAGCAGGTATTTAGTATATTCTCCAAATCCATCTTTTTTAAATGTTTCCAGACTTCGACAGAAATGGATTTTCTTAGTGATGGGTTTTATTGATACTTGTTTAAATGAAACTAACCTTTAAAACAAATCCCGGTAAATACAAAAAAAAAAAAATATCGGGCAACGGGAAATAAAAAAACCAATCAAATTCCCGGGAATTCCCGCACCAGAATTGACAATATACGAGACACCACCTTGACGTAATGGTAATACCAAAAGTAGTTCCGGGGTGGATATTTTGTCTGGCAAAGAGGAAGTTTTTCTCTCCCTTGTTATTGTCGTTATTATTATTTAATTTAGGCTAACATGTTTGTATACATTTCTTTTTGTATTCTAATGAAATAAGTTGATCACAACTTGTACCATTCAATTAATTAAATAAATAAATAACATATCAAATATATTGTGCGTAAGCATTAATTGTTATAATTATAACTAATAATAGTTTTATATTTCATTTCAGATTTTCCACATTCCTATATATGCATGTATATATAAAGCATCACAACTCACACACACACATACACCAAATCATTAATTAACCAATTATTGAATAGTATATTCATCCCAAAAGAAAGTTTTCTTTCTACACGTTTAATTTAAACAATCGTCGTATGACGTATAAAGGTTCACATAATAATAGGAATTATATTTTTATAACAATAACTATAAAATATAATAATAAACGCTTGTTTATAATAAATAAAAAAAAATAAAAAAAAAGTGAAAATAGTAAAAAACCAACGAACTTCGCGGGTGGTAAACTTGATGGTATATTGTCGCACGTACATATACTTATATTGGTTAACCAAAATTTGATGTTGGTAAAAATGCAATAATAATTTAAATTTTTTCTAAATTAATATTTAATTTATAATTAAATTGGGAAGAAACGTTTTAATATATACAATTATACGAGTACATAGTGCGTGCGGATTAGTAATTGTGTGATACTATTTCCAAAATGGAATTAATAAAATTAAATAATTTATTTATAATAAATATTCTAATTTTATATTTAATACAATACATAAATTGTCATGTGGCCCTAACATATCCACCGGCCCGTAAATATGATTTGGATTTTTTGGATAATTCGCGTACAAAAGGACCATGCGGAATGCCAAGAGGTAAGCAATTTTGATTTATATATACTCATCCTGCACAGAATCAATATTTACGCAACTTAATTGCTGTTGAATTGTAATGAAAAGTTGTTAGTTGCGTGTTATACACCCAGTAGGTGGTTTTCAATTTATATTTATGAATTAATCAATTTGATTGAACATATTTTTTTTTTTTTTTTGTAAAACTTTATAAATTAATTGTATTATTGATTTGTATATATCCAATATACAAAATAACAACACGCGGATTTGTTGAAAGTTTGATATTTTCGAAAAACTATAAACAAAAAAATGAAAAATTATATTTTATGTTTTAATATATAAAAGTCCATATCGATTTGACTTTATGACAAAATCGGTTTTATGGTAAAAATATATTTAAAGTGTCGTATTTTAGGTGCGGTTCTTCGAATGATATATGAAGAAGAGATTTAGGCAAATGGGAAAGTTTGATGCAGAGTTTTACGATATCGAGTTAAAGGGTAATTTTATATTATAATCGATTAATCTTCCACAAAATGTTGTTAGCTGTTTGTTCCCCAATAACAATTCTTATTGCAATCAAATCCGATTGATAAATTGATTTATTTTTAGTAATCAATTATCTTCAAACTTATTCATCTTTTGTTCACTTAAATTTATAACACACTAGCGGGCTACGCTAGTAGTGAATTAACGTTATATTTTCGTTGGCAGTTTATCTTGGTAGTGGTTGGAAGGTTTCCTGGAGAACTTAGCTTTATTTCAACAATATAACAAGGACCTCTCATTACATAAATGTCATTAAAGGCTAATTCACACTTCCGACACTCCGCTTCAATTCATATCGATAATAATCCAAATTCGATCGGCAATTGCAAATATCAAGTTGAGTTTACATAAATCAATAATACAAAAAAAATAATTATTCCATCCGAATCAAGTTTAGTCAATATTCAAATAACGCTTTTGGTAGCTCTTTAGTCATGATGTCAGCTAGTTGTTCATTCGTTGAAATATATCTAACTTCGATGATATACCTTTGGCTATTAAATCACATACAAATTTGAATTTAACATCAATGTGTTTCATATGCTGCATTTCCTTTTCCTAAGATGAGATCACAATCGCATCCTGATTGTCCTCGTGCAATATTACTGGTTCTTCGGGAGGTTCTCCAATTTCCACCAATAATCCATGTAGCTATATAATTTCGCATGTAGCCAAGCACAGTGAGACATATTCAGCTTCGGTGGACGACAAAGAAACACAAGTCTGCTTACGTGTCATCCAAGTCACAGTTGCGTCAAACACTTTCATCACATTGCCAGAAACCGATTTTCTATCATTGATATCACCGGCCCAATCAACGTCCGCATATCCAGTCAACATGACCAAATTTTCATCGTTCCGATAATCCAGTTTCAGGTCAATTGCTCCTTTGATGTATCGTAGTATTCTCTTCGCTGCCTTCCAATGCTCTTCAGTTGGACATGATTAAAATTGACTGAAGTAATTCACTGCAGCTGATAAGTCAGGCCGGGTCGTACAAGCCGCGTTAACATCCGATTAATACGCGGTACGGTTTAGTCGTCAGCTTCAGCCTTCCTTTCTAATTTCAGTTGGCATTCCATTATGTTGAGGTGTGTTCGGTTCGCTGTATTGAATCTGAATCCCGGCTTAATCACAAATGGCCCTGAATCTATTGGAAGAATATTCGTCACCATTGCCGCATTGGATTCTTGAAATTTTCTTTCTAGTGTGCGTCCCCGCCATCGATTTGTACCTCTGAAACATATCCAGAACAGTAGACTTGTTCTTTATGAGATATACAACCGTGAAATGAGTGTAATCGTCGACGAATGTCACCAAGAAATGCTGATCATCCCATGTAACTGGCGTAACAGGCTCACACACATCACTGTGCACAAGCTCCAATACACGACTCGACCGTGCTCCGCCTGAACCGTAGAATTGTTTTCGAAATTGCTTTCTGTAAACACACGGCTCGCAAACAGCTTCAGCATCGTTGTTCATGGCACCCATTCCATCGACCAAAGTAGACAAACGCTTATGTCAGCGTAATTCAAATTTGCCAACCATAGTCGGTTGCCACAGACAAATGCTTTGTTTTGACTTCACTTGCGTAGAATACATTCCATTCGACACTTTCCCAGCAATGCCTTCGTTTAATGATGTTGTAATATTCGCTGTTTCATGTCGCACACGCTTCAACTCAAACACATACAGCTTTCCTTTATGAATGCAAACGGCCAAATCCAAATAATCCTTTGTAAAACGGACCAAACCATCGTCAACAATTACTTGGCATCCAGCGCTTTCTAAACGACTCAAAGATAGCAAATTATATTTTCGATTTTCGATAAACAAAACGTTTGTGAGCGTGCGCTGAATCTGCCATTGACGATGATAGTTCCCAGAATTGTACCACATTTTGTCGCTGTGATCATCGCACCATTCTTCGCAATACCAATGACGATCAGCTCGGCAAATTCCGTAGCTGTGTGTGAATCCGCAACACGTCGAGTTATCTGCTGTTAATTTTTTCTTCGTCGACACCAACTGTAATTTTTACTGCGGCGGCATCTTCTTCTAGACATTTTTCAACGCCTGTTTGCTCCAAAAAAATGTTCAGGCGTAAAAACTAGTTGTCAAACTCACGTCCTTCAAATTGTTTGAACACATATTTGTCTTCGTCCGCCATCCCGATATAGAATTTACAGGCCTGGGCCCATAAACTTTTAAATACTTCGCAGCAGCAGCAAAACGGCATCAATTAAAGTTAAACATGTGTGTACGATGAAAGACAGAATAGAACTGAACTTAGCTTTATTACAACAATATAACGGGGTTGCCACCTTTCATTACATAAATGTCATTAAAGGCTAGTTACACTTCCAACGCTTGCCTCTTGGGTCTTTTGAGTCCTTTCATCGCGTTCCACAGCGAGTATTCGGAATTTTTTTCATCAGGCTATCAATCTGTTGATTGATTCATTTATAAATTCTTTAATAAGCGATTTCAGACTGTTACATAAATTGTTTTGTTCTCCGGTGTACGATTGATTTGCCAGGCTTTACCTGCCCGTTGTTTATCTCTTACCCGCTCTCTAACTTCCGTTGGGTAGCATATGTTAAGATTCTTCTTATTTTGTATAATGGGGGTGCTTTTTGAATGACATTTAATACATATTTGCCAAGAAAGCGTTCGAAAACCGTACACCTACAAATATTATACCATTCAAGATTTTGTCCAAACGGGTTTTAGTTTGTCTCCCAACAAAAATATCTATTTTTTAATTTTATAAATTTAAATAAATTTTCTTAACAATAAAGTCGTTTTAATCAACCCCAATTTAGTCATAAATTGAATTTGTCGGTTTGAAATTTTGGCAAAGTATAGAACGACGAAATAATAGTAAATTTGTAATATTGAGACAGGTTACACCATACAAATATACATTGGACTGTTCTAAATGGTATGTAATATGTTTGTGAAGCTAGCTTGAAACTAATCCCTAAAAAATACAATGAATAATTAATTATACGACAGTATTTACTGTCAGGCCGAAAATATATCACTATAGCGAAACTATTCACTGTCACGACATTTTTGACTCAGGTAGGTTTCATATAGGTTTTTATAATTTTCTTAGATTACAAATTTCAAATGTTAATTAATAAATTTAATTTTGAATTTCATATAGTAATACATAAACATACACCCATTCCTCGATTTGCATGGTATTTGATTTAAACGGTTTCACTTTAACACGGTTTAAAAATTTAAAAAAAAATGTTCTATTCAACAAAGAAAAATGGACTGAATTTCGGTGTTTTTTGGATTGCACTAACATAACCTACAGCTTAAGGGAAAAATTATCTATGGTGATAAAAAGTCAGCAAAGGAATATCCACAAAAATTGGATAAAATAACGTTCCCGATCAAGTATTTAATGCCAATGAAACCGGTCTATTCTGGAAAAAAAAAAATTTTAAAAAAATATATTTGTCGCAATCTGAGAAGTCTGCCAGTGGATTTAAAGCAGCTAAAAATCGAGTGACATCACATTTTTGTAGCAACTCATCAGGAGACTTTATGTTGAAACCTTTGTTTATTAAAAGAACCAAAAGATGATGAAGGACATACACATTTCAGATTTACCAGTGCATTGGCGAGCTAATAAAAAGGCTAGAATGGCGTCTGCCTTATTCTAAGAATTCAAAGTTCTTTTATCAAACCATCTAAGAAATTTGCAACTTTCAAATGTACAATTTAAGTTTTTACCTCTAAATACTACCTTGATGATTCAAGATCAAGGCATGAAGATAATTTTGCTGATGTTTTAAATCAATTCTCACAGCACTTTGCCTGGTAGTATTCAAGAGTTGTTCGAGGATAAAGAAATTTCGAATGCTGATCTGATAGACATGGTAAGTCGGTAGTCTGATGGAATTGGCGAAATCAGATTCCGATAGTGATAATGCACCATTTATCGCAAATATAGTACGTGAGAGGTAGGCAATTGTAAACTAATTTGGTAAACAGAGGTCCTAAAATTTTCCGAAAATTTTAAAGATTTGTATAAGCTGCTCTTTGTCAATAGGAAGAAGTGTTGAAAGATCTAAGCCTATCCAAACAACTATTGATAACAGTTTTCGTAAGGTCAACGATAACTCTACTATCACTACTGAAGTCGAAAATGAACCCGGCGCATTAAATCGTGAATTAGTAACCATGGCAACCAAGAAATTTCGGTTTGCAAAACTTCTATCAGCGACTCTGAAGTGGCGAAAAAAAACAAAGACCGATCGTAAATTATGAAAGTTTCGATTAAAAGTAGCTTCACTGTTGTTTATTTTTTTATTATTTTCTTTTCTGAATAGTTTATGTTACATTTTGTATTTTAATAAATCAAATTTTATAACAATATATTTAACTTTAAAATTATAAATAATTCGTCATTTATGAATTTCGGGACACAACATTCATTGGAACTAATCCCCAAGTTTGGCATAACATCTTTACCTCAAATTACACGGTGTGTGTAGGAACGATATGTACGACTTTTCGTTGCACGCTGTAAACTGTAGTTGAACCTATCTTACAATTTTGTATGAACGCTATGTTTCGTTTTACGCGGTTTCGATTTACCCGATTTCATCGAGTGATAAGTGTATATGTATATATATTTTATTAAGTTCTTTAAGTTCTTTAAATTCGATTCACGAGTACTTCTGAAATAGCGTTGGACTCGTTGGAGTTTTGACTGAATTTTCAGATTTTTCCAGAAAAGATGTATCTGTAGTTTTCGAGATATCTAGTTTTAATTTTTTTTATAGGCGAAGAGTATCATTTCCACCTTTTTGCAAATAACTTAGTCTAAGAAAGGTTTTTTCTATTTTTTCAAAACTGACGGAATTATTTTTTATATAAACGCACTAAAAATATACAAACTTGCCAAATACTCACACTAGCAGAAAGAATCAATTTATAAGTTATTTATTATCCTTCCAATAAAGTGCTTCACCCGAAGCTAATTTTTGTATCTTCTTTTTGACAATTAAGTTATACAATATTGAATCTTTTCCAAAAATGTAATCTCTTCAGCATTCACTGATATTAGCAAAAAACAGAAAATAGCAAAAACTTGAAGTCTTGTTAAATTTTAGTATAATTGCGAGGTCGCCATAATTCAATTTAAATCGCTTCTAAAGAAAACTTTTTTTAGAAACATCTGAAAATTTAGTCACAACTTCAACGAATCCAATGCTATTTTAGAGTTCTCGTGAATCCGCCAATCTCAAAGCCTTCAAAACCAATCTGAAAATTTAGTGAAAACTATATAGAAGGATTTCTCAATCATATTGTATCTATGAAAGCAATAGTATTGTCCTAAGAAAAATATGGAATTTTTCGGGTTGACATTTTTGCCTAGCTACAAGGAGGTCTAAATGGTGTTCTATTTTAACCCACCTATATCGATCGTTTACACCACAAAAATTATAGGTCTCATTTAGATCACTATATGTCCACCATCTATTGAATAATATACTAAAACTATTTTCTTTAATAAATTTTGTAAATAAAATCAAAATAAATAAAATTCAGCCAAATCTTCGGTTTCACCCAAATTTTCGATTCCAGCCATTTTTTCTTTCGTCGAAATATTTTCAGATCTAAAGATTATGCCACTTCAAAACTATATTTAATAATTTACAAAATATACAATAATTATATTTTCATTTATAGTTTATTGTTATAATTATGTTTGTAGACGGTATTTACTATTTTTAGGTATATAGATATCGTTTACACCATAATTAGGATCAACCAAAGTTAGGTCAGTTTACAAGTATAAGTTATAAGTATATATATATATACTAATTTCTATAATGAGGGTTTAGTTGCCAATCATCAAGATTGGATCAAGTTAAGATCGCATAAAGGTATAGTCCACGGACTAAATATAACGGTGCATTTCTGCTTGATTTACACTTTAAAAATGATAGACGTCGAAAATAATGGGCGAATTGCATATAGTACGGCCCCAGTAAAATAAATAAGTTATTATGAATTGGGGAAACCCAAACTATTGTTTAGCAAGAAGAATAATTGAAAGCCGAACTTAAAAAATACGTCAGATTATGCCACTAACTGCCACTATCGATTTATCTTTCAAATACAACATTCATTAGGACTGTAGCTGGAATATTTTTTAGTTAGATATAATCCTCAGCTACCTAAAAATGTATATCGATATCTGGGTACGATCCTTGGTTCAGCAGGGGATTTTTTTTTAAATTCAATTTTGTACTAACATATATACAACGTGGAAAAACACCCCTCTTCTAGGATACTTACCTTCTAGATTTAGAAAACCTGTAATATTTTTTAATGTGATATAGTTCTCAGCTAGCCAAAAATATATATACACCTTTGTCCTAAGTCACTTAGCTAATGTAGAGGATTGTTTTTATTAATCGGAACATTAAGGCTTCCATTCATTTACTTCCACATTTACATTTTGAATTGGAATATGCTTCTTACTTGAATACTATATTGTATTTAGGTTTCTTGTCTTTGAGATTTGGTCATTTTTCATGTATGTGAAGTAAGCCCGAAAACCATCCCGAAAAAGGTTTTTTTAATTTTGCTATGTGTCTTTGCTAAATTTTACACTAGCCCGAAAAAATATAAGAAAAAATGTAAGTACATTTTTAAATAAAAAGTTGAACAGAAAAACAATTAAAACAATTGATGCATTTTTATTACATATTTCAATATCAATATACAATATAAGAATCAATATACCAAAATGTATAATTTTTTTGCGCAATCCAAAATATAACCCTTCTGGGTTATGATCTCTATAAAAAGGTACATTGATCCTACATATAATGAGATGTAGCCTATCTTCGTATCATGGAGCTCGTCTAGGGTCAATTGTACTAATAAATCTATAGATTCAACAGTACTTATACGAATTATATGAAATCTTTATAATTTTTGGTGGAAAATCCTAGAGATAACGCGAGCATCACGCCATAAATTCCATTTTAGAAAACCTAAATATATTATATTTTTTATACTTGGAATTTTTTGTGCCAATTTGCGCCTTTCGCTAAAAAATTTGTGCATAGTATATACTTTAAAAAATACGATGTAAGTATTGATGTGATTATCACACCAGAAAACCCATATTTTCCATTAATATATTACTTACATTTTTAAATATTTTTTGGTTGTGCCACATTCTGCATCACTAAATAATTTGGCCACACACTCTATAATTACTAGAAAATGGCCAAAATCGGCCAACTGTGAAGTCAATATATCTCAATATAAATGTTGTATGATCAAGTCATAGGGAAGATTTTCAGATAGCCCAACTTTTATCACGGAACTAATTGCAACAGACTATAATACACATTTTGGCCCATTTTCGCGTTTGTGCATACTCTACATTGGCTGGAATCCGCCGTAGAGTATCTAGAAAATATCAAATTTATGGTTTTCTGGAATAGTTGTATGGGTGATTGCTGGAAATTTCATTTTTTATCACGGAACTTATTATTGAAACAAACTATAATACACATTTTGGTCCACTATCGCAATTGTTTAAAGTATCTAGAAAATACGAAATTTACGGTTTTCTGGAACAGTTGTATGGATGATTTCTGGAAAATAGATACGAATAGATATGAATTGTGGAAAACGCAAAAATATTTCTCATCAATATAGATACGAATATAGGCTATATGTCATTATTTGTGGGATGAATGTACCTATTTTTGGAGACCTTAAGCCAGGGGGGTTATCTCTAGGATTTTCTAGGGAGACACTTATGATATTTAGCAAAGAAACATTTTGAAAAGGCTTTTTTGGGATGAAAAGGTTTTAAAAACCCATTCAAATTCAGCATAAAATTGGTATGCCCATAGAGAGTGAATTGAATGATCTTGTGTTGTACGCATGTATATATATGCTTTCATTAAATCATTCTTGTATTTTGAAAGCAAACAAAATATTTAAAATGGGATCGAAAATAACCCATGGCAATCTAAAAGAGTTTCTAATGCATATAATATATTATTCAATTACACTATTAAATAAATAAATAGTTTAGTACTTCGTACATGTAAAATATATTTTGTTTTCTAATCGTTTTTTGAATAGAACAATGAGACGATGGAAAATGGTATGACAAAATGGTTTTTAAATGAAAACATTATAACAAAAGTTAATTTCATTCATATTTATAAACATATATACGAGTATATACGAGTATAGTAAATTACTTCCTTATAACTTTCGCACAATTTAGTACACAGTATAAAGTGTAATTAACATTTTCACATTGCGTATATACATAAAAAAAACTATTTTGGTTTTTATCACACGACTTTGGACTGATTGAGTATCAGCTTTAAACAAATTATAGTTAATTAATCCAAAAACAAATTAAAAAAAAAACACTTGACCATATCCAAATCAAAATTAATTTAAACGAAACGAAAACGAAAAACTTTCACAGAATCAGTTTTGAATCACATCAATATATTTGTTATACAATATGTATTTAATAAGTTAGTGTCAGCAAACTATTTCTATATAACCAACTATATAAACAAATGTGATCAAGAGAGCTGGTATACGAAATATATATGATAGGGTATAAGAGCGCGCGAATATATAGACGGCGAGAACAAATATATACACTTTCGCTATAAATATTATATGGAATGTTGTTCGACTAGATTTCAAGTTTTAGTTTTCGTTTTTTTTTTTATTTTTAAGAAAATGAATTTAAAATATGGCAATAGGTTCAAAACTTGAAAGAGTCAAGATAAACCATCGTCGATATAAAATTATGTAAATATGTATATCTAATGTATATACTCGTAAATGATGATAAGATAATTATTTCGAGGACGTACTTGATATGAATATTTAAATTGTGATTAAGATCATTTATCTAATTAGTTACACGTATATGAAGGTTTTAAATTTCCTCAAAAACTACCGCACCATGAATTAAATGGCCGCCGCCCAAACATTATTTGTAGTGTAATTAAAAACAAATTTCTCCAATTAACCTTTTTGTCCAAGATATGTTAATTGAATTTTGTTTATACTTGGTAATTTTATAATACAACTATCGATATGTATATATATTTATTCAAGGCTAAGAATGTTAAAAGATTTTATAAATCCGCAACGATTTCCTTAATGTTGGATTTTTATTATTATATTTGACGTTAAAACGTGACAGAAATATGTAAAAAATTTAAATTTATTTATTATAAACAATAAACAAGATTTTATTTATTGTTTTAAAGAATGTGATGTAACATAATATTAATTGGATTTTCTATCAACTTCGGTCATGGTGTCTAAATCAGTTATATTTGACCAGTAGGGTGCATTTTAATATTTTATTCAAATGCTTGAGCGAATTATTTACAAATTTTTTTATGGCACCCATATAGTTTTTTGTTTATCGTAAATATAGTTGATCGCCCCGTGTATATAGTTTAAAACAAATATATAAAATAAAACCTCCAATAAATTTTAATAATGTGACACAAATTAAAGAAAACCATAAATCTGTCTAATTTTAATTTTAAAACAAAAACATCAGTATGTTTGAGATTACAGAATCTCCACCCACTCGTATAAGGCATTGAAATAGAAAGACACGATTGAATAAAATGCGGTTTTCAAGATCAACACGATTTGAAAAATAGTTGGACAGTTTGTTAAATATTGTTATATTTCGCAATAAAAATGATCGTATAAATGATCTGCAATCTGACTTTAAACTATAAACAATTATACCCTGCGATGAAGTAAAGCTTTTGGATGTTCACTGTGCTCGAAACTATACTTAACCTATATACCTATATATATATAGGGTGACCAGATATATACTCTTTTCAAGAGTATTAGTAGTTCTTTTACATTCCTATACAAAGTTAAAGCTATCTAAAATAGTTTATATCGTATATAACTAAAGCAAGCAGATTTGAAAACATTAGTTAAGTAGATGAATTTTCTTGGCAAATATATGTATAATCGTTATACCAAAATACAATCAATGGAACAAAGTTAAAAAAATAATAAAAATGTTTGATACTAAATTTTAGTCAATTTTTCCAATTTTTTTATTTAGTCATAATAAAACACACGAATAAATGTTTTGCATTAGCCCAAGACAATTTTTTGTGTGTTTTACTATGTGAGTGCTTGGCAAAGTCGATTAAAATTTGGTATCAATTTTTGTTTTGTTTTGTAAAATTCCATTTACAATAAATTAAAAATAATAATACAAATAAGATATTTTTTAAGAACCAAATTTTACTCGACCTTTACCAGCACTCACATAGTAAAACACACGAAAAGTTATCATCAAGCAATGCAAAACCATTTTTCGTGTGTTTTACTATGTGAGGACGACTAAAATTTGTTATTCAATAGTGTATACTTTGTGGCTTGTTTGATGGATCTGTTTTTCTAAATAATATTTTCTTGGATGATGAAATTTCTTGATCACTAAATGAGTGGTGTCAGCACTGTCCAACTTGTCCGACTTGTCCAAGCGCCTACATTTCCTTTAGGATTAAAACTTGGAAAATTTGTGACAATCCATTAAAAATGGTTAAAAATTGATAAACTAGGCTAATTCAATAACTAGATGCAGTTGGACAGTAGAGTTTAAGTTTATAGAAATGTGATATGAAAAATATTGGAACTCCAAAGTCCACTCTGATCAAATCTGAAGTTCTTCTGTTTTAAAAAGATATATTTTGAATCCAGAGAATATAGAATTAGCAAAGAAGGTTAAATTGTTAATTCATAGTTTACAGTTCCTGAAATTTTAAAATTTGATTGACTTAAAAGATAATTTTTGATTGAAAAGTTTAAAAAAAAAAGTGAAAACAAAAGTTTAAAATTTTTAAAAGTTTCTGGAATATGAAATTTTTAATTAATTATTCGATTTTAGATAAAATTAACAGCATTGTAAAGAAATAACGATTTCGAAGTTAAAATGAAGAGTTTTTACATAAACAATTAAGAATAAAGTTCTAATCTACAATTTAGAAGCAAGAAATTATTCAATTTCGAATTTTGTAGGTGTACAAAATTTTCATGTTAAAATGAAGAAATTCTTTTAAAATTTTTAATCTATCTAAGCTTTTTTCTTTTCGTATCTATTAATTTATTAAATGAAAAAAAAAAATTTTATGTTGGAATAATTTTGGTAAAATTACAAAAATTTTCAAATTTAAAACAAAAATTTAGATACCTAATTTTTATTTTAAAACCATAATTTTCAAAATGCGAATTATCATTATGAGTTTAAATAATTTAATTATAAAAATCTCCAAGCCCAACATTTAATACTAAAGACACAAATTTCACTTAAATATTAAAATCTGAACTAAATAAATTTAAATTCGATCTGTTAAAATTATAAGTTTCAATATTTTTTATTTTGAAAAATATAAATTAATCCTTTCGAAATTCGGAATTAAATAGAAGCAAATGTAGTATTTATAAATTTAAAACATTCAGATTGAAAATTGTTAAAAATAATTAAAATTTTAATCAATTTAAATTAAATATTATTTAACGAAATTTAGAAATTTACATAATTTTTATATTCTTTAAACTGTCTAGTTCGGATATCAGTTTAAATATCAAAATTTAAATTACTTAAAATTAAGATTGTAAACGACTTTTAAAATTCGAAATTTTGAACCAAAATTAATAATTGTTAACTTGAAATTGGTTCAAGGTCGAATTATAATTAAATCTTTGAATTTCAAATTAAACTTAAAAATTCAAAATTATTAAACGTTTTGAAATTTAATTTTACTTAAATACAAAATTCAAGATTTATACAAATTAAATTTAAATTGGTTTAGTTTGAAAAAATTTTAAATGTTAAAATTTAATAATCTGACATTTTTAAAAGTTTTGAAAAATTTTGGATTTTTGAAACATTTATATAAACAAATAAAAGAAATAAATTAAATTTTAATTCGAGTTTTAAAATTTAAGTTTACTTCGTTTTTCGTATAATTTCGTACAATTTTGCAATTTAGACACACCATTTAGACACACCAGCCAAAATGTTTTTACATGCATATCTGAAATTTTCGTTCTAAATATTAATTTCCGGATACTTAACGAACCTATTAAATTCGAATTCAGAAATTTCGGAAAAGTTCAAAATTTTCTTTAAAATACCAAAAAAATTTCAAATGTTGACTGGATTAAATATTTGTGCGAATTGTAAAATTATTTAAATTAAAATTTTACTAACCAACGTCAAATTTTAAAAATAATTTTAACATTCGATAGAATTAAAATTTCGATTTTAGATCTAGAAATGTTAATTTTTTCGAAATTATTTGAAGTGCTGCAGTTAAAATGGAAGTTTAAGAGTTCGAAATTGTAAAATTCAACCTAAATTCGATATATTGAAAATTATCAAGATAAAGATTGGGAATTGTATAACTAACTAATCGGTTTTATTATCAATTCGATCGAAGTACTAATTAAAATTTATAAAATTCATAAATTGAATTAAATTCAGAATTTGTCATTTTAATTCGAATTTTGAAACCTAGTGTTTTCTAAATGTTAAATTTCGTCGAAACAATATTGAAATAAAATTGTACAAGTCTAAATATGAAAATTAAATTCTACATCAAACAATTGAAATTAAACATTAAATTTTGTAATTTAACTCATAATTTCTAGGCGATCAATCGAAATTTTTAGAAATTTGTAATTAAATTTTACATAAATTTTAAAATTTTTAAAAATTTGAACTTCTAAATGTTTCATTGTTCGATAGTTAGGATTGATATTTCGAATTCAGATTTAAACGATTTAAAAACTAAAAAATTCCGTAATTTTCGAGAAAAGTTTCGTGTTTAAATTTTAAGTTATTATATTTTCAAAAGATTCAAAATTCATGTTAAAACTAATTACGAACAAATTATATTTTGGAATGTTTAAAATTTTAATTACATATTTCGACTCTGGAAAATTCGAATATTGTTATTTTCGTACTATACACTTAACATTTTTAAAATGCAGTAATACCAATTGAAGAATAAGTTCAGATTTGCTAAATTTTAAAAATATCTAAAATTTGAAAGTGTTATATTAGAAAATTGGAATTGGATGAATTTAATATTTCAGAAATT
The DNA here is from genome assembly GCA_951394425.1 of Tipula unca. Lineage (NCBI taxonomy): Eukaryota > Metazoa > Arthropoda > Insecta > Diptera > Tipulidae > Tipula > Tipula unca. The sequence continues at coordinate 193,745,233 of OX596381.1, forward strand.
CAGAATTGAACTATCAATTTAAATTTTGAACCTATCGAGAAGTCGAATTTCGTATATTTTATTTCTGAATACGAAATTTCAATTTTAATTATCTGTTGGGTTAAATATTAAATTTGTTGTAGGATACATAAATTTACATTTTATAATTATAATTGTATACGAAATTTCAATTGAAATTGTAATTTCGAATTTTCTAAAGTTTTAAAATGTTATAATTCAGGTTGAGGTTTACATGTTCAGACTTGTAAAATTTAGTCTCAATTCGATACATTGAAATTTAAATATTTCATGAAAAACAAAATTTTCAAAATTTGTACGAAATTCAGAATTTGTAAATTCAATTCGAATTTTTAATTCAGAATTTAATAAAGAACAGAATTTTTAAATTTTTAACCAAATTTCGCAAACTTGAATTCAACTATCTTTCAATTTGTTTAAATAAATATTAAATTTTAACGTATTTGTAGGAATATTTAATTTAAATTTTAGTTAACTCAGTTTGGATTAACATCAAATTTCAAAAGCTGACAATATTCTAGATTTTACAAGATTACAATTCAATTACTTCAGGAACAAAATAATTTTAAATTTGTTAAATTTTCAATTTTGTATTTCTAATTAAAATTCTGGAATTCTGTAAGCGTTTTACATATAATTTAAAAAATTAACCAATCTGTGTAAATTAACCTTATTCAAATCTTTATAAATTGTCTACGTTAATTTTAAAAATACTTTAAATTTATCCATATTCATATTTTCGAGCAACTCGAGAAATATTTTTATTAACTTCTTAAATAAGATTCCCGAAATTCTGAAAATTTTGAATATTTTATTAAGAGTATATTAATACTATATGTAAAGGGTATATCTGGTCACCATAGATATACATCCGTATAAGCCACGCTCCTACATGGTCCATTAAAGATTTATATAGCAAATATAAATTTACATTAAAACTGTAGGTGCAACTATACCAATAAATTAATTCAAAGGGATTATAAAATTTCATTAAAACATGACACTTTCTGATCATTAAAACAAAACATTAAATCTTAAAAAAAAAAAAAAAAAAAAATGTGTAATCAAACGCGAAGGTTAATTACATTTTAACCCAATTAAAATTCTTATTTATTACAAAATACAAGAAAAAAAAATTAATTTTATGAACGATTACTTTATACGACACCAAATCAAAGCCATATAGAGAATCAACATCAAATTATTGTTATTATTAAGTCATTACGAGTATAAGCTATGTATGCAGATCGTTCAACCTGCATGTATAAGCAAAATCGTCGAAAATGGCCAAAGTGAAAATAATTTTGCGTCAAGAATATTATATATCTCAGACATAGTGAAACCTTGCAACACACTCAATCTTATATTATTATTGTGTTTACGATTAGAATGTCTTGTTCCAAGGTCTCTTCTATGAATATGGTAAAAAGAATTTTTATTTTATGTAATACATACATACTCATAAAAAATCATATGATTTGAAATTTTAATCACGCAGCACACTTTAAGAATATATACAATTCGCTTAATTTATCTTAACACTTTCAAGTGGAATGGAATTTGTATATATACACATATGTGATATAATAAAATCGACGTCTTGGAAACATGTAGACTGAACTTGTTGAGAAATACGATATAAAAAATAAAAATTCGCATCAATTAATTTTCTGTTAAACTTGAATTTAGAAGTCAAACAGTTTAGTTGATGGAATTTCGAAAGTTATTTGGAACAAATTGATATGTCCATATGTATGTACATATATATCTATGTGTGGTGGGAAATTTTTAAATTTTGAATGGAACAGGTTAAAGTTAACAAGGTTTATTTGCAAGCTATAAGTGAACAAGTGAACCTCGCAGCAATTATTAATTATTTATAACATTCTGTGCAGTTTAAAAAGTATTTAACACTATCCTACATTTAAATCTAATTCGATAGTTCCCATACTTATGATTTTTTAATTTACTTTATCATAATCGCTTGTTTTAATCTGTACCAATAATCATTTTATGTGAATATTAATTATAAATAACAGTATGTATGTTGCTTCCAACAACACAAAAACACGAAAAACCTGATAATCTAATTATGTATACGAATATGAAAGACGTAAAACTAGAATTAGAATAAGATTGATATCAAACAGGTAACTTTTAAATTTGGCTACCAAAAAATTGTATAGGCCAATCTATAAATATGAAACTGTTTTTGAATAATTCTCAATAAGGAAATAATAGAATAGCTCAAATTTTCACCGTTTAGAATACTGCTTTTGACCTATCAATATCAATATAGCATTTCGAAGTGCATCTTCACAAACTTGATCACTTGGACTAATTTCAATGAACTTTGAGAAACAAGTTTGGTTAGGACTAGAACTTTCTGTATTCGAGAACCTTGTGTTTAGATGGGCATGAAGCTTCTATGGAGTTTTTATGGAACGGTACAAATGTCAAAAAACCTATCAAATGCCAAAGTGTCTCATGATAATTTACTAAATAGTTTCAAATAATACAAATTAATTTATACCAATTTAAAATTATAAAACTTAAAAATATTACTCAAATTAAACTCATTAGTCTTCGGAAGTCCAAGCTTAATTCAGTAGCTCCATTGAATAAATGATTATTTTATTTTTGCCGCCTATATGGACTGTTTTCAGCATTATCCGTTCTCGCTACAACTCTGTGATGATTCAGATAAAACTGTCTTGCAGCCGACGCGTGTATTTGGATTCGTAATTGCTAATAAATAATTAAACAAAAATGCATCCTTATTTCAAATTGATTCTTTAATTTGGCTTAATTTTTTTTTTAATTTGGCTGGAACCCATAAGGTACCGCACTCAATGCCACAAAGGGCCCATGGTGCAAACCTTGGATTCTATCAAATCACGCACACGCGTTCTGTATACTTAGCAATTTGGAAAAGTTTGAACCAAGGCAGAGAGGATAGGTGATGTACAGGAATTGTCCTTGAATTAAACACATGAGATCTAATACAGTCGAAAGCAGGGCAGCTGCCGATGAAGCGTATGCATCAACATCTTCAAGGCATTCCTCGCATACGGTATTGCTGGCTAGTCCTATGCGATGGAGATGACACTTGGAACGGCCAGGGCCAGTAAGAATTGATACTAGTATTTTTAAGTTATTTCTTTTTTTATGAAAGAGCGTACCTAATCAGGTTCGAATTGAGCTCACTAATAAAGTATTTCGCCTTACGGCAGGTGAACCAATGAAAAGAGGCAATGGAGCATGTAATTTCAAATGGTATATTTGAACGATGAGGGCAGATTCCTGAAGATTTACAAGAAGCTCGTTAATGATCAAAATCCACAACAGAAGTGAAAGCATTCCTCCTTGTGGACAACCCGTGGCAACTTTGACGATAACGATGCAAGATTTAAGCATAAATTCAATCCATTTGACAATGGTAGATCCGATAAAAAATTTGGTACCGGCATTAGTAATCGTATTGAACGATGTACTATCAAAGGCTCTTGCAATATCCAGGAAAGTGCCCACAAGAAACTCACTATTACACAGTGATCTGTCAATCCTAGTTACAAGTTCATGTAGTGCAGTTTCACAGGATTTGCTAACCCTGTAAGCATGTTGCATGTTACTGAGCGGAGCGATAATTAAATTTTGAACTCTGATGAATCTATCAACAATCCTTTCTAAGGATTTGAGAAAGGTTGATGACAGGCCGGAAAGACTTGGAATCGATATAGTCCGACTTGCAAATTTTGGAATAAAAATAACTCTACTCTTGCTCCAAGATTGTGGTACAAAGCTTAAAGCAATACAAGCTTGGAACTGATGCAGTAGATGTTCCTTTATAAACCGAAATCTGTGGTCGGAATTTAAAAATGCTACAACCCAGGAAATGAGTAGAAAAAAGTAACTCACCTATCTACTTCCTTTTTAAAAGAATTGAGGTCACCATTGGTTAGTCGAAGCGAATAGAGTCTACACGTATTATTTCTACTCAAGATTTTGTTTAGTCTAGCAACAGCAGGTACGCTATTAATTCCGTCACAGAAATAATCCAGGATGATCTCTGTGCAGATCTTAACGCTTTTTTAAACACCTTTTGTGCGTCCAGGAAGCTGACCCAGTCAGCCTAAAGAATAAATCTCCTAGCTTTCACCTATAGCTTTGACCAATCACTAGTTCAGTGTGGAAGTTAAAACAATCGGTATAGTAATTCGTGCAGCTTGCTGCTGATAAGCCGAGCTACACTCTTTAATGAGAGAAGCGTTAACATTATTTGAGATATAAATGCACGCTCTGCTGAGTTAAGCATAGATCTGGATGCGATGTGGCAAGCAATTTCCTTTATTCAAATGACTTGACTTGCTATGTTGCAGTTAATCTGGTTTATTACGTGCATGGATCTTAAAGAAGATTCTCTCAAGTACGTACTGCCAAGATCGACCCGGAACACAATCGATTGGCGGTTAGTCTCCAGTCTGTGTCGGATAATTTTCCATCCCTTGACCGAAACATTTGGATTCATCAAACTGTTGTACGTATATAAAGTATTATAGGTTTAGATCCACCTTCTGATATAATTCCTAATCTTAATGATGTCATGAATCTCTACAATTAAACCGCACATTCAGGCCAGCTATATCCGCCATATTACATAAATCATCTTAAAATCTCTCATACATTTCATTGCGAACGCTTCCGCGCATGTTAAATATTATTTTAAAAATCAAATGGTGAAAGGACCATGTCAAGAAATTAAAAATTTAAAAAAAAAATTGATTTTATTTTGACATATTTAATAAAAATTAATTGATTTTTAATTGAAAAGTATAAATTTTATCGGAGGTGAATCAGGTTCATGTGTAATACATATATATATACGTTAAACGCTGATTACACCTTTTTATTTTCTCGTGAGACATCGTATATGTAAGCACAAAAATAATGTAAAACATGAATTAAGACAACAAAAAATGAATAAACATTTTACATAAAAAACATGCCTGACCTCTTCAGATGAGAGTGAATTTTTATATTTCTTAACGTTTTCGTATATTGTTTAGAAGGCTAGCGAATCATGCAAGGGTTATTAAAATGCACGATTGTCTAATTGATATAATAATAGCGCAAGTGTATATACATATACGAATGTATTCACAATTATGTACGTTATATCGATTACGACATAATATATATCCATTAAGACGTAAAGTAATACCTGTTCGTTTTAAAGAAAAGACTCTTAATTTCACCTAAAACATTTTTTATTACAATAAATACCAAAAATAAAAAGTTTCACTTTTATTTCAACCCATTATGGGTGCAGGTATTTGTTTCGGCATAGTAACAAAATAAAATCCCCATGTCATGGCCAACATTGTGTTTTTTTCATATCAAAATTTCCTTATCTTGCATTTTGTAATCTCACATTTATTATCCAACAACAAAAATTTATTTTAATATTTCGTCTTATGCCTTCAGCGTTTTATGTATATATACATACGTATACTATACACACAAAAAATTTCTTTGAATGAAAACAGGTGTAAAAGTAGACTTAAAACAAAAACTTCGCTCTCTCCCGCCACAATGAATGCGCGCAGACACCACAACCGCGCACCAAAAGACAAATCAGATTATTGAAAGAAATTACTTTTGCTACATTTTTAAAATAATTTTAGTTAATTATGTAAGACTTGTGTACATATATATAGTTTAATTTAACGATAATTCAATTCAAAATCCCACCACATGATAATAAATATTTTGATTTGGATTATATTGGCTCGACGATTAATTAATCGTTTAGATTGATGAACTAATCAAAATTAATTATTGCATATACCCTGAAATATAGATTTGATGAGTTTAATAGGTGCGTATACATGTAATTATAGAGATAATGTAAATATATTGACGCGCATTTTAGCAGAAATTATCTAGGAAGTCAATCGTTCCATTTTATGGACGTCGCTAATGATATTTAAGCTGCGGATGAATGCAATAAAATTCTTTGAAGATATAGTAATTATTAAATTATATAAATTAATTTACATCCGATACCGCCTTCGACTTAATATTTTCCGCTATAATTTTCAGTTTTATGTTCTGAATCTAGAACAACATATTATATATAGAGCGAGGAATGTTTGATGTAACTTTCAAAAATTTTAATGCTAAATCATATATGTTATAACGAACGACCGAACAAATATCAAAGTGTTAACGCTATTCTGCCCAAACAATTGAACTTAACATCTTACGAATAAACTCCAGAAATTGATTAAACGTAAGCTATAGGGTTCAAACTTATTTCTAAATTGTAAATTAAAGTTTGATTCCCTTTTCTTTTCATTTTAATGAAGGGGTATCGCATCGACATGAATCCTTCAGTAGTTTAACAATTATATGTTCTGAATGGAATTTTTTCTGATCTGATCGATCTGAGTACTAAAAATCTGTTTCTCATCTCCGCTCAGATCGATCTGATAAATTTTGATTTTTTTCAGATTAGTTAGATCGATTTTTTAAATAAGTTGGAAAACTGTCGATAATTAAATTAAATGGCCAACAGTGCAATACAAAATTTAAATTATTAAAAAAAAAATACAAAATTGTTAAGATAAATACCAGCAGTAGTGGCCGCAACAGGATAAACTTTAAGTAGTTTAATGAACTAGACGAGATAATCGGCGACACACTCAGAGTCTGAGAGCCAATCTGAGATATCGCCTTCTTCTCCAGAACCTCAAAAAAAAAAAAAAAATCTAAAATTTCAGTGGTGGTCGACGAAAAATTAGAAGGCAAGACCACTTCCTGAATTTAATGGAGAAAATGATAGATAAAATGTAATTTAAATATATTCGGCTAGTTCATTTCGAGGCGTTCAGTTTTCTTCTTCCTTACCAAATGAACACTTTGTACCTCAATAATGTCATTAAAATTAATGTAGAATGCAACACGACATAATAATTATGACTATAAAAGTTCTTCTCTTCTCAATCAATTTTAAACGCTGTAACAGTTTTCTTTATACATCATAACTAATGTACGTGAAGCCTGTTGCATACGCCCTTGTGATTCATCCAGACAGCAAGCCGGCTGAGATTCGTGGATGGTTCTTTTCTTGAACCACAAGATAGCTTGAAATTGCTGTTTAATAAAATTTGTATATAGGGAAAGAAAAATATATACGTAAACAAATATGGTGTAAAAATAACTGATCACATACACCCGAGGCACTGTAAATTCATTCACCGTCATCACCAATGGAATTTATCATAAAATAATAACCAATCATAATAAAAACAAGTATTTCCAGAAATTTAATTTATTAATTATATAATTTTCTTCTTTTTTTTAGTATTATTATAAACTACCCTTCAACCGCCCCCCCCCGCTTCCCCAACAATTTCCTGAGCACGAATTAGCATTTTATCGGATATCCTTTGCGTGATAAATTCCCAAAACCTTGCCATCTCTTCCACTAAGCTCATACGAAACATTTCTGTTCCTCCTAAGCACGTTTGCTTTCATTAATTTCGGGGCTAATTTCGCGGAAAAGTTAATACCAGCGCTACTCTTTTCAAAATTTTTGGCAAACACTAACAGCGGCCGGGTTCAAACACACGAGGTTCACTCCGCAAATTATAACGTGCAACATTCCGATGATATGCTGATTTAAGATGGGATAGGACTAATTCCTGAACAATTGAAAGACGAGTACAAATATCCATGGCTGACCCTTGCCTATCGTCCAATATGTTAGCTTCTCGCATTAATTTGTACTCTGAACCAAGTCCTACCATATGCGGCCCGAACGGGAGAAAAAAGGGAAAAAATCCCGTAGAATTGTGAATGACATTTCTTAAGGCCGACCCTATTGCAGATAAGTGAACCTTCCAATCCATATGATCGTCCTTTAAATAGGCGCGGATTGCATAAATAGTCGTTCGATTCACTCTCTCCGAAGCATTTGACTGAGGTTAGTACTTGGGGGTGAAGATATGTGTAACGCCATACATTTTCAGAAAATCGGCCATTTATGAGCTTGGAATTGTTTTCCATTATCGTATAAAAGATATTTCGGCACTCCAAATATATTGAACACCCTGTTCTTCAAGAAGAAAATTACATTACTAGCCGTCCCCGTTCTTAATGGTTCCACCAACACAAACTTTGTATGTTGATCTAGGACGATCAATATATGTGTGTTTTCGAACTTACTCCTAGGCTAAGGTCCTAAAAAGTCAACAAACAATTTTTGAAAAGGACGTTGTAGCTCAAAATATTTTCGGCTGCGTAATATAATTGGTTTTAATTTTTTTGCACGTCTCACAGTTCTGCACATAATTTCGCACATCTTTCGCCATATTATTCCAGCGGAATTGCCGTTGCAAAACCTCTAGGGTTTTCGCAAAACCAAGATGTGCACTTGAAGTGTGCCTTTTGTAGAAGTGACGGGAAAAGTTGATCGGGTACCACCAATTTCCAAGTAGATAGATCACTAACTACATCTTGGTTTGCACTAGGCAAAATATATAACTTGCCATTTACTTCCCGAAAATTGGTCTTGATTCCGGAATTCTCCTTTAAAGCCTTAATTCTGCCAACGTACTTAACATCACCAAATGCTTCATCATTAAGGTCTATATGCAGAGGAAGTATGCAGGTACCATCATCCAGCGGATTCATTTTTGCGAGTGCTTCCAGTTGAACAACGTTCAGAGATCCCTTACGGTATTCGATTTTAAAATTGTAGCGTTGTAACTTCAGGCTCCACCTGCAAGCCAACCTGACAAGTAGCGCTGGTCCATTAACCATTTTAAGCTTGCATGGTCCGTGATGATAGTGAACGCATACCCCTCCACATATGGATGAAGCATTTGGTGATGTTTCTCAAAAATAGTATGTGGCATTTGCCACAACGCCTAAACCGAGACTTTAGTTCTCAATGCAGACTCTACTTGTCGCTAAACATCGATTATAATTTTTGTTGACGATCGGTTAAATACCCAGTATTTGTAACACCGTGTTAGTAAAAATTCCATCAATGAACATGCACTGTTACCAACAAGAGATGGAGCGATTGTCCAATTTGTTTGCTACCATTGGACAGATTCCTGTAAATAGGTGACCTCTTTCACACAGATGCATCATGTACTGACCCTAGTTCGCCCACGTAGCAGTCAATTTTTTGTTATCTGGCAATTAATACACGTTTTTATAAAATTTCGTTCTAATAAGCGAGAAAATTGAAAATTTAATTGAAAACTATTTTATATCGATAAGTTGACAAATCAATTTATTGAAAAAAATGTGCCTTCGATGTAATTTTTTCATGGAATATTTTGTAATTTTCGATAGCGGAGTCATATCGTATAGTAACGGACTGTATAAACAGACTCTTTTAAATGCCACCATGCAAATTTGAATTTAAAATAATGAATAGTATGTCAAGTCAATTAGTGGTTGCATACCACTGTCAAAATTGTGATTTTGCCGTATGTCAATCCCAGGCTGACCAGATATTTTCGAGCGCAAAAGAGTATGTTTACAAAATATAAATATTTGATGACGTTCTAATTCTAACTAAGCAACAATTTATTTTGGCAGTTCATGCAGTCCAGACTTGCATTATTTTATTCGTTGTAAAATCAGACCCTGATTTTGAGCTAAATCAATCGCTCAACTGATCTTCGTGGGTGTTTTAAGTTGGTCAAAAAATTATTATTTTATTGGAACTTTAATACGGAGGTTTCTTCTATTAAAAAGCAAATCGATAGAATGATCACTGTGTTAAAAGTAAGACGATGCATAAATATTAATACTGTATATTTGTATATACGTGCATATATGTACCAGTAATATCCACAAATTTCATAAACATTGAAATTCGGCATTTCAAGTTATGAAAAATAATCAAGGTGCAATCGTGCAACCAAAATATTCAAAATTATTTAAATAAATGTAAATAGAAAAAAAAAATAAATCAAAAATCTAAATTATTTCAAAAATTAAATATTCGTTAAATTTTATCATTTAAAATTTTTTTAAATTTAACAAATGTTCAAAACTTAAATTTAATAAAATTCCAATGAATTACACATATAACCGCCAAGAATACAAAAAAATTGTTTTTCAAAATTCAATGTTTGATCAACTATATCGAACTGTCGAATTTTAAAATTGGAATTACATGTTATATTCAGAGGTTAGCTTCCTAAAAATCCATTTTGATTTTTATATAACAGGTCGTTTTAAATTTGACATTTTAGTATGTTAAACAAATTTGATTATAGAAATTGAAGACAAACCTTAGATATACATAGAATGGATAGGTGGATATGTAACTTTGGTAAACATATTGAAGAATTCGACATTTAAATTTAAATTTTGGTTGCCGTTTTAGAATTTTGGCCTAAACAAACTATATTCAGTTTCTGGATTTTACTTCTGGATTCTCCATTTTAAATTCATATGAACGCGATCAGCTACCAATATTTTAGTACAGCACAGCATAAACACTGAGTTTGTCGCTTAACTACCAATGCTACCCAGTACAAATTGGAACCTCAGGCTAGTTAATATTTCTTTGAAATGTTAAAACAATAACGTTCCGTCAAAACCATGTGAATATCGTCAATGTTTGTGATACTTTGTTCGGCTGCATGTTACGGCTTGGATATTATGATGCAGTGTTCTTAAAAATTAATTTCAGGTTCAGTTCCATCAGAGTGTCATACATTTACAGTTCTGAATTTAACGAATTTGTAAATAAAAATATTTTTGAATTCAAATCCAAAATTACCATTCGAAATTATTGGTTGAAATATTAATTTCCTGATACTAACGAATCTATGAAATTTTCAAAAAGGTTCAAAAATTGCTTTAAAATACCAAAATTTTATAAAATTATTAATTAATTAATTAATTTGATTTAAATTTTAAAAATATTTTTAACGGTCGATAGAATAAAAATTTCGAATTCAGATCCAGAAAAATTGATTTTTTTAATTTTCATTCTAAATTTTAGGAATGCTGTAGTGAAAATGAAAGTTTAAGGGTTCGGAACTGTAAAATTCCACCTAAATTCGATACACATATTGAAAATTAATATTTGGAGAAAGGAAAAATTTTAAAAATTAATAATTCAAACTGGAATATCAGATTGGAAATGGTATAACTAAAAAGTCGGTTTCATTATCAATTCGATCGAAGCACCTGGACTAATTAAAATTTATAAAATTCATAAATTGAAATAAATTCAGAATTTATCATTTTAATTCGAATTTGAAACTACTGGAATATCAAATTTAGTCCAAAAAATGTTGAAATACAATTTTAGAAATCTAATTATGAAAATTAAATTCTACATCGAAGAACGAAATTAAACGTTAAATTTTGTAATTTAATTGTTTAAATTTAAAATTTTTAATTCTGAATTCAAAATTTCTAGGCCAATCGAAATTTTTAGAAATTCGTAATTAAATTTTTTATAAATGCTAAAATTTTTAAAATTGAAACTTCTGAATATTTCATTGTTCGATAACTATAGGATTGAAATTTCGAATTCAGATTTCAACGATTTAAAAACTAAAAAATTCCGTAAATATATATACATATATTTTTGAATGTTTAAAATGTTAAATACATAATTCGACTCTGCAAAAATTCGAATATTTTTACTTTCCTACTATTAACGTTTTTAAAATGCAGTAATTCAAATTGAAGTATAAGTTCAGATTTGCTAAATTTTCAAAATATCTAAAATTGAAATTATAATTTCGGGCATACTGTAGAAGTATTTTTGTTAACTTCTAAAATAAGATTCCAGAAATTCTGAAAATTATAAATATTTTATTGATTTGTAAAATTAAATCCATTAAAATGTAATATGTTGATTTAAAAAAATAATACATTAACTCAAAAAGAGTATATTGTGATGATTTTTGCCTAACAAAAGAGTGAAGAGTAAAATGAAACAAAACTCTTGAAACGAGTATTTCTGATCACCCTATCAATCCGGCACACAAATTAGTTCATATACAAACTTTTGTTTGCGGATCGAGGATATACCCCGTAGAGCGTTAGAACTACAAATATTTTGCTAAAACACGTTATGAATATAGCTGGCAACCCCGATTTGAAATAAAATTACCATTGTAGCTTGAAATATTCCCGCAACAACTAATGATTAATTCTTATTTAATAAATAATTTGTGTGACAGTTATAATTTATAATCAACTAATTATCTTTTTATATATTTTCATTACAGGTAAGATTGAAAGTTATTTTCAAGATACTTAAGGTAATGTAATAAACTGTTGGTGTGTGTTCGTCGTTAAGAAATACATCAATCAAACAAATATAAAGATTTTTTTTTTTAATGTTCGTAACCTATAAATTGGAAGGAAGTTATCATGTAGAGAAAAATTTTTTATAGGCGCTGTGTCCGGTGATAGGTTATAACCATATAGTATTGTATAATATTATTCATGGACGCGGTAAAATAAGATTTGTGTTCATACCGAAAATGGAAATCGTTAATAAAACAGTTAGTTAAAATATTTAAATGATGATGATGTTGATTATGTATGTGCACATACATATACGAGTACGTTGAAGATGTTGATGGATTCATCCAAAAAGATTGATGAGACTATTAAAAATGAAACGGAAATTAAATTTTAATTTACATAATTTTTTTAGATGGTGTTTATAGCCCCCGTGCATGCAGGTTTTATGAGTATGCGGTTCTTTGAATTGTTAATTAAACAAAATAAAAAAATCTAGAATTTTTTTTTTCACTATCGTTGGTGGTATCGCTGCTTGCGCTATTGAAATGCAATTGAGGATGAGGTTTATGATGATATTGATTATGATTTGATTGTTTTTGTATGACCTTCGTGTATTTAATTGAGGTTTTGCGGATTCTGTTTATAATTAATGCAGAGATTTAGTTTTTTTTTGGTTTTAAATTTTAATTATTTAGTTGTTGGTATATACATATACAATGGTCGATTGATATGCGGATGTAACTATAGTTTTTTTTAATATTTGCTTATTCTGTATAATTAATATTAATAATTCACTAAGATTCCAAAAATTATGCATTGTCAAATGCCTGTGAACTTGTCCTAAAAAAAAACCATATACGTATATACTCGTATGTACATAACTCCAATAAGAAATTTCATAATTACACTGTTAAATGTACATTAAAAGAAGAATACTATACGATATTAGAAAGAGACAGAATGAGCAAAGCATATTTTCAACTTGGATTCATATTGTAAATTATGCATTAATAATTTTCAATATAAATTCAATAAATTTGCAGATATAAATTAAATTTATTTTTGTTAAAATTTGTTCATTGGATTCAAGGACTTTTTGATTATTTTCAAATTTATAAATAACAAGATTTCATAGAATGTGTTGTAAGATGCCACCATGCGGAAATGATAGTGCTGAGCAATTATTATGGTTTTAATCCATACCGATTCTATAGGTTCTTGAGTTGTTTCATATTGGATAAATAACAAGATATCGTAGGTTTGTCGTACGATGCCTTTTAATGGCAGGATCCTCTGTACGTTTTCTGTACTGGATGCAAGCCTACTTTGGTTAACTCTGTCCGGCAGGAGGACATTGACATTAGTTTATGCTCCATCCTTGATTTAATTTTAAACTGGAAAGTGACGGATGACATCCTCTGATCACAGGTGTATCACGTTTTATATTAATCTAAAACGAACGCCTCTTAAACCATACCATAACCGATTGGGGTCTTTTCCCTCGAGCTTAGTTCTTTACTTATACCACCGAGAGTTATTCGGTCGAGTAAGAACATTGAAGATCAATAATGGTCACTTGTAAAGGCAATTGCGATAGCAGACCTGAAAAAATTAAGAGCAAAACCGAAAAACAAAGCTAAAAAGTCTAAGCGGGCAAATTGATTAGGTTAACTTCTTCATGGCACAAAAGGAACATAACAAAAGTTTAAGATCCGCTCAAAGAGCATCATGGTTGAAATTCTGAAAGTGTGTGTAAACTTGGTGTTAGAACAGTGTGTGTAAACTTGATTCACTTCGTCTACCGGACAGAGAGCTTACCTCTTCCAATAAGGAAGTTGGTGAGCTGTTTCTTTCTGTTCATTTTCCTTTTTGTGATATCGTCAACTCTGATGATGTTGCTGCCGAGCTCACTATAGTTCTGTTACTTAAGTCCTGATTCGAATTTGGCTAACAAGCTGATCAATCGTGATGTCTTTCGCTGGAGCCTATTTTCCTTTGCATCTTTCAAGGCTGGCGCCCCTGATGATATTTTTCCTGCTGAATTACAGCAGGGCTTTCCTCTAACTCAGGATCATTTGCTCCACCGTTTTCAAGCGTGCATTGCTTTTAGCACTGCTCCAAAAATTGAAGCAAGAGTATAGTTGTTTTATCTCGAAAAAAAATCTCGATTATACGAACCCTAAGTCATTTCGGCCTATTTCAACTTTCCTTAAAGCTCTAGAAAGCATCGATAGATTCACTAGAACTAATTTTCTAATCATCTCCCCACTCGGTAACATACAACATGCTTACAGAGAGGGTAAGTTCTGTGAAACCGCCCTACATGAACTTGTAACCAGGATTGAAAAATCTCTTAATAGTAAGGAGTTTCTTGTGGGTACTTTCCTGGATATTGCAAGAGCTTTCGATATCACTTCGTTTGCTACGGTCACTTCTGCCTGTATCAATTTTGGTATTGATCGCTCCATTATCTTATTGAATTGAATCCATGCTCAAGTTTCGCACTGTACAGGCGGAGTTGGATGAGCTGTTAGTTTCCGTTAAGGTTACAAAAGGCTGGCGGTTGATCATTGACGAGTTACTTGTAATGCTGCAGCAATCTGGCTACATTGCCCAGAGTTACGCTGATAATTTTGTTTTGACAGTCTCAGGCAAACATTTCAGTGTCAAGTCGAGAAGGGTCTGCACGTTAATCCTTCCAAAACTGATTTAATTGTCTTTACAAGGAAGAGCAATACTCTTGAACTATCTGCTCTCTCTCTCTTTTTGAGAGAACGATCAATAAATATGATCACGTCAAGCACCTTGATGTTGTCTTGGATAGTAAACTTTCCTGGAAGATTCACCTGGACTACAAGCTTTAAAAAGCACCTGTATAGTTAGGTTACAGTTAAATATAGAAGGGCTTTTGGCTTCCATTGTGTGGTAGCCAGTGGTTGACCTAAGGCCTATGTAGCCAAGCTTAAGGGTCTACAAATTCTTGCTTGTAGGGCCATAACTGGGGTTATTTCCTCGACTCCACTTCTTGCTATGGAATCCATTCTTTCCTCAGTTACACACCTTTATTTTAGGCATAGCCTGGTTCTGCAGTATATCGTCTGAGGTGCATTGGGGCATGGAATGCTTTCGGTTCTATCGTGGGACCTAGACAAATTGTTAAAAATTACTCTTCATGTTTACCAGAAATCAATATAGTTAATGACAGACTACTGCCCGAATTCCATTTCTTAAATCTTTTCGGGGTGGCTTTTCCTTTGAGAGATTTGTGGAGTTTTCAGGATTTTCTCAACAAATTAGATGAGTCCATAGTATTTTTTTCTGATGGGTCTCGTTCTAACCTCAGTGCAGGTTTTGGAATCTACTGTTCTTGGAATGATCTGAGACTTTTCGGTAGTCTCGGTTCGCATTGAACTGCCTATCATACAGTACATTATTGAAGCTTTGAATTTTGGTGTTAAAAACAAAAGTATTCTACTGTGTACAGATAGTAAAGCTGTACTAAAGTCTTAAAGAAATCCTTTGACTTTTTCTAAACGCGTCAAGGAATGCAAACTTTTCATGAACCTTTTTTGTTCTAACAATAAAGTTACGGCCATGTGGGTACCGGTTCATCGTAGGGAATGACATCGCAGATTGTTTAGCCAAAGCTGGTTTCCAATTAACATTAATCCTTTATCTTTTAACTACGGTAATAGAATGCTATAAAGGATTACGTTTTGAAAGACCTAAGGTTGCAGTGGCTTGAGAGTTTTAGCTATCGTAAGGCAAAGTACTTCATAAACGAGTACAATTTGAGCTCAACGAATGTCGGCGATTTTTACGAGACATGGCCGTGTTAAAGATCATCTACATCGTATATGCTTAGATCATAATGTTATTTGCTAGGACTGCCTTGAGAAGGATGATGGCTGTTTTCACTTCATGAGTAGTGGTCCAGCTTTCCGTTCTATTCGGCTTCAGGTATTCAACTTGAAGTTTAAATCAGTTCTTCTCTCTGCCTTGGTCTAAATTTATTCAATTTGCGAAGGCAGCAGTGCATGTTTACGAATTGGGATACAATCCTGGATTTGCATCATGGGCTTTTGCGGTGTTGAGTGCGGAATGTGGTTTTTAACCAATTCTAATAATAAAAATAAGATGCCATTATGTGGGAATGATAGCCCTATGGCTACTTAATCAAACAAGCGATTAACCATCCTCAAACGGTGGGGATAAATATTAATTATTTTGGTTTCAATCCATATCGATATTGACCATATTATGTTTAATTCATGCATTCGTTTTATTAGTTGCTCCAAGTTTGAATCTATTTTCAAGATTGGATTACCTTCTCGTAACTACATTGACGTTTTCCTTTGGTATTAAATCTTTTAGAGATTGTGTATCCCATACTATCCTGGATAGCGCATCAGCGTTCGTATATTCAATTTCCTCTGTTTAAAAATTATTTTGAAGTTATAGTCTATTAAATCTAGTCTTATCCTGGTCATTTTTGATGTTGGTTTTTTATCTTTAAAAAGACTTACTAGATGTCTGTGGTTAGTAAACGTTGTCAAATTTCTGCCGTAAATGTGTGGCCTGAAGTAGTTTATGGCTCAATGAACGGCTAAAAGTTCACTTTCTATAATTGGTTTATTCAACTCATGTTTATCCATGAACCTACTTGCAAACGCCATCTCCATCAAAATTCGGGTACCATTTTTGTATCATTTTTTAATAAGTTGTTTAATAGTTTTGCTATTAGAGCAAAGTCTCGATTTTCTATAATATTTGCAGAATTCAAGAAATTTGTTGGACATGAATAATTTTTAATAACTTTGTATTTTGAAGGATCAGGTTTTACTCCTTCACTAGTAATGAGATGAAACAAATAAGTTACTTCTTTTTTTAAAATAGTTACACTTTGCAAGATTAACCGCCAGATTAAAAAACTTTAAACATTTTAATACCTTGATTAAGTTTGCATTGTGATGTTTTATTCCACATCCAAATACAATTATATCATAAAGGAAAGCAAGTTCATATAACCCAGCTAATGCAATTGATAACATCCCTTGGGAACTGTTTGTGGATATTTTCAGACCAAAAGTTAATCTTTTAAATTGAAAATGTCCTTTACTTGTAGAAATTGCTGTCATAAGACGCGATTCATCTTCCAAGTCTATCTGGTGGAAGGAACTAGTTAAATCAAGCGTTGACAATTTAATCGCTCAACCAATTTTGGCACATCTTCTAGTCAAATGAAATTTATCGTTTACGATTTTCTTACTCAACTGTGTAAAATCTTTTACTAACCTCCACTTTATTTCCATCTACTTATAAGGACTAACTGAATGTTAAATTATATCACTGACTATAACAAGTGTTGTACTTCTTCAGGAAGATTTATTTCCAACGGTAGAATGATATCTTCATCTGCGTGATTTTAAATTTTACATTTCTTTTTTAAAAATCTCTTCCTATTATATACCATCAGCGCATATGGAGAAGTTTGAATCTGCCACATCCATCTTCTGGTTTAGTATATGATTATTAAGTTTAAAATTTGCAAATACAATCCTAATGAGTAAGTTTCGGTTAGCTGATTGTAAAATGCCACCAGTTGATCGTTTGGTTCATTGTAAGATGCCATTAGATCCAAAGAGATGTCTAGTAATCGATCGGTGATCTACAATTGAATTTATGTCAAAAAAAATTCCAAAGAGATTTCTGGCTGGTAATCGATCGGGGATATATCTACAATTGAATTGGAAATTGGAAAAATTGGTTTTGATCAATTTAAAAAATTTGTCAAACTTTTCTTGATTTAAAGTCGTTTTGAATTTCATTAGATTTCAGACTATACATTTTGGTAATTATAGTATTTCTTATATTTATACCGGCATAGGCCGATAAATACTTAGAGTTATTTAGCACTATACATAGAGTACCTAATTATTTTAATAACATATAAATATAAAAAAATTATCGTTCACGCAATTTTCTGCACAAAAACGCTATCGATCTCATTATGTAGCCACACCAAACGTATATATAATTTTGATCGAAATTGCCACAATATAAATCAATTAGCTGTAATTCTCTTTATATATAGCGTTGAATTAATTATAGGCCATTGGATTTGATTATACTCCGCACACAAAATCTTAACCATAGGGTTAGTGTTGCTAATTTTGCTATATATGTTGCTAACTAATTTGTGTATTGTTTTTAATATAATTTACCAATTTCGTGAGTTTCGTATTAAAGTTAATCGGTTTGAAATCATGAATATGTGTATAATTACAATTTAACGGGTTTTTATAATACCAGTTATGGAACTTTCTATATATGTTATGCTTACTCAACAATATATATGTCTAATCTTTAAATCTATTTAATATATCGAGGCGACCCTCAAAGATTCGCAACCTTCCTATTAATATGAGTTATACATCCACATCATTATCAAAGCATAACATCTTGTTGAAGAATGAATCACCCATTAGTTTACTTACGTACAATATTATTTAATTTCAAAATAATTATAAAACAGTAATAAATTAATTTTGTGTAATTATTTAAAAATATGTAAACCTACCTACTTAGGATAAAAAAAAATTGCATTAAGAATTCTTCAAGGATTTTTAATTTTTATTACAGATGACAGAAATGCGTACAACAATAGTTATTATTTATTCACATCTTATAATATATTCGAAGAGGTCGTATTGTATTGTAATTTGGACGAAGTAGGATGACAATATTAATTGTAAATTTGGAAACGAATTATAAATTTAAATTAGATATTTATGTGCATACACACCCTCGACAGTAGTTAAAAAACAAAACAACTATTTATTCAGTGTAATGAGCCTAAATAAACAATTCATTTAACATTGAATCAATCTTAAATAAATTTTTTCGTTCATCGCAAATTGCAGAAGGAAACATACCGATGCGGTCATCGTTAATGTATAGGTTTGAGAGATGGTTAATGAGCTTGAAAATTATTAAGAATTTTAAGTAAATTAAATAATTATATAGGATGAGATTGTGAGTATTCAATGACAATTTTTATCATGGTCATAATTTAAAATTTGTAAGTGTTAATTAGCTTATACGATATCTTATATTAAATCTTAGAAACAATAAAAACTAATTTGTTGTATGTACCTCTATTGTTGTCTGCAAGTTGGCTATTAATATTTGTTGGTTAAATTTAAGCTATATAACTGTCAAATTATATTAGCATCTGATTCAACAAATTACATATATGTAATAAGACCTACAGCATTCACTTACGTTTGAATTTTGCTTTGACTATGGCTTCGATTTATTTAGTGAGATAAAGCTAGCTATATCCAAAAACATACGCCATCAATATTTGGCAGAAGAACTTTTTTAAAGTTTCAAGGTACAGATCCCCCGGTCCTAAGTCACTTTTTTTCTGGGTTGCTTCGACGATAACATGCTATTATATAGTTAATGGCTTTGAGCGATTTTTGTAATTTCGAACATGACGAGGTCAATTTTCAGGTTCTTATGTAGATCATTACGACTGTGTAGGATGACAGTGACGCAGTCTCAATGCTGTGTTAAAGTTGAGAACAGGCTATCGACAATTTTTGCAGTTAACTCGGGTGTTCGGCAGGGAGATGCTCTGTCCCCGATACTCTTTAATCTCATGTTGGAGTACATCTTTCGTAAAACTGAAACACCTCAGCGTAACATCTTATATCGCCAGTCCAATCAAGTGCTTGCATATGCAGATGACATATGCGTGATTGGACTGAATAACAACGGAGTGAAAGAAATACTTGATCCGCTTGTAGAGTTTTCAGCTTTTGTTGGACTCCAGATCAATGAGTCCAAAACGAAATACCTGATCTCTGGTTTTAGAGACAATGGCACACCAGATTTTAGTAGTGGCCACCACACGTTTGAGGGAGTGAGGAGGTTCAAATATTTGGGCTCTCTTATCACTCACGATAACAGTGTGGGTGAGGATATTAAAGTGCGGCTGGCAGCTGGCAGTCGTTCTTTGTATCCTCTAAGGCCACTGCTAAAATCTAAACACTTATCAAGTGCCGTGAAGCTGAAGGTTTACAAAGCGTTGATCAGGCCCGTTGTTATGTTTGGATGTGAAAGTTGGGCGCTGACGGATGAGTACGAGAGATGGCTCCTTACATTTGAGAGAAGAATCATGCGTGTGATTTACGGCCCTAAACGCGAAATAGATGGTACATACCGAGCTCTGTACAATTTCGAGATCAGAGATCTGATGAAGATCCCCGATATTGTACATGAAGTTAGATCTCAGCGAGTACGCTGGCTCGGTCACGTTCTGCGTGCTGATCCGGAACGAATTGTGCAGCGATCTCTGAAAGGAGAGCCACCATATGGTAGGCGCAGAGGTCGTTGCAGGCGACGATGGCTCCACGATGTAGAGAACGACTTGGCCTCTTCAGATTGTCTAAGACAGTATGAAGACCAAGCTCAGGATCGAAACCGTTGGAGCCAGATTGTTGATTCAGTAAGGGGCCAGTAATGGCCTTTAACACTGTTATTATTATGTAGATCATTGTGAATATATACCAACTATGCCACGGGGAACCTTGTTTTGAAAGCGTTGAATTATTTGTATGTTGCTTTGTTCAGCATAACCCCTGCAAAGTTGTATTCCATGAGTCCAGACAGAAAAGCTTGTTTTTTATAGAGTTACACAAGTTTATGAAACGGGCTTTATTGGATAGAAAATTTTAAGACAATAATGTTTAAACATGATTTCGGCCATGTGGCCGCCACGGCTGGCGCGTACAAGGCGCAAACTGAAACACCAATTTTCACAAAGTTTTCGCAGCGTTTGCGGCCGTAATCCGCCATAACTCTTCGAATGTTGATTTGCAGACAAATGACTTTGCATAACCCTAAAGAAAATAATCCAATGGGGTTAAATCACACGATCTTGGTGGCCAATTAATTGAACCAAAACGCGAAATTATTCTTTCATCAAAAGTTTCTTTGAGTAAATCAATTGAAGCACGCGCTGTGTGGCATATGGCTTTGTCCTGTTGGAACCACATGTCAGCAAGATTAATCGAGGTACGAAAAAATTTCTAATCATGTCCCTATACCGGTCACCATTGACAGTGACGTTCTCACCATCATCGTTTTTGAAGACATATGGGCCAATGACTTCGCCAGCCCATAAAGCGCACCAATCAATAATTTTCTGTGGATGAAATAGTGTTTTAACAAAAGCTTCTGGATTATCATTCTCACTCCAAATGCAAAAATTCTGAATAAAATTTTGAATGGAAATTAAACATCAATATCAATTTGTGCTTACATAAACTGGAAGGACACAACCCCAGTTCCTGAGAACGGGGACGAATTGATTGATTTGGATCTTCTTCAATGCTTTTCTGTACACCCGCTACAGCTTCTTCAGAGCGCACTATTCGGTGTCTCACGGGATGCGCATTATCATGCGAGTAAACGTGGTCCGAAAACGATCTATTATTATTCGAATTAGCCGCTCTGAAGGACGCCATAAAACTATGTTTGACTCTGAAGTATCTATATCTGGTATGTATGAATGTAGTATTTCTATGTATATTATATATAAATAGGTATAGGGGTATTCAGATGACTGATTTTTCAATAAGATGACTGATTTTTCTGAGCTGTCTGGACATTCTACCAACGTTTGTAGTATTTTCTGCCCCAAAAATATACCACCTATTTCTGCTCAGAATCATATATAATTAATTTTCGTCACACAACAACATCGAAAGCTTGTTGGAACTGTGCATCTCTCTTTTATAAAGATTATCCATCTCTTATGCGCAGTAGATTTTGCTTTGGTAGTGGAGCTCGTTATGTTTTTAAGCAACAATGTCAAAACCACTTCGAAAGAATGAATAAGGTAAAAACCTACTCACTCAGTGCACGCAGACTATTACTAAATATACACTTCGAGACTAAACCGAGACATAAAATATTTTAAATTTCGTAAAGCAGATATCCGAAACTACCAACCGATCTACGGAGGACTCAAGACGATACGCAAATGCTCGACTGCTTTAAAATACAAAAATCAAAATTCATTACCTTAACATGTCGTTATCTATCGCTAGTGGCTAGTCGCAGCAAGTTCTTGGTTATACGACTGCTGTTGTTTCCTATATCTCGGTAGAACGGAACGTCTTCGTTTACATATTGCACTCGGACTCTCCTAAACTCTTTATCTCTTTATCTTGGGATTGTTTTTGGTGCTTTGATTATTCAGTCAAGTAAATTTTCTAAACAACAACAAACCCAATTAAATGAAATAATAAATCCTTATCTTGTGAAAAACTTGGATTGGGTAGAACATCCGACTTATCGCATAAAATTGACGTTGGTAATTCTCCACCAATAAAACAACAACATTACTAGTTTCACCCGCTATCCAAAAAGATATCTATCAAAAATTGGATAGAGTGCTTGCACTTGGCGTTATTGAGGAGAACGAAAGTTATTAGTGATCTCCAGCGACCGTGGTTAAAAGAGCAAATGGGAAAAGTCGCCTAGTTTTTAACGGAACCTGGTTACTGTGCCGGATGTTTATCCCTTCCCTTTGATCGATGGAATGTTTAGCGGTTTAGATGAACCTCTTTTTTCTAGCACTATTGTTTTGAAAGATGCCTTTTGACAAGTGCCACTAGATGGCAAAGGGTCTAGGGATAAAACAGTCTTCACAGTGCCGGGTTGTTCACAATATCAGTTCCTGATGTGAATAACATTCCATCTACATGATCGGTTGTTTGTGTATTTAGACGATCTCTTTATGGTTTCTACTACAATTGAGGAACATCTGGTGCTATTATCTGAGATGGCTAGCTTGCTGTTCTCAGCTAATTGAACCATTATTATAGAAAAAAGCAAATTTTTGCTGAATGAAACCAAATATCTCGGTTATGTAGTTGGCATTATCTCCATTGGATAAGAGAAATCGTCCACCAAAACGTCTAATAAGATTGTGAACTATACTAGACTATAGATTGATAGTGTCCTGTCAGCAGCTGGAATAGAGAGGTCCATGAACTTATTACTCAGAGTAGCAATTCGTGGCCCCAATCCATGAACTTATTACTTAGAGTGGCAATTTTGTCCTTTTCTATATAGCGTTTTCACTGACTATATATCAAGATAATGGGTGAGTGGGCTGAGTTCATTCCGTAACTTTCTTCTACTGTCGCGTGGTGCTTTAAAATATTCTTCGTTACGAAGAAATCGATTAAAATTGCTATTTTAGCTAGATCCGATGTCCATGAATGTGGTTTGCCTGTGGATAGCGTTTCGCAGTTGCTTTCTATAATTGTATTCAACAACTCTTTTCATTTAGTTGTTGTTGGACTCGATCTCCAGTACGTATTCTTAGCGTTAAAATCACATCCTGCTATAAACCTTTTTCCCATATATGATTAAATAATTTATGGTTACGGACAATACAATCGTGTAATGGCAACAGCACAGCTTATAGTTTCTATAGCAACTGTCGTAGCTTGTATTTCACATTTGTGGAGTGTTTTCCCGTTTAAAATGTTTGATATTTTCTCTCAGTTACTGGGATGTGTAACGTGGTAAACTTCGTGCCTTCTAAATGTAATAAAGGATCTTTAGTAAAAGTGGGTTTTTGATATCTATATCTATATTTTGTGTATCTGGAGCCATCTGCAGCGCCCGTTGATGTTGCTCGAGCCGATAACATTCTAAGATGCTTATCCATTTCTTTGTTTATGGATAGCTCTCTTACTGCTATACTCAAATCGGAGTAATCGCTCATTGAACGAGTTGAGTTTGGTTGATATTTGCACCATTTTGTGTTTGTTGTTGATTTATCCCTTTAGCGACTAGTTGCGCATATGTAAATTTACCATCTACAGGTGGACTATATACAACTTCAGTATTTTTATTTCTATGTTTTGTGTTTTGCCTTTCATATTTTTATTTGTAATTTACTGCAATTCAACAGGTAGAGTTACCTTACACACTCTATAATTAGCTGGGAGATCTTCCCCGCAGTATACGCATTTTGGCGGTGTTTCTTTCGGCTTATTGCAATTTTTGTATAGGGTGCTTTCCAATACATTTAACGCAACTATATAGGTTCTTTGCTGCAATATGCTTGGGTGTGCCCATAAGATTAACATTGTGGTATGAGTTTTGACCTTCTCTTCAGATTCCTTTGCTTAAGGTGGACTTGGTGTATTGTTTCGCATCCTTTTTTAACGTGAACTTTTAACGCGTATATCCACTCCGCTTCTTGAGCTAATTGACCTTCGTCTGTTGAATAAATAACTTTGTTCTGAACTTCCAGTTCAGTTTGGTAGTCCATTTTAACATATCCTTTGAGTTGCTTTACTTCCTCTTCAAGATTTTGGATATTCTTCTCCATTGATTTGTTGCATTTAATTCTTTATTGTCTTGTCTGGATTCCACTAGAGCTTTAGTTATTTCGTCCAGATGCGTACAATTTATTTAAGTTGATTTTTTTTTCCGGTGGCTTTAGCAATACATGCTTCTCTGTCTATTTATACAGACTATTCTGTTTATTTAGCAATACATGGCTCTCCCCAGAACCAATGGAGCCGCCCTCAGAAGAGGATGGATTTACCAGAGCATCTGATGTACTACAATTTATGGAGTAGTTATATTATTAATTGTATTGTGCATTGCTATTCCAGCACAATTTAGTATTTAGCCGTTCTTTTAAATATATCGACCTTAGACAAATGAGGTATATTTAAGCTTATTTTGAAAGCTTTACTATAAAATATTTATAGATTATAGTAAACGTTGAATGAAAATGATCGTTTTTAAACGTGGCTTTTGTGAAAACAATTCTGATATTTGCACATCAATATAACGGTACAAAGATCTAAACAATCATTATTGCTGTATATGAACGAGTGCATTCTCATTTATATTTCATTTATTAACCTCAATTCTAAACAAATTCATTCATTCCAATTACATCTTATTTCGATTCATAATATCTATATATATACGATAATCGATTTTCTTACACAAATCTTAACTAAGTTTCGATATATCTAATCTCAAATTCTAATAAATTACATCAAGCGCATACGCGCAGACAAGGCAGAAAATAAAGACAAATGTAACTTCCGACAATAATTACTTACATCCATTAAAAAAAATTACTAGAGTAATAAATCAATTAGATTAGGTCATTTGTTATTATATATCTTCGAGTCTAATGTCTAAACAATAAACAGATTTTTAATTTCTAATTTTTCAAGTTTTTTGAGTTCAATAAAATTTCTTATACAATTAGAATTCAATACTCGATTTGTTGTTTTTATAAAATATACGTTTATATGTATCATAAGGAAATTGTTGAAAGCGCTTGAATAGGTATAGGTATATATAAGAAATGTGTCTACGAGGTTGATGACTTAATCAATTACGCACGCAAATGAGATGTATATATTCCGATTTAAATAAATATTTGAGTTTAATGGAATATATATACGATATGATCACGAACCCCGCACCTTATATGTATATAAAATGTTCCTACTGGTCTTATGTAAATTATATAAAGACACATGTTATATTCGATACCGTTATAAATATTACCAAAAACAAATAATCTTGACCTTAGAAATCTTTTAATCATGCAAATTTGTATTTCATTACCATAATCTTGGCATACGTCGCGCTCTTTAACTAAACCATAAACGCAAAATCGCACAAATCATCGCTGCGTCCACTGTATACTCATATGTGTATATATGTATATATAAATTTACAACTATATACACATTTCATCGCACGGTTTGCCAAAAACACTTAAATATTTTTTTAGGTGCGGTAATAATGATGAGTCGTTTTTATGGTGCTTAGCATTTTTTTCTTTTTTTGCTGGTGCCGTCTACAAAAAAATAATCTTAATCGATCGAAAAGAGTTCAATCGAAAAAAAATTAATAAAAACAGTAAGCGACGAACCAGTTTTTTGTTTCTTCTAACTATTTATTGATATGGCTGGATTTTTTGTGTGAATATATCAAAACAGGTAGCACCGAATATATACATATATGTATGTATGTAGGTACCGCAATTTCATTCTCTAATTATATAACCAAAAATGAAATCAATTTCCGTCTTCAAAGTGTTAATTATAAAAATAAAATGAAAAAATCGAATTCCAAACAAATCGAAATAGTTCGTATATAGCTGTCAAATTAAATTTAAATTCTAATTAATTTCTAACATTACTCAATTCGAACAAAACCACATTTTTATCTCAACTAAAATCTCCATTCATGCCTCTATTTAATTTATGTACGTATATTGTACTATACGTATAGGTAACACTTGTTCCACCAATAACACCAAAACTATTCAAGATTTTTTTTTATTCGATATATTCGCGCTATTATCCCCCAACTATTTATTTGTACGCGCCCAACTCCTTATTTAAGTGGAATAATTAAATTAAAATTAATTTTTTTTTGTTTTTTCTGTTTGACCTTAATTGTATATAAATAAAATTATAATCTATTTTTATTTTAGTTTTATATTATTGTTGATAGTTTTGGCCGTTGTTGACAAAAATTAAATGTAACTCGAGTTAATTTTTATGTAAGCGGCGTTAAATTCAATGTCAAGTGCTTAATAGTTGAAACAAAACAAAAAAAAGTTATCTTTTATTATATTTGGATATAATTCGGTTATATGGATAGTTTTACCTTGATGTGAACTAGTATATCGTGTAATGACGCCAATTTATATATATGTTTATTTATGACTATTTGGAAAAATTGGATTGTGGTTTTGAATTACAAATTTGGAAGATAATTTTGTGGTTTTATGATCACATTTTTGTTAAAATTAAATTGGTAAATATGTATGACCAATGAAATGACCATGACGTTGAAGATATATAAATACAAACTCATAACTTAATCAAATTTTCAGTATTTTGTAGAGAATTCAAGTAAGTTTCTGGTAAAATTAATTTCTTTGACTATTTATAAATCCAATATAAATTAATAAATCGCGCGTTTCTAACTCCACTCGAATAATATTTATCACTCGGTTTTCATTAACTCAAAAATTTTGAATTGTAGATTACAATTTAAAAATTATTATTAAAATTAAGAGTTCCGGATTATTTCTTCTTCATACATATTATACTAATTATACTCACAATTTTAATTATAGTAATGCACAAGATAGATAAAATTGATGATTAGTTTTGCTATAACACACCAGATTTTTCAATTTAGACCGCTCGCGAAGTTGCTTTTCGAATTAGTTTTTAAAATAGAGAACACGCACAACAAGGTTGTCGATAATTGTCGAAAGATGATGGACCAGCAGCATAGAATTGAACCTATTTTGAGGCAGTGGTTGAATATGCATCGGCGCGGCATAACATGGTACCGCCATACGTTGACATATAGCTCTGTTGTCAAAATTACAACTTCTGACGAGAGCCAACCATCGACTTCATCCGCATCAACTAACGCGTCTCGACTCATCGGTATTCAAACGTATCTTCTCGTTTGGATAGAACAGAAAGTAGCATGAGAACAGAAGGCAAACTAGGAGGGATAAGTTACTAATTAATTTTATAAAAAAATATTGAAAATGAAATATAATGAATTGTTGAAAATGTGTTTTAATTTCATTTATGTATTGGGCTTCACACATGTGTATATGTATGTATGTTAAATTTGTGCCATGTTTGTATCTAAAGAAGTATAATCAATACTATCTGATTCAAATTCTCCCGAATCGTCTAAGTCAACGCCATCATCCAGGTATATATTGTGCATAACACAGAATGTCACATTTCATGAAAAATATTCGACACATTAGAACCAAGCAAAGATCGCTTCGGAGGACGGTCAATCAGCTCTTAACTTATATCTGTAGTGATCGTTAATATGCCTGTATGGAAATATGAACCAATTTTGTTGGCATTCTTAGGTATTCCTAGACCAACGGGGATAGATGTCCCATAATATTTCGATAGAATCATCCGCGGTGTCCTTTCTTGAAGATGGGGTATATTTCGGCCACTTTCAATTTGTCGGGATAACTTCGGTTCGCCACACTAATCGAATAAGATCGAAAAAACAGTTCCACAAAGTATCCCCTCTGAATATCAAGAGCTCCGAATTAATGCGGTCCACCCTAGCTGCAGGGATGGGCGAGGTAGATTATGGAAGCTATGTAATCTACGCGATTGTAGCTATGTAATCTATGTAATCTACGCGATTGTCGACATGTAAAGTATGACATAGATTACTTGGTAATATTTTTTTATCAACATCGACTATTACGACCACATCAACAACCTAAGAGATTTTGATATGTTGAAATTACAAATAAAATATCTAGATTTGATCAATTCAATATCTAGATTAGATCAATTGCGCGGCGGATGCTGATAATGGATTAAAAGTGATGGTTAAAAATTGTCCGCAATTGACTTCCGTTTACTTAAGGTGATGCAATCAAATCGCAGATATTTCCCTAAAACATTTGCTAAGGTTTTGTGTTGCTCTGCCAGAATTAAGCGTATCTGATAGTGAGTGGATGCAAAGGTGTTAGTGATCAGCGATTCAGTTAAGCCATATAACAAATAATAATTTGATGCCAAAATTGAAAATTTAATTTGTATGTGAAATTTGTCCTAAACCTGCCCTAATTTTCTTGAGAAAACCCTAGGAAACTATAACACCGTCTTACATACATAGCACGATGTTACTGGGTCTAAGTTATCCGAAAATTATGTCAGTTTTTATAAAAGTATATAGTATATATTAGGATTTTCAGGGAAACAATTCGGAAAAGTCATCTAATCGAATAATAAGATGTCATTATACACACTTGGCTATCCGAAAACTTCTAATCCCGTATTTTTTCATAATTGAAATATTTGTCGGATAGCTTTTTTATAATCTCTACTTGTTCTGGCGCTCAAGGCTCTCCCGGCTGTTACGCAGTTCGCTTGTTTGCGTCCTTGCCTTATGACTTATTGCGGAATGTTCGGCATTATGGAGTTAGCTTCTGTAGATTTTCCCATGGAAATCCGGACTAAATCATATAATCGACATAAATGAAGTGCAAGCCCCTAATCCCCTACTGTTCCTAAAATAAAATTTTCTTTTGGGTAGCTTCGACCTAAAGACATTTGGTATAAACAACATTATGGTGTTAACTTCTTAGGAGTTTCTAAAGAAATTCTGCAAAAACATCGTATATTTGACATATATATGAGGTCATAACAAATTTGGTTATCCTAAAGTCTCTACTCCCCTACTATCCCAAACTATCCCGATAATATTTTAATTTGGAAAAAATGAAATATTTTCAGGATAGTTTAGACCCAATGACATCTTGGCATATACTACATTATGGTATTAGATTTCCAGGGTTTTTCTAAGACAATTTGAAAATGTATTCAGTAAATACACTAATTTTGTGGAGATTCAGATTACAATGTAATTCTAAATTTCTATAGAGAAAAATTATGAAAATATTTTAATTGAAAACTTTTCTAACCTAAACTATTTTAAAACAAATTAAAATGCATTCAAAGAGATTAAAAAACTCGTCGCTGCCTGTATCGCAATAAACCTAAAGAAATCTGGCCACAGTAGTTTAGAACTATAGTTCACTAAATCACTCCATCAATGTGGTCTACATTATCAAGGTTTTCTACGAACAGTCTACGTTGTCTACGATATTTACGTTGTTTACGTTCTCTACGTTGTCTACTAATTATCTTTGCCCAGGTGAGTGGTTTCATTTCAATCTCTTGTATGGCCTTAATGAATTTCTCATGGGATGGATCCTCAGTGCAAATCTCGGCAGTCTGTATTAGAGGTGGCTCAACAACAATCTATGACGTATGATGAACACCAAGCAGGTCGGTAAAGTGTCCACTTCATGCGTCAAGTACTGCATCGATGTTGACACAGAGAGTACACTGAAAGTATTGTGCAATCCAGTAATTCCGGCAATTAGCTTCCTCGCAATGTTGTCGCTGACAAGATCCTGATATCGTTTCTTTTGATCTTCATTTATCAGACCTTTACAGTCGAAACGCCCCATGCGGCTCGCTGTGTTACCAGACTTGTACGCAAAATTACATCGCAGCTTTGCAGTGACCAGATGATGATCACTGCCTACGTATTTGGTTGCTGACCGATAAGTTGTCACATCATGCACAATCCGAGCCCGCCCTTTAGAAACTCAATTCAATTTGGTTGCGGATAGTTCTGCGATGATGTGTCCATGTCTCTAGATGTATCTGTTTGCGAGGGAAGAACGTGCATGCTACTCTAAGATCGTGAGCACAATTGCAAAGTACATCATTCTCTCACCATTATCGGTCGCAATTTCGTGTCGGTAGGACGGACCTATGTTCTAACACAAGTCGGCCTGATTTCTGCCAGCTCCAGCATTAAAGTCCCCAATTACCATTCTAACATCGTGTTCAGGTATATAGATCCCAGGTATACTACGTACCGATCATAAATCTCCCGGGTACTTGAGCGAGGGTCATGTGTTTTTTTGGCGGTATCCAGTTTCCTTTTTGTTGAGTTTAGAAACAGGTTATTTATTTTACGGATGCGGGTCGTCAGCCCAGCGATCCAACCGTTTAGTCGCCTCCTACAACAAGCAAATGTTACTGCGGTTGTATTCTATACTCTTTAGGTTTACGAGACATGTGAGTGCCCCCCGACCACAGGGGCCAAAATAAAAGTAAATAAAACAAAAACCTCTTAATTAGAATCTAGCTGAAAATTTTGAAAACACAACTAAATATTTTTCTTCAACCAGTTTTTTTTAAATTGATTTGAATATTCATAAGTCATAACTCATAACCTAAAATTATTTATTAATCCGTCTTATTCGTTACAATCTAACAATATACAATAAACCTCTCGATTACTACACACATCGTCTTATATAATTCTGTTATAATTTCACACATAAAATTAACGATTTGTGTCATATTGCAAAAAGCGCAAAACAAAAACACAATTTCTCGATGTTTTGTATAGTATACCTACCAAGATGAAGACATCAATCAAAGAAGTTTGTAATTTTTCCAAAAACATTTCCAAATTTAAAAATCACAGATCGTAAAACATGTTTTATTAAAAAATATTTTGTATTGTCATCATAGTTGCTAGATTAGAATCGTGTGTTCTTTAAAAACCACACACACACAAAAATTGTAGTCAAGGTTAGGGATGGACGCGGCATTAAAATATTTGTTTAGCTAAAATTTATTTAACAAAAAATTCTTGACGAATATATCTAAAATGGTATATACTTAACATAAATACGTTAAAAGTCACGATGTGATTCATATAAGAACACGATTGGCAAATTTGTATATTACGTATATGTATACAACCATGAATTTATATGTATAGTAATCCAGCGAATTGCGTGGATCAATTTATCAAGGAACGAAACCCTACGCAGCTCGTGTGATTACTGTATATATTAGTAATACATACAATCAAATGATGATCAGAAAAACTAAAACTAAATTTTGTTATTGCGGTTGATCATCGTTATTCCAATCGCGTTAATCTCCCACCATTTTTCGATTAAAACAAAACCGGATATTTTTTTTTTTGGATGTGTTGTGTATATGTATTTCAATAATATATATAAGAAACGACGACCGTCTCTTTACAAATATTTTTAAGATTTTTGATCTTAAAATTGTATTATAAATGTATTTGTTTGTGTTGTGTAAATCGATCGCGATTAATAATAAAATCGTATTTTAATCGCGCGCTTAGCTTTACAGTAAATAACACGGTATTATAGACTAAAACTTAGAGATAAAATTCCAAAACTGTCTTATCTCAAAGATCTTATTTGGTCTTCATCTTGTCATATAATTATATGAGCGTTTCGTAAATGAATCAATTTGATTTGATTACTATAGTAGGCAAATTTATACATAACATAAATGACATCCTTTGCGACGCCGGATAGTCAATACAGATTGATTGATTAATGATTATAGATGATTAGATATGAACACACAGTAACGGTATTAAATAGTTATAAAATGCATTCGATATTATAGATGTTGCGTTGATTGGAATGCTGTTATGATATAATCATTTACATAATTATATATAGAGATGAAAGTATGTACCACGTTGATTGTATATATTTTTAGACGTTTGTAACAATAAAAAACACATTTGATTTAGTTTATATTGTAGATCACACTTTTATTTTGTAGGTTATAAACTTTGATATTGGTATTTTTATTTGTTTATTATATACACTATTTATTTATTTATTTTTATTATTTCAATGTTATGTATATGTACATTTATTTATTTATTTATTTAACTATTTATTTATTTAATTAACTATTTATTTATTTAATTAATTATTTATTTATTTTGCACCACTACCAATAACACACACGCAGGGAAAAGTAACATTCGCTAATATGGCCGAAAATTATATGTATCTTTTTGTATTGTGTTGTTGTAGAGAGTGACGTCGCCTTCGTGTCCAAAATACATGAGGGAACACATGCGCCGGCGACGGTCGACATTGCACTTATGTCAAGTGCAGTGGATTGTTATTGCATCACCGAACATTGTTAGTTCGTGGTGATGTTGGTTGGATGGCGATGGTTTTACTATAAATGTTTTATAGTAATGGTTCGGTTATTAGATAGTGTTGGTTGGATAGATTGATATGTGATGGGGTTAGTGAACGCTTAATTCAAATAAGTTGGATTATATTTGAATTTCACTAATTATTTTGTTTGTGGCAGAATCGAATATCGGTGAGTCGAATATTCGAGCTGCTACAGTACCCCCTCTCCAGATGAGAAACCATTGGTTTTTGAGACGTTATACGTTGAACCGGACGGGTTTATATCGTTTGCTGGCTGATATTTGATCAGCTGTGTTGAGAATACCATACGCCGGTTTCAATCTGTCGATGGAGATTGAGTGGTGTTTGTCTTTGATTGAGACAATGAATTGCTTGCGTAAGCGGCGTATAACTTTGTATGGCCCATCGTATGGAGATTGTAATCCAGTTCGAACCTTATCAACCCGGACAAAGACATAATCGCAATTGTTGAGCGATTTTGGAACGAATATGTTGTTTTCGTTCGTTGGTCTTGTTGCCGTGGGGATAATATTTTGCATGGTGGTGCGGAGTTGGTCGATGACTGTGTCGGTTGTGGATGGAGACGGTAGAGGATGTTCGACGAAGAACTCACCGGGTAGCTTGATGGTTTGACCGTAAACCATTTCAGCTGGTGAGCACTTCAAATCTTCTTTAACCGTTGCTCGAATACCAAGTAGAACGATTGGTACTTCGGAGCTCCAGTGAATTGTGTTGCCTCGGGCCTTGAGAGCAGCTTTGAGCTGGCGGTGGAAACGTTCGACCATGCCATTGGCTTGCGGGTGGTAAGCCGTTGTACGTATCCGATGCGAGCCGAGGAGTTTCGTTAACTCCGAGAAGAGCTTCGACTCGAATTGGGTTCCTTGATCAGTGGTGATGTCAAGTGGAACGCCAAATCGTGATACGTAGTTTTGTATGAATGTGGTGGCAATGGTTGCTGCAGACATGTCGCTCATGCAGTACGCTTCTGGCCATCGAGTGAAACGATCGACACAGGTGAGCAAATATGAGTATCCATTGGATGGAGGAAGTGGTCCTACGACATCCAAATGAATGTGCTCGAATCGACCAGGTGGAATTGCGAATTGTCCAAGAGGCGATTTTGTGTGTCGTTGGACTTTTGATTTTTGGCAGGATAAACAGGATTGTGCCCAATGGGTCACGTCTTTGTTTATGCTTGGCCAAAAGTATCGAGCCGTAATCAATTTACGAGTTGCGCGGACACCAGGATGTGAGATACCGTGTAGTGTGTCGAAGATGGTTCGACGTAGTTGCTCTGCGATGTACGGGCGATTTGCACCCGTAGATGTTTCGCAGTAGAGTTCGAGGCCAGGCAGTGTGAAAAGCTCCAGTTGCAGTGATGAACTGGCGTGACTTGTGGAACCAGAAAGTATATTCTGAAGTTCTAAGTCTGCTTTTTGCGCTTGTGCGATCTTGTTGCAGTCGAAGTGAGTCTCGACTGTGGCCGTTTCGTTTGTTGTTGTGCGCGAAAGTGTATCCGCGACAACGTTTTCGGTACCTTGAACATGCTGGATGTCCGTGGTAAATTGACTAATGTAATCCAAGTGGCGTGCTTGCCTTGGATTGCGTTCAGTTTTAGACTGAATTGCTCGAGTGAGAGGCTTGTGGTCGGTGTAAATTGTGAAGTCCCGACCCTCGACAAAATATCTGAAGTGTTTGATTGCTAGATATATTGCGAGTAATTCCCGATCGAATGCAGAGTATTTCTTTTCGGCATCCGAGAGCTTCTTTGAGAAGAATCCCAGGACCTCCCAACACTTGTCGTTGTACTGTTGCATGACTGCTCCGACAGCAGTGTTTGATGCATCAGTAGTTATGCTGAGCTTTGAGTCGCTCAGTGGATGAGACAAGAGTGTTGTGCGTGCCAATTCAGCCTTGAGTGACGTGAATGCGTGTTGACATTCGTCAGGCCAAGAGAAGTTCTTGGCGGTTTTGGGCTTACGTAGTAGTACTGCCAGGTGGCTGTGAATTGGGTTGAGTATATCAGCGAGCTTTGGTATAAATCGGTGGTAGTAGTTGACCATGCCGATGAATCGCTGAATACTTTTGATTGAAGTTGGAGCTGGGAATTCTTTAATGGCATTGATTCGGTCTTGTGACGGAAGGATGCCATTAGCGGTAATCTTGTGGCTGAGGAAATCAAGAGTGGATGCGCCGAAGACGCATTTTGAGTTCTTGATGTGAACATCAAACTCGACAAGTCGTTGGAAAAGTGTTTCCAGATGGAGTTTGTGTTGTTCCTCAGTTTGAGATGCCACAAGAATGTCGTCTATGTAGACGAAAACGAAGTCGAGATCTCGAACGACTTCGTTCATGAAGCGCTGAAACGTTTGTGCGGCATTGCGTAATCCAAATGGCATTCGGGTGTATTCGAAGAGGCCAAATGGTGTGGTGATTGCCGTTTTGAAAACGTCTTCAGGTGCCACGGGAATGTGGTGATAACCTCTGATGAGATCAAGTTTGGAGAAAACTTTGCAGCCATGCAAGTGCATGGTGAAGTTTTGAATGTGGGGTATCGGGTAGCGATCCGGTATCGTAACCGTGTTTAAACGCCGATAGTCCCCACATGGCCTCCAGTCTTGATCTTTCTTCTTGACCATGTGTAATGGACAAGAGACGGAAGATGTCGATGTTCGACAAATTCCTAATTCCACCATGTGTTGAAATTCTGCTTGTGCAGCTTTGTGACGCACCTGATCTAGTCTGCGTGGTCTCGACACGGGCAGATGGCCTTCCGTGACGATGTGATGTACCACGTTGTGTCGGACTGGCATTTTATAGTTCGGCTCTGCTGTAAGTAGTGGGTACTTTTTGAGCAGAGTGCCGTAGCCGTTGTCGATGTTGAAATGGATCGGTGTTGGTGTGTTAACACGAACCATTGTGGCGTTTATTGACAGCTTTGTAGCTGGGTCAATCAGCCGTTTGTGTTTGACATCGACAAGAAGTCCGAATTTGCTTAGAAAATCGGCGCCAATGATCGGACGGTTCACTGCAGCTAGAATGAAAGCGTGCGTGAAGGTTCGTTTGAGTCCGATATCCACGTTAAGCAATTTTGTGCCGTACGTGTGGATGATTGAACCATTGGCAGCCGATAAGACTAGATTTGAATTTCGATTAGCTAATGTGTAATTCATTTTGAAATTCATTGCTGGAATAACCGAAAGGTCAGCGCCAGTGTCGACTAGGTAGGTGAGTTTGTTGTGTCTATCGTACACAAACAAACGTGACGTATAGGGTGTGTTTGTGGTCAGGGGAGGCATGTTGCTCTCTACCCGTGACTCTAAAAGTTTTTTTGATGGTCAATGTCCATTTTTACGGCGGCCGCGGACGTCGATGGTTGCGACGTGGTGAAATTGCACGGTGGCGTGCATTTTCTGGCGGCTCTACCAAACTTTGTGTGGAACCAGCATTTACCATGTTGGTATATGTTGTTGCTGGGACTGCGGGTTCGATTGCGTGAGGGAGCTCGTCGTCCACGCGAACGGCTTCGACCTCTGAGTAACCCGTCGAGTCTGGACTCGATTCTTGACAGTCTTTGTTCGAGTGTGTTTGGTGCTGTTGCTGAACGGGGAGTTCTGTCTCCACTGCGTTCTCTTGATTGCCGGTATGGTACATTGACTTGACTGACGCTTTGAGATGTGATGTTTATGACATCATACATCTTGTCTGCTATCTTGGCTAACGTTTGTGTGGTGGAGGATTCGGGCTGTGCTACCAGCGCTATGCGAATCAACTCCGGCATTTTACGTACCCACAAAGATTTAATGATATTTTCATTAAAATTATTGTTAGCCAGTGTTTGTATATGCCGTAAAGCGTCAGATGGTTTTTGGTCGCCTAATTGCTGTCCTGAAAGCAATTGTTCTAGCTGACGTTCGCCCGATGGTGCTAGTCGTTCTAGCAGCGTTTGTTTTAGTGTGTTGTATTGGTTGGTTGTCGGCGGATTGAGGAGGAGATCCGAGATCACATCGCACGTTTCTGGTTGCAAAGCTGATAATGTTTGCAGGTACTTTGTTTTATCAGCGAATATGCCTTGTAGCCCGAATTGTATTTCGGCGAGCTGAAACCATGTGTTTGCTCTTTGTGGCCAGAAAGGTTGTATTGTGATTCGCTGATGTGATGCCGCGATCTCTACTTGTGGACTAGCGCCTTCAGGCGTGGTGTCCATGTCCTGTGATAGATGTTTTTCATCTTCTGTCATTTTGTTCTTTTGTTATCGATAAACCAATACAACAAAAAAAATACAACAATACAATACTGTGAGAAACCCCCGAATATGGAGTTCCTTTCGTCCTACCTTATATTGGGGGGGCTCTTTTAAAATTTTAAAATGTGTGAAAAATTTTAAAGCGGAATGGTTACCGTGTAAAAATATAATTGACCAAAATGAAAAATTAAGCGGAATGGTTACCGTGTAATGAATGGTTTGAAGGCCGGGATGCTCCTTCTTCTTAACGCCCGATGCGAGATACCCCCGGAATATGGAGTTCCTTTGCGTCCTACCTTATATTGGGGGGGCTCGTTGAAATTTAAAAAAAATAAATGTAAAAATAAACTTAAGAAATGAGAAAACGACCAGGGTGTGAGACTATGGATGGGTGTGCACGTGGTGGTGAAAAATATATAAATTGTACAGTAAAATAATGATTCTACGTTAAATTTTGGAAAATAAAAATGATTCTACGTTAAAGTTTGTGAAAAAAAAAAAAATGATTCTACGTTAAATTGTAATAAATTATAATTGCAAGAGGAAAAAAAATTATCTATTAAAAAAAACTTGCCACTTAATGCTGTTGTTGTTTCTGCTGCCGCTGCCTCTGGTCGTGTTGCGGTGAGGGTGGATCGCTTCACCGTTTGAGCCGTCCCGTCGTTGCGGTGAGGGTGGATCGCTTCACCGTTTGAGTTGTCCCGCGTTGCGTGGATGGTATTGTCCTACACCACGTGCGATGTGTTGTGTTGCGGTGGGGGTCGGTCGCTTCACCGTTTTGTTTGTCCCTCGGTGCGTGGGTGGTATTGTCCTACACCACGTGTGAATATTGTTGATGGTTTTTTTTTATATTTTGTGTCTTCCCACGCGGTTTCGTGTGGTGTGGTTTTTATTATTATGTATGCGTGTTTTTTTATTATCTCGCGATAAAAACCGCCGTCGGGGTCACCACTTTAGACGTTTGTAACAATAAAAAACACATTTGATTTAGTTTATATTGTAGATCACACTTTTATTTTGTAGGTTATAAACTTTGATATTGGTATTTTTATTTGTTTATTATATACACTATTTATTTATTTATTTTTATTATTTCAAGGTTATGTATATGTACATTTATTTATTTATTTATTTAACTATTTATTTATTTAATTAACTATTTATTTATTTAATTAATTATTTATTTATTTTGCACCACTACCAATAACACACACGCAGGGAAAAGTAACATTCGCTAATATGGCCGAAAATTATATGTATCTTTTTGTATTGTGTTGTTGTAGAGAGTGACGTCGCCTTCGTGTCCAAAATACATGAGGGAACACATGCGCCGGCGACGGTCGACATTGCACTTATGTCAAGTGCAGTGGATTGTTATTGCATCACCGAACATTGTTAGTTCGTGGTGATGTTGGTTGGATGGCGATGGTTTTACTATAAATGTTTTATAGTAATGGTTCGGTTATTAGATAGTGTTGGTTGGATAGATTGATATGTGATGGGGTTAGTGAACGCTTAATTCAAATAAGTTGGATTATATTTGAATTTCACTAATTATTTTGTTTGTGGCAGAATCGAATATCGGTGAGTCGAATATTCGAGCTGCTACATATTAAATGAAAACGAATGTTATCTATATTATACGAATATATGATTGACATTTGATGGAGAATGTGCTACAATGGTGCTGGGTGGACAGGTTCAATATATCGATTGGATTAACGATCTATATACATATACATATATAGAAAGTTTATTCAACTTGTCAAAATATTTAGTGATTTAAACCGCATGCATGAATTAGAAATGTAATGCATTTTGTGAAGTAGGTTCGCGTTAATTTGTCGTTTACATTTGTTGGTTAGTTTTTGATGTTGTGGCCGTCGTAAGCGGCTCATTAATCCCTCAACGAAATACCTAAAATGCTTGAGGGAGAGATAAATGCCTAACAGTTTCCGGTCGAACGCTGAATATTTCGATTTAGATGGGGATAACTTTTTAGAATAAAATGCTTACTAAAGGGTCTCATTTGCCATAATTGAATTTCTCCAATACTGCTCCCATAGCCCAACTGGATGCATCGATGGTGATATTATAAACTGCGTCAGATTTGGGATATGCTATAGTAGAGTGTGTGTAGCTAATGCCTCCATACATTTTCGGAACCAATTATCACATTCTACTGGCCAAATGAATTAAGGTTATTTCACTTTGTTCATTACGGCCAAGTGCTAATGCAGAGGTGCCACCAGATGAGCAGAATTGCGTATGAATCTACTAAAATAATTTATCATTCCGATAAATTTTTGTAGCTGTTTCACGGATGATGGAGATGTAACTTCTACTCTAGTTGACGATTGGGAAATTCCACCCTTGTCCCTAAAATTCTAAACACGAAACATCAAAAATGCATTTAGGTGCTTTAATATTTAATTCGACTAAAAGATTGAATAATTGGGATTTGAGTTCCGCTTCATCTCGACTCGCAACCAAAATATCGTCTATGTAAATGTAAATGAATTCTAGTCCACGTACAAATTGTTCATAAACCTTTGAAAGGTTTGGCTAGCGTTCCTTAATTCGAATGGCATCCTGGTAAATTCGAACAATCCAAAAGGTGTTATGATGGCTTGTGAACATCTTCCGGAGACCTGCTTGAATTTATCTCAGGATTTCATCTGAGGATTTTTCAAAAATACCTCTGACAACACAAGCGTAAATAATCCATCCCAGACTTCTTCAAAATATATATAAAATTTATATAGTTATTTCATCCCAGAATTTTTTTACATTTATACTATCCCAAACTTTTTAATATGTAAAATTATTTTGGTGGAAAATAAATTCTTATGTGCAAGTCGTTTACAGGACGGCTATTTTCTCTTCTCTTCTCTCCTATATAAAAGCTTGGGCATACGATTTTTTCTTCGACTTTACTTTACTTTGAAAAGTTGCCAAATGCGCCACATTTATTTATATTGTGGAAATTCCAACGGTCACAAAAATGTCAACGCTGGCACAGTGGTGGCCAACACGATCCCAAACTCAATCGATATAAGAAAATAGCCGACCCTACAAAAGTTTGGCCAAACGCGTTTTTCGGTTGTAGCTTTCTTAGAAAAGTTGGCCAAGTCGCCAATTTAATTCATACTGTGAAAATTCCAACGGTCAAAAAAATATCAACGTTGGCACAGTGGTGGCCAACAAGGTCCCAAACTCAATCGATATGAGAAAAAATGCGACCTTATAAAAGCTTGGTCATACGATTTTTTTTTCTATTTTACTTTACTTCGAAAAGTCGGCAAAGGCGCCACATTTATTTATATTGCCGATATTCCAACGGTCACAGAATGTTTAAGGCTTTTGTAATGGTTGCTAACAGGGTCCTTAATCTAATCGATATGAGAAAATAACTGTCCTTAGACGACTTGCACATAAGAATTTATTTCCGCCAAATTAATTTTATACATATTAAACAAATCTGGGACGAGTATTTTGGTACCAACTGTATATTCTTTTGTAGACGAAAAAGTCTGGGATAGTATAAATGTAAACAAATCCTTGGATGAAACAGCTATATAAATTTTATACGTATTTCTGAGATAACTTCAATGAGGTCTCCAGAGCCACCGGAATATGATGGTAAGCTCTCACTAAGTCAATCTTCGAGAATGCCTTGCAGCCATAAAGAAAAATTGTAAATATGAGCGATTGGGTATCTGTCTGGTATTGTTATTGCATTCAAGCGGTGGTAGTCGTCACAAGTGTGCCGATCACTGCTATCTTTCTACGCGACTAAATCAACATCGATTGGTTACGATATGGTGTACCTTACAATTTTTCACAGGAATACTGTAATTCGGGTTTTCAACCAAAGATGGAAACTCGCACAAAATTGTGCTGTAATCACTTTATAATGAGTAATAAAGTGCAATATGTTACTGTAACTGCAAAAGGCATTAACACTATCAGATTAGATTTTTTGTTTTTGGGTGTACAAAACTACGCCTTAAACCCAAATCAATATGTAACAGTTTTGTGCCATATGTGCTAATGTACTAATGTAATACCGAACATAATCGTTTAGTCGATTAACTGATAAATCGGTCTAACATCATATTTTAATTTATAGATAATTTACGGAATTTTTACCGATAAATCCGATAAAAAAATATTGTTGATGGTGTTTGCAATTTCAAATTTTGGAATCTCGGCCTAATCCGTGTTCAAGGTTCGTTACCGGCAGAAAAATGTATTGAGCACGTCAAGAACAAATTAAAGTTTTAACGGGTTTGACGTTTCAATTAATTTATCGTTGCAATTACCACGGATGGTGTATCAGTGATGACCAAAGTGGAAAAGTTAATCGGTGGAGGTCATCACCGTTGTCTGGCACACGGTATTCAACTGGCTGTGATCAAAGTTATCTACCAAAAAAAAATGATTGGGTACTGAAGTTGACAATGACGCAGTGAATTCCGAATTATTCAGCTCAGATGGTTCTGATGATGAAGATGGCGCTGACGATGAGGTGTTACAAATTATTGTTAATACCGAAAATAAAAATTATTTTCGCCAACCTGCAAAAATGACTGTGTACATACAACAAAAATAAATTAAAGAACAGTTTAATAAAGAAATCCAATTGTAATTAGACTCCAAAACAAGATGGACCAGTTTGTTCGATATGCTCGAAAAGTTTCAATTAGTCAAATAATGCGTTCGAAAAAACCTTATTGATATAAAACATGTTATCAACCGTTATTTTATCAATAGATCCTAGATAGCAAGAAGGACTACTTATTCGGATTTACTTTAGAGGCAATAGCAAATCAAATTCAGTTAAACATGGCTATTAACAGTCGTGTACTAGCATTAAAGGGCAGCCTCAGCAAAGAACATCACGCGAAATAATTAAAATAATAAGGCGAGAAATGACTTTTTTTTCTTTTTTTTATAAATACCAACACATACATTAATTATAGGGACTGTTCGGTTAGTGGTTTTATTGTCGTTTGAAAGCTGAACATTATCCCTATTTTCATGGCTACAGATCCGTCTTTTTAACTGGCCATCTGAGAGTATAGATGTTTTCAATTTAATCATCGATCGTAATTGGGAGATGAAAAATCCTTTTTGCATTCCGCCTCTGTTGAGATTGCAACTCGGTACCTCCCGATCCAAACGTCGCAGCCACTGCGCTATTTGCTGGGTAAATTTTTTAATTACGTAAAAATACAAATAAATAAAATTTTATCGATAAATTTAAGAAAAATTTTAGCATATTTTGCAATCCCTAATGCCATTTGTATTGAAATTACATCAGGCTTATCGTATTTTCTTGCGTTATGTCCAAATTTATGATGGTACCAACACAATGGATATTTGGTTGTATTACGTTTGCTATTTCTACTTCTACACCGAAAAGAACTTACCGATCGGTTACGTCTTCATTGGTTATTCGGACAACTAGTTTGATCATATGACTATACACACGACAGGTTTAAGATCACTTATTTCGTTTGCTAATTGCTCGTATTTGTCATTTTGGTACTGAATTTACGGTGGAAAAATCTGGGAGAAGCTTCGAATATTTTATCAGCTATGTCAGTGAGTTGTGAAATAGTTTGGTCATCTTTAATTAAAGGTATTAAGGAAACATTAACAACTAGAGTTCCGTCGGCTTTTTGTTTCCCAAGTCCGTATTTGATAACAACTCTTCTATGCCTCGCTCTATGGTAAAGCTGACAAAACAAGATTAAATTTAATGATATCTGGAGAAACCCGCGCTAACACAAATTGTACTTCCGCCTGTAAAAACTAAGTCGATGGAACATTTCACCAAAATGGATCCAACTTAACAGACACGGCCTGAACTTCACCTCTATATAATATTTTATTGTTTTGTAA
The DNA here is from genome assembly GCA_951394425.1 of Tipula unca. Taxonomy (NCBI): domain Eukaryota; kingdom Metazoa; phylum Arthropoda; class Insecta; order Diptera; family Tipulidae; genus Tipula; species Tipula unca. The sequence goes on from OX596381.1 coordinate 193,788,393, forward strand.
AATTAAATCTACTAAAATTAATATTTGAGTTCTGAGCGTGGCCATTGATAGACACTTTTATAGTCTTAACTTAATCCATGCAAACAACAGTCTGTTATGTAAAGTTGATGCGTGTCGAAGCTAAATTATGCAAAATGGTTTAATAAAGATATGTTAAAGTAAGTGCATTTGACAGATGTCGAGGCAGCTTTCCATATACAATTCGTATTTACAAGACTTAAGAAACTTACTGTCTAACCTTTATTGTTGAACCATTAATTATTTTTATTTTATTATTATTTAGTTTATAGCTTTAAACGATAGTAAATTACATAAGTAAGTAATGTTTATAAAAATAAATGAAATGTGCAAAAAATATTAACAGATATTTTATTGCTATGCATATAGAAAAAGATAAACCAGTTCCTCTCATTTCTTAAGATGTGTGCAGTGTATGGGCCGTATCGCTTGTCGATTTATGATTTATTACAACTTTTTAAAATTAAACGATAAATTTGAAAAAATAATATAATTTTTTCCGGAAAACTAGCGAATGTATCACCTATATATAGTGTAACCTAAATTAGCATCAAACTACATTTATCTGAAATCATACCTTAGGAATTGCAATAAAGATAATTTTGAAGCGATGTAATCGAAAAGAACAACTCGTGTTTTCCGAGAGAACCACCACGATCAAAGTAGAGGTTAGGTTAGGTTAGGTTAGGGTGGCCGTCCTAATGGATTAGCATAGACACAATTTGGTCCGCAGCTGTACCGCATTTAAGTTACCTCCTCTTCACTCGTCGAACCATCCTGAGCTTACCAAGAAGCGTTGAAGCCTGATTTAAAGTGCTTTTCAATAATTATTGTTTTAACACTCTTTTTTGAAAAGTAGAATGATTTTGGTTGGGTATGGTGTTCGAGCGCCAAAAATTGATGTTTACGCAAAGTTCTGCTAGGAACATTAATAGAGATGTTTCCCAATATGTAAGATGCATCAATGTGGCCAAGAAGGACGTTTCCGAGAAAAGCTGCATCCAGAAGAATACGTCTGTTTTCTAGAGTGCACATTTGATATTCTTTGCACCTTGTAGAATAAGGAGATAACCGAGCTACATTTTCATATAATGGTATGTTATGATCATAATTCCAGCCAGTTTTGTTCCTATTCCTTTTGTTCCTATTCTATATATGTGCACAGTATAATATAGCAGTTCCAAATGATTATATCATATTCCACTTGAGACCTTACAAAATCGAAATATAATGTACGTAAGTTAGTGTCCATAATTTCCCCGGTTCACCGCTTGACAAAGCCAAACATGGTTAGCTTTAGCAATACAATTATCGATATGACGGTTGAAACTAATGTTCTCGACAAATGTGACACCTTGATCAATAATCGCGTTTCTTTTAGTTTAGGAACTTTCTTTTACGATGAAACAACATAATTATACATTTCTTAATAATTAAGTTCAATGAATTGTGGACACACCATTTCACTAAGTCTATTGAGGTCATCTTGCAGTTTTTCAACATCAAGTTCATGTTCAATAGTATGGAAAAAAATTACGTCAAGGCAAATATTAGAATATTTGAGTGTTTTATTAATATGACTATTCCAACGATGAAAACAATAAAGATCCATGGAACAATATGTAATCCTTGAGGAACACCAAATATCACTTTAATAACGTTTGATTCCTCATTTCCAATTGATAAATATTGCAGATGGAGTGCCTTATGATGACAGATAAAATCTGGAAAATACCTTACTGAAATCTGTATAAACTACTTTATTGGTATAAATTCGACCAGATTGGTAAATGTAGACCTTCCAACCATGAACCCGTGTTGGTAAATAGAAATGTAACGTACCAATGTTGATTAAAAAGCATTGCATTTTAGCATGAGTCGAATTCGAATTTATCAACCAACTCAAGCATCCTGCCCACATCCATCTCCAAATTCCCTTAAGGCTGACGCAACGTCCTCATCACATATGACTGGAGGAGTAATTAATGTATTGTTGTTGCTAATTTGGTCAGTGTATCCAGTATTATCATGTGGTCTATAGACCGATTGGAAAAATGTTTTAGCGTTTGAACTGCAGGTATAATTATAAGTCATGATGGAGGGATATCCTTTATTTTCAAAATTATTTAGGATTAAATAAATTAAATTTTACCTTCGATAGGAACCTTTCCAAATTATTGACAATCGTGTTAATTTGGTTAAGATTTAAAACCAAGCATGGAGTCAACGAATAAAAATTCTGTGTCACTTTTTATATTACATGGAAGAATGCAATTCAATTACTTGTCATGCATCCAGATGATATTTGGAAGATTGAAGTCACCAACTACATGAACCAAATCTGATGATTTTGAAATTTTCATGAATTCATCGATCGTGTATATAAATAGATATCTACATTCTGCTAATTAATGCATGACTTTACAGATGGTTTGATAGTATTAAGCAATCCTTGTTTAGCAGGGCAACTGGTGTTAAAATGGTGCGCCTTCATTACTATAGCGAGTGAAGCAAATCATCTACAACATCGCAACTATTTACATGTGGTAAATTACTAAATAGTTCAAGCGGATGAGGGTTGATTCTTACACATACAACAATGGGTGACGTTAGCCCTTGGGCGTCATGGATCGTTAATAATTTACTAGATGGAGGTAAGCTGTAAGCTTATCGATAGTGAAGTTAAATCTGGTGAAGATTTCAAGAATTCTATCGACGCCTTCAGGCTTTTTAGTGCAAATATCAGGATAAAATTCTTTTAGTGCTAATGTAACATCAGCAGGACATCTATATGTAACATTTAGCTGGTCCGAATTCGTAATAATTTTGTTAGCATATCTATCCCCAAGAAGATATATTTTTGTACATTTACTAAGGATGGCCTCTAGTTCAATATAACCAGCATGTATCATCGTGTATTCATCAATAAACACCGTGTTATATTGTCGGGCACCACTAATTAGGTATGAAGCAATCGTTTTGTAGTTATGTATGATTTTGCTGAAATTTGCCTTCTCCTTAATACAACGAGCGGAAACTTTAGATTTGAGGTACGTAGATTTCCACAGCCACGAACAACATATACACCAATAACGGTAGGCCGCTTGATCTTGTCTATTGAATAGAAAAATTAGTTTATGTCAGGAGATCGAGCATAACTTCAGTACCAACTGAGCAGAAAATACATCTATGTGACGTCAAGAAAGAGTTTACGGACTTACAAAATTTAACTAGAAGTTCGCCATCAAATCCAAACTGATGATTAGTTGTAGGTTCCTCCAATAAAGATGCAGCAAATGGCATCAATTGAATGTATTTGCTATAGTAGGTTTGGAGGTGGCTTTTAATGAAACTATCAGAATGTTTTATATAAACATTATTTCCATTACTTTGTTCTTGCAGTAGGAATCGGCACTTGTATCTGATAGAAATGAAGGTGATTCCATTGATACATTGTTCTTGAATTAGTTCAAAAATTTTCTAGGTTCACCAGTAATCTTGACTTGTTAAACTGTATACTCAGAACATGAACAGTTGGTGATATAATTCACCGCTAGTTTTATGTTGTAAATATGACTTTAAAGTATCTAACACATAGATTAAGTCGTTGCAGTTGGTTTTATCTTGATGTGAAACCTTTGTTTACCTTTAATGATGTATACTTCAATGATGTTAGAAAGAAAATTATTTTAGTCTAAGTTTTATGTAAGGATCCTGGGAAATTTAGGTTTTCCAAAATCATAGGTAAATTATTGGATTTTTATAAAAACTTATCAAAATCCAATTTATCGTATTATTTCTATCCAAGAATTAAACCATCGGCTTAGAACTTTCGGCTATACATCGGCTATATACATTTTTTATCGGCTATCATATAAATATTATAATCAGCTGCATTACCAATTTTTATAACTTTCGGATGACAATTATCAGCTAACTTTAACAGTATGTTGGTACCGATCGTTCTAAATGTTGATGTATTTTGAATGTAATTAATAGTAGTGACATCGATCATGACTGTATTACACTTTGTTTAGTGACATCTTTGGTTTGCCAACAGATGGCAATGAAAGTGTTTGAGTTCAAAATTTTTCAGGATAACAGTATTGCTATAGAGTGTTTTATAATTAAAACGTCATTTTACTTTGATATTGAAAACATTGCACAATTTAAAACCAATAATTACAAAATATTTGGAAAGTATGTGTGTAATGTAGCTTGAAATTGAGCGAGACGGAAAAGGTGAACAATTAATTGCATTTTGTGATCTGAGTCCCAAACCATGACTTTCAGGTTCAGCTTTTCTGGTTTTACTATTTTATGGTCGTTGATCATATTATTAGATCGTATTTTCCCTATATATCGTTTGAGTAGTTATAGTGTTTCATAATATCTATTTTTAAGTACGCCAACCTATACACAACAATGAAGGAATATGAATCTTAAAAATGGAATTTCATTTTATTTTTTATAAAATTATAACGTGATGTGGGTATATGGGTATATTACTCATAATGGTAACGTCTTTTTATAGACTTGTCATTCCAGTCCGCGACGATCGTTCGGTAGCCAAATCAATTTCAGTACAGATATATACGTACGCTTTCTAATATACCATTGTATATAAACTCAAAATCAATAATTTGTTGAAATAACAATCTAGAAATTGACATTTTTTATCAAATAATTTTCACTTTTGTCGTATATGAATTTATTATTTTAGATCATTACATTTTTTTTATGTCAATATTTTGATGTTTCTTTTCTCAATACGACGACGTGCACAACAAAATGAAGAAATTTCAAATTTCTTATTTCAGTTTCGCTATCGATATTATTTATTGTTATGTTGTTATTATGATAATGAGATTAGATGGTTTAAGATAATTAATTGGACATGAACTGATGAATTGGGGTTAAATATAGATAGTCGATGATTATATAACCACATGTCTGATTTGTATCCTAGGTTCCTGAACTTTTAATCGCATATCAACCCACTCACCAATCTAAAAAAAAATGTTAAACATTAAAAAGATGTTGCTATTTTAAGCAATATACTGACACACTTTTTTTTATCTCTGTATAAATGTTTTATATATAGAAAATTTTAAGATAAAAATGATTTACCTCCTCCAATTTGTATATATCTTCTTAATTTATGCTAATTAGTGTGTGTGTATACATATATTATTCTGCTATTGTATTTAAATTCATTCTGGAAACGAAACGTATCTCTCTCTATATATATATATATGTATAGTACCTACGTGATTGAGAAATCTTTAAGCTATTCTATGTATGTACGTATGTATGTATATTGATTAGATCGGAAACCGGAATGCAAATTAAATTTATTCAACATTCTAAATTATGTTAAAATTTCAAAACTAATTAGGATGTATATGATTGACGTTTGATTGATTTTATGTTTTATGCAACGAAAGTGGATGTTGGTAATTGTTATTGAAGGTCTATAGTAGGAATAAGAGTGCTGTAATCTGCTAATTCCACGTTAATCATTGAGTTTGATATCACAAACAAAAATTGAAAAAATTCAATTAATTTTAAAATATATTTATTTATCAAATAAATACTGTCATATTCAGCATTCATACTTCCAAAATTCAACATTAATATTTGGTGGCGCCACTGCATTGTCAGCTAAATCTCTGGGCTCAAGTAACGCCAAACCCGATTTCTTTAGGTGAATGTTCACAAAATTAGATTTTATTTTTTAAAATTCTGACATTAATGCCAACTATAGGGAAGATAAAATTAAAACTAAACCACTCAAATTAATACACTTGAATTTGGTTTTAAATAAGTCTAAAAAAATGAGAATTTTCCTAAATCCTAAAAATGTTTACATGTGCAAGTGGGAAGCTGATTCGGATAAACCCGCAAAAATCTTATGATTTAACCGATTATGTGAATTTTCTACAGCTCGTATATGTCAATTAAATAAATATCCAAAATTTCTTGGTAAATCCCTAGGAAGCTAACACCAAAATGACGTATATTTCAAGATGTCATTTGTTCTAAGATACCCAAAAAAAATTATTTTAGAAACAATTGGGGATTAGGAGGTTTAGGAGGTACATCGTTTAAATGATTTTTCCGAAAAATATTTCAATTTTGAAAAACACTAGATTGGGAGGTTTAGGACATCAAATTAGATATAATCTTTTATTTCAATTTAATGACTTTTCCGAATTGTTGGCCTTCTAATCTCCTACTTTTTTAAAAACTAAATTAATTTTCGGATAACTTAGAACCAATGACATCTAACCCACTAGGAATCCACGCTCCATTATGGTGTTAGTTTATAAATTGTTTTTGTGCTTGCGGCAATGTTTTCGGCCAATATCTGTGATTTGATTATTGCATCGCCTTAAGTAAACGAAAACCAATTGCGAACAATTTTTAACGATCACTTTTAAACCATTATCAAAGACCGCCGAGTAGTCTTCTATTTGTAATTTCACATGCCAAAACATCGTAAGTTGTTGACCTTGTCTTAATTGTCGATATTGATACAAATATTGCCAAGTAGTCTACTTAATATTCTACGTGTCGACAATCGCGTAAATTACATGGCGTAATCTACCCCGCCCATCCCAGCAAATGGTTCAGTTTTAGGAGATATGACGATGCACTGCGTCTTCCCACTGTTGAGTTCCATTCTGTTGTTTAGTGACCACGTTGAGATCAGGTCAATGTCGGAATTAATAGTTTCGATATATTGGGAAATTCGCAAAAAGATTATATTTACAACTATAATGATAACTGTGGGTAGGTCTTTTATATACATCATACACAGGAAAGAACCTAGCATTGATCCCTGTGGAATACCACGTTGAGTGTAACGACTTGACTGAAAGTATAGGATTAAGCGACAAGCCGATACTGAGAGTTTCAAATTGTGGTGAAATTTACTAACCAAAATTGAATGATCAATTTTGTCAAAACCTTTACTGAAATCGAGCAGAACTTGGCATATTGGTATATTGATAGAAGGTTTTCCGATTCAATATAAGACAATATTTGTGACTGAAGTATTCTTTCAAATACTTTAGACAAAGCTGGAAACTATATATCAATATTGTTAAAACTAAAGGTACCCTGGCCGATAATCATTAAAATCTTTCGATGAAAATTGGCCTGATGGTTTGACTTTCGATGCCGAAAAAGCACCAACAGATTTTAAATTTTTCCAGACTACTTTGGCAGGTAGAAATGGATTTAAAATAACAGAAAACTATTTCCTGGTACAGAGCAACATTTTTTGTGCGCTTCCACCGCCAAAAAATTAAATTTCTAATATTAGTCGTCCCCCGAATCTTGTCATTAAACCAAGGCGGATGATTTAACTTGATTGATACAGTTGTGACTAGAACAAATTCCTCGAATAAATTTTTCATTAATTGAGTAAGATAGTCTACTTTATCAGTGAGGTTATTAAGGTAATAAAGCATATTCCAATTTAGATGATCACATTTACCAAACATTTCTGATAACTTAATACTGTTGATAATAAAGAAAATCGTGATCACTAAATCCAACCGAGACCTGATTGAGAAAAATTGTTTTGTCAATATTTGAAATAACCGAATCTAATAAAGAAGATGAATGTGTTGGCCCGCTTTTAATCGGTTTGAGATATAAATCATTTAGTAAGCTTTTCAACTTTTTTGTATTTGAATTAAGCACACTGAGGTCACAATTGAAATCCTCACACGCAATGATGTCATTATAGTTAACAGTATAATTCTCCAACATAATCTTAAGATCATCGCGCAGAATTGTTTGTTGGGTGGTTTATAGAGAATAAACAACAACCAATAAAACTTTAGCAGAATCGAATAACAGCTTAACGAGAGCTACTTCTGAATTTGGAGCGCAGTATTGGTGTAACATAGATTGTACTTTATATCAGCTCTTAGGAAAACACAAATTCCGCCCCTATTCTTATGAATGCATGTTGTTTGTCAGATATATGACGTGCCAATGTAATTTTAAAGGTGTTGCAAAAACCAGCTCAAATAATTTTGGAATGGATGATGTCGTTGAAATCCATCTGTAACATAAAATGTGATCTCTTATACCCAATTACCCAATTTAAAGATTGGTGTGATTTTTGATATTTTCCATTTATCTGGAAACATGCCGGTTAATAACGACAAATTAAAGAAATTCCGCAATGGATGCACCAACAAAATTGCAGGTTTTATTTAAAATAGATGATGGTATATTATCCGGCTCACATCCGTCACCAAAGCCAGTCAGTGCAGACATAATAATTATATCAGTAAAACTTGGAAAAAAGATCGATATATTGTTGTTGTTATTCAATGTTTGTGCTATTGCACACAAATATTGTTTAGGGTTGGTTTTAATATAATCTTGGACATCAGCTAGATAAGAAGTGTAATTTAACTTAAAGTAAACATTGAACTCGTCATTGTATTGGAGGAAGATCAGTTTATCCGATTTCAGACTTTTATCATTCTTATCAATCTTATAAAATTGGTTCACGTGATCATTAACATCGTTAGTATTTAAAATATCGCCCCATTTAATTGCTTCCAAGTATTGATGCAAACTCAAGTGGTCAGCTTTATTAAAGTTGAAAGTGGTTTGTTGGTTATGGTCAATTTTTTTGGTATCACACAAGATCAAATAATATTTCCATCGACTTGTGATAAATTTCAACTTTAACTACAACTTTAAATATATATTAACTTCGGTTGGTGAAGAAAACATTTAAAAAATGTTCACGTTCATTGGTTATGTTATTGATTTCCATCACTACAGCTTGCATAAAGGTCACTTCCTGACTGGGGTGGTATGTAGTCTGCATAAATGTATAGACTTCTTTTGTTGGTTTTAATCTTCGCACAGACTTGTTCCACTACTGATGGTTCTAAATTTATTGACGAACTGTATAGTGAATAATGTACGTCAATAAGAACACATCCACCCGATTTTTTTAAGTTATAGTTGTTGCAGAGCGATCACATCTATAAACGACACAGTTTTGTCCAAAAAATTCCGAACTGCAAATACCAGAGTTAAATGAAGTTTCGCAGATTACATAAATCAAGTGGTTTGATTTTAGATCAAAGTTGTAAAATAAGGATGCCAGTTGGTTTACATTTTGATACTTAATGCTTTCTTTACTGTTTTTTTTTTGCGTCGGCTTACACTAGATTTGATAGCTGAAGTCTTACCCGCGGCATAAATAATTATGTAAGATCGAGCCTTCACCACAAGTGAGTGTAGTTTGTCATTCTCAACTGGTGAAAATATTTAAAAGAACGTTGTGTCTCGATAATTCATGAGGTTTAGGATTTGTTCTTATACACAGATCACATTTGGTGATGTTAAACCTTGCGCTTCATGGATCGTCATGGCTTTACTAGTTGATGGTATGGTGAGTTGAGAAAGTAATTGTTTATCCGCCTTGGTGAAAGTTAGATAATATTTATTATATAAGACTGGTAGCATCGATAATGTTGATGGCAAATTAAGAAATTCGGCCGAGGTTTTCACGAAATTTTCAGTGATGATTTTAGGATGAAATTCCTAAAATTAGAGCAAACGTATAAATCTAAAGGACATCAATATGTAATATTTAACGTTCTACGTTTGTTAAGAATGAATTTGTATAGGAAAACTACATATTGACATGGTGTAATTGAGATTGGTAAACTTTCTTTAAATTCTTTGAAAACAAAATATGAATTTTATTGATAATTCAGAAAAAGTAAAGAAGTCAATTGGCCTGAGGTAAACTGTGAAAGTGCACTCAACTTAACCATAGGCCCCACATATTTGGTATATTACGAAAAAAAAAAAATTAAATCAAAACACTTGTAACGCGAAAGTGTTTTTATATACCAATTCACATGATTCACAGTATGCTATACCAAAAAATAACTACTCGGCCTCATTACGTCTGTAAAATTGAATAAAAATATAACACACAAACACAGAAAAATTCCAAATTTCATTAAAAATCACACCTAAGTAAAATATTTAAAAAAAATTTATGTTCAAAAAAATGAATAAAGATAAGAAAATTAAAACTCTTGAGAAGCCAATTATCGCTTTACTGTAAGAAAATTATGAGATGAAATGATTTAAAATGAATGTTTACTCATATATACATGCACAGTACATAATGATATGATTATAATTATTGCCCCTCTGCGGCTAAACTTTTAAATGAATGAATTAGCCGCGACTTTCTTTTCACCGTAAATCTTCTTATATGTTCTGTATATATGTATATATTAGTTATTTGTATATATAGAAAGCTTTACTGGATGCTCTCTTTTGTTCACAAATGTTATGACAGCATAATGTGTGAAAATTGTATATGTATATACAAAATTCATGTAAATTTTTATGATTTACGAGGCGAAATTCAGAGGCATATTATCTATTACATGATCTACAATTAATCAATTATTTATGAAACTTTATCCATAAATCTTATATCACCTTACATATAAGTTTACATATATATATATATATATATATATATATATATATATATATATATATATATATATATATATATATATATTTCATTAAACTAATAGTTATTATATTGTTATTGTTCCATACTCAATATCGATTACCTGTTCACCTTTCAAGGACTATCACGACATATATGTATTTATATAGTTGACTGAAAGTGCGACATTTTCATTTTATTACTTTGATTTCAATTCATGATCTTTAAGTTATATATGTATATTGTATGTAGGTGTGCCCTAGAAATCTAGAAAACTATAATACATATAGATATAGATCTGTATGTACCCTTAGTGTTTTTAATTGTAAAATAATTGAAATAATACAGTAAGATCGATAGATTTCTAAACAGACGTAAATAAGCAGAGATGGGCATTTACGTCGACGTAGGTAATGTCGTTAATGTAGGCAACTCATACAGTAATTCTGTGAACTAGGTTTAAACTGCGGGAACCAGATTTCTTTAGGAATAATGCAGTCAATGAAGTGAATCTCCTTCAAGTAAGGTGTCCACAATGAGAAAAGATCAAATGAGAACTTGCATCTAAAAAAAAGAGGATTTTGTTTCGAATTTAGTCAAATTTTTATCAAATTTAAAAACAAGTAAACGATCAATACAATATTCAATATTGGCAAACTCATTGGGGCCTAATTTCAGTAAGATTCATCAGATGGCTTTGAATGGCCAGTAAGACGTGTTTAGCAGATTTTATTTACTCTATCATTTATTGAACCCCGCATCAATGATCACACCATTTTCACATTTTCTACTTCGTAAGACTACCGGATAGCCACGCAAGTAAAAATAGACGTTTCTGGTATTTTTTTTATCCAGAAAAGGACAATCCAAAAACAGTTTACAAGAATCTAATTTGAAAAATTATAGAAAATTTATAAATCTTTACAAGCAAAGGCTTGCAGAGCCACGATCAGGCCTAGATTAGGTATACTGAATATTTTGAAAGGTCGCAAGAAATTACTTAATTTTTCTGTGTTTCCAAAAATCTTATTATGAAAATATAGAATTTCGATTCCCCTAAAATACTTAAAAGTTCGACTGAATTCAGAAAATTTCAATTTTCATGGTTCTGAACTTGTATTCTTCTCTGAGTTGCCAATGAACACTGCTTCAAAAAGTAAAAATGCTCTGGAGTTCAAAGCCCTGCAGTTCTAAGGGGATTCACTAGGTTTCTAACTCGGTTATAGGCTCAAAAAATAAATGTCTTGTGTTGGTTTATGCTTTCTTCCGGGTATAGTAATCCTAAATGGTAGTCATGAGAGGTAGCAGCACACGTCTGGGAGCCTTAATTTTGGCCAAACTATCTGAAAAATGAGAGATTTTCCGATTGCAATGAAAGTTTAATGCCCATTTATCACTCGATAATAATCTGAGATCGTCTGGGGCCCTACTATGCAATTTTTCAACTATTTTCGAAGGCAAAATAGCATTTTTGCAAAAGTAACCAAAGAAGGGAAATTCACGACTTATTTTGTGAAGACTAACTTTTTCAAAAGTTTACAATAAGTTTGCTCGCGAAAAGCCTAATTGTAGACTTGAGAGTTTCCACATTTTCCACATTTTGACTTGAGAGTTTCCACAAATATACCTTTGATAAATGTTTTGATTTTAAAATTTATTTTATTGTGATTTGAACAAAATTGAGGCTTACTTTTCCATTTTAATTAATATTTTATATCTGCCTAAACATAAAAACTAAACTAAACTATGAACATTTAAAGTTGTGAACTATATCAATTAAATCAAATGAGAGGTTATATGTTGAAATAAGTCTCGGTTTGAAATAGACCGGCAAATGACTTATTTCACGCCGCCATATTGAATAAGTCAAATAAGTCGATTTATTTATTATTTTCCTTCTATTATCCTTTGGTTACTATTCAAAAACTACGGCCGTCGAAAATAGTAGGCGAATTGAATAGTAGGGCCCCAGTTTATCAAGTTAGTAAATATTTCGCTCTGATATCGTTTCATAACTATAGGAAAGAAAAATTATTAAAGCTAAAACTGTGAAATTATTATTTAACAATTTCTAACAATTTCCAGGGATGTGATAAATTTATAAAAAATATGCTGTATTGTTGATAAACTAGTAAACTAGTTTTTATGGTTTAGCATGAATCACTCTTTTTCAAAATACAGCTGTGAACTGGCTCATTCGATTTCTAGCGCATTAATAACGTAAGTCGTCTTAAAGCTTGATTTACACTTGACGACTTTCGACGTCTACAAAAAACCTGAGATACAATGATTAAAATTTATTAAAGCGAGAACGAGAAAAATATATCGTCTGCAAAAAAAAATCATACCAAAACGATCCCAGTAAACCAAAAAAAAGCAGATGCAAACGAAAAAAAGATGTCGAGCTTCATCTGCTACTATAAACAGACGTCAATTCATGTACTTAAAATGTATAATATACTAAATTTTGTACACACATTGAAAATAATTTAAAATATTATAGTTATTTTAGTTATTATAGTTATTATTAGTTATTATTAGTTATTTTTGACGTTTCTTGCAGATCTGCTTAATCGTTCAATGTAAAGCAAGCTTAATTGTAGACGTTGACAAAAAACATTGCCGCAAGTAATCTACGTAATATTTTACGTGTTGACAACCACGTAGATTATAAGGCATACTCTATCTCGCCCATCCCTATAAATAAGCCATGATGTCAAAATTAATCATTTGTGGAAAATGTCAGGACGTATATTACGTATACTATACCCAGCAAACCACAAATCATATAAGCAAATAAAGTCATATTGTATATGACATCATAAAAACAACATCATTTGCCAATATTGTTAATGTTTGTGTGATCAAAATGAACTCACAATCAAGCATTGACTTTAGTATTGGTTTTATTGTGACTAATTAATGTTCGGTAAAATGCAAATCATTTATAACATATTTTTTAATGATAGAAATATGAGTTTACATGAGAGAAATAGCGATAAAAGTGCATTTTTATGTAGTAGCACTTATGTTCAGTATCGTTCCGAACGAATAAATTAATTAAATTTTATAATTTCAATGAATTAATGATCTTTTCGGCATCAAAAAAATTGTTGAATAATTTTGATTGAAAAATAAATACCAATTTCAGTTTTAAATCAGTTTTAAATGTGTTTCTATGATAATTAACAAGCATTAGCAGACGCCTAATGATATTATTTTAGGAAATAAAATAAATTTATTTTTTCGTTAGTAGCTCTCACTGACCAAGAAATTAAAGTAGAATGTTTAGTTCGAAATATCGAGTTTGATAACACCAGTCATTGCTTTGACAAATTAAAAGCACAATTAATAACAGATGAACAATACCCAACCTCAAAACCATCAAAAACACATGCTTCAGATCTGAAAGACGAATTTAAATGTAGTTTCGATCAGGTCATCTTATTTGATAAAGATATCAATGAAGCTGATGGCCTTGAAAAATTAAAGTCGCCAAATGTTTGGATTCGTCTCCGGACTGGTCGAACGTTAAGATTGAAAGGATGTTTTACACAAGACAAAGAAGTGGATCAGTAGAAAAGAAAAGTAGAAAAGAAAATTTTAAATTGAATTATACCTGAACCCATCTAGAAATGATATATCCCTAACAAATCCCGACAGGCTTCTGTAGTTATTACTAAAAGTTATGATCAAAATAATCGATACAACCCCAAATGGAATATTTCAGTTTCGGGTGCAGCCCAAACTATCAATGTAACAGATTTTATTTTTCGGTTAGAATTTCACGTTCAAAGAGATAGGGTGTCCCCAAATGAACGAGATGCATTTTTACTATGCTTTTTGAACGGCACAGCCGATAAATGGTTTTGGTCGTTTTCAAAGACAAAACCAAATTATTCTTACAATGTTCTTCGGGAACCCATGTTAAGTCGATTTTGCGTTACAGAATGGTACTTTATCCTCTACTATCTGTTTAGTAGACCAACTTCGAATCATCTGTCAACGTTTTGAAAAGTTATGGTTAAATTCTGGACATGATCCTCGGCAACTAACGGAAACTAAGTTTCGAAAAACTTCCAATATTAAAGCGATGTGTACAAAAATAATGATAATTCACATAAATCGTCAGAATATGTCGAAGAAATTCCGGTTTCAATGTCTGAATTATTTGAACAGACAAATTCTTATTTAGTAAGTAAATTTTCACCTCATGAAAAAAATCAAAATTTTCTTATATACTGGAATTGACATGATGTAGCACATCGATACCAAGACTGTCCGATTCTTTTACAAAAAATATTTTGTTTCGGGTGTGGGTAAACCTGGTATAATCAAACCACAGTGCATTTATTCCCATGTCCAAACTTTTGTGAAACAGTCCTCCGGTCGCGAACTAATCGGGTCTCGTCCGTCAGGGAAATACTACTCAAAACCAAAAAAATAATTATCCCTGCGAATTCATTTAATAACCAATTAAATTATATATCAGACACTATATACTAACAAACTTATTACCACAAACAATACCGACCATAGAAATAATGTTCCGCAAACTGATAATTATATTGTGGCATCATCCCTCTTATCGAAATATGAAGTGTCTTCTCGGTTGTATATTTACCAGGTCAGATAGTTTACGTACGTTAACACCATTTGACCGATTCTAGTAAGAAATTTTTAGCTAAGGTGGCTGCCAAATTTTCCACAGGCTGTATTATTAGGAAAATCGGCAACGTAATATATAAGATGGGAAGATACATGGATGGGAATTATCACGCTAAGGATATCAAAATTTGATAGCACGATTATAAATAACTCAGTTTCGATTTAAACCCTTGTTAATCGAATCTGCCCGAATAAACTCTAGAAAATTTTTTCGTATGCTTTTTAATGCGAAATAAGAATGTAAATTGGGTACACGGCTGTAAATTAAAATATTCACATTGTGTCTAAACCAGTTTTAAATTTGTTTTTACGACAACTATCAAGCAGCTAGATTATTTGACCTGAGAAATGCTTAGCAGAAGTTCAATGGTAATTTTTTGGGAAATAAAATAAAATTCTTTTACGCAATTCCATTTTCAATAATATTTTAAAAGCTTTCAATTTATGAGTTCTATTGTAGAAGCTTTCAAATCAAATAAGATTTCATAATGCCAATTTATTTAAACGTAAACGAATTACTTTACAAGATTGTGTTCCCAAACTCCTTAAATGCCTGAAAGTTTTGATTAAAGCTTTATGGTGCTAATCAATATTTAAATCGATTAAGTAGATTAACACGACTTTGTGGACTTAGAGCTTTCAATAAATACTACACTTTTGATCGTGCAAAAAAATGTTTAAATTTAAACAGAATGGGAGTATGCTTTAAATAACATTTAACCATATTTCAACTTTTAGAAAGATGAATTATTAACTATGTTTCTCAAGTTTTCATTCAAACTTCTAATTTGTAATGTACTTTTGAGGAAGTTTTATACTTATCCATTATAAAATTTAATTAAATGGCCTTTTAGATACAAATAAAAATAAAGTTATATCTAAAGCTTAATTGAAAGCTTAATTTCAAATAGAAATAGTGAAAGCTGAGATCAGGTTAACTATAACTTTTATTTAGCACTTTTATTCAACTGAGTCTACTCTGATGAAATGTAAGCGTATTTTGACAATTTAAGGCAAAGTTTGTGCTAATTCAGATAGTATAGAATAATTACTATGCACTGAACTTTTATCAAAGCTTTTATAGTAAAATACTGATTACAAAATTAATTTTGTATATCTTTAGTGCTATAAACTTTTAGTGATTTAAGCTATGATGAGTTATAAAAGCACAACAAGTTATAATTCTGTTTTTAAATTTGAGTTAAACTATCACAAATTCAATACTGTGCCTGAGTAAGCAATCGGAGTTTTGAATCATATTTGACGTTTTGATCAGCGTTTTTCCCTGCTGAAAAATTGTTTGCAGGACAGGGGCAAGTTAGCCGATTTTAAAGCAATTTTTACTCTAGAATTCTGGTACATCGTTTTTTGCTCAATTTGTTGTAGTCAAACAAGTAAAGATAACTATGTCAAATATTGTTGAAAACTTTCGAGAGGAAAACCAAACTCGTAAGGCCACCACCAAGTGTTACTATATTATACTCATCATCTACCTTACGTATCAATCGACAATGGCAAATACAATCGTTCAATCTTGTAACAGTAATCCAATAAATTCAATAACCTCAATACATTAACAATATACAATTGTGATGGCAGTTGTCATGATCCAATGATTATCACGAATCATGTTTCATATTAGCCTAGTGTTTTAAATTTACCATCGGATTGAATTAATATACATAATTATGAATTACTGAAATTTGTTGGGTTTTAATATAAATTAGAACATTTCTCTGCAATTGTAAAATATCCATTTTCGTTGGGACACCGAAATAGACGAACATATTCCATGAATGTAGCTTCGCGATCGAAATCTTTACGGCTGCCTAAATCTATCCAAAAGAAATTTTCCGGTTCTTCATCTTCGTGTAAGCTCACCCATGGTGAGTTGAACATGATGTTTTGATTCAATTTAGGCTTACCCTTTGGTATTTAGATTCGTCTTTTGTTTTAATCGGGACGGACAAAATGTAATAGAATGCTGAATAAAGATTTAGACCGTCCGGATTCAGTCTCTGTAATAGCTCCTCCAATTTTTTTTGCCTCTCCATTATCGAGTCATCGACTTCATTCAAATTCTTCTAAATTGTCATCCAGGCTTATTTCTAGTTCACATCTAATTGTCTCTTGAAACACATTAAAATTAACATTAAACTTACCATTAAATACATAAAATGTTTGTATTTTCGGACATCTATTTCATTATTTTGAGAACTTCAAGACGACAATGACATTTCGCCAAGATATAGCACAAACACATAAATACATAAATGGAAAAAAGCAAAATTGCCACAATAAGCGAAAATTTGAGCATATTTTAATTTGTAGCGGTTGGCTGTCTGCTATACACATTTTTCATCGATTTATGCATTTCTATCTTGCTGCAAAATTGTCTGCAAAGCGGGGTGAAGTTAGCCGCTTTTTACTCTAGTATGTTGATACATGGCTTTTAGCTCAATTTGCGGTTGTCAAAAATTATGTCAGTTTGACATAATTTTGACATTATTTGGACATAATTTTGACATAATGTAAATAAATTGATGTTATTTACAAAGCAAGTATGATGATAATATATCACATAAAATACTACTGTTGGTAGTTTCTATGCATAAAAAGGGAAATCAAACTCGTAAGGCCACCACCAAATGTTACTAACTCATCCGATTTTAATACTGGCAACACTGTTCTACCATATTTTTATTTATATTTTTCAGAACAATTGTACACACTATAATTTCACAACCAACCCCACTGTAAATACTGAATCATTGTATGTATGTGCATACCTTGTAAGGATGCACCAGAAAAAGGTTATAATAATCACGAATTAAGACTCAGGAAACCAAACGATCTCAGAACATATCGAAATAAAAGTATAAATGTACATACATATAAACAAAATTTTAATTAATTTAATAAATTTTTTTAGTATGTATGATTTGGTGTGGCACCTCGACTTATCTAATTGAACTTGATAGAGTCGTGGAACAATATGAGTTAAATTACGGTCTAAAATGTTTTTTCGAAATGCTTTCGAACAATGCTCGCAGGGACAGGGTTTCTCGCCAGTATAGATTCTTATATGATTTTGTGGTGCGTCTGCTCGATAGAACCGTTTACCACACAGTTCGCATCCATATAGGCGTTCTCCACGGTGTTGAAGTCTGTGTTGTTAAAATACTGATCCGGTGATAATGTTTTCCACATATTAGGCGCTGCTACGGCAGTTCACCAGTGTGGCATTTTCGAATATGATCATTCAAATAAGGGCGAATCGTAAATTTTCGGGTACATCCTTCGACGCTGCAAGCAAATGGCTTAACGACTCGGTGAAATCTTAAATGTAGCCACAAATAGAAATATTTACTTCCAACTGGGACTTCCAGTACATGAATCTAGAAATATACAATCAAGATAAACAACCAAAATTTTAATAAATACAAAATACTTATCTTAAATAATAAATCACATCCATCATCCACCATTTTAAAAACACAACATTTGATTTTGCACCGACCGCAAAAAGTTGTCTAGCCATTTTTACTGGAATGGCAGGGCAGTACACATTTTCTCATGAAAAAAATGAAAACAGAATATAATTAGTAATTACAAATTAAAATTATCATTAATCTTACCATTAAATACAAACAAATATGTTTAATTTCAGCAAATACATGTCACTATTTTGACAACGTCAAGACGACAATGACATTTTGGTTTCGCCAAGATATTGCCAAAAAAATAATAATAATTGAAATAGAGCTAAAATTGACATAATGAGTGAAAATTTTAGCATATTTTTAATTTGTAGCAGTTGCCAGCCTGCTGCACATTTTGCATCGATTTGAAATTATTTTAATTTGGAAGGGGAAATTTGTTTACGAAATGGCTAGTAGTTTTGAAGCAAATCAATTCATTTAAAATTTTCAAATTAAATGTAATAATTTGAAAATTTTGAACAGCCATGCTTTTATATACTGTTTAAAATCTTTTAAGAATTTTATGGTTATATGGTTAAATTTAATATTTTGCGATTTTTGACCGCAAGTCAGTCCGATGATACGACCTAAAAACCCGGAATAAAGCTGCACAGTAGGATTGAAGAAACACCTAATCCTAAAATCCAGTTAAAATAACAAAAAATGTTCTCCAATCTATAACTTCTATTTCCTCCAATCTATAACAATCTGTAAACAACCCAAGAAAGCTCAAAGCTCATCATTGAATTCAACATTTTGTTCCTTCATGATTGACTTATTGAAGTATTACGATTTCAGATCATAAAAAATCACGAATAAAACTAATACAACACCTCTAATGACATATCAATTAATAATGACCATTTTGTGAAGTCCGGTGCACCTTATGCTTAATGCTAGTCGGAACCGCAAAATTATAGTCATTAACAAATTATACTAAAACCAGTGTGATTCAATCAACAGTTTGTATAGTTTAACACGTATTATTGAATTTGATGAGTCAGTTCTCTACATGTCTAAACTTTCTACAGAATTCAAGTACGTAAAAGTGCCCGATATATTGCCTATGCTTACTAATCTTCCGATCATACTGCATGTATACGAGTACGATATAAAAATACAATATTCTCATTGATAATATACATTAACGGGTAAGGCTATCCCGTTAGTATATTAAATTAAAAGATTACATGAAATTTTAATTAAAAATTTAAATTAAAAGATATTCTTTTGAGATTTGGTTTCTATTTAAATGATCAGTATGGGAAATTCTCTGATGCTATAAAAAAATTAGGTAAATGGATTTTTTTTTTATAAATAGTAAATGATTACTATTTATGTATACTCGTATGTATATAGTTTCACTTGCGACCATGAAATTGCAATTTATTATTCGTATAGCATATATCCATATTAAACAAGCAATTTAGTTTAAAATGCACTTAGTATTTATGTACTGTGCGAATTTAATATTTCAGTTCGTCGAATGAAATCAAATCAAGGTTATGCGCATATATAACACAACATATTTGAATACAAATTTCTTTCATAAACCAAGAATATGCATTCCATTTGATTACATCATTAAAAAAAAATAGAATTCGCGATTGTTACATACTATAAACACTATACCTTTTTTTTCAATATTATTGAAAAGCTGGTTATTATGGTTTATCGCAAAAATTATCTAACTTTCTCTGTACACGCACGCTGCAAAATAACTGCACAGAATTAATTAAAATTTGATTGGATTCAAAATAAATTGTTCATAATTGTATATGATTGATCACTATCCACTTTCTCTAAAGTGGTTAAAAAAGGACTGATGTAAAAACAATTTGCTGAACTATGATGAATAAATTTTAGACAAATATTTGATAAAAAAGATATGCGGTTAGGCATGCATTAATTTTGAACTGTATTAAGTGCTCTCCCATCACTTTGACTCTACCGTTTCCTATATCGAATTTTTCCTTATAGATAATAAGTCGGTATTATGTATGTATCCAAGGCTGCCAGCCAATTAAATTTAGCTGAATCAACATCGGCCTTTTCTTTTACTTCATTACCTAAGACACCAATTCAACTACCAACATCGGCGTTACGAACACATACCGTAATCCTGCCATCTCCACAATTATTACCGCCAGCATTCGGAATAGAAAATGTAATAACGACATTTTCTCGAACGTTGGTTTTTTGTGAGCAAAATAGCGTGATCTGTCACCAAGCAGCAAATTGAACATTTCATCAAAATTAGAATGAAATTGGATTATAGGACGGGAGTTTAACTATACGTCATTTCGTATCAGTTTACCTGCTGAATAATTTGTCACCTGGACCACGCCGTCAAAATTTTCGAAAAATAAGCCCTGCCATTCACCATCTATAATCTGCAAGGAACAGCCTGTAATCTTAAATCGTATTCCTTCTAAAACCAACCCTGAAAATAGCTCCACTATGAAACTGTTTATGTGTTCTATTTCCTAAACGTATACAGAATGTCGTCTAAAGCTGCAAAATTTTACAACTATGTTGAAAAAACCAATTTCGACGCGTATATATCATCTGCGAGACATCATTTAACATCAACATCTTGAGCACAGAATTTTACATCAGCTTATATTCCACTCCAATCGACCTCTGAGAAATACATAAATTTTATTGAATACCTTGGCCTTATCGTTTCGAATGATGGGGCATTTTTGATGTAACTGATTCAATGATTCCATTCGTAACAAATGGCAACCACCACAAAGGAATGGCCATTTCTGTGAGCATATAGCTGAAATCTTGCCATGCTTACCAATCACTGACGAAAAAACTCGCTTTAACTTGATTCAATAACGAATTGTCTTCAAATGACCTTGACAGGAACGCCGAAAAATTCTATGACCAAATTTCAAATTATGTTTCTCTGTCTAAGGCATACCAAGAAATGAAAGATAACGACACAGGAGACAACAAAAGATCATTCCAAAAGATCAAAGTCTTGTATGACGAGTATTTTGAACTAAAGTACAATATCGTGACATTACAAGATAACATCAATAAGTCAGTAACACAAAGTACTTCTGAAATTTTTTTAACACTAAACGACGAAGGCTATATCATCACCAACAACTAAACTGGTCAACCAACGAATTAGGTATCCAATCTAGTTTAGATATACAGATACCGTTTAGTGTAAATAGCACGCAGTGGTTAAAGCTGTAACGTTTAGATCGGGCAGTACCGGGTTCAAATCTCAATAGAGGGATAATTCAGAACACATCTTTGACGATCTGATGGAGTGCAGAATTCATGGGCCGAACTATCGTTCATGTCAGTACAGGCTGACATGGAGCTATACAATATGCATGTGTATACACATTGTATTTAATTCAACATCTATAGATGTTGAATTAAAAACTCGAACCTGTAGCCGTTAAAAAAGTAAAATTCTCTTAATTTCTTAAGTTATATATAATAGACTTATCTCAATAAAATAAAAGGAGGATATTTTACAAGCTGTTAATTCAATTGGTGATGGTTGCGGTCCCGATATGATATCATCAATGGTCCTGAAAACTTTCAGTCCTGAATTAGATTTAACCGCTTTGTTTGTTGTCTTTAATCAATCCCTTCAAACAAGCACCAAAATTACACCGATCTTTAAAGCTGGAAAGAAAGCCGACATTTCGTGCTACAGAGGAATTTCATCGTCAATTCCCAAACTATTTGAATTAGTTATTCACAACTCATTTAAACCGGTTATTCCACGTCATTTATCCACGTATAACAGCTCAACACGGCTTTTACACCCTGGAAGATCTACGACGCCTAATTTGGCTGAGCTTACTAGCAAAACAATAAAAGCCATCGAACAACACCTGCATTTCAATATTATATATACAGATTTTAGCAAAGCTTTTCACTCTATCGATCATGTAAAAGTAGTTCAAACTATAATTGAAGTTTATAGATTCTCCAAAGAATTTGTGAAATAGATTTCATGATATCTTAACGGTAGACAACAATATATCGAAATTGGTGGCGTAAGATCTAGACAAATTACTGCACATTTTGGAGTTCCGCTGGGCTCTTATCTGGGACCAAGGATTTTCTCTCTCAAGGAACTCTGATATGCTGATATATGCTAACTGGGGTTATATTTGCAGACAACTTACCATTTAATAAGCAAATCGACATAATAATCGCCAAAGTCAGCTCTATGTCATGGGAGTTAACGCGGACATTAAATGTCCATTCAATCTCTATTGTGCCTTTGTCAGCTCCCAAATTCAATTCGCTGTTCCTGTATGGTCTACGCTTCGAAAGTCGAATCGAAAACATTCAAAAAAACGAACGGTACTCGTAGTATCTTCTTCATAACAAAACTCATTTTGACTCTTGTTAATTTCGTCGACAACATCGTCCATTACACGGCGTATTCTACTTCGCCCGTCAATGTCTATATACACTGTTGGATTTGCGCCGCTGTAAAGAATTAGATATGGGATAAGCATCCATATCTATAATTCTATACAGTTGTCGGACTTATTTTCGATCTAATTCGATATAGATTTTCAGCTTCACTGCTACACTTTGTAATGCAAGGTGTTAAAAAATTACAATATTGCTTATATAAAACAATTTCTCACAACACAAGTCAAAAACATACCAAAATTACCAAAATATCCAGAATTTCCACAAAATTACGCAAGACAATGATTTTATAATTTCCGCAAACTAAAATGCATTCAAAAACCTTTCACAAAATTTATATTTATACCCTTACCTGTTCACCATAATACCTATCAGCTAGTTTGTATGACCTAATTGAATAAAAATTACTAACCTCATTAGAATGTATTTTAATTTCTATTCCGTGATTAAACCTATATATGTACGTACATGTACAACAAAAACATTAATCAAGTAAAATAGCCGACAGTTAAATTACCTACATAGTATAAATGTACAAATTGCAAATAATCTGAATAATTTAGTTACGGTAACAAATTTATGATTTCACTTGCCAGAAGTGCCTTCGCTCGTCTCCCTTTAATTTCCATCGTATCCAATTAACATTTACACAAATATTTTTTTATATATACGCGCGATAATGATTTAATCGGCATGTATATAGCTAGCTACTAATATATGTATGTATATTTGGTTGAGATTGAGATCTGCGCTAAATTGAATATATATATACAGACTCATAATTTACAGTACGACCTAATATATATAAACAAAACATATTTCTTTAACAAAATAAGAAAAAAAATAATAATTTATGAATAAATAAAAAATGAAAGTAAAAAAAAAATAACAAAACCTACAAACCATCCATTATTATGTATATATACGAATTCCTAAATACTGGAATCTTACGTAATCTCGCATAAATAAATAAATAAGTAAATGAAACAACAGAAATGGTTACGATCTTAAGATTATTTATATATTCTTCTTCATTTCAACCTTTTGACCATTTTGCTTCGGCTCTCGCGTATTATTTTTGGTAAATTTCTTAGGCTATATAACAATAAAGACTTCAATTATTTTGGCACATACGCGTTTATCGACTCGATTAGGACGCGGTGCAGCGGTAATACAAATTAATTACCTCAATAAACAAAAATTGCTCAACCATCCAAACTCGTATACACGAATTCAGCGCGTTAACCACTCAACTATTTATGTAAGACGTGTCAATTTTTGTATTTGTCTATAATGTTCAACCTGTATGCGTATGTATATAGTTAAATACCGATTATTAAGTTTATATACGTGTACATACATATAAAATGATGATGGCTATCGAAATATCGGATTACAAAGAAATTCTTTCACATACCGCGGCCTCGCGTATATTAACTATATGTATGTTATGTATGCACACTTGATTTTTATAAACATATCGTATATACACATAAAAATAAAATCAGCAACATAAACATAATATTTAATGATTTTATTTAAGTGAAAGTTTTGCCATAAATAGTTATGCGTTTTCGAGTTCACTCTCGCGACTCGTTTTTATGAATTTGATTTGATTGATTTGTATAAGAAATTCTTAACGTGAGGCCGTAACGCATTAAAACAAGTATTGATTGCTGTATGAGGTGTTAGATTCGTGTAATTATATTGTACATATATTAACTAATACCGGCTTTCTGTATATTTAATGAAATGTTTTTAATTATAATGTTTTGTTTTTTTTTGCAGGTGATATTAGAACCTCGTTCCTAAGCGGATCATCATTTAATGTTACATGGCATTTGGCGTATCCTCATAGGGTGAGTAATTTTTTTATATTATCGTTTTCCTTGTAACTCAATATGTAATTGCTGAACCATATTTAAAATAAAATCTGGTGTATAAGACCATGCATGTAGAGGATTGGGATCGGGAATTCCTGTTTGCTTTAATTGGTCATATTAATAGACCTAGTGATAGATCGTAATCAAACTACAATCGTTCAAAAACTGGCAGACTCACGGGTAGATTCATCTAATCACAACACCCAGAGAAGGAGCCTTTTTTTACGATAGTCGGAATTATCTGAATTTTTAAATTGACACTGGAGCTGACTTATCAGTAATCCATGTCAAACAGTTTTTAAATCTTAAGTTTTTCAATAATAAAAACTCAAATTTAGTATTGTACTATCGGCCGCCAACAGTTCAACCATTTTAACTTATGGAACTAAATTGCTCCAGGTTGATATCGGTCTTAGACGAACTTTCACGCATGCCGTTTTAATTGCTGCTGTGAATCGTCCAATAATTGGCGCCGATTTTCTGTGTAAATTTCACCATCGACAATGCTTATGGCACGATACTCAAAATGTATCTGGCCCTAATTGCAGAGCCAAACTATAATTTACCAGTTAAACATTCCATGGTACATAATATTGCCACTGAAGGCCATTTACCAGTGTCAAGACCACGATGGCTAGATTCGGTTCGCCATAAAGCTGCACTAACCGAATTCCAGCATAAGGTGAAATTAGCAAATTTGCCGGCCATCGGCAACTTCCGTTTCTTGTCCATTGCATGGTCAGGAAAAAAGACAACGATGGGAGACCATGTGGAGATTACCGGCGACTTAACATTGGTACTACGCCGGATCACTAACCCATACCCCATATACAAAATTTCTCCATGCATGGATGTAAAATCTTATTCAAGCGATCGATCTTATTAGAGGTTATCACCATATTCCCGTAGCACATGAAGACGTTTTTAAAACGGCAATCACTACCCCATTTTGCCTCTTCGAATACACCCGAATGCCATTTGGATTACGCAATGCCGCTCAAACGTTTTAGCGATACATGAACGAAGTCACTCATGGGTTTCGTCTATATTTACGACATTTTAATTGCTTCACAATCTGAAGAACAACACAAACTTCACTTGGATCAACTATTCCAAAAGTTATTGGAGTTTACCGTACACATTAATAGTGCGTATTTGGCGCCAGCACACTTGACTTCCTCAGTTATAAAACCACACCTAATGGTATTCTACCTGCTGAAGAAAGGATTAATGCCATTAGGAATTTTCCACCTCCCAATTCAATTAAGGGCATTTAGTGTTTCGTTGATATGATCAACTACTACAAGACGCCCAAAAACTTTTCTTGGCCAGAGGAATGCCAAAGTACATTTGCTTCGCTGAAGATTGATTTGCCTAACATTACTCTGTTAGTACATCCGCTGGACGCTTGAAAGTTCAGTATTACGACTGATGCATCGAACTCTGCGATTGGAGCGGTTCTGCAACAACTTAATAATAATATTTGGGAACCAACGGAATTTTTTTCTAAAAAGTTATCGGATGCCGAGAAAAAGTACTCCGCATTCGATCGGGAATTATTAGCAATTTATCTAGCGATTAAGCATTTTAGATATTTTGTTGAAGGTTGGGAATTTACTATATATATACCGATCATCAACCTCTAACTCGAGCAATTCAGTCAAAAACTGAGCAAAATCCGAGACTAAAACAAATCCGCTCACCTGGGGTGAACTGCATTAATTCACAGCTCTTGATATTCGGAGGGAATACTTTGTGGAACTGTCTTTTCGACCTTATGCTTTTAGTATGGCGAATCAAAATTATGCCTGATGAATGAAAAGTGGCCGCGATATGCCCCATATTCAAGAAGGGAGACCGTTTGAAGTGTGAGAATTATCGCGGTATAGCTCTCCTTTGCACAGCATACAAGTTAATGTTCTACGGAGGGCTTGGTTGGTGACTATCAAGGAGGATTTCGTTCGAATCGATCAGTCACTGATCAGATCGTTTCGCTGCGGATCATTCTATCTAAATATTACGAAACATCTATCTCCGTACATGAGGTGTTCCTGGATTTCCGGCAGGCTTATAACCAATCAAGAGAGTTTGTGGTCTGGTCTTGAATAACTAGGAATGCCAACAAGATTAATACAACTGTGTAGAATGTCAGTGACGCAGTCTCAATGGTGTGTTGAAGTTGAGAACAGGCTATCGACAATTTTTGCAGTTAACTCGGCAGGGAGATGCTCTGTCCCCGATACTCTTTAATCTCATGTTAGAGTAGATCTTTCGTAAAACTGAAACACCTCAGCGCAACATCTTACATCGCCAGTGCAATCAAACCAGGTTTTAGTAGTGGCCACAACACGTTTGAGGGAGTGAGGAGGTTTAAATTGTTGGGCTCTCTTATCACCCACGATAACAGTGTCAGTGAGGATATTATAGAGGAGCTGAAAGCAACAGGCGTGCTTTGTATCCTCTATGGCCACAGCTAAAATCTAAACACCTGTTAAGTGCTGTGAAATTTATGTTATGAAATGAAATGTTGTCTCATTTCAGCCTGAAATACGGTGACCATCTTTATTATATTACTAGTGGTTGGCTCGTTGGGCATAGGTTTCTGCCTTTAATTTTGTTTGTATTTAAGGTTTTCACCTGGGCGTAGGAGACTCCTTCTCTAATAGTATATCATAATGTTTGTTTATGTTTTGCTGTAGAAGCTGAACTACAGTTGTTTTGCTCGGTAACTGAACATTTAGGTTTGCTGATACACCTTTATAACTAGCCGGATGATCCTTTTCTCCGTTGGTATGACTTTCAAGTTGGTATAAGATTTCGCGGCTTTTGACATTGTTTTATTTGATTATTCTCTGCACATTTGACACATTTGGCTTGCCTCTTGCAGAAGTTCTTCGTGTGTATTCCTAACTGTTGGAAATTTGTACACTGAGGTATACCTGTTATCCTTTTTGATCGTTCAATACGACACCAAACAAGTTCTTTTATATCGCTGAGTAGTTTTTTACGTAGTCATTTTCAGACTGGGTTGATGCTGTACAAATTGAATCTGTTTATCACCGGAATATCGAAACTGAAATAACGTATTAAAGGGGCTTTAGAGAAAAAATGTTGATTTGGGGTAGTATTGGGCCAAACTTAGCTACACGTATTATTGAATTAAAATGTGTATATAATAAATTGTCAGTTTATAACTGAGCAATAAAAAAGGAAACAAATTATGGTACTGTGACATCTTATTTCTGCACGATTCATATAACTTGAGTTGAGGCAAAGTAAAAAGTATATATTACGATATTTCATTATTGCTAATTGTCACGTCTTAGAATAGAAAATATAATTTTCTTATTATGTTGTCGTATGTCTTTTTTTGTTTGCTTC
The DNA here is from genome assembly GCA_951394425.1 of Tipula unca. NCBI lineage: Eukaryota > Metazoa > Arthropoda > Insecta > Diptera > Tipulidae > Tipula > Tipula unca. The sequence goes on from OX596381.1 coordinate 193,816,778, forward strand.
TTTTTTTAATGATACAATTTCACACATACTTCACTTACAGCTCCAAAGCTAAAATTCCATAATATACGCGAAACAAATAAGTTGTCTCAAATACTTACTTGTGTTACAGTGGAAAGTAAAGTAATATATATATATATATATATATATATATATATATATATATATATATATATATATATATATATATATATATATATATATATATATATATATATATACATATGTATGTATCTCGAAGATTGGCTAGTAGAGAATAGTAGAGAATTATAGATACATATAAGTATATACTGTATAACTAAGATTTATATCAATTATTGACAAACAAACAAACAGTAGAAAAATGTAATGATATGGTTTTGTGTTGCAGTTGCAGATCACTTAACAATGTTATAAATGTATATGGAGTTATAATAGCATAGAATGCGTTATTTTAATTAAAGCCGGTGCGCGGATATGTAATTATTTTTGAACATCTTCATACACATATATGTGAGACAATTTATATGATTGTGTTATTCTAAAGAAAACTAGATTGGTTGCGATTGATATGTGTCGATGTTCGCCGTGGGAGTTTATCTCGTTTATTAATGTAAATTTAAATCTTCTCTTTACAGGGTGGTTTCAGACTGCAACTTTTGGATTTTCTAGATCGACCTTTACTAGATTTAACACCAACAGTGGCTGGAACCGATTTCTTACGAAATGATGTTACGTAAGTACATATTCGTTCATTTAATTAACTAATGTAAATAATAAATATGCATTTGGTTTTAATCAACTTTCAAAAATCTTACAAAGTGAAAAATATTTTATATATTTTCCATGGGAAAAAAATCTTATTTTCCGTTTTGTCTTTTCTGTTCTTCTCCATACATAGAGCACAATCGTTTCATGTACGACTACCAAAAGAATTTACGTGTGATAATTGTACGTTACGATTATTGCGACAGGCTGATGAATGGTCCAGTAATTATCGATTTTGGTCATGTGCCGATGTGGACATAAAACAAAGAAAAGATTTTAAAGAGACTTGTGCCGGCAAAGGTAAATTCTTTGGATCGCGCTGTAAATGCGAGAAAAAATATTATGGTGATCGGTGCCAATATTGGGACGAATGTTCCGCCGACAATGATTGTGGCCCAACCGGAAAATGTATTAATCTGTATGGAACTGCATTGCCGAAAAGACAGTGCTACTGTAAATTAGGATTTTATGGCCCTGGATGTAGCAAAAAATCAGCACTTAAATCGACCGATATCGATTACAGTTTGTACACATCGAAAGAATTATCACCCGATTATTCGGTATTCTGGCGAATTTTCAAAGAACAACAAGAAATAGAAATTATTTTAAAAGTGAATGGAACTTCTTGGGTTGGCTTCGGATGGAGACCAAGAAATTTAACCGCAAAATGTAAAAATTTCCCTGTTATAAAAGATTTAGGGCAATCGGAGCCGTCGGCTGAGCCAGAGCCGGAACCCAATGCTGAACCAGAGCCAAGTTCTGAACCGGAGCCAGAACCAAAATCTGAGCCAGAGCCCGAACCAAAATCAGAACCAGAGCCAGAACCAAATGGAGGGGCGTCTGCCGAACCAGAACCAGCCACAAAAGTAAATAGTCCAATTTCTGGCAATGCACCTAAATCTAAATTAAAAGGTATTCTATAGTTCTTTTATTTAGTTACTAAATACTAATATTATATTGACATTTAAATATAGTTCTTTTAATTAGTAACTAAGTAAAAGAACTATATTTAAAATACTAATATTACTGACATTTTAACTATTTTTTACTGAACTACTTTCAGAGCCAGAACCTAAATCCGAGCCTGAACCAAAACCAGAACCTAAATCCGAACCGGAACCGGAACCAAAATCTGAACCAGAACCTAAATCAGAACCGGAACCCGAACCTAAGGTTGAGCCAGAACCAGAAACGAAAAAACATAAGCGTGTAGCATCACACGAGGACACCACATCAAAGAATGAAATCACAGTAGCCACTAGTGTTTCGTCCAGTGTAAGTGCCATTTCTGGCCGAAGAAGACGTGCTGCAACAACAGCAGGTATGTTTAAATCTCTAAAAAAAATAGTTTTTATCACAGTATTTGCACCGTTCAATTGGTTTCTAATCAAAAATTCCTCTTAACAAAATCACTGGCGAGTTATTTTATTTTCATTATGCACAAAACAACTATTTCTAATTTTGCAAATTTAGGTACACCAGTACCAGAACCAGCTTCTGAACCAACTAGTGAACCTGAACCCACCACCGAACCTACAGCCGAACCAAAATCCGAACCACAACCCGAACCAAAATCCGAACCAGAACGCGAACCAAAATCCGAACCCGAACCAGAACCAAAATCCGAACCAGAACCCGAACCAAAATCCGAACCGGAACCCGAACCAAAATCCGAGCCTGAACCAGAACCAAAATCCGAGCCTGAACCAGAACCAAATGGAGGGGCGTCTGCCGAACCAGAACCAGCCACAAAAGTAAATAGTCCAATTTCTGGCAATGCACCTAAATCTAAATCAAAAGGTATTCTATAGTTCTTTTAATTAGTTACTAAATACTAATATTGCTGACATTTTAACTATTTTTTACTGAACGACTTTCAAAAGGCGCACATCATATTTAGTTTAGAAACACAAAATAAAAATTATTTTTCAGTGGCGTAGGCTAGTTTACGGTATTCAGTGAAATGTTTTATTTACATATACATTTAATAATTTATATAGAAAATGATGGCCTCGACCCCTATACACCGCGTCACGATTTCAATGGCATGGATTGTACTGATATCATTATTGGATCGGCGAGAAATAAGACTGCCCGAGTTTGGGATTATTATACACGAGATCGGTAAATTTTCAACAATTTGTCTATATAATTATTTGTAGAATGTACTAACAAATAATTTTTTTTGTGGTCTAGATCAACCCCACGAGTCGATTCATTTTATGGTGGCAAGTACGATTTAATCGATGCTGGCGGTTTTGAAGAAAATGGACAAACTGTGATTATGTTCAGACGGAAACTTGAGACATCCGATCCGACGGATCATACAATTGTTAATGATTTGATGCATGTGATATGGGCACGTGGTCAAGAGCCCGAAAAATATGTGCATGTACCACCATCTGGATTGGAAAAAGAGGCGGCATCTGTCAAAGAGTTTTATCAACCGGACGAATTAAAATACCACGGTAATAAAGAGCAACGTGGTGTAACACAAATTAATTTCTTTGATGAGGTGAAACCATCGGAAGCTGGTTTAGCCGCACACGAATTAGATAATGATTGTCAAGGTCATTGGCGATTCCCGCGGACATGTAAACCCGAAAGTTATGATTGCGAATACTATATTGAATGGGAAACGATTGGACGTGGTGATGAGATGCGATTTAAATTACAAACGACAAATATTAAATCATGGACCGGGGTCGGGTTCAGTAACAACCGGAAAATGTCTCAAACCGATGCGATTATTGCAGTTATTGATAATAATGGCCGGCCATTCTTTATGGATACATGGATTTCGGGATACACTCGACCCTCGAATGATGCCAACCAAAGTATACTTAACTCAACGGGAAGTGTAGTAAATGGATCGTTTATTGTTGAATTCACCCGGAGACGTGATACTAAAGATGAACAAGATTTTGCGTTTACAAACGATCAATGCTTGTACATGATGTTCCCAGTTAAAGGTGGAGTTGTAGAGCCGAGAAATAAATTTTTGGGTAAACACGCCAATGTTCCGATTATTACGGATACTCGAATTTGTATTAAATCGTGCGGCCGCGAATTGGATACATTTGTGGAATCAACTACACCGGCACCAAGCCGTCTTGTTTATATGGTTGGTGTAAAATTGAAGAGCTTGGCGCAAAATTTTGATGCACCGAAAATGGGTACAGCGGAATTCAATCAATTGGCTGGCACTATATCGGACTCGTTTAATGGTGTGCTCCATGGACTCCCGGGATATTATAAAACGGAAGTAGTTGGATTTGAAAAGTAAGTGGGGAAATATTTAATTTGATTTGAAATGGTTTGTAATACCATTAATTATAGGGACGCAGACACAATTAAAGCCAAAATGAATGTTTTGTTCGACAAGGAAGAATATGAAAAGGCCAATATTGTTAGCTTAAGTGCCGGCAACTCAAATAATTTGAATGTGGACGAGAATATGCCGGGGGGCGATATGAAAGAGGGTATAATTGTGAAACGAGCTTTAATGGATAGTATTGCGACTGGCCGTGTCGGTTCGTTACAAGTCGATCCACAATATCTAGATTTTGAGGCACTTGAGCGTAAGAATTTGCCTAATTTAGTAAATATATATGTATATATTTTTTTTAAATATGTTGTTATTTCAGTCACACAACCTGCACCCGAAGATGACGACAATATATTAACAGCATCAACATCATTCTTCCAGCTATCGGAAACTCGACTATATATCGTCTTAGGCTGTATTTTAGCTCTAATTATAATTGCGCTTATACAAGCCGTGTGCACCGTTTACAAAACCACGAGGACGGGTGGTCGTAATAAGGTAGGTTATTAAAATTTATTTACATTCACATTTCACTCCTCAATTTCATTCCCGGCCCATTCCTTAATTTATAAAATATTTACTCTAGCATATCTATACAATACCACTGGATTTTGAAGTGTACCATCAAAGAAGAACAAGCCTCTAATAAGATTGCACCCTATATAATACTCTATATCTAGATAAATTCTAAGTTCTAGTCAAAAATTTAATTTGTAAATAAAATCGTATTTTTTGGAACTGGTGGCTTCGAGTGCTTTAAAAATATTTTATATTCTTTTTAATCAATTTAATTTAATTTAATTTAATTTTATGTAAAATGGATAATGATTTGTTTAATTGTGTTTCTAACATTCAAATCTGTGTAGTTTTATGTTCTATAGATATACTTATGTATATGTAACATGCACTCTGATTTATTTTTTAACTATTTTTGTTGTATTTAACAAATTTGTAGATACCACACTTTTTTGGGGTGCACATAAAACCTATACCCAATAATTTCCTGTATTTTTGATTGTTTGATGGGACTAATATTTGTGTGGGGTTTGAATGAGCTGCGACTCTAATTTATAGAGCTGGAAATTTAATAAATTCAGCTAATTATAATTTGAAATTTGATCAACATCAAATTTGTAAAATATTCTCAATTTTTTGAATTTTTGACTAATTTACAATTAAACCAAATTCTGTTGTACAAAGTATGTTTTAAATCTTAACAAATATATTTAAATCTTCAGATGTTTATCAAAAAAATTCTAAATTTTTTTTAAATTTCGAATGCTAAATATTTTATTGGTTAAATTGTGAATTAAATTCTGGTTTAAGAAATATTTTTCAAAAATTTCCGTTCTCTCCAAATTCATGGATTGAATACTTGGTTTGAAACTAATTCAAGCCATTGAATATAAAAATTAACTTACTTTTAAGCTCCTTCATATACGCACAAACATGTTTATCATTTTATCTTTCAAACTCGACTAATTTCAAAATTAATCCAGATAATTTAATTCCTATGTTATAAATCTGAACAGAAAATTTAGTTAACATCGTAGATATGTATGCTTAATTGTCTACCAATAAAAGTTGAATCTAGTTTAGGTAAGCTAAATAATTTTTTTTTAAATTTTCCCTAAGTTTTCGAAATCAATATCAAGTTAAAAATATTTTTGTTTCACATTACAATTAGTCCTATGTCCTATCAATTCTACTCTAAATCTGTTACTTTTAAATTAATTTACATTTCGAATTTGATTCAATTTTAACTGAAACTTGATTACTAATAGCTTTTGACATTTAATATAATTTGAATTGAAAAACTAAAACATCTTTCAAATGATTTTATTCAAATTTAATTTTTAATTTCACCTGATTTGTAATTTTTAATATGTCACTGAACAGATTTTTACGAAATTGAACTTATTCAAATTCAATTCAAACTCAATTTTCATTCCAATATTTTTCATTCATATTTCACACTTGTTAAACTTATCAAATTCAAGTCGATCTAAAACATATTTCAATTCTCACCTCAGTTTGAAATTAAACTACACAATTTCAAATATGAATTTTGAATTTTCTGATCAAATTATTTAAATTTAATTCAAAATAAAACAATTTCATGATTATGTGTGTGTGTGTTACATTACGTGTTCAGTAATTAGAACAAGGTTAAGAAACACTACGATACATTTGTATAAAAAATTATATCAAAATGTGTCTTAGCTAAAAAAAAAATAATGCTGAATACATTGTGGCTTGGCTTAATAAATGTTTTATAAACTTGTAATAAATTATCAACAAACTAGTTAAATTGAAATTTATTGGGAATAAAAATTATATATAAAATAATTAAAAACTTCTTATAATCTTAATAAATAAATATCACGTAAATAAACGCTTAATAAATTAATACATGACGTACTGCCATCTATCGGTGGATAGAAAAATTTAACTTGGTATATTTAAAAAGCATTTGAAGTCACCAGAATTTTCGTTGTTAACAAAACGATTTAAATGAAATTTTTGACAAAAAATTGGTGGCCATCAAATCAACAGATCAAGCAATCAATCATTATCCATTATTTTGTTTATGATATTTTAATTTAAAACTCGTAAGTGTAAACCAAAAACCAATCTCTTTGTCACCAGGACCAATTAATACCAAATTCAGCATGGAAAGACTACTCATCGAATACAAATTATGCATTTGATGCATTTGGTGAAACCGAAGAGAAAACCAATAAATCACGCAGCAGTCGACAATCGGGGCAATCAACACAAACATTACAAATGTCACATTCACCTAGTAAACCATCGCAACAATATTATGAGCATCAACGAAATGGCGGCGGCGGCGGTGGTGGTGGTGGTGGTGGTGGTGGCCACGGCCATCGACAAAATGGTGATCACAGGTAAAATTTAGATAATTTGATTTTGTATAAAAGGCTCACGTACTAATTTACATTTTTTGTTTTTTTTACTAGACATTACAATGAAAATGGTCGTAATGGTGGTGGATATCAACAAAATGGCGAATATATTCCACGATCATCGTACGCCGATCGGACATATTCACTGCCGCGAACAAACCCACAACAAGCAAATCAAATGCCTGGATATTATACACAGGATCGACGTGGTCGCAATCGAGACCATCCCCAATCGAATGGTGGTAATTCGGGTGGTGCGGATACACCCGATTTTTATTTTATGCCGTCGCAGCGCAAGTACTCCGGTGAAGTGGTCAGAGTTTATGTTGATTACAATAAAGATCCGAAAAATTAAATAAATTTTGTTTGTTAATAATTAATAAATTGTTGCCATAATTTAAATAAAACATTTAAAATAATTAAATAAAAAGGCAATAAAAAATTGTAAATAAATTAGGAAATTATTTTATAATATACCTCTTAATTATTTTTTATTAGTATATGTAATTAATTAATTAATGTTACCGAAATGTTTAATATAATTTTTAAGATTAGTTTAATTTTAGACACAAATATAATTTGGTCAGTTATTTTATTTTTTGTTGGTGCTTAAAAACCATATTTTATTAATTAACGTAATTTAATATTGTTTTCGTTTAATTTTGAGATAAATGGATTTTTAAATTTTTTTTTTACCTATATAAAACAATAGATCGTCGATAAATAAAAATATAGAATTAAATAATATTTATACAAATACCAAAGTTAAAGTTCTGAACAAAAAAAAAATAAATCAAATAGCCGTTAAATGAAAAATTCCATTTTATTTTTAATTTACCATTATTTAGATTTAATTTATAATTTAGATATTTTATATTTTATCAAAGGATTATTATATATTTTAAAAGCGCAGTTAACAAAATAATTTAAAACAAAAAAACCAAAAAATGATATGTAAAATAAATATATATTTAAATACTTGCAATAGTCATTCTTAATTAAATATAAAATAATCTGATGTAAATTAATTTAACGAAAAAAATAAAAAAAAACACTTAAATTTAATTATACATATTATTTTGTAAATAAATATTATATAAATATTATGTCGTTTACAGTGTACATTTGATTTTGTGAATAAATATTTTTGCAAATAATGGTCGTCATACCAAATAGGGAGTTATGTAAGAGCGGTAAGTTTTAATTTAATTAAAGTTTTTAAAACGGTGAGGATATTAAAGTGCGGCTGGCAGCTGGCAGTCGTTCTTTATATCCTCTAAGGCCACTGCTAAAATCTAAACACTTATCAAGTGCCGTGAAGCTGAAGCTTTACAAAGCGTTGATCAGGCCCGTTGTTATGTTTGGATGTGAAAGTTGGGCGCTGACGGATGAGTACGAGAGATGGCTCCTTACATTTGAGAGAAGAATCATGCGTGTGATTTACGGCCCTAAACGCGAAATAGATGGTACATACCGAGCTATGTACAATTTCGAGATCAGAGATCTGATGAAGATCCCCGATATTGTACATGAAGTTAGATCTCAGCGAGTACGCTGGCTCGGTCACGTTCTGCGTGCTGATCCGGAACGAATTGTGCAGCGATCTCTGAAAGGAGAGCCACCATATGGTAGGCGCAGAGGTCGTTGCAGGCGACGATGGCTCCACGATGTAGAGAACGACTTAGCCTCTTCAGATTGTCTAAGACAGTATGAAGACCAAGCTCAGGATCGAAACCGTTGGAGCCAGATTGTTGATTCAGTAAGGAGCCAGTAATGGCCTTAAACACTGTTATTATTATTTTAAAACGGTACCATAATTAATCGTAGTTTGGTTTAAACCAATAAACAGTTTTATTAATTGTATTTAATTTTATGCTAATCTGCCCCGGTTCCACAAAAATTCACAGAAAAACAATTCATTGCAATTCAGATGTCACTTTGATGCAAAGAACATGTTCCCAGGTGGTCGAGCCTTTAACATATTCAACGCTGACTTACAATTCTATTTCTACTATATCGGTATGCTTATAGCCAAGTAACCCTGTTACGGTCTCTGCCAACGAGGAGGCGCAAGAGTTGAGGTTGTTTGGCAACAATTAAAGTAAATTTACTTAACGGCCAATCAACTTTTAAGTCTATAATTAGTTGATCTCTAGCTTCTTGAGCTAGATCACAGTCAAATAGGATATGTTCTATGGTATCCTCGCCCTGTCCACATTCACTCAGTCGATATACATTAAAGAGGCTATTCTCAGTCGGTATAGATATAATAGGCTATATGTTATTTTACCATCCATTGAATGCGACCATCTATCTTGCAATATTGCTATAGACGCTTTTAGCGTTTTCCTCTTGAGCGAGCCCAAGAGGTTTGGTCGAATTTGATCGAATTTCTACTATCACGTTTCCGTAGCTCACGTCTTGTCTTTTTCTACTCTTGTATAGTTGGCAATTTTCTCATTTAAGAGTATATCAATAGGAATCATGCCGTCCAAGACAGGAACGGTGTCAGTTGATACTGTTCTGTATGCCTTGGTATGACTTGAAATAACAGTGGCTTTTCTTTCACCGAAAGAGTTGTTAATGATGTTTTAGAAATTTCATGGGCAATTGAATCTCTTTAGCTTCAACATTATACTGGGCCACCACAGGTTGTCGAATGCGCCAGATACAACTATAGGAAAACTCCATAATTGTACTTTTGGTCCGACTCTTTGACCATATTGATCATTTTGATCGTTGCGCCCTCTGTGGACCTATTTTCTCTAAAACCAAACTGTGTACACTATAGGTGCCACTTTTCTGGAATATGTCCATTAACCTGACGGCAATTAATTTTTCAAATAATTTACCTAGGACAGGCAACAGCATGAATTCCATCTACATTCAACCGAGAAACAATTCATCGAAAAACTCAATTTACCGAAAACGCAATTAACAGAAAACGACCATTCACCGAAAACGACAATTCACCGAAAACGACAATCCAATGAAAACGATTATTCACCGAAATCGACAATTCACCAAAAACGAAAAATGATTTTTGGATAAAGTTCGGGAATATGGCCAACCGGAACGGAACGCTGGCCTCTTAGCAGTAATCTTTGTATAGAGTAAAATATTAAAGCGTTTCGCTTCAGGGTAATTCAATTATGTGTGGATATGTGTGGTTTTAACCGCCCAGAACAAATATTTCTAGCAAAATCCCTCACATCCATATAATCCAAAAATAACCTAGTTCTGTTCCAATTGACCACATTCAACAACTATACATACATCCCCTTTTATCACAAACGTCATTTCATCATATTCGGCCAAAGACTGGTCTTTATCCAAAAATCATTTAAAATCCCATTTCCATTCAACATGTCAAGTTTCATGGTAATCTGTCAAAGATTGACCTAGTTCCGTTCCAGATGGCCACAATTCAGAATTTTATCCAAAAATTATTTTGCAATCCCATTTTCATTCAATTTATCAAGTTCCATCATAAACGTTCAAGGATTGGCCTAGCTCAGTTCCAGATAACATTATCCAGAACATTATCTAAAAATCATTTTACAATCCCATTTTCCTTTAACTTGTAAAATTTCATGATAATCGGTCAAGGATTGGCCTAGCTAGTTCCGTTCTAAATCGCCGCATTCCAGAACTTTATCGAAAAAACATTTTCCAATCTCATTTCCGTCAAATAATTTCAATTCATTATGGGTGTTCCCATGTATTTTTTTTTCGGTGAATTATCGTTTTCGGGGAATTGTCATATTCTGCGAATTGTCGTGCTACCAAATCTGCCTAATTTTGAATTCAGTTGTCTAAATCTTCAGAAATTAATTAAATTGAAATTATGGATATAAGAAATCATTAAATTATATGAAAATGTAAAATATCTCTATTTATCAATGGTAAAGACATTAGTGCCCCCCTAAGATATCATGTGGGTGTGATATATTGTTTGGTAAATTTAAAAATATTCGATAATTTTGAGGAGCAATAATTCAGGGCCTCGATCGGACTATAGTATATATAACTCTTAGGGCTATGAGCTATTCTCAGTAGCATCTATCTACATGCAATAATTAAATTTTCTGCATGCTCACACTATCGGCTTTAATTTAAAGAGATATCGAAATTCGACTAAAGTTACAGAATTCCTGTAACCCTTTATAAAGTTTTTCAGGTCAGTAAAACAGTAAATGGCATAGTTATATTGTTATATTCCAGAATTTTAACAGATTCACAAACTAAATTTTATAATAATAATTTTTATTTAGTAGATGTACTATAGGTAGATAAATTCCCCTCTATTTATTGGGGATAAATGAACAATCTGAACCCAGATTTGCAGGAAAAATTATTTTAAACGGTAATTCTTTGAGATAGAATTAGCCCATATGATTAACTCAGGTTTATGTGCATGGAATAGCAAATTATAATTTTTGTAAAAGATTTGCACAATTCGCACATTAAAGCATAATAGAGCTCGCGTTTATTGGAATGACGATGATTGTAAATTATTAGATGACTCACTAATAAAAATTAGGCTTATGTGCTGGATACACAATTGACTACAACTCGAACGTGGAAACGCTACAAATTAGCACTGCCATGCTTTTATCATTATGTAATCTAAACCCATTTTAAGTGGATACATGGTAAGTTGTAATTCAACGAAAAATTGAAGATCAAATTAGACCAGCTTCCCGATATTTAAAAAATAAACTTTTTTAGATTTTAAACGGTTAAATTTGCGGACATCATTTATGAACAGACAGTTTTTTGGAAACGTTAGAATATTCGTCAGTCTATACTCTACATATCGACATTAACGTAGTAAATAAATGTTCTGAAATGTTATAAGTACGATCAATTAAATTAATTAAATAAAATAGCAAATAATCGTTTTGATAAAAATTCCTTTTTTTGTTGTTGTCAGATGCTTTGGTAGATGAAGAAACTGTATCACTACACCTGTGTCGATGGAACTTTGAAAAGTTCGACAAGCTATTTAAAGAATGTCCCGTTGTAAGATATGTGTGTTTAGACTGCTAAGGTTTAGAGAAGACAAAATCAACAATTAGGGGAAATAAATAATCAAGTATAGTGGAGATCCAGGAGCCAGTGAAGCAACCAACGCCTTTAGCAGCAGAAAACTAGAGATGAGGAAAATAATAAAACTAGAGGTTGGTTGTCAATGAAAACCGACCCTAAGAGCATACCAGCAATGGTGTAGAAACATTTTCAACGGAGGAATTATCCGACAGTTAACAAAATCCTTTCCTGGCAAACAGTGAAATAATTGTGATGTTTACATACATAAATATGGGCTAAGGACGTTGTAGCTCCTATAACACTGATTTTTGGTGCCAACACAATTTTAGTTGGAGTCCAAGACATGAACTGTCAAAGTAACGACAAAATGTTTTTTATATATACATACATATATTTGATAGCTTCTTAGTACCGGTCGTCTCCACAGTACTCTAATTTATGCAATGTGAAGATTTTGTTGAAGATTATGTAAAAAAAATCAAGGTGCTCAATTAGGCGGCGTTAATACCATTTGTTATATATTGGTAAATGATAACATCTATGTAAATAAACACCATATACCTAAAGTAAACTAGTTCCTCAAAACACCTTAAGCGGTTTACTATAAAATGATGTCAGTGTCGTGTTACATCACACCAACCGAAACCACTAACAAAAACCTAATTTAGCATCATACACAGATACTTAAAATCTAATTACCTATCGCATTCAATATCACATAAAATGTATTTGATGAATCAGCATGTTGCATGCTACGTAATAGTGTTCGGATTGTTGAAAGCTTAGCATTGAAATACCGATAAATTCACTTACGGTGTATACGGGGTGTACAACATACTACATGATGTATTAATATTTTTAGTCACACAAAGCATTTTTTTGTTATGTATACAAAATACGTATGGAACATAATTGAATTTCAATCTAACAACTTAATCAAAATCCCCAAATAACAACAACAATAACATTTGTGTATACGTATTATGCGCGATCAATTGAATTGCAAATTATTTTCGAATTGTGTACGATTATGCAATGTGTTCAAATTAATTAAAATTACTTATTGATATGTACATACATAAATTGATTTATTTAATTGAGTGCACACGCCTTCATTTTGGTGTTTTTGAGTATACATGAACATGTGTGACTGTCTGTTATTTAATATATTCACGCATAAAAATTTAGTGTAGTCCACTCGCCTCTAGTATTTAGCCGATGTTTAAAAACGTTGTATAGCTGTTACCACGTGGAGTTATACTAGACACATTTGGTTGTCTCTCCATAGTTGCAGAGTTGTAATATGAAAGTCATGACTATAGAATACACGAAAATCATGGCTATAGGCGGTTACTCCTACCCTATTAGAGCGCACCCCAACATTCAAATTTGTGTTAATTTTTGGTCAAAAAACGTAAAACTTTGAAAAATGTATTTTTAATTCAAAATTAGCTGAATTAGTCAACCATCCATAATTTTGCAGGATTCCATATATTACATCGAAACTAGCTCGGTTAACAAAACTACGATAAGGAATTGTTAGATTTAAAAGTTGAAATTTGGTTGTAAAATTGCCTTAAAATTTGAATTTTTAAAGCATCCATAAAATTTCAAAACTTTACTAGTGTATGTATAGGTAAATTATAAATATTGATTGAAAATTAATATTTAAAACCCTGAATTGTTTTCAAATTTTATTCACAGAACTTCCAAAGTTTTCATTTAACAACTATTGAAATTTAATAAAATCAAAGAAGAAAGATTTATTATTTTAAAAATTCGATTTAAAATTCAAGTTTGCAAAATTAATCAGTTTGCTTCAAATATTTTTAAAATTATCGTTACAATCCCTAAACTATTAGAAATCGATGTCTATTCGGTAACCTGGTTGGAAAATTTCCATTGGAAAAATTCCATTAACTGGAATTTTCTGTTGGAATTTTCTTTTTAAAGTCTTGTCAGATTTATTTTTTTTGGAGTTAAACATACGAGAATACCACTGATTACTATCAAAAAAATGACATTTGGTAATTATTTAGGTTAGGTTCAGTTGAGTGTGATACCACAGGATTTTACTTCCCTGTTACCCTTATGTGAACCAGTTTGAGCTACTTATGTAGCGTGATATATCTCGCACCTTACAGTTTTCAAGATGAGAGAGGCAGTCCATTAAGAAGTGCCAAAAGCCGGATATGAGAATAGGAAGTGTACTACCGTCTTTTCCTCCTGCTCGTCCATACAGGTTCCGCAAAAATGATATGCTTCTACACCTAGCATCCTCACATGTTCTCCATGAAGGCACTGTCCTGTGAGTATCCCCACGATCGTTTTTAATTCACGGCTACGTAGGGAGATCAGTATCTATACCAGACTTGTCTTGCTACACTACATGTGAGAGTGTTAGTTTACCTTTCATTCGCTGAGGCTATTGCCCCCTACTTAAGCGCTGCATTGAGTGCCTTAACAGGCCTCCCCAAATTTCCTCTTTCCGGTATCAGTTTAAGAGTTGTACCATGCCTAGCTAGTTCGTCCGCCCTGCAGTACCACATGACGTCCGAGTGGTCAGGAACCCGGATTATCTGAATGTTGAAATGCTCACTCATCTCATTCAGAGACAAGTGGTAACTCAATGCCACCCTAGATGTCAGACAAACTCAATCCAGCGACTTGATTGTCCAAATTGCGATATCAATCGAAATAACTTTTATTTAAAAAACTGAAATTTCCAATCTGTTTCGTCTTAATGTTGTTTTATATCAGTTTATTGTAATATGTTAAAAGAAATGTATTTTAGTAATGTTTTCGTTTTCCAAATGTAATATGTCACAATTTATTGTTGTTTTCTTTTCGTATATCCTTGGGCAAGGCCATGATTCCCTAACAGCAAATATAATTTTGTTGTTGTAATTTATTTGTTGCTTTCGACATAAACTTTCGGTAAGATTTTTTAAGTTTAAGGAATTTTTAATTAAACAAATCGTGAATAGACCGACCCGTGAATAGTCCCAAAAAAAAAATGTAATTTATTTATTTACTATTTAAAAATTCCAATGGAATCGAGTTACAGAATAACAAAATTAAATTCGGAGTTAAAATTCCTTTTCGTTGAAATATTTCCAACGCGATGGAATTTTTCCAACGAAAGGAGTTACAGAATAGTAAAATGTCTAATAGAATTTTTTTCAAGTAGAAACGAGTTACAGAATTGGCATGAATATTTTGTTAAACACTCAACAAATTCATAAATACTTGTAAAATCACGCGTAGGTTTTTTTTAAATTAATAATGTTACAAGTGATTTAAAAGTCGTTTAGTAATTAGGGGTGTAATCCACTCGTTTTAGTGGTTTCTTCCTTTGAAACCGTCTTACTGAGTATGAGTTGTCCAACATATGGCGCATTACAGCTTTGGTGTTGACTTGGAAAATGTACGTATTTCTTCGCGTGATTCTTTATTTCTTCACTGACGTATTCCATTTTTAGGTCTCTATGAAGCTTCACGGCACTTGATAGGTGTTAAGATTTTAGCAGAGGTCTTAGAGGATACAAAGTACGATTACCTGCTGCCAGTCGCACTTTAATAGCCTCAGCCACACTGTTATCGTGAGTGATAAGTGAGCCCAAGTTTTTGAATCTCCTCACTCCATTAAACGTATAGTGGCCACTACTATAGAATTTGGTGTGCGCCATTGTCCCTATGAGATCATGTATCTTGGTTTGTTCTCAATGATATGGAGTCAAACAGAAGCTGAAAACTATATAAGTAGATCAAGAATTTCCTTCACTCTATTGTTATTCAGTCCAATCACGCATATGATATCACATGTTACGCTGAGGTGCTTCAATTTTACAAAAGATGTACTCCAACATGAGATGAAAGAGTATCGGGTACAGAGCATCTCGCTACCGAACATCCGAGCTTACTTCAAGAATTCTCGATAGCCTGTTCCCAACATTAAAACAGTATTGAGAGTGGGTTACTGTTATTTTACACCATCCCAATTTTGTTGGTATTCCTAGGTATTCCAGGGCATTCCATAAACTCTCTTAATTGATCGAGTCATAGGCTTGCCAGAAATCTAGGAACACGTAATGTACGTGGATGAACGCCTCATAGTATTTAGATAGAATCATTATACGCAGCGCAAATATCTGCGTCATATGATGAACACCAACCAGGTCGGTAAAGTGTACACTAAGTTTTATCTGAAACCTTTATATACAATTTGGCTGGAAAATCAATTTCAGATTGAAAAATTGTTTCTCTTACTCATGAATTATTTAAATGCCGTCAACACTTGGTTCAAATTAACCTCAATTTTATCGTATATATTCAAATTTCACTCAAAGATTATATGAGTTTAATTTCTCAATGTTAGCATATAAATAATTTCTATATGTTTTCTAATAATTGTTTTGCCAACTATACTATTTGGAATTACGTACATTCTACAATATACTGTTGAATGTATGCAACTGAGCGAGCATTACAATTTGATGACGCAGCACCTCCTCCACGTCAAAGATTACATGATCTTTAAAATTTGGGGGCACAATTGGAGAAGGAAGGTTTAATCGTACGACAACGTTGGCTGGGTGATACCACTTTTATAAATGTTTTATGTTTTTCCGCAGTATACTAATTGAGACCAAAAATCTCAATATTTGTGTTGATTTGGTATGTTTAGCGCCCTATAGAATTCATAATATTCATACTCTAGTTATTGAAACATATATAGGCACGCCATATCAATTAGCAACCAACGTTTAGCACGCAATTTTATACATATGTATAGCATACATATATTCATAATCAAATCTATATAGCCATGTCGAAATATATACACGATTGCATGCACCAAACCGCTAAAAAAAATCCGCTAAATTTGTGCCCCCAAACCATAATCTATCAAAGTTTTAATATGAAAGCTTTTTATATTTTTTGATTGATTAGCATCACGTACACCCGTATAGAATAAAAATAAACGCACGCTTTTTATAAGCCGGTAATCTTAAATAAAAACGAGATCAGAATAATTAAAACTAAAAAACGATAAGAGATTTGATGTCATGTCAAATTTTGAAGAAGAAAATGAGAAAAAGAAATCGTCGTCAAAAATATCAGCACTTACAAAACCGTTACAAAAAAAAAATAAAATTTTTATAAATAATGTTATGTGAATGAAGCAATAATTTCTAATTTACCAAAAAAAAAAATAGTTAATTGAAATTTTAGATCCGAAATTTGAATATTAGTGAGTGTTGCGGATGCAATTTTTTAGACATACTCCATTTTTTTATTTCAATAAAATTAAATTCACAGTTTAAATGCAATTTATGTAATTTAACATTATACAGCGTACACATTAACTTGTGAAAGTTTACATTTCGTATTTTTACAATAAATCACGTTTTCATCGACATAACCTATAGGAAGGAAATACACTTCAATTTCAGCCATTCATCATACTAATTACGTTTAATACTATACCATCAATTAATATTTTGTGTATAATATCGAGATCGATCCTTCCCTAAATACAAAACTGTCTTATACATTTCAACATCTCTATATATATATCGAACATATTTTACACACAACTATATTATAGTCTAGAGTATTTATATATATAAGAAAGCACTAAATATTAAATTAAAAATAATAAATCTGTGTAATTTAATTGAAATCAAACTGCTTCACTTTTTCTTTCTATATATCATTTATTTATATACATAAGTACATACATATATACCGATGCTTACTGCTTGTAAACATTTTCAATTTCTATGAAATTTTGTTCATGCGATTCACTTCATTTATTTGGTTCAAATTAACAGAAATTAAATAAAAAAATCTTTAATTTATTAAAAAAAAAAATTAAAACCAAAAAATTAAATAAATAAACAAATAAATAATATGTACAACACAAAAATTGAATTGGAATTAAAGAAATGAGAAAGTAACTTGCTACAGTCTAAGTTTTCTTCAAAAATGCGGTTGAACCAAAACAAATGTTACGTATGAGTTTCTATATACGTATGGAAATGTATAATTTATTTCACTATGGATATATAAGTACATATATAAAATTAAGGATTGAATTAGGTCAATATATCAGAATGTGTTACAAAGTGCACTTTTTAAACCCATTTTAACTAATTATAATTTTGCAAAAGTGTTTATGTAAAACTACTTTAAATATTGAACAAAATCAAATTTATTAAAAAGTGTCAAAAAGTGTAAGTGTTATAAAAAAGTTAACACTTTCTGCACTTTTTGTGTTTTCGATAAATATAATGGTTATGAAATTGATTCGTAACAACAATTTTTCTCAAAAGTGCATCGACCCAGTTTTATCGACCATAATGCAGATCTTGCCCATTTCTATTTGAGATTATGTAAAAAAATAAAAATTACATGTATCGGTTTCAATGTAAGTCGTGGTAAGAAAAAGTTGAATCGTCGATATAGCTTAGTTGCTGATTCGTACAACAATAATTAACTATTTATTTATGATAAATGTACGTTAGAAACTAAATTCGTTTTAAAATTATTCAGTTTAACTGTTCTAATGATAAAAGTGTAAAAAATGTATAAATTGTACATAGTATAAACTAATTCATCCAGTACTTTGGCATGCAAAAACGGTAAAATCAATTCTGTATACAACATAGTGACTTTGAAGTTGGCTTGAATAGCATAAACTATATATTTAGGCTTTTTAAATTTTACTCAATTTACTCGGATTAAACATCTTCTGTCTAATTATTAAAAGTTTTTCGATTTTTTTTGTTATTGAAAATAACTCAAATTAAGTTTACAAAATTAGAAATTGATCCGTTGAAATTCCTTGCTGGAAATATTATGAATTACTCAGAATCTGATAAATCTAAAAACATAAAAATTTTAATGCAATAAATTTTATGAGCTGGATCCATAACAAAATTCCAAGTACATTAATCGAATTTGATCAATAACTCAAATGGAAGGGGCCTATAGAATAGGTTAGTGCTGGCTCGTGCTGAAACCTCGAATTGATGGTTTCCAAATAATAATTTGTATAGACTACAATCTTATGTATAATTAAACTTAGAAAGCAAACAAACTTTTTTACAGATTTTGAAATGTACTATTCTATAGTCTACATACCCATATGTGTTCGAGGTCACAAATCTCAAGAAGGTAAGTAGACGTAATTCCATACAAAGCTATACGCAAATAGAAAAATTTAACTGCTTTCAAAGTGATTAAAACGGTCAAATTGCTAGAAATTGTCTGAATATGAAAAAAATTAATGATGAATTAATGATGTCTTGTATGCCTCAGCCATTGATTTAATTATTCTTGTTTCAAACGATGGTATATTTGATAAAAACTGATCCATGAAAGAAAACCAAACAGAGAAAAACATCATAATTCTTCGATTCGATAACCATATGTGCGACATATATTTCGACTGGTCTTGCAAAAGAATGAATAGAATGTTAAAAATCGAATCTATAACGATTTCTATTATAGTTTACTATTGTTTATGTATGCCTTAATGGAAAAACTAAAACCGGATTTTCAAGCTCTATAGATTTTCCACGTCCCGATTACGATCGAAATATGGACAAGCAGCCAATATAGAGTTTTTCGTAAATCCCTAACAATAAATAGACTTTAAATGGGGCTGATATTTCCATTCAATGTCATCAACTGACTGGCAGGCTGAAGGCCGCACGCCGCAATATAGTTTTGTAGTCAGATTGAACTGAGATAAACTGAGATAAACTGATAAAAACAATTTTTTGTTTTTTGCTATACATACATATGTTTAAGTCCGTGCTCAAATCGAATATGAGTTAATAAAATTTATTATCAATATGCATAAAAAATAATCTGGTGTCCCGAGTTAAACAAAATGTTTTCTGATACCAACATTTCTTAGGATGTTTAATCCAGTTTGTCCTACTAGTTAAATTACGCTTATCGATTTATGGCAAGATGGTTGGAATTTTGTCGAAAAATGCAACAAGGACGGTCCCCAATTTTTTAACAAATTGTTGTGGAGTGACGAATCAATTTTAAAAATAATACCTATTTAATATATAACCTCCATAAAAGCCTTAAAGTTGTGTGTAACTACCAATTCAGCATTACTTCGGGACGGGGTCAACAACATATTGACTTGTGCTAGCTCAATATAAAAAATCCAATTTGCTATATTTGAAGAGGCTCTTCTGCTTTCAGTGACTACAGCGATCACTTGCCTTTTACCGATTAAACTTCTTCTTATGGGATAATTTTAAAAGCAGGTCTACTTTAAAGAAAACCAGACAGAGTATGAGCTACGACAAAAATAAAAAAAGCGACCAATGTGATTAAAATTAATGAACGAGCGTTTCGTTTAATTAAATAAATTCGTTCGACGTTATCGATTATTAATACGACACGACGTGTAAATTTTGAATACTTGTTGTTGTAATATTTAAAAACTATAACAATCATAACGCTCAAAATTATGTGAATCTATTCTTTGCAAACATGACTATAGAAATGTTGATAAAAAAAAAATAATTGTTGTCAATTATCCCATGTGTTACACCATTTTCTAACCTGTATTAAATGGACAACTTTTTCTGATGGTCGGCGACGCTTAAAATAATCTACAATTGAAACCAAAAATGCTTTTATTGGAAAAGTGAATAGGTTGTAGGAGCTATATTTAAAAAATAGATTATCAAAAGAACATACATTTATTTTAAACAATTATGGTTAAATATGTCATAGGGTAGACAGTTCGTACAAAAACATTCATCCCAGACTTTTAGATTTGTAAAATTTATTTAGTCCTACATATAGAGAAAAAAAAGTTCAGGCCAATCCGTTGAAGAGCCGGAATGTATTAAAACGAGATAAAGTACAAAACATTGGAATAGAACTATTGCTTAATCGATTATGATGAAATTTGATATGTTGATCAAAAAATTGGATACAAAAATCCGAGCAAATAGCGCAGTGGCTTACGCTGCGACGTTTGAATCGGGAGGTACCGAGTTCGAATCCCAACAGAGGCGGGGGATGCAAAAGGAATTTTTCATCAGCCGATTACGATCGGTGATTAAATTAAAAACATCTATGATCCTCTGTTGGAATGTTGAACTCATGGGCCGACCCATCATGGGCCTTCAAAGGACAGTAAATCCACTAGCGGAACAGTCTCTATTTAATGTATGTATGTGTTGGTATTTATTTATTTATAGATCACGGTTCACTTCGGCCTTAAACTACTTGGCACTTTAACATTTAAATTATTGAATTTTGTTTCAGGTAATTTTTTCCATGAATATCGTTTATGGGGTGTTCTCCAATTATGTCTTTGCACATTTGAACTACCATTAAAATACATTTTCAACTGGGAAATTTTACGATGAGAATGAGAATTGGTCTCATTTTTGTAAGTTGTGATGCAGCTTTGGCTAGCATTCGTTCGGCGAGCTCATCATCCAGAATTGCTTGTATTTCCGCTTCGAGACCCCTTGTATTTCCGCGTGCAACTTTTTACGATATTTTGCGATAATTTAGAGCGGAAAAATATGATTTTTGACCGGCCTCACAACATTTTTGTTTGTCCTTAATAATTTTGCGCTCTTTTTCGACCGCTAGTGAAACAAATACACCAGCCTTACCAGCACGAGCTGTACGACCACAACGATGAATATAATGTCCCATCGTGATATGAGCATTACAAAATTAATAAATCTTTTAACACCGGCGATTTCTAAACCACGCAGCTACATCGGTCACAAAATCAATAAAACAACAACCGAACACAAAATCAATAATTTAATCGTCTGATCACGTTTATTCCGCTCGTAACTCCAGGAAGCGTTAAGTCAACCATTACCTCATCTTTAACAGTTTATTGACTCGGTTAATAAAATAAAATAAAGTTAAGTAAGATGAAAATCCAGGAGATTAATGTATTGAATTACGTAAAGCACCAGCAATTGCATCCCACATAATGATCCCAAGTACAGTGGTCCGACCTGACGTAAGCTCTTATGTCCGTCACTATATATGGAACGGTTTACGCCGCTCCGAAGCGTTGGATTGAGGTGAGTAGATGGCGGTCTTTACATGTTTGACATTGAATTCTGTAAGCAGCGCTCGGAATTTCTTACTTACAAACTGGACACCATTATCACTGTGGAGTACTTTTGGTACACCGTACAAAAAAAAAATACTTCATCGTAGTTCAGTAATTTTACTGGCTAATCCTTACTGAGTGTCTTAAGAATGCAGAATTTTTTTTGAAAAGATCGACCTATGAATTTAAGCGAATTCATTTCTTGACGAAGTGACCGGTTGGCAGCTTTAGTAGTCTGACAGATGTCACAAGATTTTATGAATTGTTTAATTTGACGAAGCATTCCAGGCCAAAAATATTCACCGAAGACTTTCTAGAGTTTTTGATTGTCCGCCATGTGCCGCAGACGGGAGGTAATGATCTTGGCAAATAAGTTTGTTGGTCACTGATTGGAGCTATTATTAATTTCCACACGGGAAGATCAGTTAAGGACTCATTCATAACGTGTCTGGAACAACATTTAGTTCACCCTTTCGGTACTCTATGACAAAATCAAAGGCTTGCAGCTTTAGGGTTCACCTAGCAAGTTGACCACTGAGGTCCTTTTGAGACATCAGCCATTTCAGGCTGGCGTGCTCTAGGATTACGGTAAACCGAAGCGCGATTTAATTTCTGCGAGAAGAAGGCAATTGGTCGTAACCAATTCATCTATTATTCATCTAGAGTAACCGATATCACGAGGAGATCGTCTATAAGTACACAAACACGCACGGTAAACTGGTATAGTGGCCTACAAGGTACCGCGAATCCTG
Organism: Tipula unca; assembly: GCA_951394425.1. Classification (NCBI taxonomy): domain Eukaryota; kingdom Metazoa; phylum Arthropoda; class Insecta; order Diptera; family Tipulidae; genus Tipula; species Tipula unca. The sequence goes on from OX596381.1 coordinate 193,839,716, forward strand.
TTTCGTCTCGGGATTCCTTTGCAACGGAACTTGCCAAAATGCATCCTTTAGATCTATAGCCGTAATAAATTTAGTTGTAATATTCTTCCCAACTACCGGCTAATAAGTGGTAGAGGATAAGCCTGTTTAAGCCTGATTTAATTTACACGAGTCTAGGCAGTGTCTTGATTTGCCGTACGATTTTTTAACAAGGACTATCGGGGAGCTCCCGACACTACAACTTTCCTCGATTGCTTGGTATTTATGAAAACAAAAAAAATGGCTTTCGGATAAACTTCTAAAATATGGCCAATGTAAATGAGATTTTAAAAAGGCATTTGGATATATGTACATATAGTTCTATTGTCCAATTTGTACATATTAACAGATAAAGGAAGTTCAAATAAAGCATTTATTGGAAGAATTCCATGAGCTACATCCCTATATAATTCAACCGTACAGAAAAAATATATATAAATAGCTTTAGAACATTTTTTTTTATTTTAAAACTATTTAAATAGTTTGGCCCCATTTTAATTCATTTAACGAATATAACGAAATAGAATTTAATCCAAAAATGTACATTTACATACGCATTCCGCAACTTAACTTCACCATACACAAAAGCAACATTTAGTCTTTTGCAAGTCTTTTGGATCACCATCGCCAAAGTTAGAGAAAAGCATATTTGTTGGCAGTAAGCGATTTATTTTGACAAGTTGAAGAGATGGAATTGTACGGACAATATAGTGAAGATTAAGTAAATAATTTAGACGATAGGCGTGCTGCTGCTTTTTAGACCAATGCAGTCAATATTGATTAAAATATTGATTGCATTTGCTCCATATGAGAAATACGTCATATAAATCAACAAGAGTGTCAGATTGTGCGTATACATTATTCAGGTAAACGATAAATTTCTTAATTTTTAATTTGATAATTAATTAAGTTGATAAATTTTAACAATAAATTAATTACACTCATCTTGAAATCTCTATATGGTTAACCGCGTAATTAGCTAAGTATATAACGTAACAAAGAAGTGAGCGCAATTAGGAATAAAAAAAACATAAAAACTTTCTTGTATGATATCAGAAAGCAAGATCAATCCAGAAACATCACAAAATTAAATGAAAGTTGTGCATATGTATACATACATACTTAATTATACCAGTATTGTTTAAGAAAACTAAAATCTAATTACTGTTAATTAATTTAAATACATATACAAAAAATTTGCATATAGCTTCCTCCGAAAATCGCTTTGGTTCTACATATAATACCTTGAAAATCTGAGCTCCATTTAATACGCGCAAATCCGACATTTTAATTCGGTAGACATATGACAAATTGTGGTCTCATCATTAATCATCATAATAAAGCGATTATGAAATCTTGTCTTGTGTATATTGTCTGCGCGCTCGTTCGTCTTGCTATATATAGTCGGTTGATTTTTTGGGTTTTTCTTTTTCTATATTGTTTCAATTAACCTTTTCCAGTTGAGATTTATAAATTATGCGAGTCTGTTATGTATATACAACATAAATATGATGATACCCTCCTACCATCGATAAAAATGGGTTACATTATATAACTTTGGTGGATATATGAACTGGTTTAACATATATGAACCAGATTCTATATATAAACAACAGAATTTGTATTTATAACAAGATCCACTTTCGCTAAAATCGTTGTACGCACGGCACATGTATAAATTTTCTAAAGATTTGTATTTTAAAAATGAAAAGTTAAAGAAATTTTTATGTTGGCGTCGATTTCGTTGTTTTTGGATGTGTTGTCTGATTTAAATCGCTCGCGGTCTTATGTAATGTCTTCTTACATATATTTTATACTTTATACATATATTGCGTATAAATTGAGCTCAACTATTTTTAGATGTCAAATTGTTTAATTTCTATAGCCGGAATTACAGTCTGTCATACTTAAATATATTTATCGACCACAATATTATTATTCATTACCATGAGGTGTCTATATATGTATGTAGTAAACAATGTGCGTATAATAGGCGCGATAGCTTAGTACAATTAGTTAGTTCTAGAACTGTGGGAATTACTAAATGGAGATTACATAAGTAGTGCTATTGTAATATTTATATATTCAATTTGAATGGTATTTTGAAGTTTTGAACTTGAAAGTTTGGGTAAGGTGCCACCAAACGACGTATATGAATTTTTTTTTTGAATGGATTGTAAATGTTAAGACAGATAGAGTACTAAATATTTGACTGATAAATGGTAACATGTATTGCACAATCTAAATATATGTAGTAATTCATATTTATTTAGGCAGAACGAGCCAAAGGCGCAGATGAAAGTATTAAATTCATGAATGACCAATGACCATGCAGAAGAATTAACATAATATGTGGTAGAACAAACTCAACCCGTGGAACTATTTTTTTTCTATCAGCCAGAACATTTCACTTTGTTCTATTTTAACTTGTTCATCTTTTTGTTTAACGTGGTGTTTCCAGTTCAATCTTGAATCGGGATCAGGGATGGGCGAGGTAAATTACGCCGTGCAATATACGCGGTTGTCGACATGTAAAACGTTACCTAGATTACTTGGCAAGGTTTTTTGTGAACGTCAACAATTAAGACAATGTTAACAACTACGATATTTTAACGATTTGAAAATCGTAAGTATGCAGCTTTTTTTCTAAAAGGATAATTCAGTTAAGTCATATAAATTTCAAAGTATGTTATTACGTTTAAAATCATGCACGTAAGATTCCGCACAACTTCAAGTGATATTTTGGTAGCAATATTATTCCAATTAGAAAGCATACATTTTCAGTTATCGCATCCGCCATTCTTCTTCAGCATTCTTCTCACTACCGTAGAATATGTAAGTGCTAGCGGATATTGCTATGCAATTGTTAACTGAATTGATTTGGATGAATTTCTACAAACCGGATTATTATGTACATCTGTAATGGTTATCATTGCTTATCGTGAATAATTCATCGCGGTCAGGGGCTGTAACATTGTGGGGATGGACTCCACATCATCCCCCTTCGAATAAATGGTATCGGGAAAAAAATAACAATTTTATTCCAAACTGAAAACTGATACACATTTTGGTTTTGCGATATTATTGATCGAGACACCAAAAGCTTTCCACCACACAAAATGTTTTCTGAATTGTCGTACTACCTTATGTGGGCCTTCGTAAGGCAATGTCAATGCCTATAAGTACCAATTTTATCAACCAGGAAAAAAACGAACTCACGGATTTATGCAGCGTTTTTGGAATACGTAAATATATATATCGCTTTTCAGAACATGTGGTGGCGCAGCTGGAATTAAATATTTGTAGATATTTAATAACCTGATCAGAGTCCGCTGGTTGTTCATTTGGTGCTTCCATAAAAAAGTCGCCTGGTAATTTTAGTGGTTGTTCATAAACTAATTCTGCCGAGGATCATTTAGTATTATCTTTTGGTGTAGCTTTTAGGCCAAGAAGAACTATTGACATCTGTGATCTTCAATTTATCGTATCGCTTCTCTCTTTTAAAGATGCTCTTAGTTGGTGATGAAAACGTTCTATTCCGTTAGGTTGCGGGTGATAAGGAGTTTTCCAAATTGTCCTAATTCCGGTTGCGTGTGCCCTTGAATTTTAGATCTTTGACATGAAAGACAGGACTGAGCTCAGATGTTAACGTCTTTGTTCATGTTAGGCCACAAGTAACGAACCAATTTTAATTTTCTAGTTGTGAGGCGAGTGGAACCTGAAAGTAATTTCTGAAGTTCCTCGTCAGGCTTCTGTAATTTCGAAATAGATATGAGATCTACCTAGTGCTTTTTCGATAGAGGCGTCATGGCGTTGCGTTATCGCTTGTGCATGACAAACTGGCAGCAACAACATTATATATGTGCAATAATTGTTTTGGACCTGTGTAAATCGTAAAATCGTAAATTCTCAACCTTCTACAAAATATCGAAAATGTTTAACCGCTATAAGTTTATGGCATGTAATTCTCTATCAAATGCTGAATATTTCATTTGGGCTGGTTGTAACTTTTTGGTTAAATATGCTAGAAGTCCCTTACATCCATTTTTGAGTTCGTGGAAGACGGCTCCGATTGCGGTATTCGAGGTATCAGTAGTAAAACTGAACACTATGTCATCTAAAGGATGACCCAAAAGTGTTGCATGAGCAAGAGCACTTTTATTCTAAACGAATGCTTCCATGAGTTAACCATGCCAATAAATTATTGAATTTGTCGAATGGATGTAGGCACTGGAAATACCGATATGGCTCGAATTTTTTCTTCGAATGGGAATATTCTCTTAGGGGTAATTTTGTGACTTAGAAAGTTAAGAGCTTTAACAACAAAAAACATTTTTAACTTTTGATATATTGATATGAAAATCGACACGTTTTTTAAACACTAACTAGGTAAATTTTAGAGAATTTCGGAGGGTATAGGGCAACGGTCACGGTGTTTAATCTCTATTAATCACCTCAAGGTCTCCAATCAAGTTGTTCTTTTCTTCTAACAGTATATGCAAGGGACTAGATACTGGAGAACACGATGGTTGGCATTTTCCCAGTTCCACCATGTATTACAGCTCCTTTAAGACAACACTTAATAGATTAGTTTCGTACCAACTGGGCATTCAACAGTATTTTTAAATTAATCGTTGAAATAATAAAACAACTGGGTATAATGTATAGTTTAGTCGATTTTTACTATAAATTTGCATAGAATCGACGTCATTGTGACAAAACCGACTCTTGAGTCCACAACTGCGAATCGCTTGCTAAATCATAATTTTTCAATAAATTTTTACTATTAAAACCAATTTTAACGATGCTTTACAGCCAATGCAGATTGAAAAGAAATTTTGTTTTTAAAGTATCGATTAAAATGCATTGAAGGCACGATTCTATAAACTTTAGAAATAATTTATAAAATCACTCTAGGGATTTTCTACATTATCGACGTTGTCTATACGAGTTGTCAACACGTCGAAGTAGAAAATAATAGAAAACCTGTAAAAGCACATCCCTGGTCGGGATACAATCCGAGATATTTAGCAGATTCAGCTTGTGGAATTTGTACCCCATTTTGTGCCGCAACGCATATGTTACATGGACTGATTTCATCTCGTTCAGCTTTAATTTCCAATCCCTGCGGTCCATTGGCTGATTTTATCCAGTGCCTATTGTATATTATTCAACTGGTTGGTTCTGCGATTTGCTTGATGCCAATACTACTAAGGTTGTTTCCGTTGTCGGTATATCGGAAGTGTAAAGAAGATATAGGAAAGGCCCTAGTATACGCTACTCTGCGAGGCACTCCTGCTAAAGCTGGGCAAAAGTTAGAGTATCTACTCTACATTATCGTTTGGAGAGATACGACTCGAGCAGTTGGCAGTAATTTTGTACCACTCATGCCACACTCTATATCGAAAGCCATACATCGAGAAATACGGCAGGGCAATATTTCTTCTCTAATTCAAATGCTTGTTCTATCTTTGCGGTCACGCAATGAACTTGATCAATGGTCGAATGTTTATCCTCGAATCCAAACTGTTTCAAAAACAACTTCTCAAACAACTTTGAGATAGTTGGTAACAAAGAGATCAGCCTGTATGATGTCATTTGCTCACCGGGTTTGAAGTCATTTGCTCACCGGGTTTTTCATCGTTACGTCGCACGCATTCTCCATTTGTGTTCCTTATAGGTGGCACAACTTTCTCACCTAATACGGATGTAGCCCCTTTAGCTGCTTCACGCATAAAGTTAATAAAATATTCAGCTTGTATTTCAAGTTCTTGTTTAGTTTTGAGACAAAATTTTAACTCAATTAGACAGTTCAGTTTCTCTCTAAATAATTCCCAATCCGTGAATTTATTAGTAAGGTTACGTTTTCTTTTCTTTTTAATGACCGGTGTGTGATCCAAATTAAGGTTTTCAATTGTGATATTCACAACCTGACATTTCTATTGCACTTAGGAGTTCTTTTCCTTTCCTGATGTTATGAGTAATGATCCCCACGTAGTGTGTTTCACGTTGTAGTCACGTCCTATTATAAACCTTGCTCCAAGTTTATTAAAAATATTGACATATTGATTTCTTGCGATATTACGTCACGGTGGACAGTAGATCGCCGTAACCATAGTCCAGCACCACCATGCGGTTCATCGTTATTATGGTAGCTTGCATAAATGTCTCTTTAATTTCCTATTGTTGGAAAGGTAGTATGTTTTATTTGATTAAGATTGCTGTCCCTCCTCGAGCACGAACACTAGGATGCAATGTCCAATAGGCTTTATATCTGATAATTTTGATAAAGTTTTTATCTGTAAGAGCATCTCTAATATTAAAGCTATGTTAGAATTATTGATTCTTAGAAATACATCAAGTTCTCGGGTTCTTGCATTAAGCGTAGAAACATTACGGTCGTTTACTTTTTATTTTTTTAGCATTTTTTTTGGTGGCATGAAATTATCTTCCAGTTTTTCCACCCTGTTAGAGAGCTAGCTGAAATTTGGTCTCATTTCAGCCTGAAAATCGGTAAGCATCAGTTTTCAGCCTGATTTCTTAATTTGATTGTTATTTAAGCCGGATGACCTTCTTCTCAGCACAGTGCACAAGTTGGTATAACATTTCGCGGCTTTTGACATTGTTTTGTTTGATGGTTCTTTGCACATTTGACACATTTGGCTTGCCTATTGCAGCAGTTCTTTGTGTGCCCTAATTGTTGGCAATTTGTACACTGAGGTATACCTGTTACCTTTTTTGGTGGTTCAATAGACACTTTGCAATATAGCAGGTTCTTAATTTCGTATATGTCTTTATTGTTTTCTCCCTGCAACAGGTCTGACACTAAATACGATGTTTGTATACACAAATCACATTTAAATAATTAAACGCAAAAATGTAAACAAACAAGTTAACCAGAGTTCTTAGAAAGTACTTTATTGTTATATATAATTACTACCTTGATATTTATAATAGCGCATGTATACAAAACTCAACCGCATATAAATCATGAGAATCTTAAGTCGCGCATATAGAAAGACTATCAAGTTAACAAAAACACAACTTCTATTCATGCGATTACGATGATGATGAATTGTTTATGCTGCTAAAACTAACAATAACATAAGATGACCGAGTCAGGAAATTAACTTTAATTGGAGATAATTGTATAATGTTCCACAACAAAACCAACTTCCTTAAAATACATAAATACAAATGCGCGATATAGATTCGAGTTAGCGGCTCCCTCTCATGTCGTGTTTGAATTGTCTTTGTAAATACATCTTTTTAATAACCTTCTCATTATATATTTCAAGACGCAAGATAAGTACAAACGTAAACTAACAATCGCACGGTATAATAGTTGATTATAACTATTGTTTTATACTATATAACGTTATATGTACACCACCGATGGCATGTGAATTGAAATGAATTTGATTTGGATATTAAACAAATTTTCATCACATACGAGTATATAGAAAAAATCTTTGTAACCTAACCCCGAAAGTTTAATATTCAAACTGTATACACTGGTACGTGTCTATATAGTAAATACAATTCAGGACAGAAATTTGATCTCTCTGTACATATATACGTAAAAAGAAATTAAATTCACTTACACAAATTTCTTAAATTACATAAGAAAGTATTTTTTTTTTTTTATACAATTTCACTTACGTCTTATTACCGCTATTCTCATTTTGATTTTTTTTATATTTTTTTTTGTAATAAACTTGCAACTTGCGACTTGTTTACCTTTTTCATCAGCGCTACATTGCATACCAGTTCGCAATATTCGCTGTTGACTTTTTCGACATCATATACTGTGGTCGTCGTTGCCATCGACATCGAAACTGCTAATTATTGTGTGATTTGAAATGAATGTGATTGAAATGTCAAAATGATTATGATTTTGTTGTCATTGTTTTGAGCAGTGTATATACATACACATACCGTCTGACTATTGGGTAAAGTCTATATCTATGTTAGAAATTACTGTAGAGAGATCAAAATGTCGATAAATTTTATTATTTTATATAGATTTTCAGATATGATTGTTGATTATATAATTTGGTCGCATTGATTTAACTTATAAGATTAACCTGTTCCATGTAACGTGTTAACATGATTTTTTTCACGCGGTCAACTTATTTTTCAAATCACCTGCGGATGGCCTGGAGAACATTACGTGCCGATAGTGACAATCCATATTAAACAGAGGATAGAATATTATGAAAATGTGTACAGCCTCTCGACACTAGCATATCAATATAAAATGTGTAGGACAATGTAAAGCCATGGCTCAGGTAAATATCCAACCTCAAGAACCAATCCTTAAAATCACAATATGTCCAATTTCATCATAATAATTGAGATGCAATTCATTGAAATAACGTTGTGTGTATCCATATATAATTTTGAATCATTCTTTTCCGTAGGCCTACAAAAATCAGCTATTCTCAAAACTATTCACGACCCAAAAGAACGTCACCAGATTGGAAAAACATTTGTTATGTTTTATATAACATTTAGTTGACATTGAACTTTAATATTTCGGAAGAACCAAATATTTTTAAATCCAATTAATTAATTAAAACAGTTTTAAAGGCCATTACTGGCCCCTTACTGAGTCAACAATTTGGCTCCAGCGGTTTCGATCCCAAGCATGGTCTTCATACTGTCTAAGACAATCTGAATAGGCCAAGTCGTTCTCTACACCGTGGAGCCATCGTCGCCTGCAACGACCTCTGCGCCTACCATATGGTGGCTCTCCTTTCAGAGATCGCTGAACAATTCGTTCCGGATCAGCACGCAGAACGTGCCCGAGCCAGCGTACTCGCTGAGATCTTACTTCATGTGCAATATCGGGGATCTTCATCAGATCTCTGATCTCGATATTGTACAGAGCTCGGTAGGTACCATCTATTTCGCGTTTTGGGCCGTAAATCACACGCATGACTCTTCTCTCAAATGTTAGGAGCCATCTCTCGTACTCATCCGTCAGCGCCCAACTTTCACATCCAAACATAACAACGGGCCTGATCAACGCTTTGCAAAGCTTCAGCTTAACGGCACTTTATAAGTGTTTAGATTTTAGCAGTGGCCTTAGAGGATACAAAGAACGACTGCCAGCTGCCAGCCGCACTTTAATATCCTCACCCACACTGTTATCGTGAGTGATAAGAGAACCCAAATATTTGAACCTCCTCACTCCCTCAAACGTGTGGTGGCCACTACTAAAATCTGGTGTGCCATTGTCCCTAAAACCAGAGATCAGGTATTTCGTTTTGGACTCATTGATCTGAAGTCCAACTGAAGCTGAAAACTCTACAAGCGGATCAAGTATTTCTTTCACTCGGTTGCTATTCAGTCCAATCACGCATATGTCATCTGCATATGCAAGCACCTGATTGGACTGGCGATATAAGATGTTACGCTGCGGTGTTTCAGTTTTACGAAAGATGTACTCCAACATGAGATTAAAGAGTATCGGGGACAGAGCATCTCCTTGCCGAACACCCGAGTTAACTACAAAAATTGTCGATATCCTGTTCTCAACTTTAACACAGCATTGGGACTGCGTCACTGTCATCCTACATAGTCGTACCAGTTTTGTTAGCATTCCTAGGTATTCCAGGGCAGACCACAAACTCTCTCGATTGATCGAATCATAGGCCTGCCGGAAATCCAGGAACACCTGATGTACGGGGATGGATGTCTCATAATATTTAGATAGAATCATCCGTAGCGAAAAGACCTGATCGTTGACTGATCGATTCGGACGAAATCCTCCTTGATAGTCACCAACCAAGCCCTCCGCTAGAGGTGGTGATTCTATCCAATACTATGTATGACAGTAACTTGTATGGTGCGCAAAGGAGAGGTATACCGCGATAATTCTCCACTTCAAGCGGTCTCCCTTCTTGAAGATGGGGCATATCGCGGCCACTTTCCATTCATCAGGCATAACTTCGGTTCGCCATACTAATCGAATAAGGTCGAAAAGACAGTTCCACAAAGTATCCCCTCCGAATATCAAGACCTCCGAATTAATGCAATCAACTCCAGGTGCACGGTTTCGTTTCAATCATGCATGGCTTAAGTGAATTCCTCATAGGATGGCTCCTCAGTGCAAATCTCCGCAGTCTGTATTAGAAGTGGCTCAGCAACAGTCTGTGACGCATGATGGACATCAAGCAGGTCAGTAAAGTGTCCACTCCATGCGTCAAGTACTTCGTCGATGTTGACACAGAGGTTTCCATCCCGGTCCCGAATGGCGGTTGACGTAGGCCTGAAAGAATGTGCAGTCCAGTAATTCCTTTAAAGAAATGACGCGAACTGCGCTCATTGCTGAGTTGTTGTACTTTCAGAACCTCGGCCTTCCACCATTCTCGCTTTTTCCGTCTACAAATCCGCTTAGCTGCCCTCCTTGCAAGAACAGCCTTGTTTTTCCTCGCGATTGTGAGACTTTGTTGCAATTCATTATATATTTTGTGGCTATATTTTGTTGCTCAATTGCAAGACGACACTCGTAATCAAATCAATCATTCTTGGGTCTGATTTTCACTATACCTAAAGTCTGTTGAGCAGCACTGACAACCGAAGTTTTGCGACTGGTAATTAGCTTCATTAATGTTGTCGCTGACAAGATCCTGATATCGTTTCTTTTGATCTTCATTTATCAGACCTTCACAGTCGAAATGTACCATGCGTTTCGCTGTGTTCCCAAACTTGTACGAAAACTTCCATCGTAGCTTTGAAGCGACCAAATGATGATCGCTCCCTACGTATTTGGTTGCTGACCGATAAGTTCTCACATCCTGCACAACCTGAGCCCGTCCTTTAGAAACTAACACATGGTCAATTTGGCTGCGGGAGGTTCCGCGAGGATGTGTCCATGTCTCTAGATGTATGTGTTTATGAGGGAAGAATGTGCTTGCTACTCTAAGATCATGAGAAACCGCAAAATACATCATTCTCTCACCATTATCGGTCGCAGTTTCGTGTCGGGAGTACGGACCTATGTTTTCACATAAGTCGGTCTGATTTCTGCCTTCATTTCTGAATTTATCTTTGTATTCCTCGTTTAACATTTCAACACATCGAATTCGTTCGAATTTCGAACGTCTGTTGAATAAATTAAAATAATTTTAAATTCAGAATTGAACCTTAGTATTTCGTAAAGGTTTCAAAATTTTTGTTAAAAACTCAGAATACAAAAATTAGAAGACAGAATTTTTTTTCAACTTAAAATGTTCAATTCTTAATTCATTTTTAATGTCTGAATTTCGTTTAAAATTCCAAAAAAATGTTGAATGAATTCCAAAAATTACTTTTAATTCAGAAACGTAAGTGTACAACAAATAAAATAAATTTCTCAATTTCAAAATAAAAATATTTCAAAACTCATTAATTAAAATTGAAATTTTTAAAATTCGTTGAATTTTTCAGTTCAGTGTTTTAAATTTATGTTTTTCGTTTAAATTCAACAAAATCCAAAAATTTTGTGTTGAGTTCAGAATTATTAAGCCCAGTGGAGGGTAAGAGGCCGCGGTTCAATGGTTCACGATATACCAGCCCAAATGTCAACCTCATCTGCTCATGGTACACCCTGCTAGTAAACAAATCAGGTTCTAACCGACTACCACTTCGTACTGGTAAAAGTGGTAGATGTAACATTACCAGTGACAGCTAATAATCTAGCATACAATGGATACAACGAAAAAGGATAATAATCGCACAGGTGGCATACCTGCTGAAAAGCTCAAAAATCCACCTTTTATGGAGGCTCTGGGGTAGGCCATTCATTGCAAAACCCTTTTGGATGAAGTTCGAAGGTTTCAAAATCACCAACATAGTCAACTAGTGAGGTTTTCCAGTTTTAAAAGGGAAACTTTGTACTCCGCACTTTGCTAAGCGAAATTGAGAAGTTTATTGCTCTTCTAAATAATGAAGTTAGGATGCTTAAGAAAGAAAATGAACACGTAAAAATGGCTGTGCAAGCCGAAGCCATAGACACATCAATCATGACGACAACAATCATGTCTTTTTACTGACGATGAAGAAGTGGAAACAGAAAAAGAATAGGTATTAAAAAAGAAAAGAAAACCGAACAAAAAATTGAAAGCAGGTTACTCTCCAGAAACAGCAGTATGCTCGCAATCAAATGAAACCTCGAGCGCAATTAACAAAAAAAAAACTAGCCAAACCTAACGAGATATCATCACCGCCAATCAAGATTATTGGGATAACCGAATATACTAAGGTCCACTCGTTAATGAAGTCGATTACAAATAAGGATTATAGAGTCATTTCATTAAACAACAATGTATGGAAAATCAGTACACCAGGATTCTGAAAGCTAAATACAGAAGAAAACAAATTAGAAGGTATATTGGAGGACCTACAACGAAAAACCCTGCAAATAGAAGATGAGGAAAATATTATCAAAAGAGAAAATGAACAAGCGGTGAAAATAAATAAAAGGGGCCTGCCAATTCTCACGCTATATATAAGGATATCCTTAACATGAGAGTTAAAATAGAGCCACTGAAAAAAACAACTGGCCTCATACCTCAATGCAAAAAATGCCCAGGCTTTGGGACTTATAATTAGACTTTTTATAATTCACTATAATGCTCACAAAACACTAAGAATTGCCACCTGGAATGAGAATAATTCGTTTAAAATGTAACTTACTTAAAGTAAAGTTAAAGAGGAGGTCAATTTTGTTGAAACTCTTGTACATCATGCATTATCGGGTCACCATATAGTTTGTTCTATGTTCTATTTTAGAATCTTCCGCCTGTTCTGGAGTGTTGTGATGTCACTATAAAAATATATTTAAATAACAATAAGGATCTCTTAAATTTATTGCGCCCTCCACTTTAAATTTAAATAGAAATTAGTACGTCACGTTATTTAAACCACTATAGAACCAAATTTTATCATTGGTGGTGATTTTAACGCGAAAAATACCTACTGAGGATTAAGACTTACCACTCTTAAAGGGAAAAAATTGTTTGAATTAAGAGATACTGTGAATTTCATTCCGGTAATAAACCAACATACTAACCTGTAGACATAAATAACATATACCAGACCTTATTGACTTCTACATTTCTACAGGAATATCCGTAAATTACATATCTCTAGAAAACAATGGACGATCGTCAGATCACTTACCTGTCATCATGAATCTCAGTGCAACGATTGTGCAGCGATCTCTGAAAGGAGAGCCATTATATGGTAGGTGTAGAGGTCAATAAAGTCAATAAAGAGGGCCTAGGATAACAAATAATAAAACTAACTGGAAATAATTCCGGAAGCTAATTGAAGGCAACATTAATTCACAAATTCCAATTAAAACTCCAAATGGAAATGAATAAAAATAGAAGCTATTCACTGGAAGTTCGCGAATTAATCAAAAAACAAATCAACTAACTAGCCTTACTAGCCAAAATGACCACGATTACTCTCTTTAGAAAGCAACAGAAGAATTAAAACAAGCAGAAATGCAAGTAACTCCCATCAAAGTGATGATAGAGCTGAGATAGAAGTGCTGAACATAAACGTGCCTGTCTTACAGCACACCTTAAAAATACATTTCAACCCGTACCTCGACAAACAGCGGATGAAAATATAACACCAGTAATTAAAGATTAACATAATATAATACCTGTAACACTACAAGAGTTAAAATATGACATCTTACGGAAACCAATCCGTATAATCAAAGCAGTTTTCAGACCTTAACATGTCCCACATCAATGCAGTGTAATACAGAAGTAATATATCAAAACCAAATAAACCACCTAACGACAGAAAATCGTATAGACGGATCTCGTTGCTCCCAACAATCTCAAAAATATTCGAAAAACTACTACTCAAGAGAGTCAAACCAATAATAGAAAAATAAATCTTATTCCTTCTCACCAATTTGGCCTTAGAGAAAATCACCCTACTATAGAGCAAGTGCACAGAATTATAAATATAATTGGAAATGCACTTGAAAACTAAAAGATATGCTCTAGTATCTTCTTAAATGTAGCTCAAGCATTTGACAAGGTATGGCATCAATCACTAAAATATAAACTACACCAAATATGCAGTTTTACAAGATCTTAAAATCTTACATTGCTGATCGACACCTTCGAGTAAAATACGAAGAAGAATACTCTGAATTTTAGAAAATATTAGTATGCATTAGAGATCCACTACAGTAGTAACCAATATAGCAATATTTGCGGATTCTTAGGAATTGGTGACAACAATGAAGCAACAGCGAAACTGGAGAGGGCAACTAACACAGTGAGTAACTGGACTAAAAAATGACGAAAAATCTCAACGAGACGAAATCAATGTAACTCAAATTCTGTAATTAACTGAAATATTTCTCGGGTTTTAATCGAACTTGTAACCGATTTAAAAAAATAATTAAATCCGTTGTTATATATGGATGTGAAAATTGGGCGCTGACGGGTGAGTTCGAGTGATGGCTTTTTACATTTGAGAGAAGAATCATGTCGTGTGATTTACGACCCAAAACGCAAGGTAGATGGTACATACCGAGCTTGGTACAAAGATGGCCCAAAAAGGAATAGATGCCTTGGCTGTGGGTTATTCTGTAGGGATACTATATAGGGGTCAGCCTCTCTTTTCGTCTTCCCGAGTTTTACAGTGTTTTTCAGGCTGAACGTATCGCGATAATGGAACTCATGAACTGGTTGAAGTATAATGTAATATCTACGAGGGATAATTGCATTTTTACGGACAGCCTATGGTTGCTATTAAAACGTTACAATCCCACTCCGAACGTCGAAGGTAGCCCAGAACTGTCTGGCATCTTAAAATGAGATGGATGATCAGTTCAACGTCCGCTTGACGTGGGTGCCAAGGCACTTCAATATCGTAGGGAGTGTAAATGCAGATGAGCTGGCCCACAAGGGTACATCACGCCTTTTATCACAAAGCAGGTAGGATGTAAAGATACCACTTGCTTCCTGAAAACTACTACTTCAGGTGGAAGTCATTAAACAAACGAACTACAAGTGGTCTAACGCTAGTTTGTGTGTATTAACCAGGTAAATCTGGCCTAGACTCGATCTGACCAGATCCGACTGATATCGCTTCGACGGCACCATATTGGTATGGTCGTGGTTTCTGCTGTAGATGTGGCGGTGAGGAGGAGGAAGTGTGCTCCATCTGTTCTGCACCTGTCCTAGTCTAGCGTATAGCTGAATAAAATTTATGGGAAATTCCCATTTGGACGACTTGACGGATCCTACTAAGATCGATGTCAAGGGCCCTCACCGCTCCTTGGTAAACTCAGATAGGTTTGACAAGTGAAGAGGAGGTAAGGTAACAGAAATGTGGTACAGCTACGGACCAAATTGTGTCTTTACTAGTCCATTAGGACGGCTACCCTAACCTAACCTAACCTAACAATTTTAATATATTTTTTTCGATAAGTATATTACGCACATCAATAAGCGATTAGGAATAAATTGAAAGAAGTAGTTTGTATATCTAAACAATATTTTAACCAAATGCGTAAGTCACAAAGTTTATTGTAGTAACTCAACCTGCAGGATGCTTAAGTTCATTTAACATTTTGATAATATTGTTTGTTTAAGTTATTAGAACAAAAGTTAGCTTTCTCAATGACTTGCTGCGATTGCTTATAGGATTTGTTTCGGCCTACTTTTTAGAACTTTTCATCCAGGTTTATAAAATTGTTCGTCCTACATTGACTATTCGTCAAAGCAACCAGATACAAAAATTTAGGACATACCCATTTCTGTATTTTACCTAACAACACATTTCGTGAATAAATTTACTATCACACTGAGGACTTATGCAAAATTCTATTTTCGGCATAAAAGAGAAATAAACTCTAAATTGAGAAAAAGCTCCAAAATGGACATACGCATTCTGCGAATTTGATCGACGCAAGGTTTATTATTTCTCGAGAATTGTATGGTGTCGAAAATACTGGTTTTACAAAGGAAGATGTTATGATTGTGTTTACGAAAAATTGTTGTTTGTGTTATGAGGGCACCTATAATAATTTTAACTCAGGGCAGATTCAAATCCCATTCCAAAAGAATGACAGGGTATGGCATGGAACTGTGCTAAATCTAAAATTAGTGGGGACTGCGCGGTCTTTAGCGATAACATTTTTGTTATTCGTTGTATGAATCAAGAGATACTATATAAAAGTCAAGTGTAACGCACAACAAATCACATTCCAATTATAATGTGTATAGTGTATCGATTGGTTATTGCCTGTGTAAAAGTATAACAATTTTAATTGTCACAGGTCGTATCCATATAATCATATTTTAAATTCATATTCGTATTCAGCTTCCTATGTACATATTAATAGAGGTATACCAATAAGCTTTCAACTTTTTAATAATTAAATTTAAAATTGAGATTTTCTTATCATAAATTATCGATTTTTCTCTATATAACCTTGAACCTTGACAGATAAAAGCCGAATACTTTCGCTTAAAATATATGAATGCGCGGTACATGCATAATAAGATTATTATTATTTTATCTTACCACTCGGTGCACCAATAGTAAAAGTTCGTCAAACAACAATCCCAATGAAAGCCACTTTCATTCCTCGTATTATGTTGGGTTGGTTGCAGGCATGCTTGACTTGAATTTTTTGTCTCCAAATCTGAAGAAAAAACAACAAAACAACAAACACACTTGATACACATATTATTCATAGGCTAGCGCTATTGGTAAAAGTCATTGATCTCTCCTCCAGCTAAAATTCGAAAGAAAGTAGAATGATTGTTTTTTATGTATATATACATACATACTCGTATAGTGATTCGAATTGAATAGAAATTCATAAGAAAACATAAATAATTCATGACAGATCTTTTTTTTTTTTTTTTTTTTTTGCTTCATGTATATATGCGATATGTCTCATAACATTATGAACGGCTAAGCGCTAAATCTGTGTTTGTTTATAGTATGACAAAGCAAAATATTACATAAAAAAAAATATAAAAAACCGATTGGTTTTGGTTCTTTTGCACATAAGGTAATCTGATCTGAATTAAAATGTATTATTGAACCGCGCATATATATGTAACAGAAGGAATTGCCAATGGTTTAAAATTTCATTAAACAACATCCGATTTTCTCGACATACACGCACCCATATATATTCCGGATACAGATCAAATTTACATATTTATACGAACAACATAGCGATTAGTATTTTTTTAATGGCGCCGTGATATATAATTGCCGTTGAAAATTATCTCTGCCGCTACTAATTTTTATGTTAATCAATTTATGATTTTTTTTTTTAATTTATTAAATTCAAATTAAATTTATAAACTTGACCTTCATTCCGTCGCTAGTATATATTATAATATTCGTAAAGAAATAAAAAAATTAATTTCAATTTCAATTGAACAAAATTAGAAATTTGTGTGTATATCTATATAAAAAATTTATATAAAAACGTAAAAAGTGTAAGAGTTAAAAAAATTCACTTGCCGCTGATTAATAATTTTCACTCCAATTATTTAGCGATTTTTATTTTTTTGCGCTTAATGATTTCAAATTAAATCTCTCGCGATCGATCATATTGCGGACTCAACATATAATTGCGTATATATATGCTCTTCAAAATGCAGCAGTTGAATGAGATTGAAAGTTTTTAAGTGAAATTTGTAAATGTGTGATGCGGGTCACTCGGAATATAGTCCAACAACCACGGGTCCAGCATAATACATAATTTGAATGTGTGCATAGTACTCGTATGTATATGCAACAATACATCAAAATTTTGTTGCCTTTACCTCCAATTTTAAGAGCAAATTCGTGTACTAGACTAGACTATCTGACTTTATTCGAGAAAATTGCCTTCAGTTCCTTCCATGTTTTACTAAGCTGTTTTGCTTCCGCTAGCACCATTGACATGACGGAGACATTCCAGATTTTATGAAGGATGTTAAACTTATTTCTAGCTTTGTTGTATCAGTACAAAAAAGATGGAAATATAGTCAATATCATCTTCAGACTATCAGGTCGGACAACTTCTATACTTTCAGCTACATGTCGGCTTGTTAAACTGAATGCCGTTTAAGGTTGTGTTGCCTGTAATTTCCACATTATACTCATCAGTGTTCAGTAGGAACTGCTCATTTGGCTGAGTGCTATTTAAATTACGCTTCTATTGAACGGTTCGATGTCCACGAAGAGCCGGTCTAATTCCATTCATTAAACAGTTCTATGCGAGTTTGCTCGTTTAGGAAACTAGGAAACTGAAGAACAAAGCAAAAAAGTCTAAGCAACAGATTGACTGGGATAACTTCTTGTTAGCTCAAAAGGAATATAAAAAAAGTCTAAGATCCGCTCAAAAAGCCGCGTGGTTGAACTTCTGCGAGGAAATCAACAGTCTTTCCGCTTTCGTTGGACTCAGAAAAACTTTAGCTAAGAACAGTACGTGTAAACTGGATTCTCTTCATCTACCGGACGACAGCTTACCTACTCCAACAAGGAAATTGGTGAGCTGCTCCTTTCGGCTCATTTTCCTGGTTGTGATATCTTCAACTCGGATGATGTTGCTGGCGATCTCACTAGGACGTCTGTTGCGAGTCCCGATTGGAGTTTGGCTCAATCATGATGTCTTGCGATGGAGCCTATTTTCCTTTGCATCTATAAGGCTGGCGGTCCTGATGGTATCTTTTCTGCTGAGCTATACAGCAGGGTTTTCCTCAAATTCAGGATCATTTGCTCCACCTTTTTCCAGCGTGTATGGCTTTTAGCACTGTTCCAAATTCATGGAGCAGAAGTAGAGTTGTTTTTATCCCGAAATCCTAAGTCCTTTCGGCCTATTAGTCTATCCTCAACTATTCTTAAAGCTCTGGAAAGAATTGTCGATAGATTCATTAGAGATCATTTTCTAATCACATCCCCACTCAGTAACATGCAGTATGCTTATAGAGTCGGTAAGTCCTGTGAAACCGCCCTACATGAACTTGTAATCAGGATTGAAAAATCCCTTTATAATAAGGAGTTTCTTGTGGGTACTTTCCTGGATATTGCGGGAGCTTTCGATAGCACTTCGTTTGCTACGATCACTACTGCCTGTACCAATTTTGGTATTGATCGCACCATTATCCTATGGATTGAATCCATGCTTAAGTCTCGCACTGTGGAGGCGGAGCTGGATGGGGTGTTGGTTTTTGTTAAGGTCACCAAAGGCTGTCTTCAGGGAGGTGTGCTCTCACCTCTGCTGTGGCTTTTGGTCATTGACGAATTGCTTGTGAAGCTGCAGCAATCTGGCTACATTGCTCAGAGCTACGCTGATGATCTTGTTCTGACAGTCTCAGGCAAACATCTCAGTGTTTTATCCGACCTAACTCAACATGCTTTAACTATTGTGGAGGCATGGTGTGTTGAGAAGGGTCTTCACGTCAACCCTTCTAAAACTGATTTAATTGTCTTTACAAGGAAGAGGAATACTCTTGAATTTTCTGTTCCCTCCCTTTTTGGGAGAACGATCACAAAATGTGACCACGTCAAGCACTTTGGTGTTGTCCTGGATAGTAAACTTTCCTGGAAGAATCACCTGGACTACAAGCTTCAAAAAGCTACTGCCATTTTGTGGCAATGTAGAAGAGCCTTTGGGAAATCCTGGGGCTTAAGCCCTAGGATGCTTTCTTTTATATATAAATCACTGGTCCTACCGCTACTATAGCCTCTATTGTGTGGTGGCCAGTAGTTGACCTGAGGGCTTCTGTAGCCAAGCTTAATGGTGTACAAAATCTTGTTTGCAGAGCCATAACGGGGGCTATGTCCTCGCCTCCACTTCTTGCTATGGAATCCATTCTTTCCTTGCCTCAGTTACGCACCTTTATTCTAGGAACAGCCTGTTCTGCAGCTTATCGTCTGAGGTGCATTGGGGCATGGAATCTCTTCGGTTCTATCGTGGGACATCGACAAATTTTTAGTAATTATTCTTCATGTTTACCAGAAATCGATGTTTTTCAGGCGGAACTAATAGCGCTGACACGTAGTGTTATTGAGGCTTTGAATTTTGCTGTTAAAAACAAAAGTATTCTACTGTGTACAGATAGTAAAGCTGTACTTAACTCTTTAAGAAATCCCTTGACTGTTTCTAAACTCATCAAGGAATGCAAACAATTCATGAACCTTCTTTGTTCTAACAATAAAGTTACGGTCATGTGGGTTCCGGCTCATTGTGACATCATAGGCAATGAGATCGCGGATTGTTTAGCCAAAGCTGGCTCTCAATCAACTTTAATTGGACCTGACCCACCTGCTCCTATATCTTTCAACTACGGGAAGAAAGTTATAGGTAAATGGCTTATGATCGGGGTAGATGTGGCATCTTCTTCCTTGCAGATTTGAGAAATGTTCCACGGCCAAATACATTGCTGTGAGCTCGCGATCATACGTATATATACTACGTACTGAATAGCAAAGTTGCATTTTGTTTAGTTGATTTTTCAATTCTCTGGAGGAAGTTTTCGGAATTATATGGGATCAAATGTGTCATCAGCAAATGTTGACTTGGGGCGACTGCGCTAACATCATTTACTCCAATAGTCGCTGCATTTTGTTTAACCAGATATATTGTCTTTGATGTAGATAATTTTCAAGAACTATATGAACATTCTTCGGCAGTAGCTCTTTAATCTTGTAAAGTAGTCCGTCGTCCCAAACAATATGAAAGGCTTGTGTAATATTCAAGAAAAGAAGACAGCAGAAGAATAATTCGTTTTCTCCAAAGTAAGTTTTATAGCATTTACAATTCTGTGCACTTGGTCTATAATACCATGTTTTGCAGTCCAAAATAATGGTCTGGAATAATATGATTTTCTTCTAATATTGGTTTGAGTTTAAAAATTTTTTCAAAAAAGTTTAAAATTATGGGCAGCATGCTTATTGGAAGATATGACGAAATTTGTGTTCCCTCTTTTCGAGGCTTATCGATCAATGTGATTTGGGAAATCTTCTACATTCTACTTAAATTTTATAGGTTTTATGATCGAATCATTCAACACGTGTTCTATTGTAGTAATACTTAGTTGTATAAGCAAAAGCATAGGGTTTTTCCTTCGTCGAGTAATCTGTTCTCTCTGTTGCCGCAAGCTCACTTAGTTATAATTCTGAGTACCTTGATTTTCTTATTCCCTCACGACTACTCTCAGGCTTTTAATTGCTTGATTTAATGTCCATTTTAGCAACGGTGACTTTTGCAGTTGTCATTGCGGTTGAATTTTCGTTTTTCTTGGATTAGTTCTTCGATATAGAATTACTGAATATTGGGCGTAGCATTTTCATTTACCTTTAGTAACAAAATAGTCAATTGAATCTGGAATTTTCTTTTTATCTGTAGGCCTGTATATAATATATCCGACTGATCTTATAATGCAATGTCTGGTCCTTCATAGCTTCATAAATCACCCATTCAAGAAACCTATATCCCAGGTGGTTAAAATAATCCATGTACTGGTGCTTTTTTATTGCATGTTTTGGAGGGCAGTATATACTGCTGATATTACAAAATGTACGGACCACTCTTCCAGGCAAATATTCGTTGCTTGAATTTGGTCCTTGTAATATTTCGTGCTTTGCCATCCGGCTGCTTAGTATCATAAGTTGTGTAGCCGCATTAATTTTAAAATAGTTGTTTTTGGTGAAATTAGTTTCTGATATTAACATAGCGGCTATCTGCGTCAATGTTGCCATATTTTGCATCATTACATGAAACTTTGCATCACAGGGAGCTTGTTTAATGCTGTAACGATATTTCCTTCTTCAGTTGTTGGAAGTTTTGGAACGCCATCTTTAAGAATACTTACATATGAAACTCCCGGATGTACATTACTATCTACAGTTGATTTTTCGTTACCATTTTGATCTCCCTTTTTAACAACGGAAATAAAATTTTCCCTCGGTTTTCGTTAATTAATTTTACGAAATCTCTATTTCTTCCCTCTATAATAGGTTGGTGACGGTTTCTCGGTTGTTGGTTTATCTAAAGGTGTATCTTCAGCAACTTCTTCGGTTTCTGGCCAAATCATACATTTTTTTGCAAATGAATCTAACTTGAAGTGTTTCAAAACCAATTTCATGTACGTTTCGTTAACCATCAAAACACATTCATTAAATTTTATGAAAATTGGGCATCAGTCTGGCACATATTTTATCGAACAAGTTAGTGTTGGTTATCTGAACGATTTGGCTTTTTAATAATTCGGTAGCACTCATAGCCTTCCTGAACTTGAATTCGTTTTACCATGAAGTGGGGTGTGTTAAATTTTATGGCACGGTCATAGTTAAATTTCCCAGGATTAGTTTTAATGAGGATTATAACCTTTTTGTAAAGATTTCTATCAGTTGTGCCATGTACAGATTTCTATGGTTGTTCAGCACCAATTTTTAATACGCCCGATGGTCGAGTAAGCAGAGTCAATGCCATCTCTGGTAATGGTCAAATAAGAATAGTAGATTCTTGTTGCTAAAATTTTCAATTTTCTTTATTGAATTGGCAAACATAAAAGATTTGTATAGCACCAAAGTTATATACGCCTTTGGCCCAGTAAGCAGAGTCATTTCATTTGGAATTGAGAACTTGAGTTCAAGGCTAGGTTTGGCTTTAAATACTTTTTAATTTAATTTATTTAATTTCCCCCTTCAATTGGCAAATATAAAGGATGAGTATAGCGGCAAATCTATATATGTACGTATGTGTATATGGAAAAGGGGAGGTGGTAAAGTAAGCGGTGTATTAGGATTTGGAATCGTGGAGTTATGCGGTGTTCCAACCTCGATTAAGAGTAAACAAAACAATGGTTAAAAATAACCAATTTGCAATTAAATTAAAAATATATATTGAGGCTTGAACTACTCATGATTACAATCCGAGCCACCGCCATACATTTAAATAGTGATATTCCTAGCGTTTATAGCTACCATTTGAAAAACAAAATTGAAAATTTTAGCAACGGCAATGGACTCTGCTTATTTGACCATCGCCGTACAATTTCATTACAACTCTATACCCCATACCAATTTTTTAATACTTGCCACTTTTATTACATTCATATTACAGAATATGACAGTTTTGAACAGAAGCTGAGTTGGGATTTGAGTAATTTTTGAACTCCCAACATTAATATCGTTTAAAACTTAACTGAACTGCTTAGTGCCAGGTGCAACATTTAATGCGATGGCATTCCAAGCAGTGTATTTCGAAGAAGTTATATCTAAAGTCTCTAATAAAAAATAAAAAAATTTAATTTAATTTCTTACAAATTAATTCAATTCAGATTCTGATAAATTTTCATTTTTTTCTATTCAAATGGTGAGTATAAAAGATGGATACCCAGTGAGTATTATTCGTATTGAAGTCACCACCTATTATGAACCTTTTTCCCAGACGCTTGAAGAACTCTGAGTATTGTTTGTTTTTAATAGAATGTCTTGGTGGACAGTACAATCCTGGCACAATAATAGGAATGTTGTTGGTTTTTATATACATGAACATGTGTTGATTATCTAAACGATTTGGCTTTTTAATAACTCGGTATCACTTATAGCCTTCGTGAACTCGAATTCGTTTTACCATGGAACGGGGTGTGTTAAATATGGATTTGGTTAAATTGTATAACACGGTCAAAATTAAACTTCCCCGGATTATTTTTAATGTTATAACCTTTTTGTTTGATTTTTTGTAAGCCGTTTTTTCCGATTTTTCTGAGAGCTGTTCTATACCGTTTCACCGTTATAAAGAGGGCCCTACTCTATATAACGCTATATATCGTGTTTTGGGTCAATTTAATAATTTTGTAATGGATAAACATAACGCTGAAGTAGATTCATGGTATTTAATCACGATTAGTTTTAAATTCCGCTTTTTTTGAAAAGAGATTTAAATGCTTGACGGACGTAGTTTAGAACTAATTGGCAAAACCACTCAGGAATTGTCTACATTATCGACGTTGTATGCGTTGTTGACGTTGTCCACGGGTTGTCGATACGTCAATGTAGAAAATCATAGATGACGCGTAAACGCCCATCCCGGGCTGTCATATTATAATTTGGGAATTCCCCGCAATAGAAACTAAGAGAATGCGTAGATGAAAAGGTTTTTACTGAAAAAGAGAGAGAGTAAAGAAAATAAAAAATTAAAAAATTCCGTACAAGCGAATTTTTGGTTCGTATATAGCGAATTTTGGTTTCAAATAAATGTTGTCTATTAATTCGAAATTCCTTAAAGCGGGCGTTCGTATAACGGGGGTTTGTTGTATATGTTTTATTTAAAGAACCTTCGATCGTGTTCAAAATTTGCATTTAAATACGATTTACTACTTATGTAGTAAATATGTTAGTAATATGGAAAATTAGCTTGGTTTACAATATTAACGGCTATAAAAGAAATTTAATGATCTAATTTATATAAGAGTTTGACATACAGTAGTGCTTATGACATCCAGCAACAAATTAAAATGCCAAATGACGATAGATTTTTGTGTGTATATCAAACTAACAATATATACTAAGTAAAATAGAAAATTTTAATGATCACATAAGATCGAAGCGCATCGCGCAATATTTTCATCCATAAACATTTTAATAACCAGTCATGTATGTATGCACACAACATCAAATTTTCATTTAATAATAGTAATAACAATAACAGCTATCTGCATAAATTTTAGTTTTTTTTTTTTTTTGCAATTGATATCCAAATCGTAAAACAAATCACCATGATCATAATATACAAGATAGACAGATACATATATTTAGATACAAAAGCACTTTTCTACCACCTGAATTTCATTCAAAAAATAAAACGTGATATGTACATACAAAAAAAACAAAAGAAAACAATATTTTCTTCTCCGTTCGTTCTTTAATTTCAGTTTCTTAAAAAAAAAATTAAAAAACTTTTATTTGTTATAAACAAAATAAAATAAAAATTCGGGGGGCTCCTATATAAACAATAACAACTTAATAGAAAGTTATTCATTATAAACTTAAGACTGTAACAGTTAAGTTGTTTTCAAAAAGTAAAGTTGTTCAGTGAGTATAGTGCGCTCTGAAGTGATATAAAGTGAATTAAATTTAATTAATTAATTATTAATAAAATATACAAAATGGGGTAAATAAATGATTAATTTTAATTTTGTTGTTGTTGTATTATTGGACTTTACTATTTTTTATTAAAAAAAAAAAAAAGTGAAAAGTGATGCGATGAAGATGAAAATTTCTCTGTGCTTTTTTATTAAAAATTACGGCGACCCATTGTCTGACCCGATATAATAAAGTATTAAACAGGGCCAGGGATATCAGGATATATTAGATACACAAACCGATAAACAATACCCTACAAATAATTTCACATAATTATGACATTTAGAAATAAACGATTTTTTATGTTTTTTTTTTTTTTTTGCTTCAAAACGATGTCGACCACTAAAAATCGTGAGAAGATATCTTACCTAAATCAATGAAGTAATAATTCGTTGTTTAGATTTTTAATTTCTAACAAATCGGTTTTTAAATTGTTTTTAATGCATAATTATGAAATTATGTTGTGTGTGTGGCACCTTCTATATAGTTTGTGGCCCACGATCTTTGTATTGGAGCCATCAACTTGTGGAGGAAGTGTACATATATACGATCGTTTAAATGAATATGCGATCATTCCGAGAAAAACATGATCACGATTTTTCGCAGAATATTATCTCGTGTGGACGCATATCATATCAACGATGTCAAGTTTAAAAGGTTGTTCATTGTGATTATAGTTAGATTTGTACGCACCAAGTAATCAATTCTATATTAGTGGATGTATTCATCTGAATATTAATTTACCGCCCAATAATATTTCGACACCAGCTACATGGACATTTTATGTACACAAACTTATATTTTAAATTCAAGACGCAATCTCGTATACAATTTTTTTAGAAATAATTACAAGAAAGTGCGCGATATACTTTCACTTATATCGAAGCTCGAAAAGATCATAAAGTGATTTAGCATTAAATAAAATTGGCACGTGTAATTTATGTGAAACAATTACGAAAGCATAAATTGCACACCTTTGGAATATAATTTTATTTCAAAAAAAAAATGACAAATCGCTGAATTAATCACACATCTATAGATAATCTATAACGCCCTAACTGGTTTCGTTTTGCATATATATATGTAGATATAAAATTGGTTTGCCTACGATTAGTAATTGTGTCTTGTACAAATTATTATGAAATGTGCAGTTTTTATGTGTATTCAAGGTGCATAATATACTATATGAGTAACATAATTATTTACGTGGAACGGAATTATTCTCTTATCAAGGATTTCAACCGGATGCTTAGAGAGTTGAACTGTCTTATATATGTACCTGATGTATTGTAATCTAATGTGCTATACACGCAATCAAACATTTATCAAGTCATTACCACCATAAGCAATTAACCTACTAATTAATTTATATTATATACATCTATATACTTTATGAACATCTTACCCAACATTTCTTTCATATTTTTCCAATATGTACATTTATAAATACATTTTTCTACTTTTGATATGTGAAATGATTAAATTAATGAAAAATCGAAAGGAAAACGTTAGTTAAAATAAATAACAAGAATCGCAAATCCAATTGCGTATTGCATGCGCACATGATGTAACCACCGCACATAATAATCAGTTGTTACCTTTTATATACTCTTATTCTACCCAAGTAATAAAAAATCGATCAATAACCTAATCGATTTTATATTTCCGCGTTGTCTTTCTATTTTACATGCATATACGCATATATAGAGAAAGAAGACCTCAAAAGATCGTTACCAAAATAAAAATAAAAGATGCATCAAACTATAATTAATTTGATATCAAGTTCAAGGCCAATGGCATAGTTTCGATTTCTTTTCAATGGAAAAAATTTATTTACAACTTTCTTTCAAATCACGCATTAGGCTATTGACGAAGAAGATGATGGTAATGAAATTATGTAAATTGTCTAACAGCCTATGCACGCGTAAACTTGAATGAAAGTGAAAATAGGTTACAATCTTTATGTGTAGATATACATAAAATATCTTTCACTGATTTGAATAAGAAATATCTATATGTACCTATATGTAAACCTTTCTAATCAGTCAAACGCAAAATGAATAATTCACTTTCGAAATTTATGTTTCTAAATCAGTGGTTCTAAACCGTTTAGAAATTTTGCCAAAATTCGAATTTATATAATACAAAAATGTTTCTTTATGTATTTGCAGTTTACGAACGAGTCTTGTGTTCCTTGCATTATTTATTACGATAATATCAGCCCAGTATACGCCCCAAGGTCAACAATCCGCCCAATCATCAGATAATTCACCTGCATCGGCCAATATTCAATACAGAGCACGGCCATACAATAGCCAATACAATAATAATCAAGATGAAGATGATGAGGACGAAGATGATGCACCAGCAGCCTATCAACAGCAACAGAGACGACCAGTACCAAATCAATTTCGTAAACCAATCGGCATTAAACAACAAGTTGAGGAAGAGGAATTAGAAGAAGAGGAACCAGATCGTCTATCCCTTTTGTTGGAGAAGTCATCGTTCAATTGTAACGGTCGAACCACTGGTTACTACGCCGATGAAGGATTGGGTTGTGAAGTATTCCACTATTGTCAAGAAAATCAAAAACATTCGTGGATTTGTCCAGAAGGTTTCACATTCCATCAAGTACATTTGATTTGTATGCCACCATCGTCCGAAAATATTTGCGACCAATCATCCAAATACCATTTCGTCAATGAATACTTGTACAAACCAATCAATATGGAAGAACACCAAGCTCGGCCAAATGTAACATTACGCTACTCAGAACGTTATTATCCCGAAAGTTTTTATTTGGATGAACGCCAACAAGACAACGAACCCTACCAATCGGCACCACAACCACAATCCCAATACCATCAAGAACAAAGACAACGGCAACCAATCCAAGTGGGACTACGTAAGCCAGCTCCAGCTCCACAACAAATTCAGTATCGTATATCGTCATCAACACCAGCACCATATCGTGCACCACTCATAACCTCAACCGCACAACCATACCGTGCCCCACTACTAACATCCACACCATCTCAGCTACATCAACAGCAGCAACAACAACAACAACAACAATCACAACAAAACTCGTATCGATCACCGGAAGAAATTAATATTTCGCTACAACAGCGTCGTCCAGTACTATTCGCATCGCCAACAACACACAGTTACACCACCAACGAAGAAGAAGAGGAAGAATACAACTATGAAAAATAAGTAGGACCGTGCGTGTGCGTGTATGCGTGTATGAGACTTAAGTTTAGTTTTCAGTATTAATTAAGTAATCCTCGTCCCGACTCCTATCATGTACTATCATTTACTTTTTTTTCCCGTTTTTCTCGATTAACATTTTTATATATGTATACTCGTTCTTTATAATTAAATTAATTATTATTGTATGTATAATTTAAAATTAAGCTTAATTAAATAAATTATTTATGTGTGTCACAATGTAGATGAAAATTATTTTTTTTTTATAATTAAAAAAAAAATTTGAATTAAAATAAATCAAAATAAAGAATTATAATACAAATTATTGGCAAGTTGTTTTGAGATCGCACGCACGTTATTCATGATCACTCGATCTAAATTGGGTACATACTTATATACTCAATAAAAATTTGCACGTAAAATATCAAGATCTTAAATTTGTTGATCGCATAAAAGCTGAATAAAATGATCTCATATTTTGATCTATCGATCGATGGTGATAATTTATTATCAATGAAAGAATACCTCTTATTAAATTTACATTTTTAAACCGTATAAATATCACTAATGAAAACAAATGCCCAACAGCAGTGATAGTTTTACGCATAGACAACCAAGGCAGCTGCTTGAGGCGTCGCACTTTAGGGAGTCCCGCTAAATTGAAGTTATTGAACGGAACAAAATTTATAGCTCCCTTTGTATATGTTTCACAACCGTTAATTTTGTGATATGCCCAGTAGCGGCACTAATCGAAAATTGAAGTACCATATCGATATACATACATATATGTTTCATTTTGGGATTTTAAAAATCACAGTATTAAAATTGTGCTAAGATTATTGCAAAGAGGATAGATGTCTACCACTATGTGAGTGCTTCGAAAGTTCGGTTAAAATTTGCTATCGAAAATATGTTTCTATTTACTATAATTCATAAATAATAATAAAATAAAATAATATTTTCGATTCCACATTTTATTTAAAATTTTTAAACAGTCACATAGTAAAACACACGAAAAATTGATTTGTCACAGTGTTAGACAATTTTTCCTGTGGTTTACTATGTGAGTGCTTTGCAAGGTCGACTAAAATTTGTTATTGAAATTTTATTTTTTTATAAAATTTATTAAATAAATATTTAAAAAAATTAAAATTTGATACCAAACTTAAATCGACGATTCAATAGTAAAACACACTATTCTATAAATTTTTTCTTGGATGGTGAAATGGTGTGGGCACTAAATGGATGCTGACCCAATCACTAGTTACAATTGGGGCTGCGGTGGCGTTTAAAAAATCATATACAAATGAATTAAAAATATTATATTATAAAATAAAATGCAATGGCGTATTGTGTACAGGTATTTCGGTACAATTATAGCTCGATACGAGCTTCTAGATTTCAAAATTTTCCAGAAATCAATTTGTTGCAAAGTGATGTAAATTCTCTGTTTCATATTTTCAAAGATATATTTGCTCGTTCATGATATTTTAAAACCGAAAAAAGAACCGGAACTAGAAAGCGTGTGTGTCCTCCTGTTGTTTGTATTTATAGAGGTTTATGTTATTTGATCTTCTGCAGAAACAGGACTGTTCCATCGTTATCATTATTTTTAAATTCTACGGTGATTGCTTGAGAGGACACGATTTGTTCGGATTCTGAAACAGGCACCGCACCATTCCAATTTCTATTCCGATTGCAATATCGTTCGTCCCTTCTGCTTACATTGTTACTTCTCGTTATGTCAAACTTACGTAATGGAATATTTTGGGATGAAATTGATCCAACTTGGAGAATTTTAAATGCACCTATTGAAATTGGTTCTCTATGTTATTTTACTCCTGACAAATCAAACTCAGCCAGATTCTTTAAAATGAGCGCTACAAACTTGACGCTTGTCTCTCCAGTTCTCAAACTAATGATCCATTTTTTTAATTCGTATGCACTTGGAAAGTGGCGGAATTTAATTAACGAATTTTTTGAATATTTACTCCGGAAATTCGGCACACAACAAGATCTAACCATAATATATATTTTAAATAGCTTTATATACCAATTTATCATATACAATTGAATACGATTGAACAAAACTTATGTTTGCTTAAATTGTTTGTGTTTAAACGTCTAATTATAGTCTTCCTACGGTATTACCACCTACGAATAAGAATTGAACTAACATAAAAAAAGTCGTATAGCATGCCCCATTGTGGGCCAATTCCAGTTCCGCGAAAAAAAACAAATTAAGATATAGGTCTAATAAAAGGCCAAACCAGCGCGTTACAGAAATTGCCAGTTCATCTAGCGAACAACATAACGCGACTAGGCAAATTCAAATAAATTTTAAATAAATAAAAAATAAATTTGAGCGAAATTTTTCGAAAATGTACTCTGGTTAGCCCTAAAAGCTGAATTAATATTTTTTCTATTTCTTCCTATATTTTAAAATTAAAATGTTCGATATGCTTTACTTATTTACCGATATGTTTGTTAAGTGTTTAGACTAAGTTGCAGATTAGGTTTACATCTCGATATAATTTGTATTCTTATATGTTTCGCAATAGGTTCGCCACGCAAACATAGTACGAATATACCCAATATATCCAAATCCCTTGTGTCAACATGTCAACACAATATACCCGGGTATGTATTTCAATTTCCAACCATAAAAATTTGACTGACAGAGAGTACTCTTCGGGCTGAATCCAAAATTAGTATATTTATAAGTGATACAGTAAAAGTGGAATTTGATGCCGTCACAATATTCTTAAAAGCATGGTTAACTTAAAGATCCTCTCACGAAAAATAATCACACGAAAATTACCCAAATTTATCTTACTGAAGTTGACAGAAAAATGTCAGCAGATAAAAAACCTGCTTTATCGACATATTTTAATAATTAAAATTGACGGGTGATCCAATAAGAGCTTCCTGAAGATTTCTTGAGATAAAACGTATTATAATTTATTTGAAAATAATTTCTTTTAAATGTTGTCCGCGACTGGCACTTACATAATCCATTGTATGGGTCCAATTTTCGAGCACTCTTTCGAGCATTTCGGCCGATATTCTGTTAATTACGCGTGTTATGTTCGCTTCTAATGCAGGAATCGATTGTGGTTTATCGATATAAACTAGTGATTACAGATACCCCCATAAAAAGTAATCTAACGGCGTCAGATCACAAGATCTTGGAGGCCAATTCACGGCTCCCCTTCTTGACATGATGTTCTCATTAAAATTTTCTTTCATTAAATCGATGGTTTGGCCTGCTGTGTGGCACGTTGCACCATCCTGTGGAAAGCTCAAGTCGGCTACGCGAATATCTTGAATTTTTGCCAATAAAAATTCATTGATCATTGCTCTGTACTTTGCACCATTGACGTTTATACGCTGTCCTTCCGCATTTTTAAACAAATACGATGATGCCACCTGATTGCATAAACCGCACGAAACAATGCATTTTTCAGGATGCATTGGAAGCTCTTGCATCTCTTCTGGCTGTTCATCAGCCCAAATACGACAATTTTGTGTGTTGACGCATACATTCAACCAAAAATGAGCTTCATTGCTGAACACAATTTTTCGATAAAAAACGGATCAAATTGGAGCTGTTCCAACGCC
Organism: Tipula unca; assembly: GCA_951394425.1. Lineage (NCBI taxonomy): Eukaryota > Metazoa > Arthropoda > Insecta > Diptera > Tipulidae > Tipula > Tipula unca. The sequence continues at coordinate 193,871,696 of OX596381.1, forward strand.
CATAAACCAAATCGATGTCGCAAAGGAAGGTCAACCAGCTTCAATTATTGAACAAGCTGTATATTGTATGCCTTCAAGATCTCTCTTCAAACTACGCCACAATGTGCCGTATGAGAGGCCCAGAGCTTGAGAACGGCGACGAATTTATTGATTACGGTCTACACGTACTTTTTCAGCACAGCAGCAATATTCACATTAGATCAACGTGTACGCACTCTAGTCGGGTGATGAATATCCAATAATGAAAAAGTGGTTCGAAATTTATTGATTGTTTCGCGAATAGTACGTTCAGTTGGGCGATTATGAACACCATAAAATGGTCGAAGAGCACGAAAATAATTTTTCACTGAACACGGATTTTTGAAGTAAATTTTCACAATTTGTAAACATTGTTCTCGCGTAAGTCTATACTCATGGTGAAATGTCAATGAATGCTGAACACAAATGTCATATGAACATGAAATTAAGTATAATTTGGAAATTAAGTATAATTTTAAAATTAAAATTATTTTTGAAGTATTTACCTCTAATTATCCATTTCATATTTTTTGTAATCTATTCCACTTTTAAAATAATAACGAAGTGGGTCAGAGAAATCCACCAACGAAAAACCTTAAGGTTCCACCATCTGCGGGTAAGATAATGACAGGAAGTAATGTCCACTGTAGAAGAATATTTTGAAGGACAAGAGATATAATTTTATTTTGATGGTTTGTATAAATTAGTTGACAGGTGTAATAATTAAAATCCCCACACTCCTTAGGGACCATTTCATGCCTATAAAGATGTTTGTTGAGGGTTTGAATAGTTTTTACAACCCTGATCTCACATAAAATATGACCTGATATGTAGGAATTAACATCTCTATACCTATATAGGTCTTAATCTAAAGTAATAGCCCGCTTACACGACAAATCATATGTACCAACAATTTATATAAAACGTGGGTGGGTATGTGATCCCACATAAAATATGACGTGATAAGAAGCATGAAAGTTCTCTATTAGGATAATAACCCAAATTATATGTATATAATTATGAATTATGGCAAAAATGTAATTTTTTCCGCTACAAAATTTCAGCTGAAATTTTTCGACTAACTACGTCTCAAGGTTCCCACGGCTATTTCGCAGTTAACTTATTTGCGCCCTTACCTTGCACCGTTTACAAGCCAGATCGAGAACACCACAGGTCCGATTTTTTTGACCATATACACATAGAAAAGCTCAATGCCAGCCTGCACTGACATGAACGATGGCTTCCCCATGGATTCTGCATTCTCAACAGAGGGTGATAGATCTGTTCATCATCATTCCTACGTTTGAACTATAGATGAAGGATGTATTTCGAAGCTGAATTTCGCATGACGGTTACGAGAGTGAACGCCAAATAAAAATGTAAAAAGTCATTAACTGAGACAATTAATGCCGCACTATTAAGGTTCTCACCTAAACGTCACGTGGCAACTTTAAGTTGCCGCAATCATATTTTGGTATTACGGTTTTCGGCGTTAGCACGAAATAAGTGATAAAATTGTATGCTTATCCAATTAATTAATTAAAAATGAATGATAATAATTAAAAGTTACATTGTTTTAACGCAAATTAAATTTACCACACCATTAACGTAAACGTCAAAACTGTTATACAAAACTAATATAATTAATTTTCAAACTATTTACCAAGTCGCAACTTCATACATGCGGGCTAAATCAAAATACACACACGGTTCAAAATTAAAGTACTTTTCTCGTTTATTTATAAAAAAAAATCTTAAATTAATCTCACAGTACAATTTATATAATACAAATTTAAATAATTTACAAACTTAATCCTAAAATTACAGCTACTAAAAATAATACTGGCTTTGTAACCGCATCATACATTTTGGATGCACCGCTCTTCTCTGTTACTGAAACATTAAGCAAACCATTTAAATTTAAATATGTTCTGAATTTGGATTAAGTATATTGAAAATGCTACCTTCTGCAACCGATGGATAGTAGTCATGACACGTTGGGAAATTATATGGCGCTGAAACCATTTCACTCGTCTCGCCCACTTTAAACACCAGCGCCATTCCTATTTCGGCATGAAACTCTATGTGACAATGAAACAACCAGTAACCTGGATTATCCGCAATAAATCGTATGATTGTGTATCCACCATCTGGTATCGTGATCGTATCCTTGATTGGTGCCCCAATTAAATTTCGTTTCAATTTACCAGCTTGATCAAGTAGCTCGACATCTTCGACGGTCACGCTGCTATTCAATCGATCCATTCCGATCACGCGGAATGAATTACCATGCAAATGGAATGGATGATTTGCATCGTAGGCAAATCCCTCATCGATTAGTATAAGCTCGACAATCGAATTAAGCGGAACTTGTAGTACATGGCTACACTCACAAAACTCTTCACGACAATCCATGCCCTTTGCCGCTAACGTCGAGGCGTTACAAAACGCACTATCATCGATTATGTCTTTGTTCGGCATAAGCGGTAACGTTGGATTTTTCATCGTAATGTGATTCAATTGTGGCGTTAGGACGCGACCATGTTTCGGATTTACTTGATTGAACCCGTACAAATTCGGGACATGGAAATGGGGATTGTCTTTCCGATAAAAATCGTAGTAAATGTAAAATTTATAATCCGCCTCCGCTTTAAGTAGTCGTACATCATCGACATACCCCGATCTTAATTCGGCAATCGTAATCGAATCGTTATATCCACTTCCTTTATTCAACGCATTTAACTGAAGTCCATCGCGAACATGATCATATGATGGTATATCGCGCGGTTCAAAACCAGGCGCTGTGTTATAACGAAGTATAGCGACTTGGAAGGCACGAGTAAATGTGGGCCCACAATCCATTAGGCCTTTTAACCGAATCCAATAATTATCAATCGCCTGATTAGCATTGACCACGAAATCGAAACGTTCTCCCGCATAGCTTACAAAACTGGAAACTTCGACTGGTTTGATGTCATAACCATCCGATGCGATTACTGTAACCGTGTGATTATCGATTGAGAGCTCCATCGGGCAGTTTAAAAATTCGGCATTTATTAATCGGAATCTGTAGCGCTTGCCTTGCGTTACATTCACAGTATGGAATGGCATTACCTTGGATTCTTCTGAGAATTTGATGAATCGCTTATTCCGACGTTTCTGCCTATTTGTTGATATAAATGTAACGGACGGTTGAACTTCTGTGTCATTTTGATGAATAGTATCGTCTTTTGGGATTTCCTTAACTTTCATCGTTGGGTCGGTTGAATCGTGTACAAAGCCTACTTCTTCGGTATTCGTAGTCATCCAAGGATTTAATGTTGTGTCCCCAAATACGTCAGGTGACTCTTCGATTGGAATTTCGGTACTATTTGGAGTTTCTTCTGTTTCAGTAGTCGTGATTTCTGTAGTGGTCGTAGTAGTAGTAGTAGTGGTGGTCGTAAGTGATTCCTTTTCAAAGTACCTGCCTTTGCCGTTTATCAAAATATTCGGGGGTTTGTTATCTCCGATCGAGTGATGATGTGATGCGAACATAGAAACGCCCGGTTTATGGGCCCAATCCTGTAGAATTAGAACATGTTCACCCGGTAAATCAAAGTCGTACAGTTTAGCATGCTGCTCCGTTGCACGTGGAGATTTAATGATTAGCGCGCCAAATGCACCATCACCTCGTTGCATTCCGATGTGCGAATGCCAAAAATGTGTACCAGCTATATCCGCAGTAAATTCATAACGGAATGTATTCCCAGGCGAGATCGGGCATTGTGATATGTGAGGAACACCATCCATGTACGGGTTTTCACGTTGGTGAAGTCCGTGCCAATGGATTGTTGTTCCCTCACCCATTAGATCATTTTTAACGTCGACTACAATTTTGTCGCCAAAACAAACTTCAATTTGCGGCCCAGGCATCATGCGATTTATGATTAGAACACTGCGACGAACACCATCGCCGGGAACACAATGAGGTCGACCGCAATCCGTTGCGATGAATGGACAGTCGTAGCAAGCCTTACTTAACGTCTCATACCATTCCATTTTAAATGTGTATTGACATGTCATGGGCGCCGCACTCTCATTACACTGTCGCACACACGGATGATTTCGATATGCCTCTAATGTCATATAATCATAATTCTCATCCAAATCGGTTGGTTCATAGTCCCGTCGATGATTATCACTCTTACAGTGCTGACAACAGTCTTTCACGTAAATATTTTCCGATCGACAATTCTCCGATACTTTCGGACACGATCGCTTAAAACTCGTAATCGTTGGTGTTGCATCACGCATCTCACACACGAACATATCACATTTATCCACACTCTGCCATGTATCATCGATTTCATAAACCATTCCCGTCTCAATCGATTTGCATCGCGCATTCACTTTAACGCATGTGCCGCAACATTCATCGGTGAGCTTCATTAAATCCGCGTCCATCTCACAACTATTTAATTGGCAATACTCCCTCAATTCCTTAACGTATGGTAAACCACTGGGTCCTATATCGCAAACCAATTTTATACACGGATTTGTTGTATTCCATATATCACCGACGTGATGTAACACTTGAATACCGTTTATTTTCGAGTAACATAAATCATTATTCGGCGAATCTGGAATAAAGTAAGATAATAAAAAAATGTTATACATGAAATAGCCTTTTGTGTCGATACTAAATTTTGTGGTGAATATAAACAGGTTTAAATATATGCTTATAATCGATTGTTTGTGAGTGTTGACTAAATAATTTGATATGTGAAATAGCCTATATATAATCGATTATATTATTTATAAATTTTTTATTGGAATAAGTCATTGGCGTTTTTTTTGCAGCGCAGAACAGAACCTAATGTATAATGCATGTGGATCAGTTATGTACAGATGGTGCTGTACACATTTTAAAAAGTACATTATGGAAACCGCGAATTTTTCTAATGCTGGGCAAAAGTTAACAGATTAAATTAATAATTATGATTTGTCTTAATTATTCAATAATCATCATTATGATTATTCTTAATAAAATTTAGAAAAAATATAATTTGCCGAAACCCGGGATTGAACCGGGGACCTTTAGATCTTCAGTCTAACGCTCTCCCAACTGAGCTATTTCGCCTATGAGACCGATTTAAATTGAGTTTGATTCGAATTTGATATTTAGAAGTAGTTAATAACTTTAACAAATATGTTCACAAACTTTGAAGTAAAGAAAGTTAATTTTATGAATCTGTTTTGTTTGTATTTTGACCAGTTAAACCTAAATCAAACAAAAAGGTTTAAGTCGGTAGGTATAGGCTAATGGATAAGTTTACAAGTAACCGAATTAAAGTATATAGGAAAGGTGGGATGCTGTTTTGAGAAATATTTAAATATTTCTCGTTTTTCAAGGTTGGCCCAAATTATTACAGGTCTCGTCGATATCATTTATCTTTCAACATTCTTATTATACTGTATACATGGTGTTGACATTATGACGTGGCTGTAATGAATGATAAGATTAAGATTTATTTGTCTGTAGCTAGGCAATCTGCGCTAAAAGAGAAAATCAAATAACCCACTAATGGTCATTAACAGTCATCTCATTATATTGTTGAATTACGTGTCTAATTATTTCGTTAATTAATCATGAACACATTTACTAATGATACGGTGCGATGAAGTGTTTATACGATTTTAACAAGATGTAATAAACACTTTAACTTTAAGTGCTTGTTTATCAGGTGCACTTGTGTTGAAATCACGATAGATACTTTTCCGTTGGATACTCTATACTAATTAGGTAATTAATTAGTTATTGTTCCTATTGAACACGTGAAATTATATTTTATAAACAAACAAAATTTTTATCGCGAGCACATGTCGCGATACATATGCAACACACTTGTTGTGTTTTAGATAAAATAGTTTTTCTTTTAATTTTGTAAACTCAATTTAAAAATGGAAGTTAATCTTCTAAGCTCTCAAAGTCCATTCAATTTAAATGTTAAAATTAAATATACTTTACCACAATTTTATATGTCTTCCCCGATAATTATTATTTTGTACAAAATGTTTGGGTAATCCCTAAAACAAAATTTGTGTATAATCATCGCCCAAAAAACCCATAACAACCACCAAAAATATTTCGTAGCTCATGCGGATCGTGGGTCGCGTGTAATGACTAAAACTAGTTTCGTGCTGTTGATTGGATTGGAATCAAAATAACGAATTAATTCCAAAAAATGAATATGTGAAAGAGGACAGCTTTTCGTTTAAACAAGTTTAGAACCGTTCGTTTTTGTAACTATGTATAACTATATACTAATCAATTTGAGGTCAGCCAATGAGGTTTTCAACCAAAGTTTAAATATCATATGAACCCATAACTTTACGTCACACAATGATGTGAAGTGAAGTAATATCGCACGAAGCAAATTTGGTAATAAATAATTGTCTTTCGCGCTTACTCAAGACCTATATAATAGTCAAGCAATATAAAAATTTATTATTAGAATCATGAACGGTTTGGTAATCGTTAACTACGAGTATATACTACTCTATGCAACAAAATTTAATCATTAACGCAAATCGTCACGTGTTGAATATATTGAAACATGACTTATCAATCATTTATTTGAGCGCGGACATTAATAAGATGCAAATTTTATATGTATATATGATCCGGGATTGTAAGACATAAATTATTAAATGCAGATCATTTATAAATCTATAATGTAATCCGGATCTTTCCACCTTGGTTTATATATGCTTATAGTAAAAGTGAATGTGCGCGTGCGTATATAGTAAAGCGCACGGAAGTTTATGATTTATGGATCTGAAGGTTGACTGGTATTGCGCTTAATCATTTAATCATTTTTTTCGGTCAATATTTGACTAAAATTTTTTGAAGATGATCTCACTTTATTTATTCAATGCAATATACTTGCGAACATACCGATGATATATAAATCTGATATACAAATTGAGACATTGAAAGTAAAATTGTTATTCAATTTGTCTGACGGTATATACATACGAGTATAACGTAACATATGATTCAATGGCCTAGGTCAGGATATTATGAAATCTTTTGAATAAAAATGTAGTTAATTCGTATTAATTGATAAAATCGCAGATATAGTATATAGCAAATACATCAAGACAAATTATGGAGGAAAAAAACTGAAATACACTTTGATACAATTTTGTTGATATATCAAACATTTTCAAATATTAGCCACTTCCATACTGAACGATTTTAAAATTTATCGGTTATACAGTCCGGTACAGTTGATTAAATTTAATTAAAAAATTGTAAGAAATGCCTTTGTATTATATGAATCTACGCAAGAACAACAATAAATGAACTAAATATTAACACGGTTTTCCTCTTCATACGAGTATACCTTACGAGAAAGCCACCCCCAAACGGTTTCCAAAATAATTATACTCTATTCCCAAAATAATTCATACTCTATGAGAGCCGTTTAATTAAACCGTTCTTCTTGGAAATCCCGGCTTTTCCAATCCTTGCCGTGTGAAGCGTTATTATACTGATAAATCCATTTCAGTGGTCCGAGCAGCTGTTTTTTGTTGTTTTGTATTAAAACGACTGATCTACGTTCAAAGATCCGCAAGAGAAAACTTTGGATTTAGCTTTGTCAAATGTCGAACAGTTGCAAAAGTAATTAAGGCGATCCCACTTCAAGTCTCAGGAGCAAGTACCATGCGTTGGAGATAAACTTTGAAACGACCATGGCCCGTAATGAGTTTAACCATAATTCTGAGTAGGCTCTTTTTTAAGGATAACAGATATTTATAGTGAGCCTCACGTTGGGTTCTATGATGAACCGTTTCGCCTTTCGACAGCTAAGAATAGAACTCCACTTCAGTCCCAGTTCAAGTACAGCGAACCTCTTAATAGCGTTCTTACCACAATTGAACGATAGAGGAATTGCTGGCACCAACAAATTTATTACGCGATCAAGCTTTCGCTAAAAAATCAGCAACCTCATCTCCCACAACGCCACTTAATGTAGTGTTTGCAATCTTTGCCCAGTTTAGACGTCGTCAAAGGGTTCTTAAGGATATTAAGCACGGCTTTACTATCCGTGCCGATAATAAGAACGCACTATGGGCAAGTGCAATTAATTCAGCTTGAAAAACCGTGCAGTGTTTACCCAGACTACCCAACAATTTGAGCCCTTACTTGGGACAATAAAATCCAAACCCTGTACAAATTCTGAAAAAGCCACTGTTTTCTCGAAGGGAAAACAACGGAGAATGAATTGGTGAAGTTAAATTCGGGCAATTCATTCGCCATTTCAACCTCCGGAATATGTGTCTTAAACTTATTAAGAATCTGTCTATGCCCCGTACAAGTCCTGAAGAAATTCAATGCTCTAATGCATCTCAGTCGAAACTCAGCAGAGCACGCAGTACCAAGAATGTAAGACTGCCATTCGGGCAAGCATACAATAGTCTTCATAGCAAGAAGGGTGTCATCTGCAGTCCATCCGGCATTACTACAGAAGACCACAGTTTATCAACTGGCCACCATACAACTGAAGCATAAAACGTAAAGGTAAAACTAGTGGTTTGTAGATGAATGGCAATGGCCTTTTGCAGCTTACAATCAAGGTGAAATTTCCACGAGAGTTTACTATCTAGAATAACACCTATAGGTGCTTGACGTGCTCTGTTCTTGTAATTGCTCTACCAAATAGAAAGGGCACAGATATATTAGCACTGTTTCACTTTCGTTTGAGAGGGTTTGACCTACAATACCTTTTCAAGACAACAAACTTCCATTTTATTAAGGGCGTTCTGTATCAGCTCCGATAAAATGTTCAGGTATTTCCCAGAAACTGTCAAAATAAGATCAGCCGCGTAGCGTTGCACGATAAACCCAGATCACTACAATTTAATAAGTAATTCATCGATAACCATGAGCCACAGCAAGAGTGAGAGTACTCTTCCTTGCGGGCAGCCGTTGGTCACTTTGGCGGACACTGATGAGCCATCCAGCTCAGTATCAATTAGGCGGGACTTAAGCATAGAATCGACGAATCTTACAATGGTTTGATTAATATTGTAATTGGTATAGGCACTCGTGATCGTAGAAAACAAAGTGATATCAAAAGCTCCCACAATGTCCAGGAAGGTACCTACTAGAAACTCTTCGTAGTTAAGTGATATTTCTATCCTAGTTACGTGTTCATATAGAGCAGTTTTGCAGGACTTGCCAATCCTGTAAGCATGTTGCATGTTACTGAGAGTGGAGGTAGTTAAATAGATACCACTCTAAAGCATAGAACATCAGTAGTGATCAGTCTACGGGCTAAGTTCCAATCCGGAGTACCGACAAAAATGAGGCTCGAAAGCAACCACACCCGAATCAACAATGTCGCACCCAGGAAAGTGGACAGACAACAGTAGCTCACTAACTTGAGCAGCTGTTGGAACTTTGGGAATGGTTAATCCAAAATAGACAATACGACTTTGCTGTCATTTTTTGATTTTTAAAAGCTAACTAATAGTATAGGGAAAAGCTCCACAGACTAAACCTTCCCTGCTGTGATTGATTGAGTACTAGCTCTTCTTTGCTCTATACCACTGCTTATTCTTTGTCATATGCTCCTTCCCAACCAATTGATTTTTCGAGTTTGGTTTAATGCTAACCTTTTCTTAATTTTCATCCATTTTAGATGATTGGCTTTCTGTATGATGTGACGAACGTGTACACAAATAATAAATTTTCCATTTTCAACGTCATTAAAGCTATGATTTTACCCCATTTTTACAGAATAAGGGTTTTCTTATTAATTTATTATTTAATATTAAAAACTATAACAGTATCTGTCCACCAGCTATGATCCTGAGCTTGGTCATCATACTATCCTAGACAATCTGAAAAAGCTAAGTCGTTCTCTACATTGTGAAGATATCATCGCCTACAATGACCGCAGCGGTCATTGTAGGCCATTCTAAGCCAGCGTAAGAAGCCATCTCTCGTCGAGAGGTCGTTATAAACAATGTCACACATTGTAGTAAAATGTTATTTTTGAAGCTGCATATACTGTCATTCTTAAAGGTTGTAATTCTAATTAAATGAAAAAACCGCTTTGGAATTTTAAAAATTTCAAGGAAAAATTATTGTTATTTCGTGATTACATTTTCCAATAAAAAATTAAGTGAATTATCTACATATTTCGTTATCATTCATTGGGAGACATATTTTGCCATTTGCTTTGAGTATTTTTGTATAAAACACTAACGTTTGACGACATTTACGAATTGGGTCGCGGCTTACATGCGTGCATATATATGTAACTCATGCAGAAGATCTTAATTTACATGGGAAATGTATTTACGCGGAACTTGCAAGTTACATTATAAGACTCAAGAATTCATCAGTTCTTAAAGAGTGCGATGAAGTTTTTAACATTAGAGAATTATTCTAAAATTTGAGGTACCTATCTTCATTCGTTAAATTGTTTACGATTTACTCATTTTCAAAAATGTTTTTAAATCCGCGTAATTAAAATTCGAACATTTGTAAAGTTCTCACTTTTCATTCACAGTCGCCTTCAATCCTTCAAAAACTATATTAAACCCAAAAAAAACAGGATTGATTCACAACGTATCTCACCCGTATGTCAACATTTGCAAGCAATTATCAAGAGTGATAAGAAATCATTCACAGCAGTAATCTATAGTTTTGTCGCTCACGGCCACATTAATGATCTTGCCTTTTTGTTGTTGGATCGAACGCGCTTTCGGAAATCGAAACATTTCTAAATACAAGATCTGATTAACGGCTGCACTTCGAATTTGAGATAGGATTTGATGAGAGTTCAATATAAGATTTAGATAGAAATTTGAATTCCAATTTATTCTAACATATTTTATTAAATTTGGATACTAAATATAAAATTTGGTTCCTGAATTTTATTTTTATTTTATTTTTAGGCTAGGCATCATAAAAAATGAGCTCTTATTTTCCTCACACCTAATTTTCTGATCACTTGTACTTCTTTTACACTGTTATCCCACCCATTTTAATAAATTTGTGTAAATATTCTTTCATCTTAATGGATGCACTTCAACGTTCATTAGAACTATTATATCTTGGGTAGATCAATTAGATCACTACAATATCAGATAGATCAGATGTACAATATCCTCCACACTTCCACACAAATCACAAAGATTATGTTTCCCCATTAGCCGGTTATCAAAGGAGTATAGATATACTGCATAATTCTTTGATCCATTCGATTTGTTTATGTGATGGTATCTATTGTACGGTTACCCTACATTGACACGGTCACGTTGTCTTATAGCTTCCACCATCACATTTTACCAAGCATAATCCACTCTTGGAATCGGAAGATATTGCTTTTTTATGTTACCTTTCATTCACTGCCAGTCTAACTTTCTAACGTGCCAATCAATTCTGCGTTCATTACATCCAGATGAATGTGTCCACTTTAAAAAATTTGTCGACCTTCGGCATAAAAACACCAAAAACCACGCCATTTTCACTCACACTTCTGATTGTTCCAAACAAAAAATTCCATATATTTTAAATATGAGCTCCCAGTCGTCGTGATCCATCGACCGCAATGCTGTAGTACACCACCTGGCCACTACAGTAAATACTGCGACAGGAGAAGTGAAGGTGTAAATGAGCTATTACGCACTGAAAAGAGAGCATATTCGGTAAATTGCATAATCATGGGATATCAAATTCATCCCAAAGAATATAGGAAGATCACCTATAAAAGAAAACAATAGCAACTCGCTAGCCGATACTTTGTCTAGTTCCAGAAGTGATGCCAGCGGAAATTTTATGTTTGGAGTAGCTGAAGGACTATTGCCCTAGAAAAAGAAAATATGGATTTCTTGGGGAGGCTAAAAAAGCGAGAAAATGAAAACCTAAAATTGAATCGGAATTCAAAAGAACATAGCGAAATAGGAGGTATTGAACCAGAGAAATTCAACTACATCAGCGATTAGGATGAATTAGATAAGGAGACGGATTGGATCCTTAAGAAGGAAAGACAGTCCAGGAATTAGAGTAAGAAAAGAAAACTGAATCGACACCTGAGGCTGAACAATTAAATGGGTTGTTCACCAATAAATATTGTGGGCATAACCAGTTACCCAGAAATTCAGTCACTGATAAAATCGGTTACTGACAAAGAGTATAAGGTAACAGCGCTAAACAATGACGTTTGGAAAATTAATACTCTGAACTCAGATACTTATAGAACATTACCTATAAAATTGAATGCTGAAAAGTATCAGTGGTTTACCTATATGAGGATAAACAGGCTCGACCTATAAAAGTTATGGCGAAACTACAATATGGAGATATGTGCCAGAAAAGGATTCAAACATCAAATCAGATGGATCAAAAGCCACAATCAAGTAACGCAGGGCAAGAACATTTGCTCAGGTAATAAAAGGTCCGGCCGGGTTCAACTAAATATATGTGCTCTGAAAATAACCAAATTATGGAAAACATTATGAACAGCATTGAAGCTATTACAAAGCGGCTAGATGACCAAAGTAATCTTAACAACATGATATACTTGATCAACTGAAGAAAATGCAACTCCCACAACACAATCCGATAAAAAAGAACACAACTGTCAGAATAGCAATCTGGAATGCGAATGGGATCAAGCGCAATATGAGCGCAATGGGATCAATGGAAATATTTTTAAATACAGAAAAAATCGACATTTTCCTTATATCTGAAAGCCATTTTGTTAAATCTTCGTTTGTTAAAATCCGGGGTTACTAAACTTATGTCATTCCATTCATCCAGCGGAAAGAGCAAGAGGTGATTCGGCATTATTTATAAAAGAAAATATAAAACACCATGTAAAACAAAAATCGAAGAAGAAACAAGTCACTACTGTAAAGATAAACACAGACAGATTACTGTCATTACTGAATTCATTAAACTATTTAAACCGCTAGGACGTGATTTTATTAATGGAGGTGACTTGAATGCGAAAAAGACCTATTGGGGATCTTGACTTCAAAGAGTAACGAACTGTTTCAAGCAGGACAGACACCAAAATCGGAATTTTACTCTGGTGGTTTCCCAACATACTGGCCCAATCACGTAGCTAAGATTCCGAACCTAATAGACTTTTATGTTGCAAGAGGTATAATTCAGAACTAAATCCACATTGAAAACAGCGATTCTCTAGTATCGGTCACTCATCGGTTATCATAACAGTCAGTAAAACGGTAATCCGTAGGGAAGTGCACCCAGAATAACCAATTCAAAAACAAACTGGTAACTCTTTCATGAATTAATGGAGGAAAAAATCAATCTCCCGGTACCGATAAAAAATTCTAACCAGTTGGAAGACGAAGTGAAACAACTAAATGAAACAAGTCACTATGCTTTGGCAAGCACCCCCATTATACAAAATAAGAAGACGCTTAACATATGCTACCAGGCACATAAAGAGAAGGCTGACTCTTTGCGGTCGCGTATCTCTAGGAAATCTTCCAACCACTACCAGTAACTCTCAAAAAATTAGAAGAAGAAGTGAAAAGTAACATGAATGTTAAAAACGCCGCAGGGAACGACTTGATTACTTGCCAAATTATCAAGGCTCTACCTGATAAAGGAGTTCGTAAGCTATTACACATAATCAAAGTTTAAATAATAAAGCGAAGTTTCGATTAAAATATGCTCCGCGGCAATGGAAAGTAGCAGAAGTAATCATAATAGCAAAACCTGATGAACAACCTAACGATAAAAAATCACACAGGCCAATTTCTTTGCTGCCAATTATGTCAAAAAATTCTGAAAAATTATTACTAAAGAGACTTAAACCAATATTCGAATTTGGCAGACCTACAACTAATTCCTCCGCATCAATTTGGATTCAGAGAAAAGCATTCTACAATTGGACATGTTCATAGAATCACAAACATAATTGAAAGAATGTTAGAACGTAAAAAAGTATGCTCAAATATATTCCTGGACGTCGCCCAAGCATTCGATAAAGTTTGGCACAGTGGTCTGCCATACTAAGATCTTATCCAATAGACATTTTCGTGTGAAATATGAGGATGAATAGAGCGTTTTAGGACCAACCCTGTATTTACTATATACAAGGGATTTAACAACCACAAATGAAGGAATCATATCGACCTTTGAAGATGACACAGCAATTAAGGCGATTAGAAGTAATGTCGCTGATGCAACGAGCAAACTCCAGAAGATTACCAATGCGGTTTGTAACGGGACAAAACGTTGGCGAATTAAATCCACACATATTAAAATTACATATCGAAAGGCTTACCATCTACCGATAGAAATTATATCACAACAGGTGCCATATGCAAACTCAACTAAATACCTTGGTATGACCCTCCATACCAAGGTTAAGTGGAGAAAGCATGTCAAAAAAGAAAAAAGAAAAACTTAACATAAAGTTCAGAAAAATGTATTGGCTTATAGATAGACGCTCTGAGCTTACAATTCACAAGAATACTGCAAATACTGAAGCCGATATGGACCTACGGTATCCAACTCTAAGGATGTATCAAGCAAACAAACGTCAAAATGATAAAGACGTTTCAAAACAAGGTTCTTTGTAGCATCGTAAATGCTAAATGATCCTTCACTGAAATGAAGAACTTCATAGGGACCTACGCATGGAATACATCAAAGATGAAATAAAAATGCACTCCGCTAAACACTAAAAATAAAGCTCCAGAAACATGGAAACCCTTATATTCGCCATACGATAACCCTGTCGTTGAAAGAAGACTCCAAAGAGGCCACTTGACCTAGTGAACTTACCAAATTAAAATAGTAAACAGGTTTAATCAATTATGGGACTAACACAATCTCTCTTATCGCAATCCACTTAATGGTAAGGTGAATTACTCATTTCGGACCAAAGAGAATGTATTTTCATTGAATCAGACGGGCCAAACACATCTTTGGCACATCCCATTTTGCACTTTCACTTTTAATGGGATCTTTTGAACCATTTCCATATTTACTAATTCCAAACTAATAAATGAAGGCATTTTTCAACACAGTCACACTAGGGTGGGCGCCCCATTTCGATTTACTTATACCCTTTTAATTAAATTCATGCATTCCCTCCAGTTATCAAAAGCAAATTTACTAGGATCAATTATTAAATTTGAGTGATCACTCTTTGCTTGAATCGCCAAATCAATGTTTCTTCCCTTGTTAATAACAACAAAGTCTTCTGCAAATATAGCAGTATAATTCTACTGTTACCATTTCATTCTTTTGAAATCTGAATGTTTTCGTTGGCAACAAATTATTTTTCATTCATGAAACATTCAGTCTTATCTTTCATCAAAAAATATTCCACATTATTCTGTTGCCCTGGTTGCCCTCTATGCATACATTTTTCAGTTTTTGTTTTACTAACTTACTAAACAACCATAGAATTTAACAATTCAGACGATTCGTTCCATGTGTGGCAGAATTTGAATTGTCTTGCACTCATAGGAATTTATCCCATTCAAACGTTTTATAATAATTCTCCACGTTTATAGTATCTATAATTCTCCACGTTTATAGTATAATTCCCCAAATGTTTTGAAACCTAACTCAAAAAATGTAATATAGTTTTGAGACACTTACCGGTACTAACACTTAATCCATGTACTGCTACCATCAGTACAGTTGCTCCGAACATATAATATCTCATGGCCGCCATTTTGTCGTTTGACTGTATATATATGTACTTCTTAATTAATTTATTAATTTTTGTAACAATGATCTAATAATTAGTGTATTATTCACCACATGTTAATCTGAAATAGAAAATTAAATCATATATTATAATTACATACACACAACACAATGCTGGAAAAAAGTAACGTAAATTCCATTCCAGTAAATTAACATTCTTCTATATAAACAATGGTATTTTCCCCATTTCAAAGTGAACCACCGCCTTACATATATACAGACGTTCATACATAATATTTCAATTCAATAAAAATAACCAAATAATAGTCTTTCGGTAATTTTCTTACTGGTTTGCTATTCGTATATCTTGTTTTGATTCAAATAATTTCTTTATTATTAGTTTTGGTTAATTCCCGCGAAACTTGTTTTAAACAATTTTATTACAATCCAAAAAAAAATGTAAACATAAATTTTATATAATGCACTATATACCACATGAAAAAATTCCAGCTTTGACGTCATACACTATATACGCAACATACCGATATATTATTACGGTTTAATTTCCAACTATCAATGATGTTGATGATGAAATTACAAAACGAGATGTAATATTGTAACAGGTTATACTATAAAAAAATGTACGCACATATACAACAAAATATGAACTCGAATCGTGATCTATGTGTATCTGAGTCGTGGCATTGCCATCTTTATACTGTGTATAAAGGTGGCAATGGTCGTGGGGTTTGGAATTTTTGTTTGCTTGGCATGACACACACACACACATGGTTCACATACTCGATACCTTAATTAAATTGCAATAAAAAAAAATTTTTTCACATTACGATCGCAATTTAAATATATAATTTAATCGGAACTAAATACAATGATCACGTGCACGCAGGTGAATATGTATGATTGAATATTTTTAAACGCATATCGTCATGTATTAAATCACCTTGCCTAAAAAATCGAAAAATACTCTAATATAGTAACGCGATCGCGATTGACCGCGCGCGCCTCGTAATAATAAATGTAATCGTACATATTTTAATCAAGGTGATGCGAGCGTAATTTGTGCTACCTAATTGACGTTGTGTATATATGTATATATGAATTTAATTTTGTTTATTTTTAATTTTTGTTTATTCACGTTATCAATTCCATATGATCGTATTGACCTCGTGAGAAAAATAATTGGATGGCGCGAGTTTAACAAAATTATGATAATACATATTATTATGAAGAATGAAGAATGGTATGTACATATATGTGGTGTATTATTAATTCTATGCAGTAAACGATACGGGCGAATGCACGTAGCATTGTTGCATTTTATAATATGGGAAGTCTTCATGGAAACTTAATGTTGTGAGGTCAACCATTTCATTATTGATCAAGAGCTTAGTCTAAATACTAACCTAACTAAAATTCCAAACTAAACAAATCTGATTTAAATTTATGATGATCACTAGAAAATAACAAACCAAAAAATGCGGCTTCATTTTTTAAATTAACTTTCTTCAACGATCGATTTTGAAGTTCGATGCGATCAACCATCAACCTCGATCTTTTAAAAAGTTTCAATTTAGCTGACACAAAAATTGAGCGATCGCTCCTTTGATCAGATAAAGCATATTGCCCTATAGCCAATTCATGTCAAGTATGAGTTTGTTTTTTTTTTAAACTTTTGATTTAAAAAAAAAATTAAAATCTAACCTGCGGCTTTATGATCTTAAAGATCAAGAGCTATTTGTCTAACACAACATTTTTTTTTAAATATATTTATGTACATACAATTTAATATAGAATTCTCGCATCAAATACACGTATGTATAAATAATTAAATATACTTCACAATCATTTTCTTATCACAATGTGAGATCATATATAAGATACATGTAAGTATAAGAGAGGCGCGAATCACGCGAAAAACATTTCATACACAATATTATCGTATTATAATTCCGCGACGCGCACTATGTCAAGGACTTTAATTTTACGATTTTTCACTAGGATTATCTGTGTCATTAATTAATACATTAATGTCCGTTTCATTTCAAAGTTAATGAACTCTCATCTTATGGCTATATATTGATTTAGCATCAAAATCGATAAATTATATTGTTAAAAATCTCAACCAAATTTCTAAAATAAACGGATTGGCTGAAATATCGTTTGACCACACCGGATCCAAGCATATACATATTATGTATAATAATCAATAACAGTAAAAATAAATTTTACAATCTGCACTATTTCAAAAATTGCACAACTCAAGATTGGTGAAGATCACAAAATTCACATACGACACAATAATGGTACTTCATAATATTTTAATAAATGATTACCTAACTGATCCAAAGTAAAACAAACACTATTTATTAAATTTTAATTATTTAATAAATATTTAATTTAATTAAATAAAACACAACAAATAAATAATCTTGAGACCGACAACCGAGCGAACATAATAATTTCGCGTCTTAATCAAAACTGATTTTAATTTGGTTGGTTTGTATTTTTACGGTTTGTTTTCTAGTCTTTGAATTTTTTTATTTTTATTTATTTACCTTTGCCGAGAGAAGAGTATATATTATGTCTAAGTATAGTATACGATTAAGTGTTTACTAAAGATATACATACAATAAAATAATTAAACCAATTGTTATAAAAAAAATCGTCTTGTTTACGAGTAGCATGGAAAATTTGAGATAAAATCCCCGTCGCCTGTTTAAGTGGTCTTAAAAAGTGCTAATTTTTTCGTAACGATCATATAAATTTGAATGAAGTTCAATATCTCAAATACAACTT
The DNA here is from genome assembly GCA_951394425.1 of Tipula unca. Lineage (NCBI taxonomy): Eukaryota > Metazoa > Arthropoda > Insecta > Diptera > Tipulidae > Tipula > Tipula unca. The sequence goes on from OX596381.1 coordinate 193,890,231, forward strand.
ATAAACTAAAGGGAAATAAGCCACCACAAAACAAGTCCTTTCTAATTCTAGTATAGCCTACGCGACGACGAGACCTTTAGATCTTTTGTGGAACGCTAATTATTACTATATGTAATATTTTCCCCACCATTTAATAGCGAAAATCAATTTACCACAGGCGTGTATAATACCAACAAAAACCTAAGTCACAGTATAAGTTGTTATCTCAATCAAATACAAGTAAAAAATTCCAATTATACAACTTTCATTAAGATTGATATTTAATTATGTGCATTGAGAACAGGAAATTTCGCAATAAGCGCCGGGTCAAATTAAATTAATCAATGTAATTTATAAAATTATTTGGAATTTAATTCAATACAAAAAACCGGCAGAATTAGAATCTATGAAATTTACATAAACCAGCTCATACTCAAAAAATATATTTTGTGCGCGTAACGATTAAAAAGATTTTTAGTTTTTTCCAAAGAAAAACCTTAGATGATTAATGCCTTACATGATAATTAACAAAACTGTTTAGCAACAAATAATTTGTGATAATCATGATGAGAGAATGTGCGTCTTAATTTTAGTTAAGAGTAAAAGAGTTGAAAAAATTTGCGAAATAATTTCGTTTAGAACAAATAGACCGGTTTATTGATTGATACACACTTGTATTGCATATAACATATATCTGGTTTTAATTTGCGAATATTTATTGTGGCCTTATAATTTAGTAAATTGACATCGCGCGTCTTTAGTTCAGTGCGGCAGATATTTATATTATTATTTACAGTTTTTAAAGGCACACTGGCCCATCACTACGTCAACAAAATGCCTCCGCCGGTTTCGATCCTGAACTTGGTCTATATATTAACCTATAGGCAATCTAAAGAAGCCAAGTCGTTTTCACCCACCGTGAAGCAATCGTCGTCCTATACAACTATCTCTGCACCTACCATATGGTGGCTCTCTTTTCAGAGATAGCTGCACAATTTATTCTGGATCCGCACGCAAAACGTGACCGAGCCAGCGTACTCGGTATACTTCAATTTCACGGCACTTGATAGGTTTTTAAATTTTAACAGTTAGACGACACAAAGCACGGGAGAAGAGACCCCAATATAGTACTCAACACAAAATACCTTGTAATTTTACTCAAGCTAATAATGCCATTTTTTTCAATAATCTATTGTCTATATGCTTGAAGTGTGAGAATTATCGCGGTATAGCTCTCCTTTGCACAGCTTACAAGTTACTGTCATACATTGTATTGGATAGAATCACTCCTCTAGCGGAGGGCTTGGTTGGTGACTATCAAGGAGGATTTCGTCCGAATCGATCAGTCACCGATCAGGTCTTTTCGCTGCGGATGATTCTATCTAAATATTATGAGACATCCATCCCCGTACATCAGGTGTTCCTGGATTTCCGGCAGGCCTATGACTCGATCAATCGAGAGAGTTTATGGTCTGCCCTGGAATACCTAGGAATGCCAACAAAACTGGTACGACTATGTAGGATGACAGTGACGCAGTCTCAATGCTGTGTTAAAGTTGAGAACAGGCTATCGACAAGTTTTGTAGTTAACTCGGGTGTTCGGCAGGGAGATGCTCTGTCCCCGATACTCTTTAATCTCATGTTGGAGTACATCTTTCGTAAAACTGAAACACCGCAGCGTAACATCTTATATCGCCAGTCCAATCAGGTGCTTGCATATGCAGATGACATATGCGTGATTGGACTGAATAGCAACGGAGTGAAAGAAATACTTGATCCGCTTGTAGAGTTTTCAGCTTCAGTTGGACTTCAGATCAATGAGTCCAAAACGAAATACCTGATCTCTGGTTTTAGGGACAATGGCACACCAGATTTTAGTAGTGGCCACCACACGTTTGAGGGAGTGAGGAGGTTCAAATATTTGGGTTCTCTTATCACTCACGATAATAGTGTGGGTGAGGATATTAAAGTGCGGCTGGCAGCTGGCAGCCGTTCTTTGTATCCTCTAAGGCCACTGCTAAAATCTAAACACTTATCAAGTGCCGTGAAGCTGAAGCTTTACAAAGCGTTGATCAGGCCCGTTGTTATGTTTGGATGTGAAAGTTGGGCGCTGACGGATGAATACGAGAGATGGCTCCTAACATTTGAGAGAAGAGTCATGCGTGTGATCTACGGCCCAAAACGCGAAATAGATGGTACCTACCGAGCTCTGTACAATATCGAGATCAGAGATCTGATGAAGATCCCCGATATTGTACATGGAATAAGATCTCAGCGAGTACGCTGGCTCGGTCACGTTCTGCGTGCTGATCCGGAACGAATTGTGCAGCGATCACTGAAAGGAGAGCCACCATATGGTAGGCGCAGAGGTCGTTGCCGGCGACGATGGCTCCACGATGTAGAGAACGACTTGGCCTCTTCAGATTGTCTTAGGCAGTATGAAGACCATGCTCAGGATCGAAACCGTTGGAGCCAGGTTGTTGACTCAGTAAGGGGCCAGTAATGGCCTTTAATACTGTTTATTATTATTATTATTGTCTATATATGTACCTAACCAAGATTAGTATCTCATACCTCTAAATCGAAGCATACCTTGTCGTAAGATAATAACAAAAATAAATTGAAAAATGTACGCAGGCGTAACTTGAATTTTGTGTAAATTAGAATATTTTTCACAAAATTAATTAGTTTTTAATTGCAAATTGTATGAAAATCAGTTACTTTCGAAAAATCAATAAAATGATGCAAATTATAATTGATCTAACGGCTTTGATGGCGATAAGAGTAACAACGCTGATACAAGAGGGGAAAAGGTCACATTTTGTAGCGAGGTTAATTGTTCTGTACGTAACGTTTGGTTAGCATAGTAATTGGCTTCTCAACAACCAACAGACAACCAAATCCATTCAAAATGATATAATATTCGTAATCGCCTCGAAACACAGCCATATGTTCCATTTTGCTGCCTAGACATCGTGCAGCGAAACTTAAATTTTGCCAAAATCATAGGAGTTGGCAATTGCGACATTGGGTCGTACTCCTCACGGATGAATCGCGATTTGGTTTAATCAGGTCTAAAGGCGCGAGTTTATCTTAATGCCGGATAATCCTAGGCCTCATAATGCTAGCGTCTCTAAGAAATTCATTAGAAATGTAAAGATTGTGGGAATGAACTGGCCAACGAATGGACCAGACCTAAATCCCATCGAGCAATTGTTGGACCTTCTGAAAAGACGGATTCGTGCGTTGGAAAACCCTCCATTAACCAGACCTGTGATGGGTAATACTGTTAACCTTGAATGGAGTAAAATAACCCAAATATCTCTCAAAAAGCTGAAACGGAGCTTGAACCGGTCGTGTTTCCAGTGTAATAGTAGGCTCAGGCGAGGCGATACAAGATATTGAATCCGGTTCTTTTGCGGTTCTACAGAAAATACAAAAATAAATGTTTAAACATACTATACCTATCTGGTTCTACTTTAAAGTAAAGTTTGCTAGGTTTTGCAGTTGTGGGATAGAAACCTAGTTTTAGACACATTTGAACAATACAGTAGAGCAAAATATGGCATATTAGTTTTGATAAAGTTAATCTACAAAAAAAGTTATAAGCCTAACAGTAAGTATTTCTTTTTCTTTTTTGAGTTGCATATTTGTGCACTCTCTCAAGCGTGCAATGACCACTACTAAAATCTGGTGTGCCATTGTCCCTATAACCAGAGATCATGTATTTTGTTTTGAAATCATTGATCTAGATCCAACAGAAACTGAAAAATGATCATTTCTGTATTCATCGATCAATTAACAAATCCACACCCAACGAATATATCAAAGCACATACAGTTTAATTTAAGTGGTTGCAATCGAGTCAAATTAAGGCTAATTTCTGGTTCGATGCACACGGTGTTCCAGAAATTTTAAACAATGGTTACGTTCAAATACACGATAAGATTAGCTATGAGAATAATATTTAAATGAGTGGGTGCAAAAAATGAAGCCCGTTCTATCACCCTTGACATTGGTAACGCATCTGCTTGAGGTATTGCACTCCAGATATAAAGCTGAGTTCATTATTATTTAAATTGAAGCTGGGCAATATGTAGTTAGAAACAATTCATTCTTTATAATACTCTGCTTTATTTGAGGAAATATTTATTGGTGTTAAATTTTAACCGTAAATAAGTTTATCCCTAACCTACACTTTAAGTTCAAGAATACTAAATACTAAACTAAGTTGAAAATACTAATTTGTAAATAGATAAATCTGAATATCTGTTGTCCATCAAATTCAAAAGCCTCTTTAGCTCAGTGGCAGAGCACTGGTCTTGTAAACCAGGGGTCGTGAGTTCAATCCTCACAGGAGGCAAATAATTTAAATAATTATTTATTTTAAATATTATTTTGGAAATGATTATACGTAACAATATCCAATTCACAATTAATGGTCAACTTTAACAGCTTTTAAATATGTAATTGCTTCATGACGATTTACGCCTAAATGCAGACTTCTTAATTAAACTTAAAGATCATGTGTAAATTCAATTTTATTAGTTTAAATACGACAAAAAAAATACAAATCAAAATTCATGGAATGAAAGCAAAACCTTTACTCAGTTGGTAAATAGTGATCGGGATCAACACTTGTAAATACATGGCCTTCTTGAAACAAGCATTCCAAAATGTTTCTGAAAAATATAAATAGAATCGATTGATTACACTTATGAGACGTCCCAAAAATTGAATTAGAAAAAACATACTGTAATTCTTGGGGTGAAATGTGCGGGAATTTTTGTCGAAGAGCTTGTCGAGAAATGCCATCTGGCTGGTCGAATGCCTTAATCGCTTGGTATATAATTAAATTTTTACCACTCAAACCATAATTTGATAACTGAGCAGAATTTTTTGATGTGTTTAGGCCAAAATTAGGCACTGCCTCGGCGGCTTCTTCTGATTTCTATAAAGAAGCACACAAATTACACATATTGCGAAATACGCGGTTAGTTGGGATACAAACCTTAAAGAAAGATTCGGTTTTATATCTACAATATAACACCTCCAGTAAATGAGTAACTAATTCTTTGGGTGATTCAACCTGAAGTATCTTATAGATCATCATTACTCGGGTATCGCCTTGTTGGCGTACCGAACCAAAAATTCTTGCATAATTATTTAACGCAATATTTGGTGTGTTAACGGACTCGCCATCATCGATCCACAAATGTGCATCAATGCGGCCAGTATGATCTTCACACAAATATGTTATTTTGGTCGATAAAAACTCTATATTTCGAATAATTCCAACTATAGAGACAAAACCGTAGGTTTTACCCCACATTTTAACCCCATCGTCTTCCGATTTTTGGATTTGTTTGATAAACAACGAAATAACTCCTTCCGATTTCTTTTCCGCTTTAGCACCCGGCGTTTGCGTTGAATCGAATTGTCCACCACCAACTTGAATTAAATAGATAATTATATGATATGCGTATTAAACAACATTTTAGCGTATTACTTACAACTCTCATTCATTTTAATGCAATTGTTGTATTATTTTAAGCACAATAAGAACTTTACTACGAAATGAACATGAACAAACGAGTTTAACTATTTTGACAACACGAAGAGCGGGAATAAATTTAGTATTGCCATAGTATGCGAGAAACTGTGATAAAATTGGATAATAAAACTGTGCTAATATTTTTTAAAAATCTTTTATTTTGATTTTTCCAAAATATTTATATACATATAAGTAAAAAATAATATATAATTTACAAACTAATAAACAAATCCGTAATTAGCAATTTGATCTACTGTTTTGTTGATTTGTTACGCTTTAAATCTTAAATTAAAAGTTGCGGTTGTCGCTCGACTCGAATATTATTATGGTGATTGTTAGATGTAAGTACAGAAACACTTTTAGAAGAAAACAAAATTTAAATTAATTAGTTAGTTGGACAGATAGATTAGTACTTAGTTAGAGAGAAAATGAACGACTTTATTACGAAAAGGTAGGCACAAATAAATTTTATCTTCTGGACGAGCTTCTATAATGACTGCCGATTGTAAATGAAGACGATGTTGATGGTGTTGGAGATGTCGCTCTTTGTGCTGGTGGTTGCTGCTTAGACGGTGATGGTTGCTGTACTAGTTGTTGTGGAATTTTATTTTTAACAAATGTCCGATTAAATATACTATTTGATAGGGCAACCGTAGGTGAGAACAGTTTAAGTGGCATTTCACCACAGCCCATGACTGGAGTAGCCTCATTTCCACTTAAAATGAATAATGGAAATAGAATTGAAAATACACAGCCACTGACGATGTACGAATTTGGGATTTGGGTTACAACGGCCAATGGTAAACCAAATCCAAGAAAATAAGGCCAATTATTTTCGATATGAGTTAGTCTACGATGCAGCTCCCATCCCATATTGAACCATTTATATTCGAATGAATACAATGAGTAGAGTAGGCACATGTGCACAAAACAAAGTATGCCACCTAAATATTGTATTGGAAGTAGATTAACAACCATACTCTGGAAATAAAACAGATTTTTAATTTATAAAATATAGGCTAATTTGACAACTTACCTGCACTAAAAATAAAGCCTGTACTAATAAATTAAATAAAAAATCTGCTATTAATTTGCTTATACTGGGTATAAGTTGCGGCCGACCCTGCCGAAATTTATACGCCGAATCAGCAATGTCCTAAAACAACAACAACAAATATGGCATTTAAATTAGAACAAAAATCTAACCTTAATTCAGTTCATTGCACTTTGCTTACCTGAAACCACAAACTATTAACAACTTTGCTCAGCACAAACAGCGGTAGGACCCAAATCATTCCAAATAGTAGCGATAGCGCTGGCTGTACCCAACTCCATACGGTCATGCTAAAGCCATCATTCTGGCCAAAGAGCGCGGTTAATAAAAATCTCAATCCGGGTAGTACAACATAGTCAAAAATCATGATACTAAACCAAAATACCCCGCCATTCAAGGCACAACATTGTAGAACTCGTTTTAGAACTTTGGACTCTCTAAAATCAAAACAATAAAACATTTTATATAGTATCTGTTCCTCACTACACACTCCATTTTCAACACAAATACACATACTCTTCTTGACGTTTCGAAGTCGATTTATCTTTATTTTGTGTGTTTTTGTTCATACTAATTCCAGATGGACTGATGGATTTTGTATCTTTTGTCGTCAGTTTTTTATTTATTTCCTTATCCAAATAGAAAACAACTGTTGTTCCTTTAATGCTATCAAATAGTCCGTGTAACATAGACGAAAATATACTCTAAAAATAAACCCCCAAAGCATACATTATTAAAAGCCTCACAATGATAAAAATGTTTTTCGACTTACGCTTATATTTTCCATTTTTGTGAATCTGCTATTGCTTTATTCGTTTTATTATAAAACATTAATTATTGTATATTTAAATTAAATAATAAAATTAATTAATATTTATAAATGACGTGTTTTTAAATATTTCAGCACAGCTGATTTTTATTATTTTACTTTTTTGTATTAACGTACTGTCATTTATAAAATCATTTGGATGCAACCAATGTTTACTAATCAGTAATCACTGTATGAAAATTTGGATTGAAATTTGTGAAATGTGAGTGCATACTCTACTTATTAGTACATGCATTGATACATTGATACACATATACACATTTTTGAAGAAATACATTTAACTTGTTGGGCTTATTGTATGACTTTTATCAAGCTAAAACCTATATCATATTATATTTTATCAAGCTAAAACCTATATCACATTGGTTTTATTTAATTGGATGTAATCGACTTCAGCATTGAGTTCTATTTTACTTTAAGGAACGCATTCGCTGTATAGTGCGCTTTTCAGTATATAATTATACCAATTGAACACAAAATTCCAATTTGTTGTGGATAATTAGAGGTAGTATGTAACCTAAGCATTGCGAGTTTAGCCGTGATATAAACGCAGATTACATATTTCATAATATTACATATTTCATAATATCAACAATAAATTAATTTATTGAATAAATTATATATGTACATACTTAAGATTTCATTTGGTCATTAAAATTAATTTATGCAATTCTCAATAAAACATGCAATATACTAACGAAATACATTTTAACAATCAACTCAACCAAAATCAAAAATGTTGCGCATTGAATCGTGCATGTAACCAAAAAGGGTACTGTCAATTTTTTAGATATATTATGTCAATAAGCAAAAATAATAAACTTTTCTTGTTATTTTGTACAAAAAAAGTTTAACATATTTATAACTTAAAACACTATGGTTATTTATGGTGTATACATTGTTAGTAAATCGGGTGGCTTGATATTTAATCTAGATCATAATGTACCGAAAATAGAAAATGAGAAAACATTTAATTATCCGATCGATATAGCGCTAGATTATGATCCGAAAAAAGTTTCTGTGGCTTTCGGACAAAAGGATGGAATTGCTGGTATGGTGGCAAATTGTTAATCTAACTAAATCTTGATTATTATAATTTTGATGTGTAATTTATTATAGTTAATCATGTGCTGACAGCATTGAATGGTTTACAAGTGAATGGGGCGTTTCTCGAAGATGGTCGCGAAGCGAAACAAATAATAGAAAATTCAGAAAATTTTCCACTACAACTACGATTTACACGCCCCAAAATGACCACAAATGAAAAGATCTTTTTAGCTAGTATGTTTTACCCACTATTTGCGATCGCTAGTCAATTGAGTCCAGAACCAAGAAGTTCCGGAATTGAAGTACTTGAGGCCGACACTTTTAAACTTCATTGCTTTCAAACACTAACTGGTGTTAAATTTATGGTGGTCTCGGAAACTACTCAGACCGGAATGGATGTATTGCTAAAGAAAATTTATGAGCTGTATGCAGATTATGTGCTAAAAAATCCATTCTACTCCCTTGAAATGCCGATTCGGTGTGAATTATTCGATGTTAATTTACAGCTGCTGTTAGATCAAATCGAAAAAACTGGTATCGCAAATATATAAATCGTAATTATTTATTAAAATTTGGTTTTATTTAAATGTTCATCTGTTAAATTTCCAATCTGAACCATTTTTTCGTATCACACTGTAAACCACGGTACGTAGCCAAATTCAAAACAAATCTGTCCGAAAGCATAACAAAAAATTGTACTAAACTTTGTACTTCTCTATTGAATGGAAATAGAAATAAAAAACAAATTAAAAATTTAGTAGCAAAGTTGAAAGATGATGGTGATGGAGCAGTACAGTAGACAAAACAGTGTATTGTAATTGTGTAAATGAAAAAATGAAAATAAATAATAAAAATGTCAAAACATTAGTAAATTATTTAGTGGATTACATATCAAATGTTATTATATTTTTATTATAAATCAAATATATTATTGTTAATTGTGTGTAAATGAATATATAAAATAAAGTGTTTTTCGTTTCTAAACATATAACCTTGGTTGTGCATCTCAAAAAAAAAATAATAATAATTTTACAAAAGTAACAAAAATAATATGTACTTATTAAATTCAATTAAAATTATTAATTAATTGTTAAGTGATCTATGATGATAAAGTTAAAAATAAAGAATATAAATATATTTATCTATGTAGTGTTTTATTAGTTAAATAATTATTTAAATGGTGTGTGTTGTGTTATGTTTTCTATGGTAGTAGTCGTGTGTAAAAATTATAAGTGAAAATCGACAAAATTTGGTGTATTTTAGATGTTTTTATTCGAATGTTTCGTTCGATTATAATGTGGAATAATTATTCATGTCATAAAAAACATGAATATAATTGTGTTTTTATCAATAATTTATTAAAATTAATTTTAATATTCGTATCAGTAAAATTGGTGGGTGGTATTTTGACAACAACATCATCGAACAACAACAATGGACCACAGCAACCGTGTGATAAGACGCGTAGGGTATTCACTGAATCCTATGGCGAAATTAGTGATGGTCCAGCCGGATCGAATTATACACAGGTTGATAAAATTTCCAGTTTATTTTATTAAATTTTTATGAGTTCTCTATTTATACACAATATAGTTATAAACAATATTCTAATAATAGAATTTGTAACAAATCTAACATGTACACAAAATGTAGGAGGTATCATCATCATCGTAATAATGAAATTGGTTTTATTTTTACATCTCACACAAAACTAAATACCTCAAGTGATAATTATTCTGTTTGTTTTGTGAGTTAACTAATTTTGTGTGTGCGCTAATATTTTCATTAAAATTCACATTTGTCGTTTTTATTAGCAAGTTTCTAAAAAATATTTCGATGAGAAATATTTTATATTTACACCTCATACTAGGTCGTCTTAATGTTTGGTTTTGTATATGGAGCAAATGTTTATTTGAGATAGTATGTAATGCGAAATTAATGATGGCTTAAGCAATATTATTGATCATGTTCTACTTGTAGACCTTGGCTTTATAGCGTAAACTTCTGTTTACTATTTCTAAATCGTATTGAAACTTTGATCCCTAGCGCATGACGTCCGTTTTATACGTGTGATAAATAAAGATTAAATATGTTGCTAATATGTAAATTTACGAAGGTACACGTGCTAAAGTAAATTATGCTGTAAGCTTACTTAGATTATTTAAATCTGTAAAGCAGACATTCAATTTGCTACGGTTTCAAGGTAGAGTGAGGTCTGTGGAGCGAATTAAGTAAATCAAATTTCACGCAATGATTTTAATAGTCAATACTTATATTATAATCTAAATTGGAAATTTTCATTTCCAAAATCTCGAAATTCCTAAATTACCCAATTTGTAAATTAATTTGTTCTTATATTTTAATATTCTTAACAAATCAAAATGTTAAAATGTCGATACTTATAAATCGGAGTATATTCAAATTCTGAAAATCGGATATGCTTCGTCTTAAATGTTTAGAGTAGTCCAAACCCCTAAAACTATCTTAATCCATTTATAAGTAAGTAATTCAATTTTAAAAATTCCTAGACTATTAAAATCCTTATTTTGGTTTTATTTATCTAGTGGTAGAAAAGTAAATAAAACACTTGGTTTAGAAGTTGGAATTTTAGGTTTGATACCAAGATGTTCCATCCAAATTTGGTTGTTAGAATTCAGTTTTGGTGAATTTAGGTTTAGGAGGCATTTTACATAAATTGTTATGATTCCAGATGCCTAGTAAAAGCTCATTGGAGATGGTCAGGTTTGATTTATTTGTTGTAATTCAAAAAGATAAGAAGTACCAACTCCATTGTGTTTTGCATCAATAAGTAGTAAACACTAATTAATTAGCAGATTTCTAGAACCAAGCAAAATATCAGAAGAAAATAACTCCAGAACTGGATTAGGTTGTTATATTATGTTCATTCTGTTGTGTGATGATATTAATATTCGACAACCAATATAATGAAGAAACCAAAGGAAGATACGATTTTCTAATCAAATTGATAGCTTATTCATTATATTGTCAATGTTAACAACAGTTCATGCAGGATTATATACGGAAGGCTAAGTGACTTCAAATTTGACACATATGAATAAATTAATTTTTTTCTTAATTAATGATCTTTTAATTTAAATTTATTTTGATTTTATAAAATTTTATAATTTTGGCTACTAACAAATTTTAGATACATATGTATGTATACTAAATAGATTTGCAGATGACTTGTAAAATACATTTTTATCATTCATTTTCGAAAGTCAGTTGAAAAGTAAAAACTCTGTTGAACGTATTGGGAAATATTTTTTTGTTCTCTGATGGTACTTAAATCTTCCAAAATTATAAATGCAAGAATGTGAAGGAATTCGAAAATTTTAAATTTTAATTTATTTTACTCAAATTTTTGTAATTAATTAAACCATTATTTAAAACAAACTCAAAATTTAACATCCTCGAACCTGAAAACATTGATGCAAAATTCGTTTGTCAATTTCTGTGGTCACGATAGTAGTTAGATCAATTTATCAGGTGAAATGCAACTTTTATCAGTTAAATTTCCACAAAAAAACTGGTTAATATGATATTTAAACAGAAATGTTAATAATACACTTTTGTGATGTCATTATTTTTATGTGTGGATAATAAATTTAATCAATGCTACAGATAAACCGCATCGATAGACCGCTAAATAAAATCATAATGGAATTTCCTTCCTCAAATTTATTTGGTGTTGTATCACATATGAATATATTATCTGTATTTTATGTATATTTACATATTACATTTGACGCCATTCGAAAAAATCATCACAAGCAATACAAAAGTGGTGCTGCCATAACAACTCCATTCGTCACTGAAATTATAAACAACACAAAAAATCAGCAATTAGTTAATCTTTTGTCTGATGGTTATAGTCGTATAGCATGACAGAATTTAAAAAAAAAATGTGAAAAGTATGTATAGATACAGGTAAGCCTAAATTTACGTTACCTCTTATAAAAACTGGATTTAATATGTTAATTAGAATTATAATCAGGTGCTAATATTTAGAAAAATTAACATTTCAATTGAAGAAAGAGAGAGAGAATTTCTGAATTTAACTAATTTTAAATTTTTTACAAGTATTTTATGATAAGTTAATCAGTTTGAGTTGGAAGAAATTCCAAAGGAATATGGATTATAAAAATAGAAAACATGACATAAAAGAATATATAATTATAATATAGTATAGTAGAATTTCCATATTTTTAACATCATGGTTTACGTTACTATTTATATAACGTAGAGTTTCATCCCTTACGTAAACCGAAAGATACCTGTAATGTGTGCGCAACTCCCGCAAAATTAGTTCGTCACGGGTTGGTGATTTATTTCGTATTTTAAATGTTTTTTTTTTACAAATGGCTTAACTATGCGTATTTGTAACATGATTCATTCGAATACATTTATCTTAGTCACTCGATTGTAACAAACACTAGTTTTAGTGCAGGGACAATTTTCGGCTGAACACATCGCTTGCACATTTATCAATAATTTTGTGTTTAATACACTAATTGGACTTTAAAATGATATATGTAAATAAATAAGTAAAAATTATGGGTTATAAACTTATAAATATTAAGTAAGTAAGTGTATTAATGGTTTAATTTATAGTTTTATGTGTTTTGTATATAACTATGTACTTAAGTATTATAAATTATTGATCAACTATGAATTTTAATAGCTTTACATACATATATTGCACTTTGCGCGCGTAATTCTTCGTATTTCGTACTAAAAAGTACAATCAATTTGAAATCAATTAAATTCTAGTGTACATATGTATGTATGTAGGTGTATACTCCAAAGTTGTGCTTCCTTCGTAATTGGTACTATCTAGTATATCGATAAATGAATGCTAATTAATATTTCCAAATCCAAATACACAATTCATCGTCGTTTATCAATTGATAATCACATTAAAAAAAATACATATGAATTTATCACATGACACTAATTGAATATTTTATTAGCTTCCACATCAATATTTTGAATTTTTGGATAATTTGTTTCACGCTACAGAGTCACATTTTGCTCACAAGCAACTAAATTTCAATTGTAGACATTTAACATTTTTGTCATTTATATATGTATGCATACATGTGTGTATGTAGGTACCGATTTAAAATGAATTACTCATAGTTTTAGATGTGAATCACATTTAATATGCTAAATTTGTATTTTGTATATCGGTTTCAATGAATATATTTTGAAAATTGTTCTTGTTCAATTGTATCATGTGAAGGTTTAACTATATACTAGTTAAGAAAAGTATGGACACCTGTTCGTTGGAACTGTAATACTAAGTAACCATATTTGTTCCAAATTCCTTTTGAATTGAAAATTATGTGTCGAAGGCTTATTTTGGTTTTTTCTGCGGCTTTTGTTCTTTCTAAGGAGCTAGTTCAAAAATTTGTCAAACGGTTTTGTTTGTTTTACTAAAATGTATTAAGTTTATACTTAACATCTGAAATTGTTCTTCAGCGAATATTATAAATTTTATCATTTCAGAATTTGGGCTCGTAATTTCAATTTAACTGATAAAAATCTGATTTTCTGTTAAGAATTTAGGATTTGAGATATGACGAATTGAGTTTAAAATGTTGACTGATTGGAAAAGTTAGAATTAGGAATTGGGAAAACTTTGTAATTGATATTAGTAATTAATAATTTAAAAATTACAAATCAAAGAAGCTAATTTAAAAAATCATTCTAGGCAATTATTGTAAGATTGCGTGTTCCTACTAGGGCGGTAATTGTAATTCATTCGTTTGCCTCAGTTTGACTCTTGGTACTCACAATAGTAAGTAGCACCGTGAAAACCCATTCGTCTTAGAAGTAAGGAAAAACCAAACCTCTTCCGAAATAATTTTCAAGATATTTTAAAGTTAAGAAGAGTATTAAGTCGAAATTCTATTATGACTGCACCAAATTAATTTCAGTTTTGGCACTGACCAACATCAACTTTAGATGAGCAATTCACGTTTAAATAATGCTATGAACTAGATTGGCTTCGGTTTCTGATTTCTTTATATATATTCAAATTTTTGTAAAAATTTTACTAACAAAAAGACGCATGACTCTTTTCTTAAATGTAGGAGGAGGCCTCTCTCATACTCATCCGTCAGCGCCCAACTTTCACATCCAAACATAACAATCGGCCTGATCAAGGGTTTGTAAAGCTTCAGCTTCACGGCACTTGATAGGCGTTTAGATTTTAGCAGTGGCCTTAGAATATAGAAAGCACGACTGCCTGCTGCCAGCCGCACTTTAATATCCTCACCCACACTGTTATCGTGAGTGATAAGAGAGCCCAAATATTTAAATCTCCTCACTCCCTCAAACGTGTAATGGTCACTAAAATCTGGTATGCCATTGTCCCTATAACCATAGATCATGTATTGCGTTTTGGACTCATCGATCTGGAGTCCAACAGAAGCTGAAAACTCTCCAAGAGAATCATGTTTCCTTCACTCCGTTGCTATTCAGTCCAATCACGGATCTGCCATCTGCATATGCAAGCACCTGATTGGACTGGCGATATAAGATGTTGCGCTGAGGTGTTTCAGTTTTACGAAAGATGTACTCCAACATGAGATTAAAGAGTATCGGGGACAGAGCATCTTCCTGCCGAACTAACTGCAATATTTCTTGATATCCCGTTATCAACTTTAACACAGCATTGAGACTGTGTCACTGTGATTCTACACAATCGTACCAATTTTGTTGGCATTTCTAGGTATTCCAGCGCAGACCACAAACTCTCGAATGATCGAGTCATAGGCCTGCCGGAAATCCAGGAACACCTGATGTACGAGGATGGAAGTCTCATAAAATTTAATCCGCAGCGAAAAAACCTGGTGACTGATCGATTCGGACGAAATCCACCTTGATAGTCACTAACCAGGTCCTTCGCTAGAGGGGTGATTGTATCCAATATAATGTAGGACAGTAAGACAGTAACTTGTATATGCTGTGCAAAGGAGAGCTAGACTGCGATAATTTTCATACTTCAAGCGGTCTCCCGTCAACACGAGCTCGCCCTTTTGAAATTAACACGTGGTCAATTTGGTTGCGGGAAATTTTGCGAGGATGTGTCCATGTTTCCAAATGTATCTGGTTTTGAGGGGAAAATATGCTTGCTACTCTAAGATTGTGAGCAATTGCAAAGTACATCATTCTCTCACCATTACTTATCTGTCACAGTTTTATGTCGGGCGTACGGACCTATGTTTTCACACGAGTCGGTTTGATTTCTGCCAGCTCTAGCATTAAAGTCCCCAATTACCATTCTAACATCGCGTTCGGATATAGACCATCAGATCGTCCAAGTCATAGTAAATTGAGTTTTTATCTTTTTAATTTTTTTTAATCAGTTTATTTTTTAGCTTTATAAGTAACTAATAATTTTATTTGGTAATCGAAACTGAAAGTAATAAATAAAAGTAAAATAACAAATATTTTCAGTTTTCCGTATAAATGACAAATACTACAAACTAAATTCAAGAAAAATTTTCGGTTCCAATAAATAGGTACAGTTAACAAATTCTCAATTAATAATTAATGATCGCGGGCCACATTATTTATACCACCACTGGATTAGAGAGTCTAGACTGTATATATTGCTATGTTTGAAGTGTTTGTATATATTACGTGATTACGTCCACTTCTTGAATGATAGATGTGCGATCTGCTGAATATTTTTAAATGTGTTGACATAAAATTTAACCACTGAAGTTAACCGGTTTTTAGTGGGTGAATAGAAGGAATATTTGAAGTCAGTAGCTCATTAAGCTGAAGTCAACCTGACTATATTTTTACAATTAATACACGTTCTAGTAATGGATAGTAATAAGTACTATATAATACCCAGATCTCACATTCACATTATATAAATTTAAAAACTAAATACTGGAACGACGAATTATATGACACCTGCTTTTGCCAGCAATCAACCAATATCCAATAATTGAGAATAATAGTTTAGTCTTCTTCAATAAACCGAATTCAAAGTTAATAAAACACTAACATTCTCTATAAAGGCCTTAAATTACCTAGAGAAATAAAAAAGTTTAAATCCACCTAAAAAGTCAATACTTACTTACATATATGTATGTACATAAGGTACATATCTACTTACGTGTAGATAGGACCGGTTTGTTCCGATTTTAACTTGATTTTTATATTAATACTTTTCTTTCAAAATATTTGCATATTTTTACATTATTATTATCACGTTTTCTGTTATTCTTAAAATTATCTAAAAGCAGCGCGCCACATTATAAATATGTAGATTGCCATGTTACTTACAATTACAAATTAAAATACTAGGTGTTTTGGAGCTAAACATAATCATTTAACAAAAAAAATTAAGCATTCACAAATGTTTAGAAGTTAATAAATCGGCAATCCTGAATTACTGTACTGTGTAGTTTCTCTTCTATGTTCTAGTTTAATAAGTGTTTAAAATATGTTGAACAGAAAATCGACAGGGTTTAGTCAGTGAGGAAACTTTTTTCATATTATGCATCTAAATGTTTGACAAATCCAACCAAATCTTATCTAACATAAATTAAGTATTATTTTTTTGATTTCTTTGGATGTAACATGTAACTAAATAGAGTGCAGGTGAAGAAATCACGTAAAAATACGAATTGCATACTTGAAATCGTGCATAGCAATTCGGGGACAATGAAGGATAAATAATATTCAAACCGCTTATTTCCAATTTAAGCATATTTAGTACCAGCATCAGAGTTGGGTTCTCTGAACTAATTTCTAATTTGTTTGATTTGGTTTTGGATAAAATTTCGTATTGTTAACGGAGAAACCCTATTCACTACAAAGATTATAATTTGTAAAATTTGTTTGTTGGAAAATTTATTCCGAAGCTATGATAACTTTGAGGCCACAACATAAACATTAAATTAGCGAACGTTCTCAGTCGCTGGTAGTTTTGTCATTACTTAGTAGATGCGTTATTTTTTAAAAATATTTATGTCTTAAGCATAATTAAAAGTAATTCTCATAGACGCACTCCAATGTGGTAGATTTTTAAATGAATGGTGCAGAGTATGATGATGATAAGGTTTTTTATATTAAATCAATTATTTATGAATTTAAATGAATGTATAGAGAATTAATTTTTAATCGTTAAGTCAGTTAACACGGCATTTTAGAAAATTACTATTCGAAAACCGGTTATTAGACAAGATTTTCCAAAGCTCATTCTATGGATAAAGAAAATATGTTGACTTGACTAAGTTTTACATTGCTTAGGCAAACTTAAATTAAATATAAGTAATTCGTTATTTTTTTTTAAATTAAACGAAACATTATTAAAGAGCCAAGTATGTAGGGATGTATAAAAATAATATAACCATTCACATCACTTGCAATGGATTCCACCATGTTCCACAAATTATTCAAGATTTGGATGTCGTATCTTTAATCAAACCCAAGTTTCTGTAAAAGTGTATTCAATGATTTCCAATTAATAAGTTTTCAGAGTTAATTTGGTATTGGTGCGTATTCGACCACTCATTACACTACATTACGTAAAATTAGAATTTTCTAAGATTGAGTGATTAAGTAATTCTATAAAAATGTCTTAGAAAAATCCAAGTTAACCAAAACTTGATACTTTCAATGCACGAAAATCACTATTTAGCGCACTGCACTATAGTTCAGTATTTTGGAATTGGTGAAGCTCCAAAGGTTTCGATGCTGAGTACTCCAACATGGGATTAAAGGGTATCGGAGCATCTTCCTGCCGAACACCCAAGTTAATTGCAAAAATTCTCGATAGCCTGTTCTCAACTTTAATACTTACAGTATTGAGATTGCGTCACTATCATTCTATACAATCGTATCAATTTTGTTGACATTCCTAGGTGTCCCAGGGCATACTACGAACTCTCGATTGATCTAGTCATGGGGCTGCCGGAAATCCAAGAACACCTGATGTACGGGATAGATGTCCCATAAAATTTAGATAGAATTATCCGCAGCGAAAAGAACTGATCAAAGACTGATCGATTCGGACGAAATACTCCTTGTAGTCACCAACCACGCCTTCCGCTAGAGGTGTGACAATCCAAAATAATGTAGGACACTTCAACCGGTCTTCCTTCTTGAAGATGGGGCATATCGCGGTCATTTACCACTCATCAAACATAACTTTGGTTTGCCATACTAATCAAATAAGGTCGAAAAGACAGATCCACAAAGTATTCCCTCCGAATATCAAGAACTCCGAATTAATGCAATATACCCCAGGTGAGAGGTTTCGTTTTATTCTCTGCATCGCCTTAGTGAATTTCTGGGATGGATCCTCAGTCCAAATTGCCGCGGTTTGTATCCACTCCATGCGCCGAGTACTGCGTCGATGTTGACTGAGGTTTCCATCCCTGTCCTGAATGACGGTTGATGAAGTCCTGAAAGTATGGTGTAATCCAGTAATTCCTTTAAAAAAAATTACGCGAACTGCGTTCATTGCTGAGTTGTTGTACTATCAGAACCTCGGCCTTCTACCATTCTCGTTCTTCCGTATACAAATCCGATTAGCTGCCCGACTGTGAAACATTCTTGCACTTCAATATGGGCTATATTTTGTTTCTCGACTGCAAGACGACATTCGTCATCAAACCAAGCGTTCTTGGGTCTGACTTTCACTAGACTTAAAGACTATTGAGCAGCACTGACAACCGAAGTTTTCAGTATCTCCCAGACAGAGTTCACATAGTCAGACTGGTAATTAGCTTCCTCAATGGTGTCGCTGACAAGAACCTGAAATCGTTTCTTTTGAGTGTCAGTTATCAGACCTTCACAATCGAAATATCCCATTCAGTTGTGCTCCCAGGCTTGTAAGAAAACTTCCATCATAGCTTTGCAGCGACCAAATGATGATCGCTGCCTGCGTATTTGGTTGCTGACCGATAAGTTCTCACATCCTGCACACTCCGACTTCGCCTTTTTGAAATTAACATGTGCTCAATTTAGCTGCGGGAAATTTTGCGAGGATGGATCCATGTTTCTAATTTGTTTGTGTGGGAAGAATGTGATTACTACTCTAAGGTTGAGAGCAATTGCAAAGTATATCATTCTCTCACTACTATTGACTGAAATCCAAAACAGCCTTCCTTACGTGCGGCCTATGAAGAAATCCAGCTTCAAAATTTCCGAGGTCATCTCCACTGTAGAGCAACGTATAGCCCTCGTCTCCGAGTACTTGAGCGGAGGTCCGGTGTTATTTTGGTGGTATTGGTTTGTCCTTTTGTTGATATTATAGACATATTGTTTTTTTACGAATACGGGTAATTAGCCCAGCGATCTAACCGTTTAGTCGCCTCCTATGACAAGCAAAGGATACTGTGCTAGTATTCTAGCAAAATATGTTCGTGAAATTTAGATTTACGAAACATGTAAGTGCCCCCGACCACAGGGGCCAATTTAGTTATTATTAATAGTTTATTATTAATCAAAGTGACTTAGAACTAATTTTTCCCAGATGAATTTTGCATAGTGATTTGCATTTAAAACAATTTTATCATTATTTGGATTGAATATAGACCAATTTTTCCAAAATTTCCCGGAAATATGTATAAATGTACATGTTTTCAAAATGTTTTCATATTATCTACTTAACTGCAGTCTTCATCTTATAACTTACACAACCTCTAAGATTATTGAATATACACATATTATTATTGTAGATTACTATTAGACATTAAATTGCGTGTGAGTTTAATAACAAGCAACATTTTATATTCGTAATATACATACTTATGTATGTACATACTTAAACATCATTAAATGTAATTAGTAATTCAAGTCAAGTACTTGAACGTTTTATTACAGCGTTTTGTTGCTGTGTACATTAAAGGAACTTGTATTACCGCCAGTAATGTGTTAACAGATTTGCAATGTATTATATACGATCTGTCTCATTGGTTCTATATGGCCACATTATTAATAGTTAATAATCATAATTTTTATGTTGTTTTTTTATGATACGTTTATTTCATCGTGTGTCATGACTTGAAAGCATTACGATGAATTATTTTTTTTTAGTATATTAGGCGTGTATGTATTTGTTTGTGCATGCTAAATGAAAATATGTCATAAATATATGTTCATATATATATATACAGTCAAACTTCCATAATTCGAACTTCTATTATTCGAATTTCTCTATAATTCGTATTAATATTTTGACAAAAGCAAGAAACATTTTTTTTATTAGTAAATTTCTCTCCTTAAATCGAATTTCTATAAGTCGAATTTTTCTATAACTCGACACAAAACATAAAGGAAATGGTCAAAACTATTTTCTGTAATTCGAAATTTTCGCATCTCGTTATGTTTATGGTATATCTTTATTTCGTTTTAATCAAATTTTTGGTCGTCAAAATAGAGAAATTATCATGTTTGTGGATAACTGCCCTTCACATCCCAAAGAAGCAGCAAGAAATCTTCGATTTGTAAGAGTAGAATATTTTCCACCAAACGCAACATTCGGACTTCAACCAAAGGATATGGGAATAATAAACAGGCTAAAAATTCACTATAAAAGACGAATTATAAATACTGTCTTAAACAGATTGGAAGATTCAAAACAAACAGATATCAGCATACTAGATGCTGTGAGGATAATTGCATCGGCATGGGCTGTCGACGTCACAGAAAACACAATTAGAAATTGTTTCTACAAAGCTGGATTTTTTAAGATGTCGCATGGGATGAAGAAGATTTATTACCGCTACTCGATCTAATCGAACGAGAACCTCTGGAAGTGGATGAATACATCTCTGTATACAACAAATGGGTAACGGATACTAATGCAAATATGATGATATTTGCGCGACCGAATATCTCGACGATGAAGCAATTTTGGAGCTTTCGAAACCAACCATTATCATGAGGATTCAGAGGATGATGAAGCCCAAGAAATATGCTCGAAAAAACCTAATGGTCTACAAATAAGAACCTAGATTGATACCATCTGCACAGCGATCGAAATGCAAGATAAGGTTCCAGATAAAATCCAATTTTGTATTTACAAAATAGATCAGTTTTTCAATAAACTGTCAACGTCTAGCAAACAGACGACAATTAAAGATTTTTTCAATGAAACTACATAGTTTGTACGTAGTTTTATTATGTACGTATGTACCAATATATTAAACAGGCTTTCGTTGCAATTCTTTCAGATATTTTAAGTTTATTTATTTTTTTTTTTTGAAGATTTTGAATATTTCGAATTAATTTCTTTATTTCGAATTTTCCCTAAATCGAACAAAAATTGATGGCATGTAGTGATTCGAATTATGGAAGTTTGACTGTATATATATATATATATATATATATATATATATATATATATATATATATATATATATATATATATATATATATATATATATATATATATATATATATATATATATATATATATATATATATATATATATATATATATATATATATATATATATATATATATATATATATATATATATATATATATATATATATATATATATATATATATATATATATATATATATATATATATATTTATAAACAACGAGACGAACAGACAGACAAAATCTAAAACTAACATAATATATTGATAAAATTTTGCCGAGTTAATATAATTATTAACGGAAACTATATCTATTGTGTATTTAATTAGTTTCTAATGATTGACTAAATATTAATCAACATATTTTGAACATAATTAAATCAAATTGTGTTTCATTTGATAACAAGTAAGAGATTTGCAAATTTCATTTCCAAACGGAAATCGAGCTAGATATTTTGTAATCAGGTATTGTTGATATACACACATATGTATGTCGAATGATTATAAATATTAAATTCAGCCTAATTAAACTAAATATTTTTTAAACCGTAAATTATAATATATATACATATATACATGTACTCTCCATGACTACACAACATTTGAATACACCCTCAAAATTTCGCTTTTTTTGAACTTCATTATGTGCTGTTGTCACCCACTCCTCAGTTTATAAATTTATATTTTTGAATGCCGATTATAGTGTGCAGGTGGTAATTTTGAGACAATTGGGTGTGAATACAATTTAGGTTCTCTATAATTCCGTCCAAACTTATATAAGTACTTACTATGTTTTCAATTAATTTTTTTAGCAATCTTGATTTTTAAGTAGTCAAAATACAATTCCCAAATACCTATTGTATTCCATACACAAAGTTGAGCAAGATGTCAAAGTTGTCTAGAGATGCCCAAAAGTAGATACGCGAGCCGAATCCTTTAAACTATGCAGTTTGAGCAATTTATAGTTTGATTACGAAAATATTTTAAAATTACTTAAACATACTTAAATATAAGTATTGAAATATTTGGTTTTTGGTAGAAAATATAAAGTCCTTCCAAATATTTAATAGGCAGGCTAATAAAATGAAACCACATCCAAATTGCGCCCAATTATATATTTATTAAACTGTTGTGATTTAGTAGGTTAAGATATATAATTTATGAAATCGGGCCTAAATTTTTTCTATTTTATTGAATGGTGGTAAGTATGGTATAGTAACCCAAATTATGTTGGGCTATGTCGTTTAGTCCCCTTCTTGGTATGGAGTCTATTCTATTCTTGCCCGAATTACAGTCTTACATTCTTGGTATGGTGTGCTCTGCTGCGTTTCGACTGATGTGCATTGGGGCATGGAATGCCTTCGGGACTTGTGTGGGGCATAGACAGATTTTTAATAAGTTTAAGTCACATATTACTGAGGTTGAAATGGTGAATGACAGGCTATTGCCCGAATTTAACTTCATAAATTCATTCTTCGTCGTTTTCCCTTCGAGAGAACTGTGGCTCTCTCAGGATTTCTATAAACAGTTGTCCAAGTCGATAGTTTTTTTTGCGGATGGCTCTCGTTCAGAAGTCAGTGCAAGGTTTGGTTTATTTTGTCCAAAGTATGGGCTCAGATTCTCGGATAGTCTGGGTAAACACTTCACGGTTTTTCAAGCTGAATTAATTGCACTTACCCATAGTGCAATTGAGGGGTTTAAATTTAGTGATTTCGTGAAGGATATTATTGCACTAATAGTAAAGGTGTGCTCAATACTCTTAAAACCCCTTTGACTACATCTAAACTGGTTAAAGAATGCAAACACTTCATTAATCCCCTTTGCTCTAATTCATCATGTGAGTACCTCCTTTTTAGCGAAACATGGATCGCGCAGTAAATTTTATGGTCTCGAGCCAGCAATTCCTCTATCCTTCAACGGTGGTTAGGACGCTATTAAGAAGTTCGCTTTACTTGAACTGACACAGAAGTGACGTTCTACTCCTAGCTGTCGAAAGGCAAAACGGTTCATCATTGAACCCAACGTGAGGGTCACTAAATATGTGTTATCCTTAAAAAAGAGCCAACTCAGAATTCTGGTTGCACTTATTACGGGCCATGGATGTTTCAAAGTTCATCTCCAACGCATGGGACTTGCTCAGGATGATCTTTGTGACGATTGTCTGGAGAAAGACCTTTGCAGCTGTCCGGCCTTTGTCGAAGCCAGATCCCAAGTGTTCTCGTACGGATCTTTGAACGTTGATCAGTTATTATCCATCTCTTGGTTCAAACTGTTACAGTTTCCTAAGGCTGCAGTGCGCTTATAGTTAGGAAGATCCTCAAGGTTTGCACCATGGGCCCATTATGACATTGAGTGCGAACCTCTGTAGGTTCCTACCGTTTTAATAAAAAATAATAAAATTAAAAAACCCCAAATTAAAATTAAAATATTTAATTAAAAAATAGAATCTTGAATGAGAAGTATGTAGTTAAGAACTAACATTGGGGAACATATTTTTAAAATTATTTGTAACAATTAAAGGAATAAAACCAAGTAATATATTTATTATTCAAATATACATACAGCATCATTCAAGAAGGACTTTTCTTTTAAATTTGAAATTAAACACACGTTTTCTTATTGCAGAAGTTGATCCTTTGGTCGAAATTGTCGATCACATTTCTACATTATTCCCATAAACCTTATCTTTCATATAGCCCCACACAAAATAATCTAATGGTATTAGATCACACGCTCTTGGTGGCCAACTAGCATCACCACTTCGAAAAACTAATCGTCCATCAAATCGGTTTCTCAATAAACCGATTGTTTTTTTGGCTGTATTACATGTGGCACCGAGCTGTTGAAAACACATGTCGTTAATATTGTGCTATCATGTCTCTGTAGCGAACACAGTTATTTAAAGTTACAGCGATATCATTTGCGGACCAATGATGCCTCCGGCCCATAGAGCGCACCATACAGTAACACGAGAAGAATACAATGATCGCTCAGCGACGTCCCTTGGATTTTCAGAAGCCCATATTCGACAATTTTGTTTGTTTACGTAGCCAGACAAATGAAATTGAATTATTCTCATACGATTAAGAAGCGAAATTGAATGCTCAACCTTATACGGTTTTTTAAAACAACTGAATAATAGCTCTTTTAAAAAAATTCTTATTGGAAGACCCATTATTACTTACTACGGATGGGCCAAAACATGGAATACATTGTATTATCCATCAATAAGTGTTTTATGGCAAAATATGATAATTTAAACCGCTTGTTTAAATATTGCAGCTGAATATATCTTAGCGAAGTTTGCTAGTTGAGCTGCTGTCATGTAATAAGCTGTTTTTTTTAGCTTTGCGTGTTAAACAAAGCTTAAAATCAACTTAGGTTTTTTTCTGAACATATTAAAAATTCTTCAGTTTAAAATTACTAAAGAAACATTAGTATATTTCGATGGCAAACAATACCACGCAGGGAATTCAAAATAACGAAGAACTGAAGGAATTACAAATTTAACAAAAATTGCAAATGAACTGAATAGATTAAATTAGTGAAAAATTAGCGACACAACAATCTTTGAAAAAATGACCACACCAACCAAATAGTTTATTTAGTTTTATCGTAATCTAGTCAAATGTAAAATTATCAAAAACATTATTACAAACAATACAAAATTACTTACAATGAAACTATTCCAACCTTAGTAGTGGAATGGGGAGCAAGTTGAGTGATCAACTAACTAAATTAAAAAAAGGTTGAACTTTTAGTAGGGTTTTTAAATGTTTAAGGGGATGAAAAGTCGTGTTCACCTATCATTTATGTGAAATTTGGTTAACATAGCGCAAATTAATTATTAGATTTAAACCAGATGTAATTGATTTGATTTCTGATTCAATCAGGAATGGTATGATAAAAATCAAATTTGATTTTTGGTTTAAATTATTGATTTATGTGTGTGAAATTTTCATTTGCGGGTGCGATAATATTACGTAATAGGTTACTTATTTGGTTCAAACTCAATATCTAAAATATAAAATAAATAAAATAGGTAAAATAAATTTATACGTAAGTGGAAATAGTGGATAATTGTGTTATTGATCTGAATAAAATTTGAATATATATGTATGTACATACGAGTATGTACATAAGTAGGTTTTTTAATCAATTTTTGAGCTATTCAGACCGCGTACACAAATTCCTTTTTCAGTTAACATTTGTAACATTGGTAATATCAAATTCATTTTTAAACTGATTTTGAATGTATTCCGAATGAAAATCGGGCCAAGTTTATATGGTGCACGAATAACTTTAATATCGAAAAAATGACTTCATATATTGTCATTGAATTGAAAGTAAACCAATCCATAATGTTCTGCGTGTCCCACAAATACGATAATATCCTAAAATTCTTAAGAGCATGAATTATGTCGGATTTCAAATAACTACAAAAATTAATTAATTGGAATTTTGCGAGACAAGGGCAGATTCAATTAATTATTAGAAAATTAAACCTAAAAATTCGACAGTAGTTTCAATAGTAGGTATTTAAGTAATTCAATTTGTTTTTATATTTTCAGGACTCACACTGTGAATGGCTGATAGAAGCGAAAAATAGTAGCCAATTTATAACATTAACGTTCCGCAGTATGGGAACAGAATGTTCATACGACTACATATTCGTATATGATGGAGATTCATTTCGTTCCCCCCTCTTAGGTAGTTTTAGTGGTAAAACGGAACCACAACAAGTAGTTGCAACATCAGGAAGTGTGAGTATTAAAATATTTTATGTTTAACGTTACAAATCTTAAATATTTTTTCTATCATTATTCTTTAGATGTTAATACTCTTGTATAGTGATACAAATTATGTGCTGGATGGATTTAAAGCTGAATTTTCGGTAACAAATTGTCCTAATAATTGTACAAATCGTGGAAAATGTGTTGGACATAGGTGCGTGTGTCAAGGCGATTGGATTGGAGACGATTGCAGTTTAAATGCGTGTCCAGATAATTGTGGTGTGATGGAAAATCGTGGCCGCTGCCGTCGCGATCGCTGTGATTGTAATGAAAAATATTCGGGGCGATCGTGCAGCTTGGCTGAGGATATGCCACCCGGGAACGAGTGGCATTGGTTATCGAACTTAAAAGATGGATTATCACCGCGGGCAGCTCATACTGCGATCTATATAGAAGAGCGAAATTCGCTTTTTGTTTTTGGTGGTTACGATTTAAATAATATTCTGGGTGCGTTACAAATTTATCGGTTCGATGGTAACGTTTGGCACGATGAATGGGGCGCAAAGTTGAGGAGTCGATATTTTCCTAAAAAAGTCGATAGTCTACTACTACGAGCCATTTTCCACGAAAAAGATGATGAAGCCAAGCAATGGGGATTGTCCAAGCATCCTTCTTATTTTAACAATATACTAATCTCGTTGTCAGATGGAAGCACCCCACATTTGAGGCGAGAACGATCGTTGACTGATTATGAAAATATAACGGAGACGCTCAACAGTATACTACATGATGATACGAAACCATTAGCTCGGTACGGGCATTCCGGAAGCGCGTATCAATTAGGTTTTGTGATTTATGGCGGAAAACTAGAAAATGGCAATTTATCCAATGAATTATGGTTCTATAACACCACCGAAACAAGTGGACAATGGTCGTTAAGAGGATTTAATTCGACAATCAAACCACCTGCATTAACTAGGCATACTCTAACTTTAGCTAATAACTATTTATATCTTTTTGGTGGGAGCACCGAGAATGGTGAATTTTCATCCCGACTGTTTAAAATTAAATTAACAGAAAATCCGGCTGACGAACAGTGGGAGGAAATTATACCGCGCGGTGGCAAAGTACTAGACGTCCGTGTAGTAGCGCACACGACAGTGTACCATCGAGCTTCCAACTCATTAATAGTGTATGGCGGTGTGGTAGCTGGTGTTGCCCGATTCTCAAAATTATCTGATCGGATGTTTGCATATCAGATCGATAAAAAATATTGGACTGAAATATTTTATCCGCGAACACCACTTCGTGATGCATACATACCAAGAGAACGAGCATTCCACTCGACCACCATCGTAGGCAACTATTTAATTGTGTTCGGTGGATATTCCCACCGCCACAATAAAGAAGAGATTTGCTATGACAATCAAATGTATATTTACCATCTGGGTTGTCATACCTGGATAAGTCAAGATGTGTTGGGGTCCAATGCGAAGTCGAATTATCCTAAACAACAAGGAGTATTTGCCCACGCGGCCGCATTACGGAATAATCATACGTTGCTGATCGTTGGTGGATATCATGGAAACGTAAATGGCGATTTATTGGCGTATACATTACCGGCCATGTTTGTAATTCGCGATGAAGATACATTTGATCCGGAGGCGGCTTGTCCTAAACATACCTCAGTTTCGGAATGCCTTTCCGATCCGGAATGTGGATGGTGTTCAGCGGATGGAATTTGTTATGGTCGCACAATTGGGGCCAACTGTACCACAAATTTACAAACAACCCGTTGCCCTGGGATTTGTCCTGCATTAGGTGATTGCCACTCATGTTTGATCCATGGAGCCGAAGTAAATAATTCCATACCGAATCATTCGGTCGCCACAAAATTAGGACTAGGCCAGTGTACTTGGTGTGTACAAAATGCACGATGCCATCACAAAGACGATAATTATGGGGTATGTGGTGAAGATACACCATCTCAAATTCCTGGTTGGTGGGGTGAAAAAGGCACGGAAATCTCAAAAGCTGAGCAGTGTACGGAACATGATCGGCGACCGGGTTTAACGTTTATAAAATATTTACATCCGATCAACTGGACCATGCCGGATCATGTTACCATTGTTAATGCGACTATGGTAGATTTTAATGTACCATCGAGTACAACGCAAACCGAGCACTCATTTAATGGTGAAATGGTTGCTCGACTTTTGGGATTTATTCGACCTCCCACTACATGGATTGGATCAGACGAAAAGTTACAAGTGTGCGCCAGCTATTCTCAAGCTGTTTTAAAACTAACCACAGACAATAATCTTGAGGTGATGAAACTGGGTGCAAATTTGACCTCCGAGCAAACACAATGTACCAGAGCAGATTGGCCGAGTTTGGAACCGGTCAAGATTATGGTTGATTTTCAAGCTAAACGGACTCTCGGCATCGGTTCTAATAGCCACCATCACCATAGTAAAATGGGGCTGCAACATAATAAAAGCCACGAAACAGCTAAGGCGTTCACATTTGAATATCTCGAGCCGTACTCGAATGGGACGTGCTCCCTGTACAAAAACTGTATGCACTGTCTATCGGATTCCTTATGTGGATGGTGTGAACTAACGAATCAATGCCTATCACGACTGGAAAATGAGGTGATCGTATGTGCTGACGACCAAAATTGGAAATATCTAATTCTTCAGCCCAGTCAGTGTGCGAATTGCTCAAATTTTATTTCATGTGAGCAGTGTATAAATTCAGGGCTGTGTGAATGGTGGGCGGAAGATGCGCGCTGTGCTCGGAAAGGACGGTCCGAGGAAGCAGTTCGAGAAGTAATGCACTGCCCTGCGCCTTGTAATAGTCGAGAAAATTGTTCCGCATGTCTAGATGAACGAGGCCGATGTGTTTGGTGCGAAGCGACTCAACAATGCTTTAGCTTTTCGGTATATACATCAGAATATCAGTTCGGACTGTGTCGTGAGTGGATAGATCAAGTCGTACCGCTTGTTAGTCAGAATGAAAATCCAAATGGGATGCTGAGTAGTGATAGTCTACAGAAACAGCAATGCAAGTCGTGTTCGCGATATACAAACTGCTCGTCATGCCTGAAATCGCTGGGGTGTGGTTGGTGTTTTGATCGTGACTCGCCGATCGAAGGGGTTTGCATGCAAGGCGATTTTAATCATTCGATTTCAGATTGTGGTGCCGCTTTGAATACATCATCCGACGAAGCCGAATGGGCTTACGCACAATGTCCAGATGTTGATGAATGCGGGCTGGGGCTCCATGACTGTCATAAAGAAGCGAAATGTACGAACACCCATGGTTCGTATAGCTGCCACTGTAGACGAGGTTTCGTTGGCGATGGACGCACATCTTGTTTCCGAACGTGCTATGAGACTTGCGTTAATGGTTATTGCCAGGGCGAACCTGATTATACATGCAAGTGTAATTTAGGATTCACGGGTTCTGACTGTTCCATTAACTGTATGTGCAACAATCACTCGACGTGTGACGAAAAGGTTGGAAAGTGTGATTCATGTCAAAATTGGACGGAAGGTGAATTCTGCGAACGATGTCGTCCCGGCAGTTACGGAAACGCGACTTCCGGAGAAGGCTGCAAACCGTGTGATTGTAACGACCACGGTAATTTAGCATTAGGTGTATGCGACAGTACCTCAGGCGAATGTTATTGCCAAGACAACACAGTTGGATTAAAATGCGAACAATGCGACAGAGAGTACTATGGGGACCCGAAAAGCGGTGGTCAATGTTTCTTTCAATGTGCCTCCCGAGGAATGTTGAAAAGCATCGGGCAACACGGTATAGGATCTTATCAAAGCCACAAACCACAATGGGGTGGACCTGAAACAAGAGAATGTTTATGGATTATTAGCCCACATACACATTCCGGATCATTACTAACGGACTCGCTAATTCAATTACGAATCGAGAAGAATGATTTAAACGTGAGTTGTGGCGATAACGCGATTTATGTGTACGATGGGCTTCCTGATCTAACCGGAAGTACACAGCAAAGCCAATTGCTTGCAGTATTCTGCTCACAAGATGGAACTCCACGAATTGTAGAAGGACGTAGCGGCCATTTAACTGTACATTACAAACAAGGAACGGCACTGCAAGGATTTAATGCCATATACAATATATTCAGCTGCAGTCAACACACATGCTACCCGCCCAGAAATTGTGACGAAAAAGGACGATGTGTTTGTCCGGAAGGATTTTCAGGCCCAACCTGCGCATTTCAAAAATGCCCGCATAGCTGTAACCTTCATTTAAATCAGGGTACATGTGATGTAAATTACGGTAGATGCCTATGTAAGCCTGGCTTTGGTGGCGCAGACTGTTCTGCTAAGATAAACAACAATAACGCGATTTTCACCGACTTATTCAATTCTCAACGTCTAAGCGAGAGCCTTGAACACCTTCGTAAAACACTGCCCCGTTTTGGACATTCTCTAATTTCGGATAAACGCGGTTCACTATGGATGTTTGGTGGCTACTCACTCTCTCATGGCCCACTAAATGATATTCGGCAATTTGATACGAAAAACAACACTTGGATTCAAGTTACGATCGAATCTACGCCAGATGGTAAAATGCCGTTGGGACGATATTTCCACGCGGCTGAAATTTTTCACTCGATGCAGATTATTTACGTATATGGCGGATTGACCGGAAATGGCAAAAATCAACCGAATACCGTTCTTGGAGATTTTTGGCAATTTGGATTACAAAATCAGCGGTGGGACGAAATCGAGATAAATGGCTTAAAACCACCACTACTAACCGGCCACACGCTAACTCTTATTAAAGAAGCGGAAAAGGAGTGTCTTTTACTACTAGGTGGGTTCTCGATACAAAAAGGACTAAACGATGAATTGTGGGAGTATAACCTCAAGTCTAAAGAATGGGATCGTCTGGAAACTCTCGGTAATGGTCCAATTGGAATTTATGGTCATTCTTCCGTATTCCATGGACCATCACAAAAATTGCATGTTTTCGGAGGCTACGAATATTCCGAGGGTTTAACAACAATTTCAAAAAAATTGTATGCTTTGCACTATCCGACCCGACGATGGTCTGAAATCCCAATATTTGAAAAACTAAATGATCAAAATAAAAATTTACCGAGAGCACGATTTTTACACTCGGCTATCACCACCGAAAATTACATGCTGATTTATGGCGGAAAAACCTCACCATTAAATTCATCCGACATTCTAATCGCATACGTTTATAAATGCAATGACTGGATACGATTAACCGAAGATGTACAAATTACTGGAAATTTACCACCGCCTTCATACGCTCAGGCTATGACATTCGATTCCGAAAACAATGCCGTCTATGTAGTGGGCGGATGGGATGGTAGCTCAAAAAGTCGGGTAACTCGTATTAATCTACCTAGTGATTTGTGCGAACTATGGAGCAGTGGGAAATATTTATGTCGTCATTTCACCGGCTGCAGTTACTGTTACGTACAAACGAATACGAATGAGAATATATCGCAATGCTATTCATATGGACGAACTAATGTATGTGAAGCGGAAGGTTCCAAATTTTTTAATAACGGTGTTGAGTGTAATAGTGAATATATTTCGAAACGGAACTGCTCGGCATTTGATTCGTGCACTGAATGTTTATCGACTTGGTCAGGTTACGACGAGAAGGATATGATTTGTGAATGGTGTACGAATTGCGGCCCCAAAGGCACGGGGAAATGTGTCTTCTCAGAAACTGAGTGCGAAGATGAAAATCTAGAATGTAACAAAACTTTGATTTATGATGCTGGACAATGTCCGAATGTGATTTGCCAGGCGACCGATTGTAAATCATGTGAAAAATTGGATAATTGTACCTGGGCCAATAATGGAACATCCTGGAAATGTTTTTCGAGAAGTATTGTAGAAGAAAAAAAACTCGTATCTTCAGACACTTGCTCGTTAAGATGCAGTGCGTTTACAAACTGCAGCACTTGTTTAACTGCGTCTACATCAGAAGGTGGCTGGGAAGATTGCCGGTGGTCCACTCAATTAAACGAATGCATTTCCCCAAGCTACCAGTCTCTTTACTGTATTGGAGGAGTCTGTGGTCTTGTACTAAACCCCGATGAAATTCTATACTGTCCGGAACCGTGTAATGCATACACCCAATGCTCAAGTTGTCTCAAGCACGCGCATTGTGGTTGGTGTGCTCGAGACGGCGGTGAGGGAGAAGGTATTTGTACGGAAGGTTCTCTAGAAAGTCCAGCTGAATATCCGGCACTATCTACCTGTGATATTATTTACGCCAAAGGTAAAAATGTCACAATCGACCCGAACGATAGTTTTGTCTGGAAATATGTTGAGTGTCCACCGGAAAACGAGTGTACCAATGGTCATCATAACTGTAATCCGAAATCAGAACAGTGCGTTGATTTAAATCATGGGTACGAATGTGTGTGTGGCGATGGTTATCGTGCCGAAAAAGGCGAGTGTATCGCAGTGTGTACACAAGGCTGTGTTCGAGGTGTATGTGTCGAGCCAAATATGTGTGAATGCGATTTTGGTTACGTCGGCAGTAACTGTAGTATACAATGCCAGTGTAATGGGCATTCGGATTGTCGCGGGCCAGATAAGCTTGACGAGTGTATCGAGTGCCACAACAATACGAAAGGCATTAAATGTGATAAATGTAAGCCTTTGTTTGTTGGAGACCCGCGAAATGGGGGCGAGTGTATACCGTGTAAAGATTTTTGTAACGGCCACACAGATGTTTGTGTACCACACGATTCGGTGTCGAATTTGAAAAATATGTCTCGTTCAAAACTTGAATTATATCTACCAACCGGCCCTATATCGGACGCAATATGTTTACGATGCGCCAACAACACTGATGGTGAACGTTGCGAGACTTGCCTCTCTGGATATTTTCGCGGCACCGAAAATCATAGTGATATCTGTCGACCGTGTGAATGCCACGGCCATGGCAATTTATGTGACCCAGTCACTGGGGAAAAATGTAATTGTGGTAATAATACGGAAAGTGATGCAACGTGTTCGCCAAATTCGAAAAATCCACAACACTGTTGGATGTTCCAATGCTCAAAGTGTAAAGACTCATATGCCGGAAATCCGATCGATGGCCACCAGTGTTATAAACAAATTACGGTCGAGTCAAAAATGTGTTTTGACTCGAAAACAATAGACGAATGTAAAATAATCCCTACGTCTCTAAAACCGGGACAAACCGTATTTTTTGTGATTCAACCACGTTTTATGAACGTCGATATACGGATTATAGTAGATGTGACACAAGGCGAGTTGGATTTATTTATGTCACCTCAGGAGGATTCGTTTGTCGTGCTGAATAATGAGACGAACGGATTTCATCAGGTTTTCTTAGACAATCGATATCGGTGGTCGCCGGAGATGGGGAGCGATGTAATATTTCCGATTAATTTGAGCCCGATAAATGTGGATCGATTGGATAATCATACGAACGATCGAAAATTTTGGGAGCCTTATAGTCACGATTGTAAAACTTCGAATGGAACCGGTTTTTATGTAAAAGATTACCAGGCAAAAGAGTTGAGTTCGTACATTACACTAAAGCATTGTAACACACTGCTTCGGGTGTTTGGATTAAAAAATCGACTTGTGCTGACTTTACCGCAGAACTCGCATAATCTTAGCACAACCCGATTTTTTATGGCACTCCGAGCTAGTGCCAGTAGTTATGGATTAGTGTTCTTTCGTCAGGATCAGCTGCATATCGACTTGTTTGTATTCTTCTCGGTATTTTTTTCATGCTTCTTTTTATTCCTGGCTCTATGCGTCGTCGCATGGAAAGCCAAACAAGCAGCGGATTTACGACGTGCCCGTCGACGACACGTAGTCGAAATGCATCACATGGCCAAACGACCATTTGCGTGCGTTACACTATTATTAAATAATTATGAAACTCCGTATCCTATCCGACGTCGTGGCATGAAATCACAATCGCTCAAAACGAATAGTTTGGCAAATCAGAATCAAGATATAAAACCGGTTGCAATTGAACCGACCTCTGATGGTGCCGCAGCTGTGAGTACAGTATTTATACGATTGCCAGGGAAGTCAAAGTCTCCCATATCATTAGCTCTAGCGTCTTCGTTGACCTCAATCACGAGACAATATCCATCTGGTGGACGGGCATTTCTACGACGAAGGGGTTCTCATCATGGAGCGGTGCCGCCCAATAATAATATAAATATCAATAACTTTTAAGAATTATAATTTAATCGATACTTTGTTTAACATCTTGTAAATTTTTTAATTGACCCTTAAATAATGTGACAATTCAAATTTAAATTTAGTTCTTTATCAGAGGTCATAATCAGTTTCTCGATCACATGTTAATTTGAGGGTTTGTACTGGAATTGAAATATGTATAGACATTGTTACTTATTGCATATTTACTATTACTAGAGACTTTAAAATTTGTTACAATAGCTTTAGATCTGCTTTAAATTATATTCTGTCTTCCAAACACTTAAGTTGATCGCGCGCGAATCATAATACTCATTTACTTAATTATTTGGTTATGTACTTAAGTATTTTTCTTGGAAATTAACGTTTATATGAATTCCTAAATATCTTTTAAATCATATTGATTTATAAAATAATTGATAAAATGTAAATATTTTTTATTTTGTTGTGAAATTAATTGTTAACCGATGTTAAGCAAAGTGTCTTACCGATTTAAATGTAGAATTCGAATTTTTTAGACGAATATAAATTAAGAAATGTGATTTAATCCTTTATATCAATTGAAATTTGTATAAAAAAAACAATATATGTATATGTTTTGATTATTATGTACAAGATGTGAATTACCTAAATTCAGAATGGATTCGATAGTCAACTGCTTTGTATAATAATCTGAAATTTAGGGATACTAGAAACGGGTATGGATAATATTCTGAGCACTCAATTATTTTGTTGGCGAACTTTTTCATTTTTCATTTTTTTTTTTTTTTTTTGACTGATTTATAAATTACATAAAGATATTCAGCATTTATTACAAAAATAACATATTGTGCGACCAAATATAATAAATTGATCAAAGTAATTTTTAGTTCCTACTTATTAGAGCAGATTTCACTTATTTTTACCAAAATAGACCTTTCTCTGTGACTTGAGATCACCCAATTGATTTGGTGGATCGAAAACTGATACTATAATGCTCTCAGAATACAATAAAACTTGATTCGCACAATAACTTACAATCGCTAGCACTTACTACTAACTAATTTTTGTTACATAGATTAATTGTAATTATATTAGAATAATATAATAATACTATATTATCGAAATTAATAATGGAAAAAATAAATTTGTACAGTATTAAAAATTATATAGGTAGCATAAAAGAGAAAAGTTAAGGAATTATATAAGATTTATAAACTATATATATATTAATTATTAAATAAATGTGTATAATGTTTTTATTTGATATAGGATACAAAAAGTAATAATTACTGAGAATTATGTATATTATAAATAATTAAATTATATGTTATAAAAAATGAAATTGATTTAAATTAATAAAAAAGACAAAAATATTTAAAAATATATTTTGTTTGGCGTTATAATTTATGCAGAGATGCTGCATCACAAAAATATATGAAATACTGTATTGCGTAGTTCTAATTCATCTTTCACAGATGTAATAGCAATCAGCATTAAAATGGGTGTACGGCGTCTAATCGAAATTACCTTTGGACAAAAGCTTCTATTAAATCACTAATATTTTGTTGCTAAAAGCTTGACAAAATTTAAGTGAAACTGAATTAATTGCATTAAAGAAACAGTTCATCACTATACCAAGATTTTATAATAATAATCAGTTTTTAAAGGCCATTACTGAGTCAACTATTTGGCTAAAACGGTTTCGATCCTGAGCATGGTCTACTGTCTAAGACAATCTGAAGAGATCAAGTCGTTCTTTTCATCGTGCCACCATCGCGCAGAACTTGACCGACCCAGCGTACTCGCTGAGATCTAATTTCATGTAAAATATCGGGGATCTTCATCAGATCTCATAATTGTACAGAGCTCGGTATGTACCATCACTCGCATGATTCTTCTCTCAAATGTAAGGAGCCATCTCTCGTACTCATCCGTCAACGTGCAAATATATACTCACCCACATTGTTATTGGGAGTGATTAGAGAGCCCAAATATTTGAAACTCCTCACTCTCTCAAACGTGTAGTGGCCACTATTAAAATCTATTGTGCCATTGTCCCTATAACCGCAGATCATGTATTTCGTTTTGGACTTATTGATCTGGAGTCCAACAGAAGCTGAAAACTCTACAAGAGAATCAAGTATTTCCTTCACTCCGTTACTATTTAGTCCATTTGCCATTAGCATATGCAAGCACCACTCACAACATGAGATTGAAGAGTATGGGAGACAGAAGTCTCACCCTGCCGGACACCCGAGCTAACTGCAAAAATTGTCGATAACCTGTTCTCAACTTTAACATAGGATTGAGATGGCGTCATCCTATCCAGTAGGACCAATTTTGTTGGCATTCCTAGGTATTCCGGGGGCAGACCACAAACTCTCTCAGAAATCCAGGAACACCTACATTTGGAACATAGATGATAGATACCTTATCATCGAATAAAAACTACCCCTATTATTATTATTATATAGAATCAATTTTAGGGAAATGAGCGTTTTTCGATAGCTTAAACACTATAATATGGAAATAGTTTTTAAATGACTTTTCTCGCCATTGCATGGACATTGAAGTATTAATTATTTGATGGTGAGAGACCTTTCTTATATGTTACATATGCCGCTATATTTATCAATCCCTTTGAGCTCAAACCATATGTATGGAACTAGTTCTTTAAATGGAAATAGTTCTATAAATGACCTATCTCGACATCGCATAAGCATAGGACTGGTAATTATTTGATGGTCAGAGACCTGTCATGTATATGTTTCATATTCCGTTATATCTATCAATTCTATGAACTAAGAAATAATTATAGGTAAATGAGCGTAGTTATTGAAAGCTCAAACATTGTATTAAAACACTAAAAGTTACTGTTTGATAAGAATTAATGTGATTTTATTTCTATATATTCGCTTTTCAATAATGTTTGCTAATATTATTGAGTCTTTTAAAAATAACAGTAAATTATAAACATTTGTTATATAAACCACAGATAACTATACAGTGATATATAGTGATCTGTGATATAAACTATAAAAAATAAAATCATTTAAATTTTGATTATTACAATTTTTCGGGATGGATTTTCGGTTTACTTCATATTCTATTATTTTCGTGCTGAGACACTTTTGAATTTTAGTCAGGAAACATTATGATAAGTCTTTTTTTGGGCTAACTGGACACACATCTAAATTGATAATATACAAAGTCGAGTGGACACTTGGGCCCGATGTATGCAGATAATAATTTTTCTAATTAAAACTCACTCTTTTATAAATAAGCTGTGAACATATAGAAGTGATGAATGCTCGGATGAATGTTGTTGAATTGAATTGCCAATCAATATTGGCACAACGAACCATCTATTATTGTGGACCTCATTGTTGTGTATTTTATTACGGTAAGTTGCTATTAAATAAAATCTGCCGCATTAAGCCACCCAATTCCCCTCAAAATTTTCTCATATAGAAATCAAAAATAATTTACAATAGAATATCGCAATTTTAATGAATTTATTGAAAAAACATTAATACACATATAAGCTATATATATTATTTATGCATCAACTAACTGTAAATGTATGTGCGCTGAAATACATACATATATTCTAACTGCTTGTATTATATATTCACAACAAATTATATAATACATCCGTTAAAAACAAATGTGAACTATTAATTTATTTGAAAACGTACACCGCAACAATAAAGCATGAATGAAAGTTCGATGAAATATTATTCATGTATGTATATAGTTATATGTATATGAAGTATATACATGTATACAGTGAATTAATTCAATTCAACCACAAAAGAATACAATCAATAGACATATTAATAGACGACGAACCTGAGTTTTCATTAAATTTTTTACTTAAACTTTATTCCAAACCATTGATAAAAAATAAGAAACTTGTAACATGATTAAAGTACACATATTATATAAAATATAGGTAAGTTAAAAAAAATAATTATTCCCATCCAAGAGAAAATTTCGATTGTCCACCGAAATAGCTGGAGGGAAATAGTCGTGGTGCACCTGCAGCATTCCATGGAGCGGCCGATGCAAGTAATAATGATTTATGATTGAAATGATTACCACCCGAAGATAGCGGGCTGACTATAGCATCTTTGGTCGCGGATACATGATGTATTAGAGCTGCATTATCGTTGCGCTGCACATTCGATAATTTACGGGCAAGATTTTCCGTGCGTTGAATTTCTAGTGCGGCAGCATTAGCCGCACTTTGTATAGCGGCAGCAGCACTCGCCTCTTTAATGGCAGCGACACGTTGCTGCTCAGAAACATTAGTTTTTGAGGCGGCCAATCGTTGTTGCGCTAATATAACAGCCTGTGCAGCAGCTGAAGCTTCTGACCGTTGAATTGCTGAATAGACTTCATTCTTTTGTTTTGCAATATTAGCGTGTTTTTCCTTCTCCATAGCGAGCCGTTGTTGTTCGAGCACATTTTCCTTCTCCCGTTCAACTTGCTGCTGGGCGATTAATACGTTGGCGGATGCTTGTTTGGCAGCCGCTATTATTGATGTAATTTCAGCTTGTGATGGTGGAATTGGTTTACTGATCCATGGGCCGGCACTTGGAAAAACATAGCCAGGTGGCACAAATGAACCATAACCAAAATCAAGACTTCGTTTTGCGTTCACTTTAGTATTACTTGGCCCGGCATACACTACAACTGCGGCAGTTGCAATAAAATATAAGTAATATGATATGTTCATGATGATGATGGCTTTGATAAATTATTATATATAATATAGATAACTGTTACAGTTTCGTTATACACTGATTGAAAATCAAAAACTGATTGATAACATTTAAGACAAAATCTTCGATATTTATATAAAAAAAATTCTAATCGAAAGTTGGTTATACAAATATTGCACGCGTCTAATAAAATAAAATTAATTAGATTTCCGCAAGATAGTATATATATGTATATATAGGGATTGCAAGAAAGGTAATTTAATTAAATTCAGGTGAAAGATCAAATAAATTTAGGAATGTTTCAAGTTTTACTTTCACCCAACAAATTAATTGAATTATCGCTAATTCACTATACAAAGTTTAAAGTATAAGGCATGCCCAGTATAAATGATCATAAAATTAATTAGCACAAAATTTACATGTGAGAACATAATTCTATATTTAATAACTGCAGCCGATTAAATTTTATATTTACATATATATATATATATATATATATATATATATATATATATATATATATATATATATATATATATATATATATATATATATATATATATATATATATATATATATATATATAAATATATATATATATATATATATATACATATATGAAATCTGCGTGGACCCGTGAAATTAATTTCAGGAGTTCTACGGGACTGTTTATCCTGCAAGTCTTTCCTATGTAGGAGTTTCTGATGGCTGATGGTATATACCCATATACAGTTGCGATCAATTTCTTCGAGATATACACTTATACACGGACCGGATTGTCTGATACCCATGTGCTTATATCAAATTATAGATACTCTTATAGACCTCAGAGTATGATCAATTATCACAATTGTGATGAACAGCCCTTATTATGATACATCTATTTCAGATAATAGTTATACAACAAAGAAGAATACATCATCATCCCATTTGTTGGAATTTATATGTATGCTATACTCCGTATTTTATGGTGTGTCCAACATGTTTAACAGAATATAAGAAGATCGTTAAATTTCCAAATGTTAAAAATTTGATGAGTTAATGTGAAACCATCTTAAATTTGTCTAAATATACCGTTCTTTCTTTGGGGCACAAATTTTATAGACACATGTATTTTAAAAACTCAACACACTCAATATTTTTAGAAAATGTAATTTATAACACACACCTGAAAACAACAATAACAACAACTAAATTTTTAAAATCCACTAAATGATATGAAGATAAACAGGTATTGAATCAATGATGCCAAAACCTATAATTAACGAAAAATATAAAAATAAATGTAATAAAGTTTTATTTAAATCAAATAAAAATATCACCTCTTGAAATTGATCGTAGCCCAAAATCATGCATCCACATACGTTTAAGGTTAGCTTCATTTGAAGAATACCCAACGAAATTAAATTGATCAGTTTCAGGATTTTTAAGTTATGAGCATTCTTAGTCTTGTAACTTAATTTAAACTCAAAAATTGAATGCAACTTCGTCTTAAACGAATCGACTTGATTGTTAAATGATTGGGCATACACATATAAGACAATTAGTGTCATTGTTGGTGGTATTGTTGTTAACGATGATGCTGAAACGATATAAATTTATAGAAGACTATAGTAATCCAATAAATGTCCACGACATCACAAAAAAAAATTATAAACTCAATACGACATTATATAGCGAGAATCCTAATCGA
The DNA here is from genome assembly GCA_951394425.1 of Tipula unca. Taxonomy (NCBI): domain Eukaryota; kingdom Metazoa; phylum Arthropoda; class Insecta; order Diptera; family Tipulidae; genus Tipula; species Tipula unca. Next base: position 193,931,468 of record OX596381.1, read on the forward strand.
TAGGAGATGATAATCAAAAGTTTCCACAAATTCGAATATAATTTTCGTACATCACGTATTGATCTCAAATCCACCAAATTTAATATAAATTCCAAATGGTTTAATTTATATTTCGCATAATTAATTAACAATATAATATACTGTACTAATAATATTCGGTCGATTATTATCGTTAAAATCCGTATACTCAAATTTGAACCCCCGCTAAACTTAACAGCGCACATAAAATTATAAAATTTCGGTCCGAATTTATAAAATTTGGCAAATTATAATATTGTCGATATTCGTTTTATATAGTTTTCCGATCATAGCCACGTTTCACGATTGTTTCGACAGCGATCACAAAAAGGCTTCAAATTGGCGCTGCAATTTGTAAATATTCACTGATTACCACTTGCTCGATGGTGGCTCGATTTTTGATAATTGTTAAACGGATTATCCGTTTCGATATAGCCATACTATATGGCATAACATAAGGATAGGTGTAGCGTTACAATAATTATTGATTACGTAACTATTTTATATATTTGCTGATAGTTAATATTTGGTAAATGTCACTTGGCTACGTATATAGTTTGTGTATTAATAATTGAACTAAACCTAACCTAATTTTGTACTCAACTCATTGTCAAAAAATATCAATCTGATTTTGTGCGATAGATATAGAGACGCGTCATGAAGTTCAAGGATTCGTGATCGAAAAATATTCTGTCGTGAGAATATGAAAGGCTGGAGTACAAAAAGTGCTCAATATAGTGTCTTTTTTATCTCAACAAATTGAGCTCAATCTGCCCGCAGTAAAGAGCACAGCGTGTCTATATCATAATTTAGAAATGGCAGGGTTCTTATTTGGCCTTTAGACCTAGAAAAAAACATCTTAGGTAATCAAACGATTAGGTGGTATTAAAGATTATATTTTAATTGGTATACAGACTGTTAAAGTGTTTAGTTTATCGGTATGCCCTCTTAATGCCAAACGATAGAGTAAAGCCTTCGGCCTCGAAAAATTATCAGGTATCATGATTTTCTTCGATGTCCTTAAGACCAGAGTGCCAGAGTAGTCTAACTCCATTAAATCTAACGAGTCGATTTTATTTTCATATAGCAATCGCGTAGTATCGTATGTATTTGATTTTTACTTTAGATTTTGTTTGCAAACATTTCACAAGTAACAGCTAATATTTTCTTTTTGGGTACATCAAAATAATTTTGTTTATGTTTATAATTTTGCTTGAGTAAAACGATGGTTTAGCTAATTTAAATTTGTTCGAAAGTAGCAGCATACATTTTTGTTTTATGTGAAGTGTCTCACCGACTTATATACAGAGGTAACACATTGTTCGACCGGCACCCGAAAAAAAGAATTTTTGAACGTCCTCGCAGGTATACATAAGCGTATTTATTTTTTGTTCTGTATTCTGTAGGTTTGTACTTATATTCGAAGTTTTAATTTTTAGATAAACTGTCCAGTGTAAAAGGGAAAACAGTGTCAGGAGAACAATGCGATGAAAATTAGAAAGGATTAAAAGCAATGTGTAAGAAGGTAAAGGACCATAACAATATACTAGTGGAAGTTCCACCAAAAAATGGGAGCTGCCTAACAAACGGCTCGAAATTAACCCTCCTGTAACCTATTCCAGTGACCCAAATATTACAATAAATTGTTAGTCGATCCCCTGGATCAGGTTGCAGTATTAATTATGGATTATGATTTTTCTGACAATATTGTTGATGAAACGGGCACCTCTTCACCACCATCTGCCTTGAACAGAAAGAGGAAAGTAGCCGAGGTTGGCAAAATTAAACGTTATCAGAAGAAAATGGAGAAACAGGAGCGATGCCTAGGGCAGTTTGAAAAATTGATTGACAAATTCTAATTGATTTTAATATTGTATTAGTATTATCTATTATATATAGTTTTATTGTGATAAGATTTTAGTACAAAAATAAATGAATTATATATTTAAAAAAATTTAAGATGTCCTTGTTCTATTATTTAAGATTAAGAGAATTTAATTTCTCTCTTTGAAATGAACTTATAAACTTATTTTATATTATAATGGCCAATGTGATCGGAGGGCAATCACATGTTTCGTAAATCTAAATTGCACAAATATGTTTTCCAATAATACCACCACAGTATCATTTGCTTGTCGTAGGAGGCAACTAAACGGTTGTATCGCTGGGCTGGTAACCCGCATCCGTAAGAATAGCCTATATGTTTATAAAGTCAACAAAAAGAAAAATGGATACCGCCAGAAGAACACCGGGCCCTCGTTCAAATACCCGGACACGAGATTTAGGAACAGCACGTGGAACGTGCTGTCACTTAGAAAACAAGAAACCAGTTGGAGGGCCTAATCACGTGCATGAAGGAGAATCGGCTGGAACTCGTTCCTCTTCAAGAAACTCGTTTTCCTAAAAGTGAGAACCATGTGTCCCAGGGCTATACCTTGCTCTACAGTGGAGATGACCTCGGAAATCTTAGCGCCGGATTTCTTCTTGGGCCGCAGGTAAAGAACGCTGTTTTGGATTTCCCTGCAGTCTTCGCTTTAGCATGCAGTTAGCCAACCTGTCGATAATTTGTGTTCATGCGTCCACGGAAGTCAGCCAGCCTCAAGAAAAAGACTCATTTTACAATGACTTCGACGATCTGATGAAATTGAACACGATATTAGAATGGCTTTAATGCTAGAGCTGGCAGAAATTAGGCCGAATTGTGTGAAAACGTAGGTATACTACCGACATGAAATTGCGACCGATAATGGTGAGAGGATGATGTACTTTGAAATTGCTAACGATCTTAGAATAGTAATCACATTCTTCCCTCACAAACAGATACATCTAGAGACATAGACACATCCTCGCGGAACTCCCCGCAGCCTTGTGTTAGTTTCTAAGGGGAAGGCTCGAGTCGTGCAAGATGTGAGAACTTATCGGTCAGCAACCAAATACGTAGGCAGTGATCAAGCTACGATGGAAGTTTTCGTACAAGTCTGGGTACACAGCGAAACGCATGGGACGTTTCGACTGTGAAGGTCTGATAAATTAAGATCAAAACAAACGATATCATGGTCTTGCCAGCGACAACATTGGGGAAGCTATTTGCCAGTCTGACTGGGTGAACTCTGTCTGGGAGGTACTGAAAACTTCGGTTGTCAGTGCTGCTCAACAGACTTTAGGTATAGTGTAAGTCAGGCCTAAGGATGAGCAACAAAACATAGCACATAATGAAGTGCAACAGCGTCACACAATCGCAAGGAAAAATAAGGCTACTTTTACTAGGAGGGCATCTAACTGCCATTCGGGTCCGTAATGGAAACCTCTGTGTCAACATCGACGCAGTATACTGAACTCATGAATTGAACACTTTACTGACCTACTTGGTATTCATCATGCCTCCCAGACTGTTGTTGAGCCTGCACCACTAATACAGCCTGCGGAGATTTGCACTGAGGTTCCATCCCATGAGGAATTTACTAGGGCCATGCAGAGATTGAAACGAAACCGCTGACCTGGAGTGAACTGCATCGGAGCTCTTGATATATGGGGAGATACTTTATGGAAATGACTTTTCGCCTTTATTCGATTAGTATGGCAAACCAAAGTTATGCTTGACGAACGGAAAGTGGCCGCGTGGTTGGACTGAAAGCAACGGAGTGAAGAAAATACTTGATCCGCTTGTAGAGATTTCAGCTTCTGTCGGAATTCAGATCAATGAGTCCAAAAAAAACAGATGATCCCTGGTTATAGGGACCACTTCTAAAATCTAAACACCTATATCAAGTGCCGCGAAGCTGAAGCTTTACAAAGCGTAGATCAGGTCCGTTGTTACGTTTGGATGTAAAATGAGTACGAGAGATGGCTCCTTACATTTGAGAGAAGAATCGTGCGCGTGTGATTTACGGCCCAAAACGTGAAGTAGATGATACATACCGAGCTCTGTATAATATCGAGATCAGAGATCTGATGAAGATCTCCGATATTGTACATTCAGAATATATGTCAGGGGCAGAACGAGTTGGGCTCGGTATGAAGACCAAGCCCAGAATCGAAACCGTTGCAGCCAAATAGTTGAGTCAGTAAGGGACAGTAATGGCCTTTTAAATGGCAATGTTCAAGACTGTTCACAAATTAGATTGAACTGTTGTTAAAAGTCTAGAGTAATTGAAACTTATTTTATATAAGTGCGCACATAAAGATTTTTTATATATAGGCAACGATAATATTTAATATTTACCAGCAATGTCGGGTAATCTTCTAAACCGCAGCCGGCCGCGGCACATTACTAAAATATAAACTCAATCCGAGCGACATCAGCGTGAATCTAAATCAATAGTTGATCATAATCGAAATTTTCCACAAATTTGTATTCATTTTTCGCCCCTCACGTACTGTTTTCAACACTGTACTAATAACACTGTACCATAACCACCATTTGCATTCATTTTCGCCGAGCACTATATATAGAACTCAGACGTGAATCTCACTAAATAGAACAGCACACATAAAATTTGGAAAATTATAATTATCAATTTTCGCAATCCGTTTTCCGATTTTCCGATTATAATCACATTTCACGATTGTTTCGACCGAGATTACAAAATGGCTTAGAATTGGTGCCACAATTTTTAGATTTCATTTATATGACCTGGTACCTTTGGTGATCGTAATAATTGATTAGTATTCGAACAAGTTGAATGCATTAAGTGATAAAATAAAAATTAATTAACAATATTCAAGTTTTGAGAAAACTTAGAAAAATTTAAAATAAATGTTAGATTAGTCGGAGTATTTGTTTCAGTGGCCATACCAAGCATTAAGATTTACGTCTATATAAATAAAATTTACTGTCATTGTGACTTGTAATTGGTGTCGATCAGATAATAAAATTGTTTTACAGGGTGGTAGATTTTGAACTGATGTCTGCTCGTTTAACATATTGAAATAAGACGCGTATGGAATTAAATAGTAATAATAAATTCTAATCACATTTAATTTATAATCAAACTAATAAAATATTTATGTGTAAAATATTTTTCTGTATTATAATCGATGACTCTTATCCAATAATATATACGCGGCCATGTTCCAAAACAGGTATCATGTTACATATTTGGTGAGACAATTGGAAGAGTCGGTTTATATTATGTACTTCGTACTGTGCTGGGCAAAAAGCATCCGATTAAATATGTATACAACTATACATTCATTCCAAAATACATGTGAGGATATATTCAAAGCTATTACTAAAATTACTGTTTCGTCGGTAACATATTTTATTTGCTCTAATGACTAATGTTTCTATACGAACGATCCGAAAAATGGATAAAGTAATTAGATTTGGAGTGTTAATCACCGATATATTGTCAGCAATTATTAATGAACGATGAAGATTATAAAAACTATTTCCGTTACAATAATATATAAAAAAAAATCGTATTTACCTACCTATGAAACTATTAAATACGTGATACCGTAACCGGAAGCAAATCCAGTAAAAAGCGACCACATCACAAAAGTATAAATTTAAAACGAGCGGCATTATCGAATATCCAAAACGATAGTTAATGTTTGTCAATAGCTTCCATAAACTACAATACACTTTACGGATGTGTCGCAGCATTCGCAACTGCATGAAACTGCTTGCCTCACGGATTTGCTGCTCTAAATAAATTAATTTATATTTTACGTAATTAATTAGTAAAATGTATTGCAACAGTAATATTCGTCCGACTATATAAATGCCAACATTCGAATACATATATTTAACCGCCATCTGTGTTCAAAATCCGCTAGTATCGAAATTATTACCACTTCGGTGATACAGCCCACACAATTAACCGACCAAAATAAAATTGTAAATTTTTTTTCAAATTCAATATATGTTGAATTTGAATTTTTTAATATATTTTCAATTTTCCAAACTCCATTTATAATTTTCCGATCATATCGTCGTTTCAAAATCGCTTCGATCACAAACGCTAAATGGCTTAAAATTGGTGTAATAATTTGAAGGTATTCACTTAAAACTTCGGATGATTTTTCGGAGGATATTATTAGCCGCGCACCCAATATCGTAAATACTATTAAGCAGAAAATTATAATTAAATTAACAACAATTGAAATTATCGTAATTAATTTAGAATTAGCTGTTGAGTACGTTGAAATGCCAAGGATGTAGAATATTTTGTAAAATTTTAAAATAAAAGCAAATTGTGGTAATTTCGTAGGAGGAACAATTGAGTTGCTCATCTTTCTAGGCCCTTGCGAAAACTGAGTGAAAGAATATTTTGTCGTTTTCTGAGTTCCTAGTACTAAGTTCGTGTATGCCGTATATTGTACATAGAACATATAATTGATGAGAATTAGTTGATGAAAAAGTAGATAGGAATCTACTAATGTACACACAAAAACACTGTTAATTACTTTTGAATTGGTTTGATTCAAATCAAAACAGTTTCTTTTTTCGGTATAATCTTAAAATTCGAAATCTAATGGATTTTAGATATTATAAAAATGTTAATTAGTTTTCGACAAAACTTAAAACTGATAAGAAATTATAATTCTAGAATTCAAGATTTAATTATTGAATTTATAGCACATTTATATAGCACCCTTGGTGCTATACCACAGACGACGATATCGATAATACTCGACGTCCTTAGAAATCCGCCGCCAGGAAATAAATACAGTTCACTTAAACACGCGTTTATGGACCGCTAAAAGTAACGAATTGACGAGTTAAAAAAATTTATTTTCCAAATAATGGGAAACCTATATGACCGTCCCACTTTTATCGTCTGCTTGACCAAAAAGCAGGCAATTCCACTTTGGTAAACGCAGATTTACTCAAAAATCGCTGGCTAAAACAATTGCCAGATAACTTATGAGCAATCCTGGCGCAAGGTATAGTATAAAAACGACATATACAGGAACTATTACCGGTCGCCGACCAAATCTAGATTTATGCTCAATCCAGAACAATTCCCTCAACTCCCTGAACAACAATTACTGAAGTCAAACGGCAACCATCCTTTGGCAAGGCAACTGCTGACGGTGAATCAGATCTTGCTAAAATGCAAAAACCACTCAACCAGACGCAACAACAATTGGCTGATTTTCAACGAACACTATCCAACATGAGCATTGGATATCGTGGAAAATCACCATACAGAGGAAGTTTCCAAAACCGACCCAGCTCACGGACTATTATTACCACCGTCGTTTCGGTGGTAATAACAGTCCAACACAGTTTCGACACCGTTTGCATTCTTACCGCAGCAAATGGTACCCCAATTTCCACTTACGGTACAAAACTATACTAAAAATCAATCTCGTTCTCAGGCGTTCGTTTACACATCGCTTTATAGTTGCGGCAGTAGACATACCTATTATATAGGATTTTCTGTCTAAATATGTCACAACTCTCTTTGGGCTTTTCGAGTTCACACGAATGCCATTTGGTCTTCACAACTTAGCCCAGATATTTCAGCGATTCCTTAACAGAGTTTTAAAAGGGATGGATTTCGTATTTTCTTATATCAATGTTATCCATTGCGACTCACTCCGACATGAAACACAGAGAACATCACGATACGGTTTTTAAGCGTCTTTCCGCATTTGGAATTAAAATTAAAGTATTAAAATGCGTTTTCGGCTCGGATATTTCAAAGAAAAGAATGAAATTTTTCACTATTTTCATTATTTTCAAAAATCCAATAACTTTCACATTAAAATTCAAAAATAATGAAAATTTCACAAACTTTAAGAATTTGTAAGTCTCATCGCCGAGGGATCAATTTCTTTTTAAAACTTTTTCACAAATTGGAAATGTTTGAAAATAAAATTTATAAATTCAAAATTGTATATGTACGTATATATACATATATAGTTATATATACATATTATATACTTTTAGTCTTTAGACCGAGAAATTGAAGACTAATTCAGAGACCGAAATATTCTCACAAATGAAATGGAATTGGTTGAATGTTCGAAGTTTTCAAAATTTAATTAATCCTGCTTAACTAAATTCAAATCAATATCTAAGTCGTATTGCTTACTTGCAATCAAATTCAGCTCAATTTTCGAAAATTTTCATCAAACTTAAAGTCACATTTTTTCTTTTAAAGTGACAGTAAATGGGTTAACATATTGGTGTGGTAATTTGAAGATATTCAATTAAAATTGAAAATTTTTAGCCGCGCACCCATTATTGAAAATACTATTAAGCAGAAAATTATAATTAAATTAACACCAATTGAAATTATCATAATTAATTTAGAATTATCTGTTGAGTACGTCGAATTGATGTAGAATTAAAAACAATTCCCGATAAAACTAAAGCCTTCAGCTCAGAGACGTGTACGAAATGGGTTTCTGTTCTGAGACAGCAAATTAAATACTACAGTTGTAGTATTTAATCGTGTTGGTTGAATGCATTCAACGTTTTCAGAATTTGTTAAATTCTTGAGGATAGTTCTAGAATCAGAGAGTGATAACGTAATGTAACGTTAACAAAATAACGTAACAATAACGCTAAAATTGCAATGTTTTCCTCAATAACATAACAAAATTAATTAATTTCGATATAACTTAACAATAACCGATAACCTTAAAAAAAATCAAATAAACAAATAAAATAACGTTAAATATGTTTTTGTTTCCGCATTTTGTTGTCATAGAGCGTCATTACATACAAAATGTAAAATTGGCCTTTAATGAAATTAAAAGTGATATTTGGAAATGGTGACCAAAAATGGAAGACCGTTTCCAATTCTTACAGATTCAGGATCGTATTCTCGACAGTTGGAATACCAACTCTAAGCAAAAAATTGCAATAACAACAAATCCATATGGTAGATTTTGACGCAGCTTTAAAAATAAAAATTAAGTCTGAGTTGCGTGAACGACTTTTATCAGTTAAAATAGATTCTACGACGCGACTCAAGTGTAGCGTTTTGGGCATTTATATTTAATTTTTAGAACAATGCATTATTATTATTAGGACGTTAACCATATTAGAATTGAAAGAGAAACATATGAAGTACAAAATGTGTTAAATGGGGTCTAATTTAGAAACGTTTAAACGGTCACAACTTAACAAGTGACAACGGAGCTAACATGTTTAAAGCAATTTAAAGTTTGAGTTTAAAATTACGGAACATTAATAATGAAATTCATCTTAGTGTTGATAAATTACATAATAAACGCGATGCTAATCTAAATTTTGATCATCTTCTGATTCCTAAGAACCCGTTGAAGAAGAAGTCAAGGAAGATGAACTTTTAAACGATACCATAACTAGCTAAAGAAATTAACGATTGTTAGGAGACCCACTTAATGATATTATTAGTGTCCGATAAGCTTCACATACGCTGCAGCTAGCAGCTATTAACAGCTTAAAAGGCGAAGAAAATCACTTTCATATATATTCCTACATTAGTCAAAAAATTACGTATGGGAGTGTTGCGTGTTGCTATTAAAGCAGCAACAATTATTAATTCCACCATTAGATTGCATTACTTGATGGTCGTCCAAATTTCGAATGCTTATAATGTTATTATTTATACTAATACCAAGCCTGCAGACCAACATCACCTAACTTTAGACGTTTAAACATGTTCCGATCAAGAATTTGATAACCACTTAAAACAAATTTCTGGACCAACAACAGATTTTAAAATTTGTAAGCCTCGTCAGGAGATTTTGGTTTAAAGCTTTACATGAATTATTTTAATTTTTTCAACACTTTCGAGTTTTTCAAATTGAAATTGGAGAAATTTTAATATTTCAAAATTTGACAAAATTGTGAAAAATACTCGAATTTAGTCTGATTGATTTTTTGATTTGCCAATTTTCAGTAAGAAAATTCAAATTCATAATTTTATGTAAAATTTTAGATAAATTCGGAAATCGAGATATTTAAAAGGTTGATTCAACTATCGAAGGCGACCAAAATGTGGTGAAAACAAAAATTTATATCATACGAGTTTAAGCGTGAAACTCAGTTTAAATTCAAACCATGCATTGCAAAAATTTTATCAAATTCGAATTTTTATTTTTTAGCTGCAGGCCAAACCAACTTGATTATCACTGAACTCCACTCCTAATAATATTTTAAGTGAGTTATGGTATTTTAAAATTCGAATAGAAGAATTTGACTTACGAGAGAATTTCATTCTCTCAATAACCATCAAGTTTATTTTATAATTTTAATTTAACTTAAGTTCAATCATTTTTTAAAATCGCCCAGAATTATTCCAAGAAATTGAGTTTGACGCATTCTAAAACCAGGCTTCAGACGAATAAACTTTTCTGACTTTGTTTAAATTAAAATCAAACTAATTTCCTTCAAACTCAATTCAGTCGTATTTCTGGCAAATTATGAATGATTTAAATAAATACCCAATTATTTAAAAATTCGTTTGAATGGAATTGTTTATACGATACTTCCGCAACATTTTACTATATTTCCGCGTAGCTCAGTAGCTAACAATTTAAATTTGAAAATAATTTGAAACGAGTTTAATAATGATTTTATTGGGTGGTGGAAAATTAATGTTGATTAATGCTAATTAAAAATTTTATACTTACCCGTTATGTAATTAAAATTCCTAAATCGCAACCGCAAGCAAACCCAATAAATAGACGAGACGTTAGTAAGGAACAAATTCAATATGAGCGCGATTATCGACCATCCAAACCGATTGTTGATATAGTTCAGCAACTTCCATAAACTACAATAAATTCTTCGCACATTTTTCATCACATCGACATCCATCGATTTGCTGGCCGCCATCAAATCCATTTCCAAATATATAAATTTATATTTGATGTACGTAATCAGCAGTATAAAATGCATCAGTATCATTCGGCCAACCACATATCCCAAAACTCGAATAATTATACTTAATTGCCATTTTGTGACGCCACGTTTATTGATTATCAAAATTATAAACAGTTCGGTTCCAAGTCCCGCCAACGTAAAAAAAACGAATAGAATTATAAAGTTTCGCTCAAACTTGAATCGTCCGTATTCGTAATATTTTACCATATGTTCGATACGAAAAATTTGTTCGATAATTTTACGATCATAATCACGTTTCACTATCGTTTCGATTACAATCACAAAATGGCAAATTATGGGCAATGTAGTTTGAAGGTAATCACTTAAAAGTTGCGTGTTTGTCTGCGACCTCAGAAAAATTATTTCATAACCATATAGGGTGAATCCAATTAGTAGAACGTTTGTTATTAAGTACACGGTAATTATGCAGGCGGTTAGTAATTTTGAACAACATTCTGAGTACCATGTCGTACCGAGAAGGTGAAATATTTTATAGAAATTTAAAATAAATTTAAGATGTGGCGTTCTTGTAGCCATCATGGCAATACTTTATATATTTACGGTGTTTAAAGGCAATGTACGAGTATATACAATAGAAAACTTAAATTTCTTGTGTTTGGTTACCTGTCATATACACATGACATATGTTTACTCCGCGTATATAATTGATGGGATTTATAAAATTGATCTGAATTCGATAAGAACGCCACGAAATATACCTTTATGAATATTCTACTAAAATATGAGTCACTAATTGGTGTAATTGTAAAAGTATATATTCTGAATGGTAATAATAGGTCAGTTCAATATTATTTGAGACACACCTCTTATAACACCGTACTCAATTATTTTCGTTAATCGTCCTGTAATTATTTTGTTTCAGACACGACATTATTTATAATATAAAAGACGAGATACCCTTTATAGATACCCTCAATTTGAACACAAAATGATCGAAGACTGTCCAATTCTATCGATAAACGTGAAAATATTTTTATTTTTCTCATTCATTCGAAATCATACGCCTCGCCGATATATTGCAATTATTCCATTTCTGGTTTTGAACGTCAGCCAATGGCTATACATAATCACTTCATTAACTGTGTCCCTCGAGACGACAATATTTAGCAGCTATTTCACTGTATTATTCCTCTGTGCACTGGTAAGTTAATCGTATTTAGCCATTTACAAATATATCTTCTTAAAATATATTTCACAGATCCGAGCCATCATTATCGTGCGCAAAGAAGCCAAATTTGAACGACTTATGGAATGGATTGCAGCTCGCTACAAAGAGTTGGAGGAAAGTAAAAATCTGGAAATTATTAAAATACTGGAGTACTATACAGCACAAGCAAATCGATTTTCAAAAATGAATTTACTCGTCGCAGTGATTCTAGACTTTACCATGGTGGCGTTCCCATTGGTTCAATTTAAACGGGTATTACCGTTCAATATGTACTTGCCGATGGATTGGGATCTAACTAAACCACCTTATTACGAAATCATATATGCATATCAATTTTTAATGGTGACATTGGGTGGTTTTTTCTACATCCCATACTCGAACGTATTTATCAGCTTTATTTCGTTCGGCCTGATACAAGTGAAAGTAATGCATATCCATTTGAGCAAACTAACAAACGATATGCATAATAAGACGAGCATTGGATTACAAATAGAGCTTAAGCAGTGCATTAAAACGCATATCGAGATATTTGAGTATATCGATAAAATTAACGATTTGTTCAGTTTTATGTCACTCGTCGAATTTTTATGTTTCGGAATATTATTGTGCGCGCTTTTATTCCTACTAGCAATTGTGAACACTTTTGTCCTTATAATGCTGGTTATATCGTATATTGGTTTAATACTATTTCAACTCTTTACATTTTACTATGCAAGCGATAAATTTGCCGAGGAGGGTTATAAAATCGGCATGGCCGCATATTCCATCGATTGGTATAAGTGTGATGTGAAATTTAAGAAATATTTGTGTTTCATGATTATGAGGTCGCAGAAGCCAATGCAGGTTAGCTAATTAACATATATTTTAACATAATTTTAAAATATATAAAAATATTTGTTTTTGCAGATAAGAATTGGAGATATGTATCCGATGAACTTGGTCAAATTTCAAGCAATTCTCAACACCTCATACTCATATTATACGTTGTTGAAGAAAGTCAGTAATTGATTTGATATATATATATATATATATATATATATATATATATATATATATATATATATATATATATATATATATATATATATATATATATATATATATATATATATATATATATATATGTATATGTATATACGATTGATTTCAATCGTCAAACGTTACACATCAATATTAATAGCTTATACAATTAAATGAATTAAAGTATTACGTTGCACAGTTAATATGACAAATCTGTTAATAAATTTGTCAGAGTAAATATTAAAATAACACTATTGTTACGATTGCGGTGACATCTCTGCTTGAGTAGAGAAACTATCGCATATATAAATTATACGAATGCTGTGTGCCTCAACTTACACCAATCTAAACTAAACAAAATATCTAATTTACTTGCTTCGACGATGTTTATTTATCACTTTACACAGTATAAATGAAAACTCATCGAACAGTAATCTAGTAAATCGACTGTTCAGTTGACGCCTGTCAGACATTAGCTGAACCTTCAAGTTTTTTAATGTCGTTTTCGTTTGATTTTTTCCCCCTCATTGGCAGAGTACACTGATTTTGTGGGTCAATCGAGCATGAAACCGATTTCCCCTCATTTATATTTGTGTTTAAAAATTGAAAATTTTACCAACAGGAATGGACTATGCTTATCTGACCATCACCGTATATTTTCATTACGGTCGTACACAAGAGATGGCTCTTATACTTGCAGAAATTGAATGTAGATTTCAACAGAAACTGTGTTGAACCAATTTTACAGAAGAAATTAAATTATAAAAGTATTGGCACTGACAAGTTTTGAACTCGGGTCCACGATTTCAAGAGCAATGACTCTGCTTACTCGAAAAAAACTCAAAAAATTCAATTTAGTCGTATAGAAATTTTATTATCATTCGAAAGAACATTTCTTGCCATTTATTTTTTAAAGATTACTTCTTTCAAATGATGGCAGTCCAATTTTTGATGACGCGTTCGAGAATATCGAGTGATATTTGGCAAATGACACGAATATTGTTGGCTTCCATTGCCTCAAATCTCGCTGGTTTATTCACATATACTTAGGACTTAGCGTAGCACCAAAGAAAAGAGTTCTGAGGTATCACACGATCTAAATAGCCAATTCAACAAAATAGAGAGCCTCAGTTTCCGTTACTAAGTTGGTTTAAAAACAAACAGTAAAAGGTTGACCAAAATATATTCAAGTTCGCTTCCAAATCGTGTTAAAATCAATTATGAACATGCGGTGCATCTGTAAAAATGACATTTTGTAAGATTCGAGTTATTTTGGTAAAGAAAATCGTTCATCTGAGCCCGCTATTAAAAATTTATAGTGCGCAAACATTTGAGTCCACTGGTTTAGTAGCAAACATACAGACAGCAAACCGCGCTCGTTCAGGTCGTTCAATCGAAAATATCGATTTCACGACGTTCTCAGCAATTAATCTTATCCACAATGACCACATGGTATATATTTTATGCATGGATTTATCCTTACATCCATATAAGGCCCAATTGATCCAAGAATTAAAGCCACAATATATCATACAGCCAATGAAACGATCAGTTTATTGAGAAGATTATTTTTTGTGAAACTATGTGAAAGATAAGGTTTATAAGAGTAATACACAACCAATCGAAGGTCTCAAAACTAATATCGAACACGTCAGTTGTGAGATAGAGCCCCAATTATGTAGAAATGTGATCGAAAATGCAAACGTTCTCGTGGTAGTCTTTGGCCACATATTATTTCTTATCAATAAATGGTCGAGTATAGCGTCTACACTAAATCTCTATAAAAAAAAAACAATTTCGACATGTTGAATGAACATGATAATTTATGATTTTTTGGTAGAAATTGGCCCCAGGGCCCTGGGTACCCGCATAATCCGCCACTGAATACAACTATGTATAATCTTTACAGATATATTGGGAAACAAACTAAATTAAAAAGTCACTTTAATCTTAATATATTATATTAGATTATATACTTTTGAACCGATTAATCAGTACCAAACTGTAATTGATTAATGATGACTAATTTGGAATATCCATCCGCGCATCTTTAAAATAAAAAAGATACTTTCTCAAATGATATATACAACCAAAAGAGCAACTAAATCAATGTGCCTACACTCGAAGAATATATATATGATGATACATTTACCTATCTCCAAAGAATAGCAAAAAGTTCATCAAAAGTTGAGAAGCCATATCAATCAAAGAAATTCTTAATTTATTTCACAAAACAAACAAATTCCAAAACTAAGCCATTGTATACAGATATGTAATATAGTAAAGTCTTAATCTAAATCAGCCCAAACTTTTACAATTAAATATTTATTTCTTAATGACGGTGAACGGTGTTTTTATTTTATATTTAATAATAAAATAAGAATTCATATATGTACACAACGAACAAACCAATTCTCAAATCGTGCACATACATACAACTACACAATAATAACAACAAATATTAAAAGGTGTAGTGTAACTATATATACAACAATAAAAGCAACAACAAAAAACTATAAAAATTTTACTTTGAGTAGAGTCAGTATTTAGAAATCATTGAGTCTAGTAAGACCTACCTAGCGCGGAATTGGTTACAACAAAAAAACTCTCAATCCGCGGTTTTTTTTTATAATTTTTTTTCGTTTTTTTTTTTATTATTATTTTATACATACAAGAGAGGGCGTGTGCTGTGTCATCAAACAACAAAAAAAATTTAAACGTGGATAGCTAGTTTTGAAAAAATAAAAAAGTTTTCTGTTTAAGTTTAAGATTACAAAATTTATCTTAATTAAATATATAAAATAGAAGAGAAAGTTTGTTTTAAGTGTATACATTAAAAAGAAAAAAATCAAATATGAGCGATCACGACGAAGTCGACCGTTCAATAAAAAATAATATTAGTAATATTAATGGTGATACTAAAATGAATAGTACTAGTAGTAATAATGATAATCATAATAGTAATAATAATAACGATAGTAGTGATAATATTAGTGTGGCAAAGAAAAAACAGTGGGTTAAATTTGAGGATGAAGGGCCGAATAGCAGTAAACACGATGGGAATACCGAAATTCAGGTGAAAACTATATTCATAATCTCTAGCTCATAATCTCCACAATTTCTATTGTTAGTAATAATGTTGGTTGGTGTGTAATCATTCGTCCGCAACTATATAGATATAATTTTTTATTTCTATATTTTCTGTTTTTTTTTGTAGATTTTCAGATTGTTAACGGTGATGTGTGAGAAAATAATATTGTGTATGAAATTAACATATTATAGTGTGTTGTGTGCAGTGGCGTACACTGAACTCGCTTAATCGATTTGAACACCAACAAAAAAATGAAACACGTTTTAATGCGAAGATCACCGCGCGAAAGTTATGTAAAAATTACTTACTATTATATATAGTTATATATATATATACCTAGTTGAAGGTCATGTAATCCATAATGCATGAAATTAAACTCAGGTATAGCTCAGCCAATTATATATAGTCGATTTGAAATTATTATTATTATTATGCAATCAACGAAACCACAAAAACCTATTTATTTATTATATTATACGCGGCAGACGTGTGACAATTCAATGGTTTTTTCGTTCATACTGCAATAAATCATTTTGGGTAGGGCATTTCATCGTAATATTGTGTTCTATCCATAAAGTAAGAAAACCTAAATCGCTGGGTAATTAAATAAAAATTATCCATTATTTGTCTGTTGTCTTCCGTCAGGTATATAAATAAAGCGGTTTGAATTATGTATTATTATTGACTTAGAAACAAATATATGTTCTTGAGTGCAAAACTTTTTCGCATGGTTGAGCACACACCATCACAATTACAGCAGCATTTATATGTACAATTACCTTAGCTGCCAATAATATCATTCAATTTCAATTCAAATTAGTTATATGCGCCGTATAAAATCGAATTGGGGTGATTTCTAAAATTAGGTCAACGGAAATAATTTATAAGCCATTAGGTATACTCCAACCCATTTGTAAAATTAAATAAACAAATATATTAATCACAATTTCAACTAAATCATATACCTACTTTTAAACAGCAGTCATGGATACTTGACATTTCTGTATATTAGGCAACTATCCCCGCCACTAATGTATTTAGAATTTCACTAAGAAGTTAAAACATTTGTCTTTGACATGACTTACAATTTGAATTGTCACTTCAATTCATAATTTTATATCGAAATAACTTCAAATGGTAATTAAATTAAAAGTGTATAAGAATATAATTTAACATGAACTTGACATTGTGAATTTGGCTTTGAATATTATACTTCAAAATTTCAACCTTCTATTTCCCTTTATTGTTGTGCGGTTGGCTACGAGTCTATTCGATTCTTATCCGATTCATAAGTATTTTTGATAGGAAAATTGTGCGTAAATAATTTTATTTAAATTAGATACAAAAAATTACAGCCGTAATAAAGATATATTGACGTAAATCTGATTCTTTAGTATTTATGATGTTTTCAAAATTGCAATCTGTCCTAAATGACAGGTTTTTGATTATTTTGCTCTTTTGTTTTAATATTTGAGCCCTAAACTGTTGTAATATTCATTAAAATTTCATCAGAGAAATATCATAATACCTAAAACCGGCGACAACAGCTTAGAAGAAAGACCGGCTATATGACAGCTGATCACAATCATGGTACGGCAGTTACAATAATAGTAGGAAAGTATATAAATTATTTAAATACTATAATAATAATCAGTTTTAAAGTCCATTACTCAACAATCTTAATCCAACGGTTTCGATCCTAAATACTATACGTTATCAAATTAGCAAAAAACAAAGATACACGATACAGTTAAAAGTGACTTGTGTTACAACACAATGGCAAGTTACTCGTGCCATTCGAACTATGGTCAACGATAGATCTATAAATCAAAAAGGTCTCGCTAAATCATTACAAAATTTTGAAAATATAATCATTTCTTAACCGCCAGCCGCCGGCTCAAAGAAGACTGAGTAAAAGCTTAAGTATGTGCTAAAAAACAGAAAATATATGCTCATCTCGATTTTAGATAAACTATTTGCAAAACCGTTGAGCTTTATGAAAGATTTCAAATCTAAAATTGAAAGTATTTGTCTTACCAAATATGTAAGTAAATGTTCAAAGTTTTCTCAATTAATTGTACACCTGGAAAAGCTCTGGCTGAATAATTCAAATTCCGAAGTTGTATAATCTTTCCTCATCTAAAACCGATTTAAATTCATGTTTGGTCTTATTTAGCATAGTTTTTTTGAAATTTTAGCATAGTTTTTAATAGTTCATAGAAAAGCTTACATTTTCCTTGTCCTATTCTAATGGCTTCGACCATTTGCCAAAATCAATTGAGGTAAAAATAAAAGCTTAGGTAGATATTTGTATCGGAGTTAAAAGTCTATTAAGCTTATAAAAGCTCTGATAATATTTTTTTAAAACCTCTATCATATCAAAAATTGTAGTTCATAAAGACATTTCCTAAAATGTTCAAAAATGAAATTCACACACGATAACTTTTTCTACTCAAGATAAGCATCAAATAGATCAAAAACTTAAATTGAAAAAAAATTAAGTCATCATTTCTTTTGCAAATTTAATTAACTTACATATTTAGTACATGCAGCAAATACTTCCAAAATGTATGCAACTAAATGAAAGACATTTTTACCAAACTTTTAATTATATTGGAACATTTATAACCGGATGCTATTATTATATATTCTATCGCGTACTTTCTTAATTTTCGGATAAAAGCACAACCGATTTTTTCAACAAGCTTGTTCATTTCATTTTCACAACACCAAATAAAATGAAACGCATTAAATTTACCAAATTATAAATAATGATTATATTTAAATTAGGAGCAAACTCGGTAGACTTCATCGGCAACTTACGTCAGAATTCCAAGACGGTTATCAGAGGAAGTCAGGTCAGACTTCTTATTAAATATGAATTTAGACTTATTTAAAGTATTTTTGAAAACATTTAAATTGACATTTGTAAAATCTTTTGGTTAAAGTGCGTGATCAGAAATACTAATGAATCACATTTAATTCAATATAACTCTATCACACCTGTAAATGTTTACATCAAAATTATATAAAATAAAACTTTATTTAAAATTCAAGTAATATGAAAATATAATTAATAAAAGTTACGTTTATATGATGATAAACAGAAATGGAACCGCATTTTCCTCTCACAAATACTTATGAATCGGATACTTAGTATATAATCTCTAAAGTGCAGATAAATATTAGTATTGGTTAACTAAGGTGTCAAATATATTCAGCAGAATTATATTCCGCGTAACTCGAAAAAGCACACTTTTCTATATTTCCCCTTTTAATTACTAGAGATTAGATTACTATATCAAAATTGTATGCCATACATATACGAGTACAGAAATTTAGTAAAACTCTTCAATAGGTTTTGCGTTTCCAAAATTCAGTCCTTTCACCAGGCTTATTCTGTATATATGTATACATACATACATATATGACATCCACCAAATTTTACTTAAAATTTTCATTGGTTTCTTTTACATGATTTTAATTAAATAATTTTAATGGTTTTAATTTTTTTTAAATTAAATTAGAATTAATCAACAATTGATTCTAATTTAACATCAAAGTTTATTAATATTCCAAACAAAATCTATATTCTTCAAAATTAATATTCTGCGCGATTAATCTAAATGATTTTACAAAACAAAATTCTAATTTAAACCGAATTGAAATCATGGTTTTTCAATTTAAAAAAATTTAAATTATGTATTCTGATGTGTGGAACACATGACTTTATCATACAGACCGTGTATACAGGGAGAATCTACAGATTATAATAACTTTCTGTAAAATTAAACTATTTAGAACTGTTAAAATTTATTTAAATTTGTAAAAAACCAACTGCAGTAAGAATGTAATTTAAACAAATTATCTTGCTAAAAGCTTAATTTAAACAATAAATGTATAAAACACTAATGCAAATTAATATTAATTGATTGCTTATTAAAATACGTTTCATTTGATATATCACATGACATGAGCCAAATTAAAATTTTGATCCATCATCAGAATTAATACGAACACAAATTATTTTAAAACATAAAAAAATTACCATTGAATAAGGGTTGCATTATGTGTTTCGTGGCCTAAGTGTTCTAGGTCACCCATAAGTAATTAAACATAATGTTATTGTGCCACACAGAAAGCATATTGTGGCACAGGCTATTTTAGAAAATAGTATAATCAACTTTTAGGAAGATATGTCAACGTGCGTGCTGATCCGGAAAGAATTGTGCAGCGATCTCTGAAAGGAGAGCCACCATATAGTAGGTGCTGAGGTCGTTGAAGGCGCAGAGGTCGTTGCAGGCGACGATGGCTGCACGATGTAGAGAACGACTTGGCCTCTTCAGATTGTCTTAGACAGTATGTAGACCATGCTCGGGATCGAAACCGTTGGAGCCAAATTGTTGATTCAGTAAGGGGCCAGTAATGGCCTTTAAAACTGTGTTTATTATTATTATTATGTCAACTAAAGTACTCGTATATAAGTATATCACATTTCATTTGACCGTGACTATAAAAAGTTAATCGTAGATGTTTTCAAGTATTACTAACTATTGGAGGTAGTGTTGTAACAAGGTATCCGCAGTACCGGGAGTCGCGCAGCCCAGAAATAGTGTAAAGTCCTACAGTTAATTTGAAATACAATTTCTTATGCCACTCATTCTAAATTAGCCAAAAAGAATTTAGAAATTTGTTTAATTTTTCAAAATGTATAAAATCGTTAATAAATATTAAGTCACTCTGACATAAAACGTTTTCTCTTAAATGGAAACAAAACAAATAAAAGGATCCCATACTATTTTAAGATATTTTATGTTATTTGCTATTTTACGCAATACCAAATTTTAGTTCTTTTCAATCACTCACATAATAAAACACACAAAAATTTATCTTGCGCCAATTCCACACAATTTTTCGTGTGTTTAACTTTGTGAGAGCTGGGCAAGGTCAAATAAAATTTGGTATCGAAATTTTGTTTACTATAACTTAGAAATTAAAATGTATTAAAGTTGAGAACGGGCTATCAAGAATTTTTGCAATTAACTCCGGTGTGCGGCAGGGGCATGCTCTCTCCATGATACTCTTTAATCTCATGTTAGAGTACAATCTTTCGTAAATCTGAAATACCTCAGCGCAACATCTTATATGGCCAGTCCAATCAGGTGATTGCATATGCGTGATTTGACTGAATATAGCAACGGAGTGAAAGCTTCTGTTGGGCTCCAGATCAATCAAGGATATTCAAATATTTAGGCTCTCTTATCACTCACGATAACAGTGTGGGTCAGGATATTAAAGTGCACCTAGCAGCCGGCAGTCGTGTTTTGTATCATCTAAGGCCACTGAAAATCTAATCTGAAAGGAGAGCCACCATATGGTAGGCGCAGAGGTCGTTGCAAGCGACGATGGCACCGCGGCGTAGACTTGGCTTCTTCAGGTCATCTAAGACAGTATGAAGACCAAACACAGTTTATTATTATTATTATTATAAATTAAAATAATTATTCTCGATACCTAATTTTAATCGTCCTTTACATGCGCACTCAATATAGAAACACACGAAAAATTGCATCAGAGTCAAATTTCATTATTCGTGTTTTATTTTGTTAGAGCTTGTGAAAGTGGAACGGCTTGGTAACAAAATTTAATATTTTTATAAATTTTTTCTTGCGGATGGTGTAATGAACGTTGTGGGTACTAAATGGATGGTCACAGGTGCCCAATATGAAATTGCGAAAACACATAAATGCGAATGTAAAATTGCTCTCTAAATAACTATGGAATGATAAGATTCAATGAGCAATTAGATCCAAACCATCGTTATTTTGTCAAACCCGTTAGACTCAAATGATTTGAAAACATTTTTTTCTCCGGGTCTGAAATTTATGAAATTAGAATTGAAGAATTTTAAATTCCCAAACTGTACGAATTCAAATAATAGTAAATTGGCAATACAGAAATCTGAAAATTTGGAATTTTGGAAACTGTAAATTTGACAATTAAGTAATTATGAATACTATGTACATTCCTTGAATTTTAGGATACTCAAGAATTTATTAATTTAATTTTATCTATCGATATTTATAAAGGTTACAAATAGCTCATATATGTACATGGAACAAGCCTAATACTGTAATACCCCAACCAATAAATTTTTTGAAAATAACATTCTTCAGTTACCATATGGATGATGCAAAATATGTCAATAATTTTCAGATATTCATATGTTGTAACAAATAGACTTGTGCCAATTGAATAAAAACCAATCAGTTTAAATATAAATTCATTCGATTTATTCACAATTTATATTTAAGTTTAACTCAACACCTAAGTATTAATAATAATTAACATTTCGATGGCTTTTCTGTGTCGTACTGGTTTAATATGTGAAACACTTGAATTTCCTCATTTCCAATCAAAACAATCTATCAGTGTGCATTTACAGTAAAAACACTAAGTTTCAAACATTATACCTAATTCTAAGATTTACCTTAATACTCGTACATATAAAAAGTAGATTCCATTAACGTTGCATAATTTGTACATAACACATTAAAAACAAAGTCTCTATAGTAATGAAACATTATATGCGGTTACAATGAATGTACTTGTACACAAAATATCTAACTAACAAGAAATTGAACGTAATATACGTATGTATTGTACTACTACTATACTGAAACTAGGGCATTTATTTGTTGACTGCTATTAAATTGATTTTTGATTTGGTTGCCTGGTTTTCACGTGGCAGTGTAATTAGATTTACTATAAACAATACAACTTTTCAATTTATTGTATATAAACACATAAATCAATGGACAAGAATGTCAGATGGACTTACAAGTTTTTTCCATTTAAAATAATAATCTTTTATCTATATATAAATTGGAATGCTTCAAAAAAATGTTTCTAAATAATCTTAAGCCTATATAGTATTAATGTCTGTTTAAACTTAATATTTTGTAACAACGCAAAAGGTAAATATTTGTCATTAAATGTGTTATGTAAATAAATATTACCTATTCATATTTTTTATAAGAAATATGATAAATTGTATATATTATGTATATTACCTATATAAGTGATATCGTAGCTGGGTCATTTACAATAATATCGCGCGGTCGACACAATATTTATTTATTTATTAGCTACCTGCTGTTTCGTGCACATTATACATATGTTATGCAACAGAGTTTTTTGGGGTAAAGTTTAATGACCTTATGTGATATTTTTGAATCACTGTAATGTAATTATATTTTGGTTGATTAAAACAAAAAATGCGGTAAATGACTGTTAAAAGAAAAGTCTTGAAAATCGAAAGTCGTTTTGACCAAAAAAGTACAACTTTATAGCCGGTTGCAGAAACACTGTGATTCATAACCGATATTCTACGAAATGCTACGGTATGTTCAAGATATATCACGAAGATACATCCCATGTCGTT
Organism: Tipula unca; assembly: GCA_951394425.1. Classification (NCBI taxonomy): domain Eukaryota; kingdom Metazoa; phylum Arthropoda; class Insecta; order Diptera; family Tipulidae; genus Tipula; species Tipula unca. The sequence goes on from OX596381.1 coordinate 193,955,064, forward strand.
GTCCCAATGTCGTTTAAACTCTAGCGTGAATTTAATTTCCCATCTTGAAAAGTAAAAGTTGACCAAATCAACGTTTTATATATGTATATAAGGTTTCAATAATCGAAATTTTATTTTACGACCTACCAACTTCAATATAAGAGTTGAGGTTATTATGTGTGAAAATACACAATAAACTTATATTGGGTTCAAAGAAAGTCTATATATAATCGTATAAGTATCTACACATACAAAAAAAATTTCTTACAGTGTAGTGTACATCGTAATAAAGATTACAATATACAAATTGCATGACTCATGAATATATACCAATTATTACATTGAATAATCAAAAATCACATGACAAAAAAAACTTAAATTATCTTATATATACAGTTAAGATTTGTTTGTTCCGAGAAAGAATATTTCACATACCAATCTGACACGTACATCGGCACGAATGCATAAACAAAGATGGCTTGATAGTTTGCTAGACACAAAGGTCTATATATGCAGTAATGTTTATAAAATGACGGTAGTAATAAAATTGTATATCTAAATTTAAACAAACCGAATATTTTAATATTTGACAAGACATTGACTTAATTATTATTCATAATACCGTCTTCCGATTTAACTTCCCTCGCTATCTCTAAACTATGTATACATATACGAGTATATACGTATAATTGAATTCCATATTTGTACAAACTAATTATACAATGTACATAAAGTATTTCCATTATAATATAAATTGAAAATTAAACTTACTCATCTGTTCGATAATCTTGGAAGCCTATAATCCGCGTAATAAACGGATAGTTAAGCTTGTGGTCAACGTAAATTAAATTAATAGACAATAAAAAAAAGAAATAATTTCACGGTCTATTATAATTTATAACAGTTGCTCTACAAAAAAAATGTAAATCAAAATTATTTAGAGTTCAATTTCAAGTCAGCAATAAAAAATTATTGTGCATACACTTGCGGTTTTTCCCCCATTTCGTAATTCAACCATTTTAACAAAGCCATTGTTTTGGTTTTATGATTGTAATTTGTTTTATATTAAATATTAGCACGAGAAGCATCAGATAACTCATCACTCTTTTTAACTAATCAATTATACATTTTTTATAATCAAAATTTTTATCCAAATACAAACATTACTAAAGTATTTGAATCTATCGTACTTTGAAAATAGTTTTATAATTCCGATTAAATAGTGCTAACTTAATAAGTATGTACATAATACGTATTTGTAAATTTAAAAATATGTGCACATATTTCTAGTTCGAATGAAACTTGATTTGTGTTTAATGTGAGCAGGTCAAAAGATGGTTGAATGTGATCTAATCTATTAAAATTAAATAAACGTTCTTTCTAAAGTGAGTATCAAATTTAACTATCAGACATACGACTAAGGCTGCAGACCAATTGCCGGGTAAATCAAATACTTATGTAAAAGTCGATTTTTAGTATTTTGTTTTATTCAAATACGTGCTTTTGTTTATTTTCAGCTTATTTAATCCATAGATCACTTAAAAATTAACAATACATATAAACGTTAAACATTTACTTTTGTGTACTCGATTTACCCTACTTTTTGATAGGGCAAATTAATTTACCGTAAATTAAAGTAAAAATCGACTTTTACCCGTGAATTAGTCCGCAGCCTAACTAGTAACTATCAAAAATGCCCAATGTCCAATCAATCAAACGTAAACAAATTAATTAGTTTAGTTAACAAATAAATTCGAAAATTTAAACCACAAGTAAATATAATTAATTAGAATCAAAATCGGATAACAAAAATAATTTTTTCAAAATACGCTTCTGAAGCACTTTTTTAATGTGTCCCGGCTTAACGTGTGTACAATTGAATCAAATTAAGATTTCGAATTATATTTTCTATTCGCAACCAATTTTTAGTACAATTTTACTTTTAGTACTGTTCTCAAGTGTTTTTTATTTTTTATTTACATTCATCAATGCCTCTATATTACAAGCCATGACACAAGATTTTGATGTAGTATGGGTGTAGGGCTATTCGTTTCTTTTTTTTATATGAAATGATGAAATTTACTATGGGATTTTTCTATAGGCAGATTTTGGAAGGCTTTTTTCTTCTAGTTATAGTGCAATTTTTATTTTCAATTTTCTATGAGACAAGTAAAATTTATCTGAAAACAGTTTGAGATAGTTATAAATTCAAATTGATAAAATTTTAATTGATAATTTTTAGTTTTTGTAAAACTACTTTTTTTCAAACAGTTTGTTTTCGTTTTTTGTTTTGCTTATAAGAAATCGTTTGCCGATTTTGTACGAACCATTTAAACGAGCATTTGATTTTTTTAGTGTAATGATTTGTCTTCTTTTTGCTTTGACGTAGGGTGATACTTTTTTTTTTATTTCGTGTTGATGAAATTTTTGGTTTATTTTGAGGATTGGGGTGAAAGCATGCATATGTATGTAAATAGCGAATTTTCAAATTATGATAAGTATAATCAAATTAATATATTTACATATATGTATATATATAGTTTGTGTATTATTTTAATTAAAATTTATTTAGTACATATCGTTATTTTGTACATACAATTTTTACTTTTATTCGTGAAGAAATCGATTTCGTTAATTTTTAATTAGATATTTTCCCGATCTAAACCACGGGTTACAAGATTATCTGACAGCGAATCATCGATATGCCACATTTATTTTACTCCTACAATACCACGGTCCACGGCTCTCCATGATTACTCTTGACATGCTTAAAATCTTTCCCATAAGCACCTTCCGCAATTAAGTACAATATATTTTTATATCTGGAAATTTGGAACGACATAACGGCGGTATTCTGGTATTTAAATATTTTTGGTGTGACATTTCCGCTAGGAGTATTTTAAATTCCAATTTTACCAATTAACTTAAACTAAAACCAAAAAACAGTTAAAACAAGATATGCAGTTGCATTCAATATATTGTCAAACAATAATATTACAAGAAACATAAGTTAACAATTAATAAAATCTGTAAGAACGTCAATCGGTACCAGTTATACATATATACTCGTAATGTACAAAATAGACAGTAAGTTTTAATTAAGATAATACATAAATTATGCGCTTAATATTTGTATGTATGTACTTAACTTAAATTATCCCCATTTCCGATATTTACATACTTTCACTGCAATCTTCAAAACAATAAGAAACTGAAAATTTTATCAACTCGAAATAAAAAACAGTTATCACCCTGTGTCACATCAAAAAAAAACAAATCATTACATAAAAAAAAATCAAATGCTCGTTTAAATGGTTCGTACCAAATCGGCACACGATTTGTTATAAACAAAACAAAAAACGAAAACAAACTGTTCAGAAAAAAAGTAGTTTTACAAAAACTAAAAATTATCAATTAAAACTATATCAATTTGAATTTATAACTATCTCAAGCTCTTCTCAGATAAATTTTACTTATCTCATAGAAAATTGAAAATAAAAATTGCATTATAACTAGAAGATAAAAGCCTTCCAAAATCTGCCTATAGAAAAATCCCATAGTAAATTTCATCATTTCATATAAAAAAAAGAAACGAATAGCCCTACACCCATACTAATGATTTGATTTTTTTTTACTTGTGTCGAGGCCTATAATATAGAGGCATTGCATTCATGATAGAAGAGGTACTTTATATTTGACTACTTAAATTTTGTTAAAAAACGTCCACTTCTTGTTTACAAATTTTTGGATTAGTTCTCATATTTTCTAAAATAAATTCCCAAAATGAAATTATTTTTGAATTTTACAAAATTTAAATTTCCTTTCAAAATAGACTATCACGAATTTATTTTTATTACATGATTATTCATTCGTTTAACAGGCATAAACGAATAAAATTGTGTTAGGCGATAATATTCACATTTATCTATTTAAAACAGATCAATCAACAAAAGGTTTTTTATATATGATAGTTTTTGACCTGCTTATGTTTGAATTTTTACAGAATCTTAATTATCATTTTTGTATATGTACTTGATTATGATTGGAACAAGCTCAACCCGATGATGGGCTCAATTGGTAAACTGGAATTTTAGGAAATAATGGCTTCGACAAGGTTTAAGTTAAACCTATAATTAATTTAAAATTTACTGAAGAATTTTTCAAAATAATTCTCGTTTGGATATTGGTTATTTTAACTAAACTACCAAACTTCATAACTTTATATGGAATGCAGATTAAAAATGACGATTCTATACTATTCTTACCATTTGAACTTTTCCGGCAGTTAGATTACAATAATCTTATTTTACACTACGTTCTTACGGGGTCAACTGTCCTAAATGATTTTTTTTTTAAATTTTGATAGACCGATTTAAACCTGAAATTCTCCAAAAGATATAGTCGTGTAAGGACGGCTTAATATTTTTGACAACTGAAATTTTAGTACAATAGTTTGAGTTGTTTGTAATTTTTGCCTTTTGTAAACAAATTATTTTTGAATCAAAAATGAATTGTTTTGAGGAAAAGTTAATAGAAACCGTAAAAAACTATCCGTATTTGTATGACACCTCGTACATAGAATATCGAGATAAAACGTTAAAAGATAAGGCTTGGAAACAAATTTCCCAAATCTGTAACAAACCAGGTAATTAATACATCCATCCATTTACTTTTATGTAAAATCGATTTAAATTGGACAATTTTCAGACAAACTTTGCCAACTTAAATGGAAAACCTTAAGGGATCAATACAGCCGACAAAAACGGCGCAGCAGTAAATTAAACGCTAGCGGCGATGGTACAGTGAATAAAAAAGTTTGGCTGCACTTTAATAAGATGGGTTTTTTAAATCAATTTATTCATTCACGACGAACGTAAGTAAGAGCTAGCACTAAAATTGACATTGAATTTTTTAAAGCTTTCCATTCGTATATTCAGTGGAATTAAACCTCGGTGTTCTTCCAAAATGAATTACAGCAATGATGATGTATACTCGTATGAATCACAACCGGCCAAAGAGCTAGATGATTATTCAAATTTTAGTGATTCGGCACCTGAGTTGAAAATATTTGCCAGCAATATTATTAATGAAAATAATATTATGTGCTCATCTCTAGACAGGGACACTATAAAACAAACACTAACTCAATCCGACGATAATAATTGTATTGATGAAGTTCGAGAGGCTGAAGTAAATGGTGGTCCTGAGCATGTGATAAAAACAATTCAATCCGACGAAGCAGATGAAGTTGACTTATTTTGCAAGTGTCTAGCACTTAAAATTAAAAATCATGATTTAACGGACACAGAACTCGCACATTTGCAAGCTGACGTCATAATATTTTTATCAGACAAATTAAATTCAATTAAATCTAGTAGAACTTAAATAATTTAATAAAATTATTAATTAACCTAAAAGCTAAAACTTTAAAAAAAATGAATTTTATTCGTTGTAATCGATCACCATTTTTTTAGATGGGGATTTATTCAAATGTATTAAACGAAAGATATGCATGGAACATGGATACCTACTTACTTAAAATTTATTTATGTTCTCATCCGAACAAACTTAAATAAGGTATAGTAATAAATTCTAACTATCAAACTACCGCTGAATTGCGTTACATCTGGTTTTTCAAAGTTCTGGAATCGATCGTGAATTTTAATCTTTTCAACTACCTATCTATCTGTATTAATCAGTAATGTACCTAGGTTTTAGAGATTTCAAGGATATTGATAGAATACAAATGAATAAAGAACATAAACCGAGTCAGACTGAATATACGCTAATTTATGAGAAGTCAATGCAAGTGTAATATTAAAGAAATTTGTTCAAATATTATTTTATGTGAATAAACTATTCGAGATGATCAATGATCATGATTTTTATCCGGCTAATGAAATGCTACATTCACTATATACATGCTCTTGATGCCTAAAATGTTACTCAATAATATCAAGCAATTAGGCCAACTCCTTAAACATATATCACCGATTTTTTTGCTTTCTTTTCGTACACGATTGAAAGATTTTATAAATATTTTTCAATTCGAATTAACAATCTATTCTGCCCGAAATTAAAATTAGAAGAAATTAGAAATTGATTGAATGTAATTATGAAATTACAGGTTACATCGGTTGGATTATTGTTAAAATGCAACGACCAACGAATTTTATGCGGATAAAAGTTCATCATCGTTGACGTTCGCTAATTCCGTAAATATATGGATATCATTATTTCAGACTACAACCCACTACTAGATCTAGTATTTTCAAGCAGCTTATTAATCCGACTATGTGCTCCAAAAATGAAATAGTCGAATTACATTCAAAATTTGTATATATAGTTTGATCGCATGGGCGATACAGTCGATAAATTCAAACGCATAGTTCTTTCCGCACCAAGAGTCAAGAATATCAACGTATATAGAGGAAACTATTTAATATATGTATACATGTTAATGTATGTTTTGAATCAAATTCATCGACGCACTCATTTTAACCTCTAGCACGTTCTCTAATTGAACTTCTTATCAAAAATGAATCTATCATAATCAAGAAATTCGTACGCAGAATTATGTAGTGTTAATATGGAAAATGATTACTGTTGAGCTAGTTTTTGATTTTCGTAGATTGTTTGGATTAGGGCTCCAAAACCCATATTATTAGTAAAGTCAAAAATAGTCTTATGTGTAGGTTAATGATTGGTGGCTAACTAAATCAGTGAAACTTCTCTATAGATCGTTAAGAAAGGTTTCGTAAATGATGGTTAAAACTTGACAAAAAGTCTAGTTTTCTGTTGTCAGAGAAATTATCAGTTTGAATATTCATTACAATATCAATTATATACATATATAATACATATATTTCATTAGACAGAATTTCACTATGCAATTAAAATTATAAATTGGAAAATAATTGTGTTTATTTCACCAAAACTAATTGAAAATAACAGGAAAAATCAACAAGCAGGAATTTTAACCTGTTTAATAGCTTCCAACAACATAAAATATCTCAATTTTTTTTGCCAGCCTAATCGAGAGTCTCTTGCATGAAAACCTGACCGTTTTAGTGAGTGTCCGTTAAAGTGAGGTCTCATTGTAATCATTTTAATAAAAAAAAAAATGGAAAAATATTGGAGGAGGAAATTTTTGTAGAACTGGTGTGTATTACTAACTGGTGGATTTAATTGTTTGTAACCGGTGAAATTTGAAATTCGATCATCAAAGCCTGCGAAAAGGGGTACATATATACATATTTGGAAAAATTTGCATTGTCGGAAAGAATATTTGGCGATCGAATTCGAACATTCTTTTCTTAAATATTTAGCCATTTCTTGTTCATCAGAACAAATTTATAAATTTGTCATAATAAAATAAATATTTATATTTAATTAGCATATTTCAAGAAATACAAAACAAATATAAGCTTCCAATAACAATTTAAACGTGATTTTGTTGTATTTTTGCATTCGTTAAAATATGCGTAATATTAAGAGCAGTGACGTACTTTAAAACTAAACTGTATAGTCTCTCTAGAATCATTCTTATAATATGACAAAAAATAGCACCGACTAGCATAATGTTACTTTGATAGAATACAAAACTATTATAAAATAATATTATTTATTGGAATTTATTAAACTAACAATAATAATAAACATTTTTTATAAATTGTTACAATATAAAAATATTATTGAATAACAGAAATGTGAGAATGAACCAAAGACCACGTTTCACAAAAATAAGTTATATAAGTTTATACATATCTACAAATTTGTTCAAGAATTTTAAATAGTTTTTGGTGGTTTTCAAAAACTGAAATGCAGGCAACGAATTTCAAGTTGGTGACGTGTGTCTATATGTAAAAACTACTGACATTATATTGTCACCACAATGAACATTAAATTTTGGTTGGTTTTTAGTCGGTTTTGCGCGGTGTTACTCATGCTGGTGAATAAAAAATAAAAAAACTAGTTTTTTTTATATAGTTTGTTAAGATAGTAATCAAATTGTGTTAAATACGAATAAAACCGCCAAAAATACGGTTTACTTTTTGCGAGGCTTGACGTCAATAATTAATTAAATTTAATATTATAATATTCAAACCAGTACGCACTCAATCCTACCTATAATTAAATTTCATTTAGTCCGTATATACATATATAGTTCAAAATCAATGTCATTCGCGCGGTCATGGCCATCAACTCATATCGTAACTCATATATCAAAATAATAAATGGATACTAATTAATTTATATAAAACTTATTACAAAATTCAACACCACACCATAAAAATAAAATTGTTAAAATATTATCGAATGATAATAAAACATTTTATCATGGTCAATTATAATTTTCATGTAATAATATGTGTACTTACATCGAAAACCTTCATATATTTTCAAAGTTATTGTATATCTTAATTACAAGATGTATGTATATACATATGTGTAGCCGGTTAGTGTAAATTATTCGTATACATACGTGCAATTTTGAATTAAGTAAGATTTATTACGTAACATAAAGCTGCCACTACGAGATAAAATAGGTCACATATAGTATAATTAAACCAGACACCCAATTAAGCAAAGCCTCAGATACATATTCTTAATTTGTATTCGAATATCATAAAATGAGTTTCTCCTCATAATTTATAAAAAAAAAGGCATTTCAAATACTTAACTAACCTGTTCATATACTATATACTCGTATACACATTAAATATTTATAATTATTTAAGCCATTTCCAAACGCGATTTGTTGTCATACGTATAATATCTTATACATACTTATATTATGTACTTTTATTTTTTTTTATTTACATCTTATACACGCAAATGCAACAATAAATTAAATAATGAAAGTAAATATTTTTCTCTCGCCATCCATGATATACTTATGTACATACATACATATATATCACTCTAGACGAAATAATTAATAAAATAAGTAATATGACTTATATATATATACATATGTATAGACATAAGAAAACTGGTTCATTTACGTTGGTGCATTACCAATATAGGTATACATAAATAAAATACCAAGTGAAAACGAAAATTGTAAATCAACGGTTTATAATAATGATGAATTAGTCTGCTATTTCGGCCACAGTAATAAACTAATGAACTAATAAACTATTGATCGTGGTCTAATGGTGTGTGATATCATATAAATTTGACCAAATTGCCGCGTGTAATTTTTTTAAAATTATTGTGAACAACGATTCTCAAACTATTTTTTATTGCGACCTTTTTTTAATAAAAAAAAATGTATAACGCAAACCTATAGTTTGAATTTAAATCATCATCATAAAAACGTAGCACCCAGTAAGTTAATTCTGGATTAAAAATTTATAATTACAAATTAATTTAGCATTTAGTTCAACATTTTTAGAAATTATGAACTTATACTTACGTCAAAATGTAATAATATTTAAGAAGATTCAAAAATGTGCAAACTCCGATATTAAAACTCTCAAAATTTTATCGCAATTTAAAAAAATAAAAAATTCGAAAATTATTACAAATTAGTTGAATTTCATAAATTAATAAATACAAAAAAAAATTCGAAATTTCAAAAGTTTTTTTATTTTTAAAATTCTGAATTTTATACTTCAGACAGCAAAACTCAATTTGCATTTTGATAAATATGTTTATTTGGGAATGTGCCAGAACCATACAAATATTAAATATTGTTAAAATCGAATTATCTAAAGCTTGTAGATTTCTAAAAGCACAGTTGTTCAATTTTCAAAGTCATAATAATTTATATTTAGAACTCAGAATTGTAAAATTCCGTTTCGAAAGATAGATAAACTTCTCAAATTATGAAGTTTGTGGGCATCAGAATTGTAAAATTCCGTTTCGAAAGATAGATAAACTTCTCAAATTATGAAGTTTGTGGGCATTCGAAAATGATCAGAATCTGTAGAAAAAATTTAAAGTTCTATAAAATTAAAAAATTTTGAAATTCTAAACTTTTCTTCAAAAATGTTTAAATCGTAATTCATAATTCAAAAATTTGTAAAGTTCTATAATTGTAGGGAGATTATTACATCTAAACATCAATATTTATGGAATTATATGGTTAATTTGTAAAAGTAAAATCTTTATTTAATTTAAAAATCTGTAATTTTATGATTCACTGATTTTTAAACTTCGATAAATTATATAATTAAACTTTAAATATTTTAAAATTCTTTGAAATCCCAAAACCTATTAGAAATCGAAAATTAGGAAACTCATCAGATTCTACAAAATAGTTCAACAAAATAATACGTTAGGTTAGGTTAAGGTGGCTATCGAATCATCCTGAGGTTTCCAAGAAGCGTTGAAGAACTCTGCCTACGATCTTGCTAAGATCCGTATAGGAGCTTCCTCCTAAAGATCTATTTACATGAAACAAGCGGTATCTTGACAACCAGCCTGCCTTGTGAGAGGAGGCGTATTGTGCTCTGACGGGCAAACTCATCTGTTGTTGATGTTGAGCTGATCAACCATCTCATTTATAGATGTCATACAATTCTGGGGTACTTTCAATGTATGGAAGTGTGCTTGTAGAATTTTAATAGCTGCAGTATGACTGTCCGTAAAAATGCAGATATGCCTTATGGATATTACATTATACTTCAACCAGTCCACGACTCCCATCGTCGCGATAAGCTAAGCTTGAAAGATACTGATAATGTCAAGAAGGAGAAAAGGGAGGTTAACTCCAGAGCCTCGCAGAATACCCCACACCCGACCCTCCATCTCTTTTTGATCCATTCGTGAAGAAGCTTAGCTCGTCATTGTCCTTAACCGCCTCACTCATCCAATCCTTTCTGGTGTGAAACTCAGTTTGCAAGCTAACCTCGAAAGATAATAGCAGAATTGCGTAGTCAGTGATGCCGCACAAGATAGACGATTGCCCTATATTATTACAGGTCCACATATAGATATGGATTTTAGCCGTTTATCTGTGCAAGTTGCTAGTTGCTTGGCCCCAAGATCCAGTGGTGTGAGATGAAAGAGAATCTCTAAGGCTTGCGTGGGTATTCTACTGAGTGCACCACTTATACACAAGCAAGCAGTTCTTTGTAATTTCATCAATGTCTTTTGGTTAGCCTAAATTTATAACGCAGGCTACCAGACGACGATACAGTAGAACGGGTTTTACCACTGAGATATAGAGCCAGTGATAGGGCTCCAAGCCACATCTCTTCCCAATAGCATTTTACAAGAGTACAGTGCTATAGTGGCTTTCTTTACCCTATCTAAGATGTTTGATTTCTAAATTAGCTTGCTGTCTAAAATGAGGCCAAAGTATTTCCCTTTATTCACAAAGAGTACCATTTGGTGTTGACGGATTACATACATCAAGGAAGACTGTGATTCCTAGAAAAGAGGACCAACTCCGTTTCCTATGGAATCGCACTTAGACCACAGCTGCTGACCCAATTAGAGAGACCATCAACGATATTTACTGAAGACCGCAATAGTAACCTCTTCCGCATATAGGCAACACTCTAAAGCGTTGCCCTTCCAGGTTTTGTATCAGGTCATTACAACCACATCCCAAAGAATGACGGATAAAACCCCACCTTGCGGTGTCCCTCCACTCACAAATCTATCAAGCCACAATATAATCTTTATATTCAAGGGATTTCTCAATAAGACCAATAAGGGAATGGAGATCTGTTTCCACTGATCGTCCCTTACAGTACGCATGTTGAGATTTTGATAGCTCGCCTTGTTTGATTGAGCCTATGTTGTGAACCTCTATTTGAACATCGTTAATTACTAAAAAGTGATTTTAATAGAAAGGATGATAAGCTTATCGTCCTTGGAATAGCAATGAGAGTTTTTACCCGCGTTTGCAAATAACTTCTAGCCAAGGCATAGTTAAGTCTGCTGGAGATGCTCAGAAATAATGCCATCAGGTCCTGCCGATTTATATGGCTTAAAACTATTTATTGGCCACAGAATCTTCCGCCTATTTACTATATGACTTGCGAGGCCTTCCGCCCTATTTATCTCAGGGCTCGTCGAGCACTCTCCGATAAGTGCGTTTCTAATAGTAGCCCCAGAGATTCTTCAATACACGTAGTCCATGATCCATCTGGTCATTGGAGGTAACTTGGGATGGAGGGACTATAGAAGCCTAGGAAGCTGTATTTTGCCACAGTAGAGCATCCAGGCCCTTGTTTTGGCTCCAACAAATTCATAAATATTTGTAGAACTCCAAAATAGGTACAATAATCGTCAAATTTTTAAATCGTTAAAAAAATTTAAAACCTAAAATATTTAAATTTGTAAAATTAATTTCGTAAACATAAATAAATTGTGAAATTGGATAAAGTCGCTTAGGTAGTTGTTAGGCCTAAGGATGTCCGCTGCAATCTTTGGGGCCGCGAAATGGAACTAAACTATTTCTTATCCATGATGTAAATAAGATTCTAACATTTTTTTTGAAGTCAGTTCTGGAAAATTGCCAACTGGAATTGATCAATGGCATTTCTTAATCGTTTGTGATAAAATTCGACTTGTTGAATGTAAATGAGATTCTAAAATGGTGTTTAAAATATTTCTATCATTTTTAATTTTCCTACAAATTTTTATATTCTTATGGCTGTATCTAGTGAAACTTATTTCTGTTTACGTCGTAGTTCAACTTTCTGTGGTGGTGTCTCTAATTGAAAATTTGTTGGCAATTTAATCAACCTATGGTCAAAAATATAGGCCATTTTGATAGTTTTGAAATTTTAAATTTTGATAGTCTACTCTAATCTAATTTTTCTCTTTTTTTATTACTACACCAAGCAGGAACACCCTAAATAACTTAATCCAATAAACAAAGATAATCATTACTCATTAGTATTACTCATTACCTTGATTCCTTCCTTATAAGCCGTTTGATTATTCAGAAAGCTATTTAAAGTCCTTTTAAAGATTTGATGACGAACTGAAAGAATGATTTAAAGTAGTCAGTCGTCGATAAACTGTTCTAATGTTTGATTACCATTGTTGTGAATATTCACGAATATAGTGCATGAAATTAAATTTAAAGCGAACTATATTTCTAGCACTAAAGGTAAATCTAGTTTTAATTGTAGGGAATATAGATTTGCTCCAGAACTATTTAACTGTACGTTAACTGTACGCTCCAGAACTATTTAACTGTACGTTAAATAGTTCTGGAGCAAATCTATATTCCCTACAATTAAAACTAGATTTACCTTTAGTGCTAGAAATATAGTTCGCTTTAAATTTAATTTCATGCACTATATTCGTGAATATTCACAACAATGGTAATCAAACATTAGAACAGTTTATCGACGACTGACAGACAAATATTGGCAAACTTGTATAGGTCTCAACTATTTGACCATTCTTGGCGAGCCACTATCTTCTACTTTTATAATATGTGTGACAATGAAATCAACTGGAATATTAAATATACAAATCACAACCTTCAGCTTCATAGTTCCAAGATGACATAATCCTTCGAATAATAACAACAAATCTATTTTAAATTCAAATTGTATAGCACTAAACTTCTAATATGCCAATACAAATTATATGTAATACGCATACATTTTATATTCCATATACAATATATATGTACATATAAAACTCATAAAATTTATTAACTTTATCATAAACAAAACAATTAATAAAAGTCAACGCTCTTATGAAGGACAGCTCTAATAATTGCAGTTTCATTGTTTACAAACATTTTTTTAGTTAACAAATGGCACAAGCCATCCACTGCAAACTACACCCAGCGATGATACAGCCCCAGCGGTACTAACAACCGAATCCGTCCATGTAACTGTAGATAGTAGAGCAGCCCCAGCCAGTTTACCTACGCCACACAAAACAGCCACAACGCCACCTGCACAAACAGTAATTGATGTACCGACGCCGCCAAAGAATAATATTCCACCAGAAAATCCGAATGCCGCTGGTTTAAGAACAATTGAACTATCAACCGGTCGGGTACGTGAAGGATTTGGTGAGTATTGAATATTGTGTTTATATAGTAATACGTACTCGAGCCTATAACGTATTTTAATATAAAACGCAGCAAACGGAGATGTGATTGTTACACTGCTACCAGTAAACACAAAACTACCATGGATTACGCCAGCCGAATTCCGTCCAGAATTAGTACCTGAAGAATTAATGGCACAAGGACTAACGGTAATTATTTGAATTAAAATAAAATGTCCTTCTAAATACAAATAAATAATTTCAGCTTACCGTCGAAGAGTACGTCCATGCAATGGAAACCCTAGTAAACGATTATCGATTCTCATTATACAACATTTGCTATAAACGTATTCTCGTGTGTTGGGTATTCTTTGCGTTTGGCGTACTTCTAGCCCTACTATTCTCCGGCCTAATGGGTATCACATTATTTTGCCTAGGAATTGGTTGGCTATTTTTAAATGCGGTCGCAATATTCTTTTGCATGTACCTTAAATTACGTTTATCGCGGGGACTCGAAAAATGTCTGGCAAATGTTAACAAACAATTGATAAAGCACAAAATAATATTAGCGCTAGACGATCGGGGTAAAATCTCGTGCCACAAAGTAAACTTATGTTTTATATATTTTGATCCGACCCAATGTATTACGTATCTGAATGATTTAATTGAGCGACACGAGCAGAGTGGCACAACAATTGAACCTGGTTGGGAGGCACGAATGGATATATCGACGAGTGATATTATAATACAGGGCAGTAATACGACACGAGTGTCTAGAAAACAGGTAATATTTATGATTTTTTATTTGTTTTATAAATTTGCAAGCTATAAAAATTTAGTAGATAAGAATATATATGTACATATATATAAATATTTAGTATACATACATATATAGAGTATAGTGTTAAGGTTTATTTGTTCCCTAATTTAATACACCACAATAACAAAACATAGGCACTTGCTCAGGAGATATATTTACGTTACCTGCAACGATGGGGAAAAGATTTTTTACGTCGTCGTCTCGATTGGATCCTAGAGGAAAATGGAATGAATTCAACGCCACGTCATTTGCAATCAGCCATGTGCCCATGTCAATATTCAGAAGAAATTGTTGCACACAAATTAGATGATAGTCGACAATCATGTATAATGTTAACAAATATTTAAGTACATATCGATATAGGAATGTATAATTACACTAAGAAATGCCAAATAAGTTTTTAATTTGTCTATATAATATAATTTTACGTAAATAGAAAAAACAAAACATCTTTTTAATTATATTTTAATTATTTGTAAATTGTTTTCAACTTTTAAAAGTGCCTTAAAAAAAATTTATATATTTTATTATAGTTAGGATGCTATAATGTTATAATTATAAAATTACTATATTTATACAAAAGAATGAATATTATTTTAGCTAATTTAATTCTATATTATTTACATGGGTGATGGGTTTATTAAAGACAGTGAAATTTTTGAAAGTAAAAAGTGAATATTATTAAAAATAAAACAATATTTAATTGGATTTTTAATTATAAATAAAATAAATAGTTGCGATTAAAAGTATTCGGACACTTCATTTTACGCCTTTTCGTTGACTATTTTAGAACTCATTTTTGTGTGGTTGAGGTATTTTGACTGTAAACTACATAGGTAAGTTGGACTTTATATACATCTCGCTGATGATTAGTCAAAATTGCATTATATTCTTAAATATTTTAACTGTACAGAATGTAAAATCAGCATGATTTGCGTAAACTAATAACAACATAACTTTAAACCTTCTCATTAATTAACAATAATATCATTTAAATCTATGTAAGTAGTTTTGGAATTTAGTACATACTTCACAACTTTACAGCCATTCTCATAAATTCGAAAACAATGTGCCCTTTATTAAAGTTGCTCGTGACTAATCAAAAATTTCACTGTATATTTGTGATATAAATTCTTTAATTAAAATTAAATTAATTAATGACATTTTTTTTTCGACTTATTTTCCGTGGATTTTACCATACAATACAGGAAAGGGCACCACTTTTATATTTGCGGTACGCATCACGTTGGGGCAATGAATTAGCACGCGGTATTATCAAAGTGTCAAATCTAGAACCGGGACGTCATTGTCGAACATTTTTCTGTCCATGCCAATACATTGAAAATCATCTAGATTGTAAACCACGAGGTGGGTCAAAATTAAATGTACTAGGTAGTACGGGTATGGAACCTAAACAATATGAATTTGGGATGTAACTTTTTTTGTATAATACTATTGCTAACATATTAACAGTATGTTTAATAAATTTCGGCTTATTAATTTAATATTTTTGTTTCTGTTTGTTTTTTCTTATAGATGCTAAAACATTGTATTATATAATATTTTATTTGTCTGGTGCTATTGCATTATTATTATTTTGGCGTGGCATAATGATAATCACAGGTTGCAATTTATGAGCTTTTAATTTAAAAACAAAAACAAATAAATCACGCAACACACAACACCTATAATTTAGCAATTTTGTGTATATAATTTTTGGACACGATGCCTAATCAGTCAACACATTTCCTAATTTAATTATTAGTTTTAAGCACAAACTATATACATACATACTAATCTGAAAATGCACTAAACGTTTAAATGGTTGACTATTTACCTGCTTAAGAATCGTATCGTTTATGAATTAAATTGTGAATAGAATTATAATCTCAGATTCAATAATTTAAATTTAACAAGACTATGATTAGATTTTTTTTAGAAAGGGTGTTGTCGTCTTCTAGCAAGCGTTTAATGTATGTCTAAGAAATTCTAATTACCTATGAAGGTAGTTTCATTTAAATTTCTCAGATTTTGGTTGAAGACAAATCCCAGCAATTTTATAAGACACAAATCTTTTGTGGTTTTGCCACACTAGGCTGAACAATGGATAGTATTAAACTATACCTACATATATCACAAATTAGATAACCGATTCTTATTTTGCAATTTAACGGAGCAATTTCAAATGAAATTTAGCCAAGTCACAAACCAAAGTAGCCAAACAAAATATTTTAGACCAATCAAATTGATTAGTTTGAGAAACTGACTGTTACTTATTTTAAACTTATAGTATTATAAAAATAGAATCTGTAGCAGCTCGAATATTCGACTCACCGATATTCGATTCTGCCACAAACAAAACAATTAGTGAAATTCAAATATAATCCAACTTATTTGAATTAAGCGTTCACTAACCCCATCACATATCAATCTATCCAACCAACACTATCCAATAACCGAACCATTACTATAAAACATTTATAGTAAAACCATCGCCATCCAACCAACATCACCACGAACTAACAATGTTCGGTGATGCAATAAATACCCACTGCACCACATAAGTGCAATGTTCACCGTCGCCGGCGCATGTGTTGTAAAAACACAAAACGAAGACGAAGGCGACGTAACAAAAACAAAAACAACACAAATACAATATTATCGTCCATTGCGATTTTTACCTTAACAAGTTCAAGTGCGTTATTTTATGGTGGTGAAAATTATAATAAAATTAATTACAAATAAATTATAATAGAATTAATTACAAATAAATTTAATTAATAAACACAAAATTAAATAATTATATATTAAACCAATAAATAAATAAAACATAAATCAATAAATAAATAATAAATAAATAAAATAAAAAACACAAGTCATAATCAAGTGTATTTATTTATTGGTGGTCCGAATCGGACATACATAAAATTAGTAGCATCCCTACTAAATTGGTGACCACGACGGCGGTTTTTACCGCTTTGTGAATAAAACACGCATAACATAAAATAAAAACCAACCACGCAACCGCGTGGGAAGAAAACAAAAAAAAAAATTAAAAAAAAAAAAACGTGGTGTAAGGGACGACCCATCCACGCAACGCGGGACACGGTGAAGCGATCCACCCTCACCGCAACGACGGGACAATTAAACGGTGA
This sequence comes from Tipula unca, assembly GCA_951394425.1. Lineage (NCBI taxonomy): Eukaryota > Metazoa > Arthropoda > Insecta > Diptera > Tipulidae > Tipula > Tipula unca. The sequence goes on from OX596381.1 coordinate 193,972,998, forward strand.
AGCGATCCACCCTCACCGCAACGACGGGACAATTAAACGGTGAAGCGATCCACCCTCACCGCAACGACGGGACAATTTACAACGGTGAAGCGATCCACCCTCACCGCAACACAACCGCAGGAACAACGGCAGCAGAAACAACAACAGCATAAAAAGCAAGTTTTTTTTTATTAGATAATATTTTTTTTGCTCTTGCAATTTTGGAATTATAACTTTACATTTTTTTTTTCTCAAAACAATTAAAATTTTCAAATAAAACAATTTAACGTAGAATCATTTTTTTTGTTCCAAAATTTAACGTAACATCAATTTTTTTCTCTTTTCAAAAACATTAACGTAGAATCACTTTTAATTAAAATTTTTAACGTAGAATCATTATTACTGTACAATTTTATATATATTTTTTCACCACCACGTGCACACCCATCCATAGTCTCACACCCTGGTCGTTTTCTCGCTGCAATAATTCACCTCGCATGAATTAAATTAATTTTTTTACATCTATTTTTTTAAATTTCAACGAGCCCCCCCAATATAAGGTAGGACGCAAGGGACTCCATATTCGGGGGTATCTCGCATCGGGCGTTAAAAAGAAGGAGCATCCCGGCCTTCAAACCATTCATTACACGGTAACCATTCCGCTTAATTTTTCATTTTTTGGTCAACTATTTTTTTACACGGTAACCATTCCGCTTTAAAATATTGTATTGTTGTATTTTAATTTGTTTTATTGGTTTGTGCAAAAATGTCGGACGATGAACAAGATCAACCACAAAAAATGGACACCACGCCTCAAGGCGCTAGTCCACAAATAGAGATCGCGGCATCACATCAGCGAATCACAATACAACCTTTCTGGCCACAAAGAGCAAACACATGGTTTCAGCTCGCCGAAATACAATTCGGACTGCAAGGTATAACAGCTGATAAAACAAAGTACCTGCAAACATTATCAGCTTTGCAACCAGAAACGTGCGATGTGATCTCGGATCTCCTCCTCAATCCGCCGACAACCAACCAATACAACACATTAAAGCAAACGCTGCTAGAACGACTAGCACCATCGGGCGAACGTCAGTTGGAACAATTGCTTTCAGGCCAGCAATTAGGCGACCAAAAACCATCTGACGCTTTACGGCACATACACACACTAGCTAACAACAGTTTTAATGAAAATATCATTAAATCTTTGTGGATACGTAAAATGCCGGAGTTGATTCGCATAGCGCTGGTAGCACAGCCCGAATCCTCCACCACACAAACGTTAGCCAAGATAGCCGACAAGATGTATGATGTCATAAACATCACATCACAAAGCGTCAGTCAAGTCAATGCACCATACCGGCAATCAAGAGAACGCAGTGGAGACAGAACTCCCCGTTCAGCAACAGCACCAAACACACTCGAACAAAGACTGTCGAGAATCGAGTCCAGACTCGACGGGTTACTCAGAGGTCGAAGCCGTTCGCGTGGACGACGAGCTCCCTCACGCAACCGAACCCGCAGTCCCAGCAACAACACTTACCAACATGGTAAATGCTGGTTCCACACAAAGTTTGGTAGAGCCGCCAGAAAATGCACGCCACCGTGCAATTTCACCACGTCGCAACCATCGACGTACGCGGCCGCCGTAAAGATGGACATTGACAACCAAAAAAACTGCTAGAGTCACGGGTTGAGAGCAACATGCCTCCCCTGACCACAAACACACCCTATACGTCACGTTTGTTTGTGTACGATAGACACAACAAACTCACCTACTTAGTCGACACTGGCGCTGACCTTTCGGTTATTCCAGCAATGAATTTCAAATTGAATTACACGTTATCAAATCGAAATTCAAATCTAGTCTTATCGGCTGCCAATGGTTCAATCATCCACACGTACGGCACAAAATTGCTTAACGTGGATATCGGACTCAAACGAACCTTCACGCACGCTTTCATACTAGCTGCAGTGAATCGTCCGATCATTGGCGCCGATTTTCTAAGCAAATTCGGACTTCTTGTCGATGTCAAACACAAACGGCTGATTGACCCAGCTACAAAGCTGTCAATAAACGCCACAATGGTTCGTGTTAACACACCAACACCGATCCATTTCAACATCGACAACGGCTACGGCACTCTGCTCAAAAAGTACCCACTACTTACAGCAGAGCCGAACTACAAAATGCCAGTCCGACACAACGTGGTACATCACATCGTCACGGAAGGCCATCTTCCCGTGTCGAGACCACGCAGACTAGATTCGGTGCGTCACAAAGCTGCACAAGCAGAATTTCAACACATGGTGGAATTAGGGATTTGTCGAACATCGACATCTTCCGTCTCTTGTCCACTACACATGGTCAAGAAGAAAGATCAAGACTGGAGGCCATGTGGGGACTATCGGCGTTTAAACACGGTTACGATACCGGATCGCTACCCGATACCCCACATTCAAAACTTCACCATGCACTTGCATGGCTGCAAAGTTTTCTCCAAACTTGATCTCATCAGAGGTTATCACCACATTCCCGTGGCACCTGAAGACGTTTTCAAAACGGCAATCACCACACCATTTGGCCTCTTCGAATACACCCGAATGCCATTTGGATTACGCAATGCCGCACAAACGTTTCAGCGCTTCATGAACGAAGTCGTTCGAGATCTCGACTTCGTTTTCGTCTACATAGACGACATTCTTGTGGCATCTCAAACTGAGGAACAACACAAACTCCATCTGGAAACACTTTTCCAACGACTTGTCGAGTTTGATGTTCACATCAAGAGCTCAAAATGCGTCTTCGGCGCATCCACTCTTGATTTCCTCAGCCACAAGATTACTGCTAATGGCATCCTTCCTTCACAAGAACGAATCAATGCCATTAAAGAATTCCCAGCTCCAACCTCAATCAAAAGTATTCAGCGATTCATCGGCATGGTAAACTACTACCACCGATTCATACCAAAGCTCGCTGAAATACTCAACCCAATTCACAGCCACCTGGCAGTAATACTACGTAAGCCCAAAACCGCCAAGAACTTCTCTTGGCCTGACGAATGTCAACACGCATTCACGTCACTCAAGGCTGAATTGGCACGCACAACACTCTTGTCACATCCACTGAGCGACTCAAAGCTCAGCATAACTACTGATGCATCAAACACTGCTGTCGGAGCAGTCATGCAACAGTACAACGACAAGTGTTGGGAGCCCCTGGGATTCTTCTCAAAGAAGCTCTCGGATGCCGAAAAGAAATACTCTGCATTCGATCGGGAATTACTCGCAATATATCTAGCAATCAAACACTTCAGATATTTTGTCGAGGGTCGGGACTTCACAATTTACACCGACCACAAACCTCTCACTCGAGCAATTCAGTCTAAAACTGAACGCAATCCAAGGCAAGCACGCCACTTGGATTATATTAGTCAATTTACCACGGACATCCAGCATGTTCAAGGTACCGAAAACGTTGTCGCGGATACACTTTCGCGCACAACATCAAACGAAACGGCCACAGTCGAGACTCACTTCGACTGCAACAAAATCGCACAAGCGCAAGAAGCAGACTTGGAACTTCAGAATTTACTTTCTGGTTCCGCTTGTCACGCCAGTTCATCACTGAAACTGGAGCTTTTCAAACTACCTGGCCTCCAAATCTACTGCGAAACATCTACGGGTGCAAATCGCCCGTACATCGCAGAGCAACTACGTCGAACCATCTTCGACACACTACACGGTATCTCACATCCTGGTGTCCGCGCAACTCGTAAATTGATTACTGCTCGATACTTTTGGCCCAGCATAAACAAAGACGTGACCCATTGGGCACAATCCTGTTTATCCTGCCAAAAATCAAAAGTCCAGCGACACACAAAATCGCCTCTTGGACAATTCGCCATTCCACCTGGTCGATTCGAGCACATTCATTTGGATGTCGTAGGACCACTTCCTCCATCCAATGGATACTCATACCTACTCACCTGTGTCGATCGTTTCACTCGATGGCCAGAAGCGTACTGCATGAGCGACATGTCTGCAGCAACCATTGCCACCACATTCGTGCAAAACTACGTATCACGATTTGGCGTTCCACTTGACATCACAACTGATCAAGGAACCCAATTCGAGTCGAAGCTTTTCTCGGAGTTAACGAAACTCCTCGGCTCGCATCGGATACGTACAACGGCTTACCATCCACAAGCCAATGGCATGGTCGAACGTTTCCACCGCCAGCTCAAAGCTGCTCTCAAGGCCCGAGGCAACACAATACACTGGAGCTCCGAAGTACCAATCGTTCTACTTGGTATTCGAGCAACGGTTAAAGAAGATTTGAAGTGCTCACCAGCCGAAATGGTTTACGGTCAAACCATCAAGCTACCCGGTGAGTTCTTCGTCGAACATCCTCTACCGTCTCCATCCACAACCGACACAATCATCGACCAACTTCGCACCACCATGCAAAATATTATCCCCACGGCAACAAGACCAACGAACGAAAACAACATATTCGTTCCCAAATCGCTCAACAATTGCGATTACGTCTTTGTCCGGGTTGATAAGGTTCGAACTGGATTACAATCTCCATACGATGGGCCATACAAAGTTATACGCCGCTTACGCAAGCAATTCATTGTCTCAATCAAAGACAAACACCACTCAATCTCCATCGACAGATTGAAACCGGCGTACGGTATTCTCAACACGGCTGATCAAATATCAGCCAGCAAACGATATAAAACCGTCCGGTTCACCGTATAACGTCTCAAAACCAACGGTTTCTCATCTGGAGAGGGGGTACTGTAGCAGCTCGAATATTCGACTCACCGATATTCGATTCTGCCACAAACAAAACAATTAGTGAAATTCAAATATAATCCAACTTATTTGAATTAAGCGTTCACTAACCCCATCACATATCAATCTATCCAACCAACACTATCCAATAACCGAACCATTACTATAAAACATTTATAGTAAAACCATCGCCATCCAACCAACATCACCACGAACTAACAATGTTCGGTGATGCAATAAATACCCACTGCACCACATAAGTGCAATGTTCACCGTCGCCGGCGCATGTGTTGTAAAAACACAAAACGAAGACGAAGGCGACGTAACAAAAACAAAAACAACACAAATACAATATTATCGTCCATTGCGATTTTTACCTTAACAAGTTCAAGTGCGTTATTTTATGGTGGTGAAAATTATAATAAAATTAATTACAAATAAATTATAATAGAATTAATTACAAATAAATTTAATTAATAAACACAAAATTAAATAATTATATATTAAACCAATAAATAAATAAAACATAAATCAATAAATAAATAATAAATAAATAAAATAAAAAACACAAGTCATAATCAAGTGTATTTATTTATTGGTGGTCCGAATCGGACATACATAAAATTAGTAGCATCCCTACTAAAAATCATTACAATCAACAAAATAAAAAATAGTCAATCATTTAATTAAATTTTACAGATTTCTATAATTGTTTATACAAACTAAAATAACCTAAATAAATATAAAATTTCACATTTTTTAAAAAAATTAGTAGGTCCCTATGCAAACATGTCGTACAAAACTGTAAACCATTTGAATTTTCTCCACTGAACTGAAAACTATTTTAAAAAATCGAATTGGAAAACAACCCTAATACGAATAGAGTATAAAAAATATTAATTATATTAAATATTTATATTATAAATTTTGATTTTATAATTGTTTTAAATAATAATACTTAATTTTATAATTACAACACACACGTTTGTATTTTATTTGTTTCACAAAAACATCATATTTAATTCGACATGTATGTCTAATTTGTAAATTATTAATTAATTAAAGAGTTTAGATATAGATATTTAATTTGGTACAATTCTAAAATTTCAGGACCATGTAGTTGTTTGATTCTATCAACAGATCCAGGCCTTATGTATTATTATTAGAAATACAGTACAGGATCGTGTGTTACATTAAGCAAAGTGTGAAAAAGCAGCTAACTAATCTATTATCTTATTTATAATATTTAAACAAATAAATAAATATTGATAGATTTTAAACTGTAGTTTTTATTTATTCATGTGTTTCGTACTCATTTAAATCTATTTTCAGCTTTGCCAGATTTTCATTGATCTGTTGTTTGATTAGGTTACTTTCTTCTTTAATATCAGAATTAGTTATCTTCAGCTTGTCTTTTAGCAACAATAAATTAGTTTGAATTACTTTAAAGTCCTCAATATCCTGCAGAAATGTTTCGAAGCATTTCCACCATTCTTTGGTCGGGATATGTTCATTATTATCCGGGTTTTGCGATCGTCTGTGTTCTGCTACAATTGGATGTGGTACTTCAAATGTTTCCATATCTTCTATGATTTGATCTATTGTTGGACAATTTGGTGGCGGAGTTAATTTATTAGATTTTTTAAACATATTTTCACAATTTACAAACTCAATTTTTATTTACAAAAATGACATGTCTATAATTGGTGATGTCAAAATATTTGGTTGTGTACAATACAAAACTGGAAATTGTCAAAACGAAAAATTTGATGTCATTTGAAATGAAAAACATTTTATTAATTGTAGGTAGACATTTATCATACATGTACACATTAATTTGAGCAATAATTACTAAATCTACTTAAAATTAATTTTCTTTTAATATGTGTATTAACATCGTTCACAAATCAATTGTATTGTAACCGAAAAAATATATTGTGGAAATATACCTAACTAATCGAGAACTTGACAACGTCACACATAAACGTCATCGTGTAGCTTTCGTAAAAAAAAAAATTCATGGGACATGAAGTAGTAAAGAAATAAATTAGAAAATTTTATACTTTACATATTAAATTAATTTAATAAATGAACAAAATAAACTTAAGATTTTAAATTAAATTAAGTCGCATATTATGTAAGTACACACAATTTGAGTTTTACAATTTTGATTAAGTTATTTAAGAAAAATCGATCAAACTTAACCTAACTTTTTAATTTAATATCTATAATATAGTCTCGATTTTATTTATTTTTAGATAATTAATTTAAAGAAATGAAGATATCACAAATCGTATTTGTGTTAATTATCACAATCACAATATTCACGACCATCGCTGTGGCTAATTCTGATCAATTCGAGGATAATGATTTCGCAGAATTTGAAGACTTTGACGACGAGTTTATCATTGAAAAGTCACAAGCCGAGACGAGCCCTAAACTAGGTCAAGCGGGTAAAGTTAAAATCGAGGAAAATAGTGCAAATGATGAGTTTGCCGAAATCGATGACGGTGATGATGATGATGAAATTGTGGTCGAAGAGGAGGATAACGAGTTTGAACATTTCCAAGATGAAGAAGAATTCGAAGGGTTCAGCGAAGGAAAAGAATCATCAGGGCCGGCAGCATCGGCATCACCGGCAGACCAAAAAACTGGTGAACCTAAAATCACAATGGCAAAAGTGCCGTTACATTTTAGAACTCATTGGGATTCGTATTGGATGGAAATGATTATGATTGCAGGCCTTTTGGCATATTTCGCCAACTACTTTGTTGGAAAGAGTAAAAATGTTAAGCTGGCGAATCTCTGGTTACAGACGCATAAAACATTATTAGAAGATAATTTTGTACTAGTCGGCGATGATGGTAAAATAGAAAATGAATCACAAGGATTGATGAAAGAAAGCGAGAGCCTTTACACATTGTGGTGTAGTGGTCGTACTTGCTGCGAAGGCATGCTCGTTGAATTAAAGATGATAAAGAGACAAGACTTAATAGCAATAATAGCCGGCATAATGAAACCAAACCAAGATCAAGTGCATATAAAAGTAGAACTATCAAAAGACTCTGTTGATAATTTTGTATTCTGTGCTGCTGCTAAAAAAACTGGCACCAAAATGTTTAAGGATTTGTCGGATTTAAACAAATTCTGTCTTCTAGTCAATAAGCCTGAAGAAAAGTATAATGTTCCGATTGGTTTTTCGGTTTTATCGGAAATTCCAGAGGCAACAGCATCTGTGTTAGATAGTAGAGTTATAGCGGCCTTAAATAAATTTGGCCATTTAATCGATTATATTCATATATCTGATCAATTCAGTGGACCCGTGCAACAAGAGGATCCCAATCAATTGAAACAACCTGATGTTAAGAGAATGCTTATGTGCGGATTTAACTTACCACCAAATGTGGACATGGAGACTACGAAACCACTTTTGATTCTTGTATTTTATATTTTGGAACGTTTAAAGCGTTATCGTTTGAGCAAGGAAGGTAAGAATAAAGCAGATCGTAATCGTCAACGTGTCGAAGAGCAATTCCTTAAAAATACTCATGCAGCCCGTGCCGAAGCAGCCGCCCAGAGACGTGAGGACAAACGTAAACAAGAAAAAGAACGGGTTATGGCCGACGATGATCCAGAGAAGCAACGTCGCTGGGAGAAGAAAGAACAAAAACGGCAGTTAAAGAAGAAAACTCCAAAAATGAAGCAATTATCGATTAAAGCACTTTAAACGATTTACACTTGTAATATGAGATGACCTAAGAGGAGACTAAGAAGCAATTTATTGCTATATCGTGCCATTATACGACAAGCAATGTTTTCCCCATCCCCATCTCAAACACAATTTTATTACTTGTTATTATTTATTCATCTATATCAAAATCACACAAATTAAAAGTATAATTAATAAATTTTCCCGAGAAAAACAGAAAAATTAATTAGTAAAAATTTTAAAATGTTTGTACTTTTTATTTACAATCCTGGCCCTATAGGAAGGCATGGAAGTGTATTAAATCACCTATGTAGGGTTTGAATCGGCACCACTAGAATTAAACTCTGGTGAATTTTGTTTCAATTTACGAGAATGATCTTCCAATTTTTTCCATGGATCCTCAAGCATACATGGGTGAAAATATTGTGAAATATTTTCGTCTCGACTAGCATTCTAGAATAAAAAGACGTAGATAAGAATTCAATATTGTCTAATTGGGAGCCAAATCCTATTCCAGCTAGACTCTAGTGTTATTTACCTTTGAATTCCGCTTATAATTATTATGATTTCTATTATTATTTCCATAATTATTACGATTACTATCTTTAAAATTTCTAAACTGATTATTGAATGGGGTACTACAATTACCACTAATCTCAGGATTACCACTTTGATGATATGGACTACTAAATCCTAATGGACGAAATTTGTCTTTTGGTGTTTTATGTTGATGATTATGATGCTGATAGTTTTTATAGGGTGTTGTACTCTGATGATAATATGACTGTTTATTGTTATTCAAATTTGTGTCTTTTATCGAATTATTTTCGTTTAGGTTCATTTTTTTATTATTAAAATATAATTCAAAACAAAAATAGAAGAAAATTCATTAATATTACAAAACAAAATGTCAAAATCCAAAACTTTATTTTCGGCAAATCAATGACGTCGTACCTAACTTCAGCAGTCAGCAGGTTGCTCAGAAATTTTAAACGTAGGGTAAGCTCCTCTCGCGGAACAAATGATTATTTAACAGAATGATTCATTTGAAGTTAGTGTTGTTTTCACACAATTTTAAACGTCAATGAGCGTATTTACACTTGGTCTCATGAATCCGGATTCTTTCTTTGTATTTCCCTCCTTTACCTACAAAGCCGGTAAAGGTTTGTAGGTAAAGGAGATGAATACGAAGAAAAAATCCGGATTCATGAGACCAAGTGTAAATGCGCTCAATGGATAGAGTTTAATTTTAGAAAAATTCCGCTACGTGGAATCCGTGGTGCTCAAATCGTCAATAGTATTGACGATTGTAAAAGTAGGCTAAGCTCCTCTCGCGTAAAAAATGTTTATTAAAAAGAACGATCCATTTGAAGTTTGTATTGTTGTTTTTGTATTCGAAATTAGGTGGCTGTGTTTTTAAACGTCATTGGATATATAGTTTTATTTTAAACTTCAAGTTTTATTTTTATTTTAAACGTCAATGGATAGCTTGTTATATTTTAGAAAAAATCCGCTATGTGGAATCCGTGATGCTCCAATCGTCAATAGTTTTGTACTATAATATTTTTAGTACAATGTGAACAAGTCAGAATAGATTTTATTTTTAAAATTATTAATTGCGATTACCTAGTAATTGAAATGCACGAAATATTCTGTAGGCAGTTATACTGTACTGCTCAAGTGCCAACTGCCAAGTGGCATTTCATTAAATATGTATCTTGAATGCGACATATCCAGAATTCCAATTAAAAAGACCACAAGCGGAAATTTCGCGAACCAAAACATGACCCGTTACTGCATGACTAAACACTGTCGTGTGAGTTTCCTTTACTCCGCAACTATAGCAGATTGTAATGACATTTCATTACAGCACATTCCCTCAAAAATCTTTTGCTACTAATTTGTGATCAGCAATATTTAAAGCAACTCAGCAGTTAATGAACCCAATAAATTAAATATTAAATCTGTAAAATGAGCATAAATGAATGTAAATTATGTTCCAATAATAATAAAACTATAAATCACGACGGTTGTAAATATGATTATTTTGATATATTAAAAAACCTTTTCAAAAGTTTGTATTGTTGCCATTATATGCGTGCGATTACTAAATTTCCTAATATCTTGTTCTATTGCAGCCGAAATCTATGACATCCAGGCAAAGTTGAATGATAAACTGGAAGAATGTAAACAATTACAAGAACATAATAATAAATTAGTGAAAGAAAATGAAGAACTAAAATTAAATATTAAAAAGTTAGAAGATGGTCGAAAAGCATATGAGTTGGCACCAGATACACCGCCAACCCAAAATACGTCATTGAATCGAGCTATGTTGATCGATACCAGTAATGACGAATCGTATAAGGAGAATATATCCAACAAAAATCAAAGTACTGAGGAGTTTTCTAGTCCGGATGAAAAAAAATCGTTTTTAGAAATTCCACGTCGAAAAAAAATCCCATTTAGCATAACGAGTCCAAACTCAACTGACGAAGCGATAATTCGCGAAACCAAATGGATTTCGAAAAACCCATTGAAAAAATCAAATATTGGATTTTCTTTTATACAGCCAATGCATCAAATGAATGCGGTGGATAGAAGTGATAGCCAAGCAAAAGCAAAATTGGCTTTGTCTAAGATAAGCTTAAATAAAAGTAAAAAAATGAAGCAGACTCGGATAAACTTTAATAAATCAACCGATAATTTGAATAATACTATCTTAAAACGTTCAGAATCGAATGATGAGACTTACTGTGATGATGTAATTATGCCAACACCTCAGAATATAATATTCACACGATCGAGTCGATCGAGTAATTCAAGTTCAAAATCTAATAGTATCTCGCCTGAAAATAAAATTTTCGCAATTGAACTAAATTCGAAGGAAGAATCAAACAAGAAGGCTAAATTAGAAGTTGGAAACGATACGCCACCCATAAATTCAAGTGATAGTGTTGAATTTCTACCGATCGATGATGAAATCATATTTGTATCGGACACTACAAACATAAATAACTTTGAATCTGAAGATTCTACTAATTCATGTGATTTGCTAGAAAAATTTTCGTTGGAATTTGGTAAAGATGAGATGAATGATGCTGCAAAAGATATAAAGCCAGCCAAACCAAATGTGATAGTGAATAAAAAAAAAACACCTATTTACAATGTATATCAGATTACGTCGCCAATACGGAAAAAATCGGAAAAGGCTAAACGGCCAGGTTTCGATTGTCCAGATTGTGAAAAGGTACATTTTATTTTATTAGGAGAAACTAAATTTATAATCATTTATTTTTTGTAGTACTATCAGCTAATCGGACTTAGTATGAGTGATACAGAAATTCAAGATCGTATGAACAAATGTTCAAAACATCGGAAAAATCAACAACTGCATCTGACGCCCGAAGGTTTTTGGAATCCCGTCTTTACACCAACACAAAACTGAATTATATTTGTACCATAACATTATTTTTTTTTCTAAATTTTATATAAATGAAGATATGAACTATTTTGCGTTAAACATTTCGCATTATCCATTACTCCAGAATGATTCACTTTCATCCTCTCGGGCGGTCCGGCGAATCTTTTCTTTGACGAGTGATAAATATTTCTGTATACCACGCTTAATAAGAACTTTGGCAGTTTGATTAAACTTGATGCTGCAAATCTCTGAAATAAATAAATAACATTTTTAATATGGAATTAGTTTAGGAAAAATTGTACATTTTATACCAATTAAAATCTGCATAAATTTTAGAGTCCTAATCTCGATGTTTTCACCTATTCCCTGCCAACTAAAATGGAATGTCACATCATCGTTAACAATCGATTGCATAGCACTTTTAATAAATGAGGTCAAATCATAACATTCTATTTCAAGTAATAAGTTTTTAAAAAATATTTCAAAATATAAATTTTCAGCCAATTTTGTTTCCAGCACATGAACATCATCCAAACTTGAACACGGCAAATTCATCTTATTCAAATCAAATTCACGATTGGCCGATGACAAATATTGGCTGGGATTTTTGTTAACAATTTCGACAGGTGGTACATCTTGCTTTAATCTTTCATGTTTTATAAAACAAATATCTCGCTGTATTTTAATTTCATTTTCTAATATTTGTGCAAACATTTGTTTAATTTCAATGAGATCGTTGGTGAGCTCCTCATTGTTCGTCATTTCATCATGATACTCATATGAACCAAGCTCTATTTCTTCTTCTACAAAATACAATTTGACGACTTATTGTATCAACTCAAATTTTAATTGTATTATCTTACCATATAGTGGATCTTGTTCAATTTCTAATGTTACAGTAGATTTGTTGGACATTTTTTTTTGTATTTACAAAAATAAGTAAATTAGGTATAAAACGTCAAAATAAATGGCTACGTGCATTTCGGCGTAATTAATTCGCAACCAACTTTTTGTTATCAATATATTATGTCAATAATATATTGTTTACTTATATGTGTATGGACAAAATTAAAAATATGTATGTTTTTTATATTTTATATAGCACATATATAAAATTAAAGAAAGGTTAAATGGAATGATAAAGTCCCACAAATGTTCACAATAGACACAAGACACAACATTTTAAAAAATTCTAATAATCTTTTAAACTTTACTGGTTCGTTGTCCTACGAATTTACGATTATAATTTTTTATTTACTGATAAACACGAACAAAACAGGGTTATTAATTATTATATTGTATCGAATTCTGCTGACGTCAGAGCACGGTTTATTCTCTTTCAATAGTAAAACATTTATTCTCACCTCATCTCATTCATAATTTTCAATGACGAAAAAAAAATAATGCAAAATTGCAAAATCCTAAATTTTGACAGTCTGCTAATTTTAGTTGAGGTGGTAGTTGGTAGTTCCAAAGATTTTGTTTATTTTTTTCCAAAATTATATTTAGATTAAATATCTGAATTATATAGTGTCTCATTAAAATTAATCGTGATATTAATTGTATATTGTTATATGTTTACCAAAAATTTTTTGATTGTGAATTTGAATTGATAAAATTGTGTTGGTGAAGATAAATAAATTCGAGTGGACTTTCTTGGAATTGGTTCCATATTAAAAAGTAAATAGAAAAGTAAGCTTGAGTTATCCGTAATTAGTTATTAATATTAATGTACATCATGCCATCACTTTTAAATTTGCTTCTATAGAAATGTTTAGCATGTAACATTTTATTGCCGTGTACTGTTCAGTGTTCTGTGCACATGTGCAAATGTCTGGATATAAATACACATATATCTCTGTTATGCCGCCTAGAAATTACGTCTTTGTCAAATTTATTATTTAAAAATATAATAAGCGATGTCTGTTTTTATTATTAATTTTTATGATGATTATGAAATAAAATTTAGGAGGATAATTTCTTCGAGGAAACGGATGAGAGCATACGTTTATTTTCGAGCATTATGAATCATCAATGTGTACTTGAATAGATTTGTTTCTACAGTTCGATTAGTTAGTTTAAAGACACAAACCAGAGACTAGAAATAGAATGGCCGATGTTATTTTAGCCGGGCGTTTCTTCTTTTAGCAGATTAGCTCGAAATGGAAGTTTTCAAATTTTATTCGAAACCACAGAGAATATAATGATTGACTATTTAGAGTAGGATCTCGGAAACAATACAAATAATTGTGAAATGTAGAAAAATTTTTTATTATGAACATAATTCTGGAACATTACCAAAGTTCGGTTAGGTCCCTGAAAGGTAAACTGTTTTCATTTTTAGATTCAGGTTAAACTCATAAAGTCGATTACAAATTCTCATCACAGGTAACAATCCTGTAAATAATGATTACTGGATTCACCAGATTAAAATTCGACTCCTTGTTAGGTTAAAAATTGTAACTTCCTAGAGTACAATACGGCAATTGTGTAGGATTGTGTAGGATTTGTACTTCGCTCCTTCTACGTATGCATGTATTTGTAGAATTTCTTCTATATTATACCAAATTCATGTTCCAATCAAATCAAATTTACAATTCACACTGAAGTAACTTTAACATGTTCAAATCACTTCAACTTTCAATACTTTTCAATCGATTATTTTGCAAAGAGGATTTTCTTTCACACGGAGGAAGTTTCGTTTTCAATTCAATCGGGAGTACATCCGATCAGTGACACTCAAATGCGAGTTGGAACAGACCTTCGATATAGGGCCATTCAATAACCTCCATTTCAAAAACAATGTATTAATTCCAAGATGTACCCAAATCAAATTTACATGAGAGCGTTTGATGAAATATCTGTCGCTAAGAACTGTGGAAATAGCACTGCTACAAACACCATTGTGTTGTTTAACTAAAACGATTTGGCCAACACTAAACAATACAATTTTGCAAAATATGTATATTTTACGTATACACATATAGGACAAGGTTGAGTATATACAATATTATTTGTAAGTATGTATTCAAATTGTTATCGAAATACCAAACAATTATACAGTTGATACTTGGGAAATTACCATAACCAATAGATTTTTGGGGCGATAGCAGATCTAAATACTTCCGGAATCAATTTTAATATCTATCTCATTCTCATATTTATAAAAGTAAAACGCTTTCAAAAATAGTTATGGTGTGTCACCGATTCGTAAATCGTAACTATGTGCAATTATTAAATGTACACGAATTGGATTTGTACGTTTACAAAAGTTTATAAAACTAGTTTTATTGTCTTATTTTATTTTCTTGGCATGTTTGTATTGGCGACGTATAAGATCAATACTATATAAAATATTAAAATATGTTCACCTAATAGTTATTCGTCTGTAGTTTGTATATACACAACTAGCAGACGATCGTATGTACATATATAAAAGCTACTAACAATTGTGAAAACTAATTTTTTGTTTATTATTGTTTTGCTTTGTGATAATAATCGCGATGTTTTTTTTCGAATTAATATAAGTTTTATTATCATTTCTATTGTACTACTAGTTCTAGTGTCAACCCCGCAAAAATATTTGTCATGATTTATTAGTTTATTTCGTGGATATTATCACAGCACATGCGAATAAAGTAGACTAACAATTTTGGAATTAAGATGCTATTGTCCAAAAATCTTGAATCATGGATGACAAATTTACCATCACAACTGAGACGTTTACCCATTATATATTTGGCTATACCAGGTAAGATTCATTAAAATTAATTTCTAAATAAATTTAAAAAAAAAATGTTTTATTGGATTAATTAGGATCACATGATTCCATGTCGTATGGCATTAAAACAAATTCACCTGTAGCGCCTGATGCATCATCATCGGTTGAAACATTGCATAAATTTGTACCGTGCGTGGTGAAACGGTGGGCCGTCACCCAAAAATTATCTGTTACACATCAATTATGTTCCGGTGTAAGGTATATACAAGTAATTATGCTTCATTTTATAAAATCAATTTTAAATAATTTTTTATTTTTTAGATATTTTGATTTACGCATAAGTCGTAAAATTAGTGATAATCAATTCTATTTTGTTCATGGTTTATACTCAGAAGAAATTTTAAATCCGTTAAATGAATTAAAAGCATTTTTAATTAGTCATCCGAGTGAATTTTGCATACTAGACTGTCAACATTTTTATAATTTTGCTGGAAAAGATTATGCTCGACTCGAGAAAATGTTACTCGATTTGTTCGGTGATAAAATCTATGGACGTTATGACGGCCATTTGGATGAGTGTACCTTGCGTCGAATGGCTGAAATGAAAAAACAAGTATTAATTATCTTTCGCCATAATCAAGGAATTCCAATGCAATTTTGGCCGGCCACCTATTGGCCAACGCCATGGCCAAATCAAATAAAAATAAACGAATTGAAACAATTTCTGGACGATTCAATAATTCGACGGCCTAAAGAGTGTGGTTACGTTACACAGTGTGTACTAACACCATCGGTACAATTTATTGTGCCCAGATTTTTTTCATCACTCAAAGACACATGTGCCGAACCGGTACTAAAAAATTTGTCCAAATGGATTACGGAGCAGCAACCGGGTCCATATCGAGACGGTGATAAACCAACTTGTAATGTTTTTATTGCGGATTTTGTCGATATACAAAATATGGACTTTTGTAAAATGGTAATTGATTTGAATAGTAAAATTCTAATTGAGGATATTATGGATGTGAATAAATAAGTTTAGATTTTAAATACTCGTGGATATTTCCATAACTACTATAGGTATATATTTTTTATGTAGGTTCTTCCAAATATATATCTAATACAAATTTATATATTATCTATAATTTTATTTTATTTTATTTATAAGACGATTTGTGATTGTAAACATTAAATTGTGAACACGATATTTTAATTTACATAATATTTAATATAATTTTTATGATTTTACAATCAATAAAGCATTTCTTTAATTCTGGAAATGTGATTCAACTATGCATCATCAATACTGGTATGTATGTATATATTAATTATAACAAAATACAAAAAGAAATCTATAAAGACATTAGTAGCATATGATAGATAAACTTCTGATTACCATGCTAGTTGGTTATGATACGCTAATTATCAAGAGATATCCTGTTATTAATTATAGCTCCAATTTTGGTAGATACAAAAAGACACAAAAATCCAGGAATAGAAATTTATCGTCAATCGAATCGGATCCTTTAGTTTTAGTAGCTTGTAAAAAACGGAACCCACTGATTGATTATTTGCATCTTGCTAACTTAAACGTGGGAAAAACTGATTTAACATAAAATAAACTTGCACATACAGCGTGCATAATTTAGCATAAGATTATGCATATTTGAGGTATCCCACTATCTCAATTATCTAAAAGTCCGAGACCATATAAAACACGTTCAAACTATTAAAATCACTCACCAAATAACCGTTGCGATTGAAGGCGTTTGTAGAGTGTGTTGTTATTTATCAGTTGTGAGTAAAAATTAATGTTCAATTAGAAAATTTCAAATACTATTGACTAGTTCTATATAAATATATAAATGGTTTAGTTTTTTTTTGAGTTTTTTACTCAAACTGACTTCGATCTACATCGTTCAAAACTGTTAGTATACCCAATTCGAATCTTCAGACTAAGTAATTTTACCTTGTTCAATACAGAAAATATTGATTTCATTGAATGATTGCAAAACTGTATCCCGGTTAAATCAAAGAACTTTTCAATAGTAAAACAATATTGTGTGATATTTTCTTTATATACCTTTGATCTAGTAAAATTCAAACCCCTCATATCATTCTTAATTTTTGGGAACACTTTTCCTGTTGTATATGATTTATGGCCGTTTCTTTGCTTCGATCCAAGCGGGGTTGGCTTTTCTCCGCACCAATAAAGGTCTATTCGGCAACCAAGCAATATGTAATATTATTTCTGAATTTAGAAATAAAATAACAGATTATGTTCTATGCTTCAAAATACATAGCTTGAGAATTTTACCAGCTTACAAATTCTGAGGGTATTTTAACTACCTTAAATAGAAGAATAATAATAAATAATAAAACAGTGTTTAAAGGCCATTACTGACCCCTTACTGCGTCAACAATCTGGCTCCGCAGTCTGTATTTGAGGTGATTCAACTACAGTCTGTGACGCATGATGAACACCAAGCAAGTCGGTAAAGTGTCCATTCCATGCATCGAGTACTGCGTCGATGTTGACACAAAGGTTTCCATCTCGGTCCCGAATGACGCAGGCTTGAAAGTATGGTGCAATCCAGTAATTCCTTTAAGAAATTACGTGAACTGAACCTCGGCCTTCTACCATTCTCGCTTTTTCCGTATACAAATTCGCGTAGCTGCCCTCTTAGTAAGAGTAGCCTTGTTTTTCTTCGCGATTGTGAGACGTTGTTGCACTTCACTATGGGCTATATTTTGTTGCTTAATTGCAAGACGGCACTCGTCATCAAACCAATCATTCTTGGGTCTGACTTTCACTATACCTAAAGTCTGTTGAGTAGGACTGACAACCGAAGTTTTCAGTGCTTCCCAGGTTCCCAGACCTGTACGAAAATTTCCACCGTGGCTTTGCAGCGACCAATTAATGATCGATGCCTACGTTTTTGGTTGCTGACCGATAAGTTCTCATGTCCTGCACAACCCAAGCTCGCCCTTTTTGAAATTAACACGTGGTCAATTTGGCTACGGAAATTTTACGAGGATGGATCCACGTTCCACGTGCCGATCCTAAATCTCGTTTCCGGGTACTTGAGCGGGGGTCCGGTATTCATTTTTCGTTTTGTTGACTTTATAAACAGTTTATTTTATTACGGATGGGCGTCGTCAGCCCAGCGATCCAACCGTTTAGTCGCCTCTTACGACAAGCAAAGGATACTGTGATGGTATTCTAGGAAAACATGTTCAATTTTAGGTTTACGAGACATTGTGAGGTCTTTTTCATCTAATTGGTCAATTAAGGTCTTTTTCATCTAATTGGCCCCGACCACAGGGGCCAATTAGATGAAAAAGACCTTAATTTTATGAATTTTAGAAATTTCTAAACAGAATTTTGTCTATTACCCCATTCTCGTATTTTAAAATTTATCTTATAGATAAATTAGAAAACGTAATTGACCATTATATCAAATTATTTTATAGAAATTTCTGTTACCTTGACAAATTTGTGAAATTTGATAAATAATATATCCAAAATAAGAAATCATTTTATTTATCTATAATTAAATCACCGACGTTCAATTCTTGTCATTTTTCGGTGGTATTATGAAATTTTTCTAACATTCTATCTAACTCTGAATCCTATCTAATATATTCATTCTTCCAGCTCAACTTGAATCATGCCATGAACCAAATATAAATGATCATTAATGGCAAAAATTCTACCGCGCTTGGTTAAAGTCACTACTACTCAAACAATTTTATTCCGTATTTGAGATCACTTGCATAACTAAATTCAAAACAAATACAGTAGAACCTCGCTGACGACTAATGGCACTCGTTTAACGAGCGACGTTTCGCATAACGAGAAACAATCTTCTGGTACAATACGAGAAATGGTGAAAGCATGGGAATCTATTGCTTCGTTCATTGAGAAGCATAACCCTTATAAGGCAGTGGCAATGCGCGCTACAAATTTTTTCAATGATAATGCTGTATCGCCTTTTCACCAAATGTTGAAGCGTCGGCAAAAACAACTTGCTTTAGACAGCTTTCCAGTAAAAAAGAATTAGGCTTGTATCATAAATAATAAACTTACTACATGCTTTTTGTTTTGCTGTAAATCGAATTCGCATTACAGGTTGATGAAAAGATGAAGATGATTAACGCTGCTTAACAATGTGTACATATACATATATGTATGGATGTATGTATATAATGTAATTTTCTTTGAATAAACGATTGGCATGTATATAATTAATAATTAATATTATACATAAAAAAATTTGACTATTTTTTCAGCATGGAACGGATTATCGTATATTTTACATTAATTTATATAGGAAACTTTGTTTCGCTTAACGAGTGTTTCGCTTTACGAGAAAGATTCTGGAACGAATTATGCTCGCTAAGCGAGGTTCTACTGTATTTCTTAAATTTTCTAAATAATCATTTGAATGTGATATATTGTTACAAGATTTCCATAATAATTTGAATGATCTAGTAGAGCAAAGCTTATAATTGAATTAAACTTAACTCTGTTAATTATAAATTAAAAATTAAATTTGATTAGTAAATGTATCTACATATGTACATATACATATATTTATATAAATATATATTTGTTTATTATTGTTTTAATAATCGCGATATTTTAATTGGAATTAACATTACTTTGATTATCAGTTCCATGTACAGTCAACTCCCGATTTAGCGGGGTAGCTTTAACACTGTTGCGGATCAACCGGGGTAAAAATCATTTGTTTTTTTCAGATTTTTTCTAATTTATGTATCTAATAAACGTAAAAGTGCAAACATAATTATTAACCTTACTATTTATAGATTCTGCTTAGTATGCATAACTGTACCTGTAGAACAAGTCTCCGTTTATGTACGTTGCAGATAATTGGGATTATCCGGTGTTTTCCCATCCGTGAAATCGAGAGTTGACTGTACTATATAGTTTTCTAAAAAATCATTGTTATGATTTATTATTGTAGTTTATTTAGCGAATATCATTATAGCGCATTCGAATAAAGTAGACTATAACTATTTTGTAATTATGATGCTGTTGTCCAATAATCTTGAATCATGGATGACGAATTTACCAACAGAACTAAGACGTTTACCCATTATATATCTGGCTATACCAGGTAAGCTTCATTAAAATTAAGTTTTTTTATCTAAATAATAAAAAAATTTTTATATGAATAATAGGATCACATGATTCCATGTCGTATGGTATTAAAATAAATTCGCCTGTAGCACCGGATGCATCATCATTGGTTGAAACATTACAAAAATTAATACCGTGCATTGTGAAACGTTGGGCCGTAACCCAAAAATTATCTGTTACACATCAATTATGTTCCGGTGTACGGTATGTCAAGTAATTATGATTTATTCTATAAACCTTATAAATAATTTTTATTTTTAGATATTTTGATTTACGTATAAGTCGTAAAATTAGTGATAATCAATTCTATTTTGTGCATGCTTTATACTCAGAAGAAATCCTAAACCCGTTAAATGAATTAAAAGCATTTCTAATTAGTCATCCGAGTGAATTTTTCATACTAGACTGTCAACATATTTATAATTTTGCCGAAAAAGATTATGCGCGACTCGAGAAAATGCTACTCGATTTGTTCGGTGATAAAATATACGGACGATATCATGGACATTTGGTTGAGTGTACCCTGCACCAAATGGCCGAAATGAAAAAACAAGTATTAATTATCTTTCGCCATACTCAAGAAATTCCAATGCACTTTTGGCCGGCCACCTATTGGCCTACGCCATGGCCAAATCAAATAAAAACTAACGGATTGAAACAATTTCTGGACCATGCACTAATTCGACGGCCCAAAGAATGTGGTTACGTTACACAGTGTGTACTTACACCATCGGTACAATTTATTGCACCCAGATTTTTATCGTCGCTCAAAGAGAAATGTGCCGAACCGGTACTAAAAGACTTATCCAAATGGATTATGGAACAGCAACCGGGTCCGTATCGAGACGGTGATGATAAACCGACGCGTAATATTTTTATTGCGGATTTTGTAGAAATACAAAATATGAAATTTTGTAAAATGGTAATTAATTTGAATAGTAAAATTCGAATTGAGGATACTATGGATAATGGATGTGAATAAATAAGTTTAGATTATAAACACTCATCGATATTGCCATAACTACTGATTCTTATTTCTGTAGGTTTTTCCAATACAATTTTATATTATCCATAATATTATTGTGATTGTAAACATTAAATAGTGAACACGTTCTTTTAATAGACCTCTGCCTTCTTTAACTAGACCTTTGCCTACTAAGACAAACCATGAGGTATTATGTAAAACCTATTAGTAATCCAACGGGTAGCACATGAGAAAAAAAAAACCAAGTGCTTAAACCAAATTATTAAACGAATAATAAAACGATGGAAATGATCGCCTTTAAAAAACAGCGCGTGTTTTCTTTATTCCAGCAACGAGTCCGTATATAGTGATGTTTTCCAACTCTGAAGAAGAAGAGTTCGTATTCCTCCTCGAAAATAATAATTTAGAAAATTATGCGGAGGAAATTGTACCACGAATATTGAATGCGTAGTTCAAACTGTATTCTCGAATGAATATTGAAGCATTATTACAATATGAATATTGAAGTATTCATCGGATTTCTAGTGGGTTTCCAAAATTTCCAGGTAAGCGAGTATATACATATTTAATAATTATGCGTATTTATATTAAATGATTATTTAAATCTTAGGAGTAATTGGGGCAATTGACGGATGCCACATAAAATATTTCCGCTAAAGTTTATAGACTGCTACGTGGGCGAAGTAGGGTTAAAATATGATGTATCTGTGTGGAAGAGGTCACCTATTTACAGGAATCTGTCCAATGGTGGCAACCAAATTTTACAGTCGCTCCACCTTATTGGTGACAGCGCATATCCATTGCTTGAATTTTTACTAACACGGTGTTACAAATACTGGGTATTTAACCGATCGTATAGAAGTATAATCAATGTTTAGCGACAAGTAAAGTCCGCATTGAGAACTCATTCAGAATTCTTATGTCTCGGTTTAGGCGTTTAATCTCTCTCGATTATATCGTGTTCTAATAGTAATAATCACAGTACATATAAATAAGGTAATATATCGTCGAAAATGGTAGGCGAAAGTCATAGTAGGGCTCCTGGTCTCATACTTCTGCCATATTATTTTTTTTATATCGAACGAACGAAAATGAAACCGATGAATATATTACCTATGTTTCTCTATATCGCGAGTTCTAATATAAAGCAGGCGATGTCCAATAATTTAACTGTACAAATTTAATCCTTTGGCATTACTAGCTAGTAGATTGCCTATATGACACCAAATTCATTAATACTCACTAAAATACATAAATTTCACTTCATCCATATAGTAAATCCCATTCTCGCTCCCGTTTGACAGTGTATTATTACTGATAATTTAAATTTTTCCATTGATCAGGTTATTCCAGTAATACTAATACTACAAAAATATACAATCATGTAACCAATTCTGTATCGTTAATATATTTGTTGAGTTTGTTCAATCAGTGTACCAAACCAACAAATCAACGTCAACCAACGAATTAGGTATCCATAATCTATAGACCATGGATTTTCATCGTTTTTATTAATGATATAACGAATGTTATCCAAAACTCTGATGTGCTGATATATGCTGACGACATGAAAATATTCAAAGTATTCAGCAGTAATAAGATACATCTGCACTGCAACATGATTTAGACCGAGTTAATAGCTGGTGCGAATCTAATCGATTACGACTAAATATAAACAAGTGCAAAATATGTCATTCTTTCGAAAGAAAACCCCTTTGCAGTCCGCGTATCATATTAACAACGTAGTTCTATGTAGAACAGATGAAATTCGAGATTTGTGGGTTAAATTTGCAGATAACATTCAATCAGCACATCGACATAATAATCGCCAAAACCAACTCTATGTTGGGATTTATTAAGGACATTAAATGCCTATTCAATCTCTATTTTGCCTATGGCAGATCCCAAATTGAATTCGCTGTTCCAGTGTGGTTTCCGTATCACCAAATTCATAACAGTCTCATCGAAAACATTGAAAAAAAGTATTTGTTATACATCGCCCTGGAAGATGGCTAGAATTATAACAACAATGTAGAACAACGCTGTACAAGCTTTTTGTTTTTAATTACTAATATGTTTTATGTTTGAAATCATATATGTATTGATTTTTGGATATTTAAATAAAATAAAATGAAATACTATAGGCAATTACTCAGGTTATTCACGTTTCTGGCTATTTCAGAGATGAGGATGGAGATTACAGGGCACTGCAGTCCTTTGATCTAAGTGGTATATGTATTTTTTCGGCTGATTCCACTATTGTATATCCACTGCTTTCGTTTAGTGCAATAGCCAATCGTAAAATCTGATAAATTCAAATAAAGGTGGCTCAGTAAATTGCTGTTTTACCTAGTTAATCTCAAGACATCCGAATTTCATAACTTTAGTCAATATTGAACAATAACCTTTATTATTATTTTTTTTACTTAGTATGTATTACAACAGAATTATAATTCATCTATAGTAACTTATCTATAGTAAATGTGTTAACTTTAGTGGAGTTTCACCCAGTGGTTAGCTCTAAACTGATTATACGATTACATTAACTGCCCTAAATCTAAAGGCTTCGTCCTTCGAAGCCGTCTGACTAGGTCTGTGTTGGTCAGCATACGGCGCATATCTGCATGTTGATGTTGACCGAGTCGCTCTACATGTTGTTTTGCATGGTTCGTGATTTCTTCGGTAACGTACTCCATCTTTAGATTCTTATGAAGGTTGTCGTTTCTAATGTACCATGGTGCGTTCACAATGCCACGTCAAACTTTATTTTTAAAGATTTGAATTATATCAACATTGCTTTTCTTGGTACGACCCCACAGTTGTATACCATATGTCCATATAGGTTTAAGTATCTGCAGATATAATATCAGTTTATTATTATGTACTGTTAGCTCGGATTTTCGTACTTAAGAGTCAGTACATATTTTCTGTATTTGTTGTTTAGCTCTTCTTTTTTGTTTTTCACGTGCTCTTTCCACTTGAGTTTATAGCATCAAGTGTCATACCTAAGTATTTGGACGTATTTACATGCGGGATTTGCTGTGAATTGATGTGAAGGAATAAGTTTTCTTTCTTCTATTACTGATTTTACACTTTTAAGCAATAGTTTTTCGAATAATTTTGAAATTGTAAGAAGTAGCGAAATTGGTCTATACGAGGTTTTAAAGTTAGGAGGTTTTTTAGATTTTGCAATCAGAATCATCTCTGCCACCTTCCACTGGTATGGAACGTATATTTCAGTCGAAACGCCGCGTTTATCACTTGGAGCAGTTTTCGTAAACTCTTTTCGGGAAGATCTTTAACTATATTTGTCGTGAAATTAGGTTGTTATCAAGTGATTTTTTTGAGCTTAAGTTTATAGTAATCTCAAATTTTAGCTCTTGTAATGTTACTGGTTGGATGTTTTTATTATCCATTTTTTTAAACTGGGTTTATGTTTTCTTCCGCTGATTGCCTCCGAAGGGGCTGAAATGTATTTTCAAGGTGAGCTGCGAACAAGACCACCTTTTCTTTAGCATTAATTTCCATCATACTTTTTGATAGGAGGCACCTGAATGTTCGGTCATTTAAATCCATTTGTTGCTTTCCAGAGCGAATAGTATGTGTATTTTTGGCCGGAAAGACCGATTAGATATTCACTAAATGAGTTGTTCTTAATTTCTTTGATTAGCAACTTCAGTTTGTTGCTTAAATAATTAAGACTCGATTTACTTGGTAGTGCTCCTCTGCATGGTTTTACGAGCCTTCCGATCTCTCACTTCCAATGAATAGTTATTGCGCCTCGATATTTTATATTGACTAGGAGGCGTACTCTGCAATATATTATTATTTAACAGTTCTAATTGGTTATTGAGTTGTGTCGCAGTTTTAATTGATACTTGGAAGACTGTATTTTCTGCGAACAGCGTTTGGAAAACATCCCAATTTGTTTTATTGTTTGTTAATCTAGGCAAGTTTTCTTTCTTGATTATGGTGGCGTACTCAGTGTCATAATAACTGGTGTGTGTTCCGAACATATTCCTTCATTGTTTTCTATCAGTACGTAGTTTTCGGATACTTCATTTGTTACAAAGACGTCTATTAAGTCTGGTATTTTGTTAGCGATCCCCAGTATGTATTCTTAGCATTGAAGTCTCCCCCAATTATGAAGTTGGTTCCAAGCGACATAATTTTATTTAGTCAGTTGGTGACGTGGTGGACAGAGATGAAGTGCTATATTCCTTTTCATTATTTAGTCGAACGTTAATGGTTGATACTTGCATAATTTTCTTTTCTACTTTAACTGCTTCGCAGTGTTTGATATTTTCCCTTACAGATATTGCTGACCCTCCCATCGCTTTCCCTGCTGGATGGATGGCATGTAGCAGCGGTATTCATGAATTTTTGCGAATGACACTTCTGTAAAGTGCGATTCTGATATTACGCATATGTCTATCTTTTCCATTTATAAGAAAATTTCTAGCTCCGGAATTTGGAGCAGTAGCACATTTGCATTCCCGTTGGCAATTATTAATGTTTTGCTGTCAGGCATATTAGTACATCATAGAAGTGAATTCATTCACTGCTCTTGCTTATTTAGCCGTTTATGTACGGCTTCTAAGCTCCTCTCAGTTTTCGCTATGCGCATGTTTAAAGCTTCTATACTCCTATAAGTATTTTTTCAAGAATTGGAGTTTCTTGATTTTACTTAGTATTGAATGGCTCCTGTTGCTGTTGGACAATTTGCGAGAATGTCTTTGGGCCCGCTGTGCAAAGGATTGTTGGTTAGCTTTCGGTATTTCACGGTTTTTCTTAGACTGAGTTTTTCTATTCCTCAGTTTTTGCAGATCTTTAGCTACGCATTTAGGGGTGATAGTGTTCTGCAGTTGGCAGGCTTGTGCTAGATGTCTTCCGGAGAATTTTACACATTTAGGCTCTCTGTTACAATATTTCTGGATATATGGTTAAAGCCTTGATATTTTCTACATTGGGGTATTAAACCAGTGGTCTTTCTTAATGCTTCAATTCTAACCCTTTAGCTTTAATGGTAAATATGTTTTCTACTTTTTCTTTATTATTAAAAGTAAGCATGAATAATGGGAGTCCTCTCCTGTTAATTTTGACCCCTTAATCAGTTTTCTGTTTTTCTTTTGTTATGTTTGTGGCGTTTTTTATCTTTAACCCCTTGCCCTTAAAATCGTCTATTATATCCTCTATTTTACAGAGAGATGAAGAGCTCTAGCCATCACTTTTATCGGTCGGTTTTCCATATACCGGGTGTTTTTTTTAAACTGAGACGATCAAATATCTCGAAAAATAGCCGCTCTACGGAAAAAATGTCCATAATCAAAATTTAATCATACCGCGGGGGAAATACATTAGTGCAAAAAAAAAAGTCCCCCCACCCCCGCTTTGTAGGTGGGGCGGGGGTAACTTTTAAACTAAGATAGGAAGCCATATTTTTTATTGCAGATACGGATTCTACGACTAAAAGTACGTATGATTTGAATAAAATATTTTGTTCGGTTCATGATAGATGGCGTTGCAATCGACGAAATTCAATTTTTTCAATTTCTCCTTCTTAGAACACACGCATTCGATTCTGCAATACGTTTGAAATAAAAAACATCACGTTTTCATTGGAAATACTCGAAATTCGTCATCAAAACAATTTATTCAGTTTTGTAAATCTAAATAAGTGTTCAAAATGATGGCCTGAATTTTGTATTTTTGAAATTTAATAATAAAACTTGAAATTAATTTTGAACACTTATTTAGATTTACAAAACTGAATAAATTGTTTTGATGACGAATTTCGAGTATTTCCAATGAAAACGTGATGTTTTTTATTTCAAACGTATTGCAGAATCGAATGCGTCTGTTCTAAGAAGGAGAAATTGAAAAAATTGAATTTCGTCGATTGCAACGCCATCTATCATGAACCGAACAAAATATTTTATTCAAACCATACGTACTTTTAGTCGTAGAATCCGTATCTGCAATAAAAAATATGGCTTCCTATCTTAGTTTAAAAGTTACCCCGGCCCCACCTACAAAGCGGGGGTGGGGGGACTTTTTTTTTTGCACTAATGTATTTCCCCCGCGGTATGATTAAATTTTGATTATGGACATTTTTTCCGTAGAGTGGCTATTTTTCGAGATATTTGATCGTCTCAGTTTAAAAAAAACACCCGGTATTATTGTTCAGAGACACGATTCTGTATTCTTTATCAGTAATTGATTTCATAAGAGACGGAATAGTGCCATATTCAGTTATTTCCATTATTTTGATTGTAAGCGGAGCCTTATCCTTGGGTTTGGCTATCTCAGCCTCTTGTTGAACCTGCAGTTTCTGGGGAAGATTCAGCTTTTCTTTTTTTGGAAGGTCGCTTCTATCTGTTTCTTTTAAGGATCCAGTCTGTTTCGTCTGGTAATTCATCTTCATTAGTGAAGAATTCTGGTGCAGCTTGGTCCTGTATTTCTTTGGCTTGAAGTGCTTGTTTCAGCTTTCCATGTTCATTCAAAAGTATGATAATCTCTATACTAAGTTGAGATGTAACCTTTTCTATTTTACTTAATTATTTACGAAGTTCTTCGTTTTCT
Organism: Tipula unca; assembly: GCA_951394425.1. Lineage (NCBI taxonomy): Eukaryota > Metazoa > Arthropoda > Insecta > Diptera > Tipulidae > Tipula > Tipula unca. Next base: position 194,001,371 of record OX596381.1, read on the forward strand.
AAACTAATTGAGGATGTTGGTGATCTCGGTACTTCGGAGCTACGTCCAAATCATTATTTCACTTTGACAAATCATTGTGGTCGCTGGATATCGACGACTGGGAGGCCGCGTCCACATTCCACCATGTCGCCGGTACTGCGATTACGGATCCCTGCATCGTAAATTTTTCTCCTTCTTTATCACCCATGCTGGTTTTTTGTTGAGTAGCCTTCCTCTAGCATTTTAAACTGCCACGTATTAATAACAGCCACTCCACTTGAAGCCGCCCAATGTGAGTCCGTATTGCGTTTGGATTTCTTGTTCACTAGTTTTGGTCAGCGAGGGGTATCTTATTTCCCACCTACCCACCGATGAATCGGTTAGAGCATTCCCCTATCCGCCACCCGGGGACGCCCCCGATAGGAGTATGGCAAAACCCACAGGGATAACAATATATCATGAAGCAGATAAGATCATTCACATTGTATTTAGGAAGTTTATAAACTTCTTCCACATTATATTTTTGGTATTAGTCTTAAAAATCCCCCAAAATTAGCCACCATGAAATTATTCGAAACTCTTATCGAACACTGATTAAACGTGTAGAGTATTGCTATATATTATGATTCGAAACAATCTAATCAATTACAGGCGTTAAACTAATTCCGGAAAGTACAACGAAAAAAGGGTTTTTAAAATTATTTAATTTTGAATACATTTTTAATGTATTCGTGTTATCAACATCAAATAGACTAACAATATTCAAACCCATCCGTTTATGACATAGCGCGAGCTCGCACAATTAATCAATTAAATGTGTATACATATATGTATATGTACTCATATGTATAGGTAATATGTATACACAAATAATTCGTACTTAGTGTGTACATAAGGCTATATATATACATACCTACATATTATAAAACATTGACACCATATCAAATTGTTATCAAAAATAAAAAAATACAAAAAAAATACAAAAAAAAATGTAATGTAACATTTTTTCGTCTTGTCCAGTTCTAAATTGGCATTCATTAAGTAATGAGTACACAGTATACACAGGCAGTATTTTATTATTTTTATAACTCTGAATGATCTCACAAGTGCGTTGAGAATAATTTAACTTACTTTGCGTATAACTAATCTAAAGATGTTGTGAATATTTTGCAAAAAGTGTTTTAAATTAAACGAAAAACTTTGGTTTGTCGCATATAGATTCACAAAAATTTTAAGCCTTAGCCGAATATTTGCAATTTATTAGTATTTTGATAAAAAAAAAATTGAATAGATAAAATTTTATCAAATTTTGATAACCGAAAGTGAAATTAAATTAAAATTAAACAGTTCAATAAAATACAAATAAAATGAATAGTGAACGCCAATTATCACAATCACTACCTGATCATGTTATACTAAGTGATATTGATGATGACGGTGATGCTGATGATGAAGATATTGGCGGGAATTGTAATAATGTCGGCGATGTGGATAATAGTGATAAACTTATAAAACATGATAGTTTTATAAGACGATACAATGATCGATTTGATCGTTACGATCAATTCCAAGGATTTCGTTCGAGCTATAAGCGGGCAATGGAAAATTTTGATACATCACCGTATGATAGTCCTAGAATGGGGCGAAGTGATTTACAGTATTACAGGAAATCAAAAACAAAGTTAGTATATATATATATATATATATTGTGTATAGGATTATAAAATAACTAATTTTATTATAAAACAAATAATTTTTTAATAATACATCACATAATGGCACATTTACTATTTCGTACACTATTTCTGGTTAATCGATTATTACGCTCCTTTTTATCAAGTTTGATCGAACATGAATTATATACTGGATCTCCAGGATTTCGCATTACTACGCTGGGTAATCGATCAACTTCGGTATTTTGTTTAGTATTTTGCACATTGAATTCACTATTATTCACCATGTTTAATGTTTAAAGTGCACTTGTGTTATAAATTATAATGAATAAATATAACAAATTTAAACGGGAAATGTGAACGAGATAAAATTCTGGAAAAAAATAGTTTTGCTCCACACTATCACCACATAAATGACGTAATCTCGTTTTTAGCTCGCATTTTAATAACAAAAACAAAACCTACATACATATGGTGTTAAATGATAATGGTTTATTATTATTTATATCTATGCAGCATCTATAATTAAATATAATATAATTTGGATTAAGTTAATTGTGATTCATACATGTTCAAATTAACTTAAATATCAGCAGTATTTTTAAATATATATGTTTGTACATATTGTACATTCTCAGGGTACAAATACTGTACAAAAAATTTATTTATTTTTATAGGTGTGTGAAGGTTGTCAAATTTATTTGTGATAAGATATTTAATATTTGTATAATACGGGGAAGTGATAATAATTCTCGATTTGGCACCTTATATGCAGGTTAACATGCGATAGTGTTATACTATAGGTGTGTGGATAATGATCATTCTAAACTTGAACTATAAATTACGTATTCAAGGTTAATCGAACTAATTTAGTCATTAACACTTAAATATCGGATTATATAATACTTATTAATGCATTATACACATATAAGTATATCACAAGTGTTTCCTAAATACGACAAGGTGCATCAACAGATATAGACCAAATGCGCTAATTAATTAATTAGAAAATATTTATTATTTTTACAAGTGTAACAAAAAAATTTATTTCATAAACATAAACTATATAATACGTCGTACTCTGGATTGCGCGCAAATATAATATAAATAATCCATAAATAATAAGGAATATTCTAAGTCGTTATTCAGTTGCTGCACTAACCGGAACAACAAAATGAAAATTTTAATGCATTTATTTGTAATTGGATTACATGTAATTATACTTGTAACAAACGCTAATGGAGGTAATATATTGATATTTCTATACATATACGTAACTTATTTGAATTAATTGAAATTTTATAAAACTATATACCTAATCGTTTTTTAATTTGGTCCAGCAAACCGATGTGACGAACACCCAGGCGTCGTTGGATGGTGTCGGGCAGCTATTCCTGCATATACGTATTATCCAAAGGAAAATCACTGTAAATTTTTCTACTATGGGGGATGTCGTGGAAATTTGAACAATTTTAATTCTTTAAACGAATGCGAACGCATTTGTAAAAAATCATAATGTTATGTTAATTTGTTGTAGTTTGATTAATAAAAAGAAATAGTGTTTATGCATTTCAATTTAATGTTTTTTTATACGCCAAATATTGTGTAGAATGACAGTGATGCGGTTTTATTGCTGTGTTAAAGTAGAGAAGTTAACTTGTGCGTTCAGCAAGGCGATGCTCTGTCCCTGATACTCTTTAATCTCATGTGTTGTAGTACATATTTCATAAAACTGAAATACCTCAGGCAAAATCTTATATCGCCAGTGACTTGTGGAATTTTCAGCTTCCGTTGGACTCCAGATTAATGAGCCCAATACAAAATACATCATACAGGTTCAAATATTTGGGCTCTCTTATAACTAACGATAACAGTGTGGATGAGGATATTAAAGTGCGGCTGGCAGCTGGCAGTTGTGCTTTGTATCCTCTAAGTCCACTGCTAAAATCTAAACACCTATCAAGTATCTAAACACCTCTGAAGCTTTACAAAGCCTTGCTCAAACCCGTTGTTATGTATGGATATGAAAGTTGGGTGGATAAGTACGAGATATGTCTCCTGACATTTGAGATGAGAATCATTCGTGTGATTTACGGCCTGTTTACTTCACCCAAAACACCGAAGTATAGATGGTATATACCGAGCTCTGTACAATGTCGAGATTAGAGATCTGATGAAGAACTCCGACAATTAAATATAATTTAAAATTTAAATTATTTTTGTAAGATGTATAGTTATTACTTGAATTTTTTTTAAATTATTAGTTAATATTACAATTAATTATATTTCAACAAATTTTAAAATGTTAACACAAGATTATTGGGAAATAATTCATCGTTTACTATCACAAAATGTCCCATATTCAAAAATTCGGGTAGCTGGCACTTTTGATTTGTCTGTTACCTGGCTATATTAATTTGGGTTAATATTCTAATAGAGAACTTCTGTATTTCGTATCAGGTCATATTTTATGTGGTTGATTAGGTTGAAAATAATTAAAATCCCCACCCATCTTTTATTCGTATGAAATGGCCCGTATTAAAAAATTCGGGTAGCTGGCACTTTGGTTTGTCGTGTTAGCTAGTTATTAGTTTGGGTTACTATCTTATAATAGAAAACTTCTATTCTTATATCAGGTCAGACTTTATGTGGGATCAACTTGAAAATAATTAAAATTCCACCCATCTTTTATCGTATAAAATGGCCCATATCCAAAAATTCGGGTAGCTGGCACTTTTTATTTGTCATTTCATCAGGCTATTAGTTTGGGTTATCATCCTAATAGAACTTTGCTGCTTCATATCAGGTCATATTTTATGTGGGATCAGGTTTTTCATTATTTTTAACCTGATATAAAATATGATCTGATACGAAGCATAGAAGTTCTCTATTAGAATGGTAACCCAAATAAATAGCCAGGTAACACGATAATTCAAAAGTGCCAGCTATCCGAATAAAAGATGTGTGGGGTTTTTAATTGTTTTCAACCTGATCCCACATAATTTACCATATATGCGGCATGAAAATTTGTCCAGATATTCATCATGGAACATCTCTACCTAAGTCTTAATCCAAATTGAATTGAAAAATTATGAAGACCAATCTGCGTTCAAAGTTAATCGAAAAAAATAGAGGACAACCTTTAAATTAGTAGATCGAGTTTTAATTATGTTCACTTTCTTAGAAAAGTGCACGATGATCTACTCAGAAAGAGTAAATGCAAGAAAGTGATCATGGTAAACTTTCTTTTAAGCTCATAATTAACTGTAATTTTGTAATTTTTTTTATTTTTATTAAAACTATTCGAACCTACTACTGAGGTTCCGCACTCAATGCCACAATGGGCCCACGGTGCAAACCAAGAGGATCTATCCTAAATCGCAGGAGCGTACTGCAATCTTAGCAAACTGTAAAAGTTTGAACCAAGTAATGGATACTAACTGATCTACGTTTAAAAATCCGGAAGAAAACACTTGGGATCTAGCTCCGGTAACGGCCGGACAGCTGCAGCGGTAGTGTAACCAGTCGTCCACTTTCTATAATGAACCTCAGGTTGGGTTCAATAATGAAATGTTTCGCCTTTCGACAGCTAGGAGTAGAACGCCACTTCAGTCCCAGATCAAGTACAGCTAACTTCTTAATAGCCTCTTTACCACCATAATTGTCCCTTAATAGATCGATAGTTAAACCTGTTTATTTGAACTTGTTATATATATATATATATATATATATATATATATATATATATATATATGTATATATATATATATATATATATATATATATATATATATATATATATATATATATATATATATATATATATATATATATATATATATATATATATATATATATATATATATATATATATATATATATATATATATATATATATATATATATATATATATATATATATATATATGAACAACCGAAATAAAAACATATTCATTTAAGTTTTAACAAGAGTATAAACTATAAAACTATTTTTAATTATAATTTGTAACAGCAAATTACGTAGCAAAGTTTTGCCAAAATAAGAATAACATTTTGAAAATTATTTTTAAAACGTATGTAGTATGCTTATATAACTGTTGGGATTTAGAAATCTCTGTTATGTATGGGGTTCGAACAAAGTCTCCCCAATTAATAACTATAGAGCTTAAATCGGCTTAAATCGGTCGGTCACTCTGTTTTCTAAACAAAGTGGAAAGTTTTAATATGTTTAATTTTATTTACAGAGACATTACAAATAAATCAGATCCAGTCATAACGCAGAAAGCTCACTCTGATGAAGCTATAATAACGGATTATAGTAAATGGACGCTCAACGATTCGGATCGCGATTATAATGAAGGTAATTTTTAAAAAAAAATTATTTACTTTAGTTTCTATGTTTATATTTCGAAATACATAGCTCTAAATATGATCGTGAATATTTCGTCTGTATATCATCTATATTTAACGAGTCGTTCCTATATATTGTGTTGTGTTTGTTATATTTGTGCTTATTTATCGGGGTGATGGTCATCGAAGTAATGTACAAAATATAATAAATTATAATAAATTTATTTAAGACATATTCCCTGTTCAAATTGAACGTCGACCCAGCGGGCAACACGCAAGAAATCGTCGAAATCCCCATTTCCATGGTAATCGTGCAATACGTCCGCGGCGCGTTATTGGAAAAACGGGCGACTGGAATATTGGTGTATTAAATATTCCTGAACGTTCGATGAGATTTTTTAGGGATATAGTCACCACTTTGGTAAGTTTTGAATATGTTAAACACAGATTATGTATATACTATGTATATAAATGGTTAATATTTTAATAATTCATCAGATAGAAGAACAATGGCGATATTTTTTAACAATATTTTCCCTAACGTTTTTGAGTTGTTGGCTGCTATTTGCTATATTATGGTTTCTAATTGCATACGCACACGGAGATTTAAATTTTGATCCTGAGACTGGTGAACGACTAGGTGATGGCAGTCAACCTTGTGTTATCGGTTGTAAAGGTTTTGCTGGATATTTATTACTTAGTATTGAAACTCAAGTATCAATTGGATTTGGAAATAAGCTACCCACTGAAGAATGCCCAGAGGCAATATTTTTAATGGTTGCACAAATAATAACTGGAGTTTTACTAGAAGGTGCATTAGTTGGTGTCGCGTACGCTAAAATGGTGCGACCTCCAAAGCGCAACATAGAGCAGAAATTTAGTAGACGAGCGGTTATTTCGTTGCGCGATAATAAATTATGTCTTGTGTTTCGCATTGATGATTTAAGACAATCGCATATATTTGGAACTAAGGTGCGAGCCATTTGGGTGGAAGACAAACGATCGGCCGAAGGGGAAAAATTAAAAGAGTATCAATATCTATTACCGCTAGAAAATGATGGAAAAGCCATAATATTTTGGCCTCAAACCATAACCCATGTTATTGATGGGAAATCACCATTATTTGATTATTCAGCAAAAGATCTAATGGAAAAACGTTTCCAAATAATTTTAACTATAACCGGTGGTTCTAATACAACTGGCCAGGTTACACAGGCACGAACCTCATATTTACCACGGGAAGTATTCTGGGGTCATCGATTTAAAAACTTGCTGTCATATAACTATTCAACAGGAAAATATGAGGCTGATTATTCCCTATTCGATGAGACGCACGCAATTGACACACCGCTTTGTAGTGCAAAGCGGTTAAGTGAAGTGGCCGGAGAACTTCATGAATTTTTGAATCCAGACTTTGATTTTAATGATGACCTACCCGAATACGATGATCAATTTTATCATACGGATGACGAAATTTTAGATTATAGTCCAACTGATGGGTCACCAAAGGCTTTAGAAAAAAAAGACAACAAACAAAATGAACAAATTGAATATAGTAATGTTTAGTGATAGTTTTTAAGAATTTATAGTTGTGTGTGTAAATAGTTTATTTTTAAGAAAATAAAAAATTAGTATATTTATTATGGTACTATTTTTGATGTTACCTACTAATACAAAAATTGTTTTTGCTAAAATCCGGTAGTGTTAAACTAAACGGACACTACAACCCTTGCTCAATTTTCAGATACGAAAGGCAAGCGTTTAAACATTTAACCTAATTTTATTTATCTCTCTATATATATATACAGTAAATAATTTCCCGATCACCTATGAGCGCAGGCCAAGTGTAGAGTTTGTCAAGAGGCGACGTTTGTCATTTAGGCGAAAAGTTTTAACTACAAGACGTGCTGTTAAGAAAACTGGTGACATTAATATTCGGGTACACAACATTACTCGTTCCGTAAAATATTTAAAGGACTTTGTCACAACATTGGTATATGAACATGAAATATTAAATATATGAAACCTTTGGATGTTCGAAAGCAACCTTTTCAAAATTCAAATTTAGTGTTTTTCCCTAATAAATAAAACAGTTTGAATTTAGTTTTGAAAAGGTTTCGATTGCATATGACAAGGTTTTATAAGACGAATATCACAAATAATTGTTTCATTTTTATTGCAGATTGACGAGCAATGGCGATACACGTTGACTATATTCACGCTAAGCTATTTTGTGATCTGGGTTGTGTTCGGAATACTATTCTATTGGGTTGGATATCGACACGGCGATTTGGATATTGATGAATTTACTGGTGAGAAAGTCGATAATTCTACACTACCGTGCATAATGAAATGCCAAACGTTTATTGGTTTTTTACTATTGAGTATTGAAACGCAGACCACAATTGGATTCGGAAGTAAATACCCGTCAGAAGAGTGCCCTGAAACAATAACTTTGATTGTGATTCAAATGATTGTTTCAACTGCGATTGAAGGGGCAATGATAGGGATAGTTTATACAAAAATGATTCGACCACCGAAAAAAACTCGTGACTATACATTTAGTCGGAAAGCGGTTGTGTGTATGCGTGACAGTCAATTATGTTTGGTTTTTCGAATTGATGATCCGAAACGGAATCATACAATTGAGACAAGAGTTGAAGCATTTTGGTTGGGACCTAAAACAACCGAGGAGGGAGAGCAAATTGCACATTATCAATATTCGTTAAAATTGGAAAATGATGGAATGGTATCGTTGCTATGGCCACAAACCATTGCACATGTAATCAACGTAGATAGCCCACTTTATGATTTTTCAGCAAATGATTTTTTGGATAAAAAATTTGAAGTTATTGTTTCAATATCGGGAAGTTCTAGATCAACTGGTCAGGTGACTCAATCACTGGCTTCGTATTTATCCAAAGAAATTATGTGGGGTCATCGATTTGTTAATATTATCTCATACGATTCCGAAAAACAGACATATCTTGCGGATTATAATCGATTTGATGCCACTGAAATGGTAATAAAACAATTCTCCGGTATAATTCCGGAATGAATTCACTTTAGTATCTTACTCTATATATTGATACGATTGCTGTAAATTTATAAACATTTATCCTTATACTTTCAGATACCAACCGCTCTATGTAGTGCTTATCGTTTGGATGAGGTAATTGATGAGTTTAAATTTCAACAATACAAAGAAAATTCATTTGACTCGGAAAATCTGGACTATTAAATTTACGCTTACTTTATTAATTTAATACATATACAAATTCAATCTTTATTAACAAATTTAAATATTAATACAACTTATGGATGCACAATTTTTGAATACAACTTCTTATTTTCCTTAGAATTTTTCTCAATCTTTGTCTTTATCTTTCGATCGTTCGGCTTCAGTTCTTGCAGGAGCTGTATTTTATACGGTTTTACACCAAGATCTTTGCGTAAAATCTTCCATGTCGTCGAATAACACAAACCCAATTGCTGCGAACGGCGACGAATCGACATTTCACGGTCTTCAGCAACACTCTCAGAAACAGACGCAATATTCTCTTCTGTACGCACTGTACGCATTCGTGTGGTTGGTTTAATGTCCAATAAAGTAAACTGAGTGCGAAACTTAGTCACAATCGCATTAATTGTTTGCTCACTTGGTCGATTATGTAGACCATAAATCGGACGTAAATCGCGAAACACTTTTCGAACCGAACACTGATTTTTGTAATATAATTCAATTATTTGCAAGCGTTGCTCGTTAGTAAGTCTATTCATTATGAAATGTTAAAGCATACTGAGCATATTTCTCTTTGACACCTTGTCTGAAATCCCGCGGGATCTGTCAAATACTAATGCATGAAAATCCTAACCTCAAAAAAATCACCCTTTACTTTCAGATACCAACCGCTCTATGTAGTGCTTATCGTTTGGATGAGGTAATTGATGAGTTTAAATTTCAACAATACAAAGAAAATTCATTTGACTCGGAAAATCTAGACTATTAAATTTACGCTTACTTTATTAATTTAATACATATACAAATTCAATCTTTATTAACAAATTTAAATATTAATACAATTTATGGATGCACAATTTTTGAATACAACTTCTTATTTTCCTTAGAATTTTTCTCAATCTTTGTCTTCGTGGTACTAGTTGCGGTTGTAATCGAGGCGTCCAGAGAGAGTGAAGTTATTGAATCAAACGGGCGTAGAACACCGTTCGATTGAAACGAATGATAATATGGAATGGCTGACTGTTGATAAATCGGGACCGAAAACTGTAACTGAGGTCCTTGTAATATTGGCGCAAATCCAGCCGGATCGTGTGGATGAAACGGTGGTTGCATTATGTACTGCATTTTCATATTTACACTTTTCAGATTGATATTCGATGTCGTCATCTTTGATGTAATAATTTGTGAGGTTTCCAGGGTTCCAGATGGTTCACTTATTGAACGTTGCAACATTTTTTTATTCTCGTTCAATTTTAATGCGCTATTTTCAAACATAAGTCGATTAGCAATTTCATTTTGCCGAATGATTTCATTAAGTTTTTCAATGTGATATTGGGAAAATACCTTGTTAGTGGTTTCATTTGGATAAATGTAAATCGCTTTTGTATCAAAAATAGCATCTTCCACCTTTTCACTATTTGCATAGTTGCGATACAAACAGTACTCTTCAGCCGATTTGTGAAAAAGCTTAGACTTTGGATCAAAACTTTTGTATTCATCGCCATAAATACTTTTATTCACTTCCTCCAAAAATGGATCTTTTACACGTATATTAGCGCCCGAAAATCTCCTAATAGCTACTGGATTCTGTAATATTAGTGCCTTTGGGTTTTCGATATCACATACAATTTCCTCAATTTTGCCTAAATCGGGTAAACTCGTATCGCATTTATGAATTTCATTATAAAAATTATCACATCCTTTTAAATAGTATTCAGACGAATCGATGGAATGATCGACAAAACCATTCCGAATGAAATGAGAATTTCGTGGATCGTCGAGTAGCGGCTTAATCTGTTCATCATTTAAACCAGCATTGCGGCACACGATCGTAAAAGGAATCTTTTGCATATTAAAACATATATCTAAATAATATTAAAATTACTCATAATTAAAACGTATTAAAAACAAGCGATTCATTTCTTAGCACAAACCTTTTGAATCAACACAAATTGAACTGTCCATGTTTTCACTATCGAATTCTCGTTAAACTAAAACAATTTTTAATGCACAAACTTTTTAATCAAATATCAATAATATTTTATTGTTTTAGTATCGTTATTCTGGTACGAGTGTTTATTAAAACACACATAACTATATACATGCATTCAAAACAAAACACTTGTGTATTGTGTAATAAAAATAAGATTTGTGTCGTTTCAAAGAAAACGATTTTCTTTTATTTTTGTAATTCATGTATTAAGGCGCACATATAATTTTGCATGGGCTATTTTGTTTAAAAAATTTTTTGTTCGAATTTTTGAACACGGTACATACATATATACATACTTGATAATTAAACGGACGACCAGATTACATTTTATAAATAATTTATTTTATTTAAGTCTAATAAATTTACAATATTATACAAACTATTTTAATTTTTAATTATAGTATTAATAGAAATACATATATGGCAATTCGTGTATCATATTTGTGCTTATTTGTCCCATTGGATGATTCCACGCACCATGGCCGTATCGTTGGTAATCACTGCTGTCATTATTATAGTTTTGTTTATTTTTATAGTAACGATTATTGTTATTTTGTTTATTGTTATGATTATGCTGCGGCCGATGTTGAGGAACTTGTTGATTTTGCTGTGGCTTGTAATTATTTTTTCGTTTATTCGCTTGGTATGCAGATGTTTGTTGATTATAAAAATATTTGGTTGGGATGAATTTTTTATATTGTTGATTGTTATATTTGTTGTAATGATGTTGGTGATAGTGATAATAACGATTGTTGTTGTAATAATGATTGTGTTGATCCTTCGTGGTTTTATGCTGTTTTACCAGTATATGTGCATTGCAACACATTTTTGGTGATTGTTCCCGGCTTGAATTTAGTTGCGGTGCAGCTGGTATTGGGGCTGGAGGCAGTGATGATAGTGGTCGAAATTCTGATGGCGATCTTAAAACTGATCCAGGCGGTGGTGGCAATACTGATGCATGTTTGATTGGTATTCCCGATATTGTTGGAATTATATCCATTGCAAATAATGGATAATAAAACTGCCGAAACCATCGTTTTTTTCGACCACTTGCCATATTCAAATTTGCATGAATATTTTGATTTGTATAATGTCCAATCCGAGTTTCGATGAATTCCGGATTATTATATGTAAACCCGGGAAAATGTTTCGGTGTTGTATTTCCAGCTAGTGCCTCTGGGATTTTGGGCACAGTGTTCCGAATATAACATGATTCCTCGGCTTCTAATTCACTTTTCCATTTTGAATACATTATTTTATCACTATCAGTATCGTAAAAATATAGGCAACACGATTGATTATGGTCATGAGCACAATGAAAACAATGATCACGAGTTGGTGATGAATATCGCTTCATTGGTGGCGTTGTCTCCTCCAAATATAACGATTCAAGTTTAATACTCAGCAAAATATCATCGAATGTTCCAACATATTGCATTTTTTTCATTCGACCACGATCACGCTCACGGCCACTTTTTGTATAATTAGAAAATTGTATAAACGCATTTTCATGATCATTATCACCATATTCACAAGTTTTTGGATTACTATTCCGATATGCACTAAACATTTTTTTAGACTAATTGATATTTAAAGTTATAGCTATTAAGTTAGACTAATTACGATAAGTAGAAAAATATGCTTTAAATACATTTTTTTATCCTATATTGTCGATAATTTTATTGTTGTGACCGGAACATCCCACAGATTTTTTTTTAAAAAGAGAGGAGGTTATCTTTCCAAAATCTGCACACCTCCCAGGTAGAAGATAATTTGTTATTTCGTGATCGCACAAATATTTTTCATCAAATCTTCCAGCCCTTCAATTTCCATTGTCTCATCTACTTTTGGATCAAAATGTTCACATGTATCGTATTTTGAAATATTATTTTCGTTTAAATTTTGTATCCAAATCGAGTATTCGATTAGTGAATCATCAAAATTGTGATCAGCCGGATTTGCACATTTTACTGGTGAGGATTGTCTATAGTAAAAAATAAGAGTAAATTAATTAGTAATTACTAAATAACTATATGTACACAATTTTACACTATACTAATTGTCACTTACTTCGTAATAGTTTTGAAAATACCATTCAATCGTCGAACTGTTTGTGATTTCATTTCATTACTATTTCCGAATTTTCCAATTTTTTTCATCGATCGCTTCTTTTTGATTTTGATTAAATTCCGAGCTTTTTTTAAATTACTATAGGCATCGTCAAGAAATGCTGTATTCATAATTTCTTGATTAAATAGGGAACTCATGTTGATATCACTTGTTCGACACTTACGTATTAAATTTTAACAATTTTGTTCAACGCACAACTATCTCTAACAAACTAACATGTAAAGTTACATGATTTTCGTATTTAATCTAAAAGTAAAAATTGGGAATTTTCGAAGTTATATAAATGTTTCGTCCTACAATATTTTTGGGAATTTGCTAAATTATATTCTATTGTTAGACAATGTTATATATTTTTATTACCCGTGCCAATATTCAGGTAAATTTTGGTTGGAGGTGCGTCTCATATATATTAATAGTAATTACCGTAATTACATGGGAAATATTAGTTGGCTAGAGTTAAATAGACCAAAGAAAAGGATGGAGAGAATCTAAGGGCTGTATAATTTATGTAAAACAATTATAACTGCCTAGACTAGATAGATGTTTAAATCTAATGGATTGATTGTAGATGTAATATTGTATATAATATAATCATTTGGCCACCAGAAATATAAAAGGTCTTTAATAGGCAAATTATTTTACTAATGAAGAGCGATAACGAGCGATAACCTTCATAACGAGCAACAATAGAATGTAAGCAGAGGTCTAATTCTTTCAAATGGTTAATACGTGATGAAAGTTTGATCCTATAAGCTTCGGAATATAAATAAATGAAATAAGCTTGTATAATCTAATTAGCGCCATTAGATAGAACACATAAAATTTAAGCCACTAATTCGGTAACCCTATCCCAGCTATATACGTTACGATCTGAGAACCATGTACTTACAACGAAGTCAGTGTTTTATGTAAGTTTTACGTTTTAGCGCGACAATTAATTATGAGCAAAACATTTTTTGAGCCAATTTACATTATTCCAAACTCGCCTTAATAATTCGAAATTAAATATGGTCCACTGAACTTAAATTGACAAACGATTGGTGTCCCTCTATCGTTTAACGTCGCATCATTTTTAATCACTTTTTGGTATTTTTCATGGTAAAAAGAAGAAAACTTTGGAAATAGTATATCAAAAAATTGTATTGAAAAAAATGGCAGCGGTCGAAACAAAAGAAAAAATCGCTGAAAATGTAGATGAAATTGATGGTGAAAAAGATGATGCAGAAGAAGATGCCGGAGATAATTCAACCACAACCAAAAAGAAGCGGCGCAAGAGAAAACCGAAAAAAGCAGGTATGTCGTAGAGGTTAGAAAATTGTGTGTAATAGAGCAGAGATTATAATATGGAGAAGGTGCTTATTGTGACTGGGAAAATAACCATGTGGTCTAATAATAATTCATAGAGTTAATAAAATTTTTTTAATCGTGTGTTACAGTTACAGACGCTGGAGAAAACGCTGATGAAGAAAAAATAGAAACAGCTGATAAGGAAAATGAGAATAAAGACGATGAACCGGACGATAAAACAGGTGACGCGTCTAAAGATGACAAGAAGAAGAAGAACAACAAAAATAAAAATAAGCCTAAACCAGAAAAGAAAGAAAAGATTGTAAGCAGCAAAGGAAGTAATAAAGGTCAGACTGATCCACCGTCAATTCCAATTTCTCAACTTTATCCAGATGGAAATTTCCCAGAAGGTGAAATCATGAAGCATCCACCGGTAGATGATACCACAGCAAAGGATCGATTTACTAGCGAAGAGAAAAAGGCGTTGGATCGTTTACACTTAGATATCTATAATGAATTACGTCAAGCGGCTGAGGCACATCGCCAAACTCGGCAACATATACAACGCTGGATCAAACCAGGAATGACTATGATTGATATCTGTGAAGAATTGGAAACCACTGCTCGTCGGTTAATTAATGAAAATGGATTAGACGCTGGACTTGCGTTCCCAACTGGATGCTCGCGTAATCATTGTGCCGCACATTATACACCCAATGCAGGCGATACAACAGTTTTGGACTATGATGATGTGTGCAAAATTGATTTCGGTACACATATTAAAGGTCGAATTATAGATTGTGCCTTTACACTAACATTTAATCCAAAATATGATAAATTAAAGGAAGCGGTTAAGGATGCAACAAATACTGGTATTAGAGAAGCCGGTATTGATGTTAGGTTATGTGACATTGGATCGGCTATACAAGAAGTTATGGAATCCTATGAAGTTGAGCTAGACGGCAAAATGTATCAAGTGAAGAGTATCCGTAATTTGAATGGACACTCGATTGGACCATATCGAATCCATGCTGGAAAAACAGTTCCAATTGTAAAGGGTGGCGATTCAACGCGTATGGAAGAAAATGAATTTTATGCCATTGAAACATTCGGATCAACCGGCCGTGGTATTGTGCACGATGATATGGATTGTTCGCATTATATGAAGAATTTCGACACGCCTTACGTACCTCTACGTTTGCAATCATCGAAAATTCTTTTGAACACAATCAACAAAAACTTTGGAACTCTAGCATTTTGTAAACGTTGGTTGGATCGTGCAGGTGCCACAAAGTATCAAATAGCTTTGAAAGATTTGTGTGAAAAGGGTGTTGTTGAACCCTATCCACCACTATGCGATATCAAGGGATGCTACACGGCTCAATACGAGCATACCATTATGCTTCGTCCAACCTGTAAAGAGGTGGTATCTCGCGGTGATGATTACTAGATAGAGCCGCCAGCTGCATTTTGTCTTTGTTATAATTCAAAATTGAATTGTGAATATATTTTTTAATATATTGATAATAATTTTTAATAAAATTATCGGTAATTAAGTAAAATTTAAAATTACTACTCAAAATACACTGCTCCCATATTTGTTTGTCTTTGATTTTTACAGGGTGTCCCATAGGTTTATTTTATTTGGTTCGCCGGCATATTTTTAATTGTAAAATTTTGTTTTTTTCTAATAAACTTAACTCGTTTAAAAACTACATTTATGGTTTCAATAAAATTTGTATGTATTCTTTAATTCTGCATACAGAGAAAATATAATTTATGTATTAACTTACTTAATAAAAAAAAATATTTACAGGTTTTTTTTTAAATAACTACATCTATTCTAATTAAAGTTATTAGTTTATGAAAACGGTCCGATTACTATGCACGCAAAATTAGTTACAGTTCGGATATAAATAGATAATCGTCTCTTTCCCAGGATCATTCCCATTTGTCGTAATGGTTGTGTTGTCTTCGTTTAAATTTTCACCTACATCTTCATATATCGAATCACCACCTTGTAAATTTCTATCCGGCTTCGAATTTTCACGATACTTTTGTAAATACAATTTAAGCGGCTGTACATAGTTCTCGAAACCGAGGGCATTCATTGCGAATAGAATATCTTCACCGTTTATAGTTTTTCGTTTCTCCATATGACAACGTTCACTCGCCTCAGACGTAATAAATGATATAAATTCGGACACGCATTCCTGAACACATTCTCTTGCATCTTTTGCGATTTTTCCATTGTCTGGTATTGCTTTTTTCATAATTTTGGCTACATTAGCGATCGGCAGGAATCGATCCTGCTCTCGTAGTGGTGCACAGAATTTATGCATATCGTCTGTATTTGAATCATCCGAATTATCTAAATATATAAAGTACAGTAAAATATAAACCGTGCATTATACAATATATATCCCAATCTACCTAATAAATCAAAATCATCCGGAACAATATACGTATCCAATGGGAATGAATTGGCCATATCCTCTTGTGATTCTGTATTCATATTTTTGTACCTTTATTATTAAATGTTGATAATTTTATCGAAATGTACAAATCCACAATTACGATGATATAATATTTCTTAACATAAAAAAAAAATATATATATATAATATTAAAAGATTAAATTAAAAAATATATAATTTTATATCTTTGTTTAATAACACGACGCCATTAATTTGTCTTTATTTTGACATTATACTCGAGCTCGAATGAAAAAATTGTTTCCACTGAACTGTTAATAAAATGTCTAGCAGTTTCGAGCAGTTTTTAAAAATACGTGTAGTTTTAAATTTAAAATTCGGAGTTTAGATAATGGTTTTTGTATTTGTTAAAATTTAGTTTCAAAAATCAAAATAATGTATAACCATGCAATATTCAGAGCAAGATAGTAATAATTAGTTTTTTCGTCTGGATCTAAGAAATAAAGTGTACATTGAAACACTTATATAGCTCTGTAATAAGCGTAAAAAAAAACAAAATTATCGTTTTGAGGCTTTACCTCAATAAAGAAATCCATACTTTGAGAAAGACCCATCAGTTTTTTTTAAAGTAAAGCTTGAAATAGTAGGAATTGATTTAGTATAAGCTTGGAGCGAGATGGCCCAATATGCACAATTATTGTGCGGGGCATGTTAATACAAGTCCAATATCTTGTTGATCCTGAAATAAACTTGTTGGTATAGTTTAGGGGGAAATTGGGTGACGAAAAAACGAGAACGTGAATTTCTCTCGTGAAACACCCAACAATTAATTTCATCGATGTCTAATTAATGATAACAATGCTTACACGAGTGTTAAATCCAACGATTTGCACCAGTTTCAACCTTGTTGCATTGCTATGAATAATTACGAAAGAGTTAAAGGTGAAACATTCACTTTCGCTGTACCATGTTTACAAAAATTAACAATATATTTCAATGTTATATGTATTTTTGGAAAACTTTAGGTATTCGACCATCGTTTTCATTTTCTTATTCATTTTTATAAATTTATAATCATTTATTATGTAATTTAAAACATATTTAAATTACTTTTTCATGATAAATCTCAATGTCATGTAGCTATATTTTTAAAATTTAATAATATATAATATAAATATCAGTTTAATAAATTAGCTAATTTTGTTTTAAGCAACGCTTATTACGTATATATACACTATAAACGATCAAATTTAAATAATGCCCACTTTACAAAGTGATATAATTTAGATAAAAGTGCATCAGATATACACTCATTGTTTTGCAATTTATTCGAACACATTTATTTTATTACTCTATTAAATTAATAACCACATAATATATTAAAGTTATCCGATTACTATGATAATATAAGTATTAACAAATATTGTTTCATAATTCTAAGCGAGAAAAGTCAATACGAAAAAAACTTGGTATACACTATATACTCGTATACGAGAAGCTAGACGTTACGCAGAAAAATATTTTGAATTAGTTTATTCATAAATTACCATTCCTAGCCGATAATATTGCAAATTTCATAAATCAACAGACTATGTACATAATTACGTAGGTATACGATTTAGATAAGATGATCGGTAAACACTGTATGTATATAATAGATATTTTCAATTAATGTATAATGTCATTATGTCAATCATGTGAACAATTTCGAGGACAAAAATGATGAATTATTATGGTTATTTAATGATTATATAATTTATATTTAATAAAATAAGAGTAATCGATCGGCATCAATAATATATGATTGGTGTTATCAAAGCCATCTTAATATATTTATTATGATGGCTTTGGTGTTATGAACCATATTAAGCTCAAATAACAAAAAATGAAGGGGCCAAGACAGATCATCTCGTATATCAACATAGCCAAGCGGATGGTCGTAGTCTGTTTCCGGCGTAATTATAATTTAAAACCACAATTATAATTTTAAATTTACAGTCATAAAAACATTAGAACAACATTGTGTTGAGAAAACATTTAGAAATAATCTGCAACGCTATGCAACGAACAAATGAACGGTTCGAAATGGAAAAAATTAATTCAATAATAAGACATTCTGGGGGAATAGATTATTTAGTTAATTTCAAACATAAAGAAACCCAGCGACAACCAACTCATAATCCCGATAAAGAAGATGATGTGATGACAACAAAACCAAAGGTAACATTACCAACAATAATTGTTCTAAAAGATGCAATCGCCAATCATCAACGATGACATCAAAAACCTTCAGAGACAATCAATAAAACTCAACCATCTAAAAATTATATAATTATATTATCGAACAAGGACACAGCATTATACAACAACAGCAACCAAAGGAATATTTCGTCCTAAAATGTGAGCAAAATCATCTAACAAATGCACCCAACAGGAAACAATTATGAGAGCACAATGAAAATATTAACAACTAGATACCAGAATAAATTTGATTAGCACTGACTTCGGTTGGAACGTAAGAAATTATTCTCAATGTCATATCAATGCCGAAATCATACAACAATAGAATAGACTAGCATAACGATGACATGTAACATCAGAATGTTTTTTTGTTCCTCTTTTGTTGTACAAATGAGAAATCTATAAACTTAGTATGATTGGCTATGATACTACTATGTAGCCGCCTAATTAAATATTCTATTTATAGTTCAATAAACTGACTAACTATAATCTCAAAATCTTGCTGGTATAGGTTAATGAATTAATTACGTAATTTTGTCAAGACTATATTCCCTTTAGCAGTTTCATATTTTGATGATTTTAAAACTTTAATATGTAGGCAGCTTATGTTACATAAACCATCTCCATTTAACAAATTATAAACAATAGAGCGCATGGTGTAACGTTCTCCGTGTCTCATTTGATATTTCACAGAGTAGTGTGGCAGGTTGCCATATAGTTGTAATTTAACCAACTTGAAAAACTTATTTTAAAATTAAAATGTCATTATCCACATCATAAAACTATATTATATAAACGATTAGTAACTAACATTTATAAATGCAAAACATAAATAATAAAAAACATTCATATAGTTTACAATTTTATAGTAGGTAGCGCAATCAATGTCGGTTGTTCACATACTGTTAGCAACATTGCTGAGTCATGAAAATATCGTGTACATGATAATGTAACTGTGTAACCATATACGTAATAAAATAAAATAAAATTCTTATATAATCTTTAAATGCTTGTAATTAGAAATAATTGATAATTGGAACTTATTCAACAGCTTATATTCGGATAGAGCATCTAAATTTATGAAATCGAATCTTAATGACATTTTACACCCGCAATTTTCACAAGATGTTATTGTTCAACAATAACAATGTAATGTATAATTCAAGTATACATAACAAAGTCAAACTTTATATAAACTCGCCCCTATAATTAAGTTGAGATCAAACACAAAATCATACGATGATGCTCATCCAACAATGATTTTACAATATATGGCTTAAAAGTAAAACCAGTTTAAAAGTATCTTCAACTCATTTGGTATTAATATAATCAAAGTACAAATTTCGTTACTTTGTTTGTATGCTTTGTAGGCAAATGTGTCCAGCCTACTCATATATAGCCACATTGTCCCGTTTCATCTCATTTTTCTCCGGTATATAGACATGATATATTTACTGCACAACAAACATTCAATCACCCTGTTTATACATAATTTAAACATACTTTCACATTATGATGACCTTCAATTTATTTCCGAATGGAAACTTAACTTTAAATTGTAAATTAACGAAATATTGGCCGAAAGCGTACGAATTATTCGATCGGGGTAAACTCCACTGCGTTACATCAATTAAAATGTCATTTACCTTTCGAATTGTATTTCAATAATAATTTTGTTTTTTATTTATTTTATGATCGCGTATATTTACACAACTCTATTTTAAAAGTAATTCTAATTACATAAGCCACAGCAAAAAAAGAAAAATGTTAGACCGTCATCGACTTAGTATAAATATGTTGCAATTTTCTCAATAAATTTTACTTTGTCGTATATTATTGAAAGTAGCTTGCTAGATATGCAAGAAAATATCATAAAAATTAGGCACAAGGACGGCAACATAATATTTCTTAATTTCTTCAGTCAATTGCAATATACATTATCTGCTTATATGCAGTTTTTCCTATTTTTCGTTTAGACCTAAACGTGGCTTATATACTAATGTATATAAAAGTGGTTTGCCATGGCATGGAATTTTACTCCCGCGTGAAACCATTTAAATTTGTAATTTTGTTATGCTGAAGCAAAGTAAATATTTGAGAATAAATAAAAACCTATACATAATTTGTATTGATTACATTTATTTAACAAGTGAGCCTGTTTGACAAATTACATATATACATTTGTATTTTATTGTCTAAGGTCTATGTCAAATTAATATACAATCGATAATTATTATAGGAAGTGGCGTTTACTCGATTAATCGCGTTACTTGCAGCCACAACATATAATAAATATTATGTATCTTCTCCCGAGCATGTAATTTTAGAGAAAACACAAGAAATTAAATTTTATAAGTCGATTAAAGAAACATAAAAACTATTATAAGCTAAGCTTATAACGAAGAGTGTTGAGTAATTTAGTATGTTGGAATAGAAATGAAAAGTAACTTTGTACTTGTATTGAAATTCTAAATTATGAAAATAGTTATAAAATTTGTAATATCTCGGACCTGGAGCTCTAGTTTATGCTAAATCGACACTTAAAAGATCAGCCGGATGCTAAACAAAATCATTATACTTTCTATAATAATACACTGACTATTTGAACAACGCACTTACATTGTTCATTCATTCCGTCAATCTTTCGTTAAAATTGTACAGACACACATTGAGCTGCCAATACATCTTACAAAATATTATAATTTGTATTTTCTTTTCATACAATACTATTGTACATATCACAGTGTTATATAACCTTTTTTGAGTACAGAATAAAAATTGTATATTCAAATTTGGTTATTAAATAAAGAATTTGGAATAGGTGCTTAGCTTCGAATTCAAACCTTTTCATATTAAATTCAACATTTCTAAAACAAATTCAACTTTTCTGAATCAAATTGAATTATTTTCGAAATCAAATTCTGTTTTACACATAATATTTGTCCATACCATAATATTGGTATTCATTTGAAAATCGCGCCTTCGCTATAATTCAGGTTAAAAAAACTGCTATTCTAAAATAGCTTTTAAAACTTTAAAAATGAAATTTAGGTAAGTTTCAAAAATAATACGGCTGCGGACCAATTCGCGGGTAAATCAAAAGTCGATTTTTAGTATTTTTGTTTTATTAAAATACGCGTATTTGTTTATTTTAAGTTTACTCAATCCGTAGATTATTATAAAATGAACCTAAATCAATTAATTGAAATAACCTAAATCAATTAATTTACCAAAAATTAATGTAAAAATCTACTTTACAACCGGTTAGATTTCAGTATTTGGGTCAGTTTTAACCTGTTACCAAATTTTAGACAAAAAACAAACAATTCGAATTAAATTAAATTTAGCAGAGTTTTTTTTAACGAATATATACCGGAGACGTAATTTCGAATTGAATAGTTGAGTTTGGCCAAATAAAATGCGCTTATAGAATTTTGCTGCGTTCCATTTAATCGTTGCAAAGTACAAATAAGTACTTAGGTATATTAGATATACTAAATGGATCGCAAAAAATGATTGCCTACTAATATAGTAAATTACTTAATTAAAAAGCAATTACAGCAAATAGTGGACGATTCGATATTTTTAGCCAAGACACATTGTCAGCATTCATATTTTAAAAAAATTATATTTATATAAAAAAATTATTTTATATTATATTATTTATATTATTAATAATTTTATTAATTTTATTTTTCGTTGATGAATTGTTTCACAAGATCGTGGCGGTCAATTGACATGAAAATTTGGAGGGAAATAGGACGATTTTTAAACAACGTATGTGATGTGTGTTCCATCCTGTTGAAATGTTTTTTTCCATTTGTTCTTAATTTGAAGTGGGATTGTGTGTTCCTTTTCAAGGTATTGCTGTTCATTTTTTGTGAGAATTTGTTTTAATATTTTTGTCGCATATTGGAGCTTTGTTGAATAGGGCGGCGATTCATAATTAATTCTTTATTTTAATTTTCAGATTTGACAAATAAGACAGCTTTTATTGAAATATCTAAAAAATCCATTTTAGAACAGTATATTGTGCAACACATGTACATATTAAAAGCGAATGCAAACATTTAAACATAATGATTTCTTCTGTTGGTCAAGAAAATTGGACAAAACCATCACTATCATGTTCCGCAAAACACTGGTTTAAAACCGCTGGTGTATGTATATACAATTATATTCTTCAAGGTTTAAATTCGAACAGATTCTTATTTCTTTTCTTCTCAAGTATCTTTTAACTCAATCGATTGTGCTTTTCAACATTTCATAAATAAAAAATAAAAATTAAAATAAGAAGGAATGAAAAAAATTAAAAACAATTTTGTAAATTATATTTTAGTTATTATTTTAAATTCGTTAAATCAACACGCGGATTGATTTTACCGTATTTTTTTTTTGTTCTTTCCACTATAAATATGGCTCCAAATACGGTGGACAATAATCATGTTGAAAATGGTATAGAAAAAGTGATTGAACCTAGTGATCCTAGTGTTATAGAAAGTGTTAGTGTGCCAACGATTGCGACAAATAATGCAGCCGATTCGGCGGTCATTACAATTCAAGCGAGTAAAGAAATCGTTGAAGAAACAATCCGTAATGTGGGCCAAGTGCCATATGTGGCCGCTGAGCCACAGAAAAAAATGAGTTTTTGTGAAAATGTTATGTTTGTGCTAAAAGTGTTGTTTGACGTGCTTAAAGCTACCTGCATTTGTACCTATTTGTTTACAATATATTTCTTTTCGTTTTTAATACCGAAAAGTAAAAAGGATATATCGGGACGTTTAGCATTGGTAAGTGCAAGTGGGGCGCGCGCTTATATATATCATTATATCCGATATATAATAATGTAAGTGTGGCGCACTCATTAATTTCGTTTATGTTTACACGTAACAAATAAAAACGTTAAAATTGCACAAAACATTAAAAAAAATTGTTACGTTTGTTGTTTACGTGAAAGTGTTTTATTGTTTTCTTAAGTAATCAGATAAATTATACACATATAATTAATTATAATTAAAGACAAAATTTCGAAATGAAGTTAAATTAAAAACAAGTCTTTTGTTGATGTAAATCTGTTAATTATCAATGAGCAAATCTTTTTTATTTTATGATCGGTTTGATCTTGAGAATATTGAAATTTGACCAGTTTAAGGTTTATATTTACATCGCTTATCTCGTATGTAATGTGTCAACATTTTTAATCAATGACCAAATCATAATGGTAATTTCTTTCAAAATAAAATATTCATATTTAAAAAATTACCAAATTCACGGTCGTCTTTTTATATCTTAGCCTAATTTATTGGAGTGTATTGTATAAGTTCCGTCTCGCATACTTGTTTTTTTTGGTTTTACCGATTAATTTAAATTGATTGCACAATAACTATTTAGGTTTTTTTATTTTTTTTTTTGTAAAAAAATTTTGTGGTTTTGTGCAGATGTTGAAATGCCTTCGTGGTACTTTTGGTATAGCAATATGGTTTATATCTTATACCCCGCGTAACCATGCGTTTACTTAATCAATTCAACATCGTAAGATCTCCTGTTTTTGGTGTATGCCCAACTTATTGTATATATATTCGAACTTGGATATAAAAAATCGAAATATAACGAAAGTCTTGTTATAAGATACTTATATTCGCCCCAAGAACTAAAAATAATATCTCTTAGGTGAACCTCGCGTTATTACGTATAACGAACAACTTTGAAATCCTGCATAATCTTACTTAATTCTTAATTTTACATCTTTATAACGAACGTAGATATCAGATCCAGCAGTTTGAGAGAAAAAAAGAATATTCACAAAACAAATTTCAAATCACAGCAAAAAAACCTTTTTTGTACTTAAAGCAGAAAAGTACCATCATTAAATCCATAAATAATTTTTCTCCTATCTCCTTATTAATAAACAGAGTTACTTTTAATTTTTGAATATAATGAACTACAGATTTTAAGATCGAGGTATATCCAAGTCTTCATGTAACGTTTCTTCAATATAACGAACAAAACAATTGGTTCGTTATAAACTGGACTGTACATATATACATATAATGAGTATAAGCGAAAATGTCTTGCTTAACGTCTTTTGCGTTGTTGTTTATCTCACCAACAAGCACAAATACATTCTTTCATTTTACCAACGAGATTCAATATTGATGTTCTAAACCATCATCTACGCCTAACTAAAATACGTGATCACTGATCAGTAACTTGTTAACGCATTAGATATGTCTTTGTGGATTGTTTAAATAATTTAACACTATAGATAGAATAGAATTTAATAAATTTCCCTCATAAATTAGTGTACAAGTGCTTTATCTGCACTTGTATCATCATCCCAAAAGGGCATGACTTCTTAAAGACATCATCTTTATCAAACTTATGCTAGTAGTAATCGCTAACTGTTGTTGCCCTACTCAAACATATTCTAATTCTATTATATATCTGCCAATTTAATCCTTAATTGTTTACAAATTTTAATCGAACTGCTTCCAAATAATCGTGATATAATCTGGAATTTGAACATATTTCTATATTTGATACTCTATATTTGATTAGGATTAATAAAAATTTTCGCGGTTAAAAAAGTTCAATCACATTTAAGTATTAATTAAACTAATTGAAATATTGAAGTATATCCATATAAAATACTAAAATAGTAACCAGTACTAATAGAATTCAGAGTATATATGCGTCTTATTTGACAATAGCTTGAGAAATTTACATCAAACGTGACTGGATTCGTTACTTAAGTTTGATTGAAATTTGCGTAGGAATTTGATCATTCAAATTAATTTACAAATGATATAGCTTATGCTGTGCCTGATACCTAAATTTTTCACTAAATCGCCTACTTGTCCAAAACAAATATAAATTAATGATTACCTATGCTAAAATCCCCAGGCGGCTACCAATTGGCTAACTAACGAGGTTGCTTTTCGTTTTAGGCATCATTTTATTTGGGTGGGACAATAACAATTGGCATGCTCACAATATCTGCTTTCAATATAGTTTGAAAATTAGACTGAAAAAATAGAACCATTAGTTTATAGTTTATTAGTAAATATTGATATCAAACAGCATTAGAGGGAAATATAGATACATTTATTGATGTTTCGTATGGATGCGACTCTGACGGACGAGTATGTGAGATTCCTAGAGAATAATCATGTGTGTGATTTAAGGCCCAAAACGCGAAGAAGATGGTACATAACCGAGCTCTATATACAATGTCGAGAATATAGAGATCTGATGAAGATCCCCGATATTGTACATGAAGTAGTTCCAGTGAGTACGCTGAATCAGCCACATTCTACTTGCGACTTGGCTTCTTCAAATTGTCTAAGACAGCTTATAAGGTTTATTTGAGCTGAACTCGAGACGAACTCAACATAATAAAGTTAAATTATTTCCATCTCACTATGAAATATTTCAATAATTTAGTTTTGTTATGTTGTCTTCGTCTCGAGTTCGTAAATAAGCCTTAAGCCGATCTCATGCAAATGAGTCTAAAGCTTATATGAGATGAACTCGAAACGAAGTCAACATGACGGAGTTAAATGTTGTCCATCTCGTTATAAACATTTCGCAGTCGTACCAATTTCCTTATTTTTTTTGTTTGCTCTATTGCTCTATTTGCTCTATAAATTGGTACGACTGCGAAATGTTTATGAGATGGACAAAATTTAACTCCGCCATGTTGACTTCGTCTCGAGTTCACCTCATATAAGCTTTAGACTCATTTGCAAGAGAGCGGCTTTAGTCCCATTCGTATGAGAGCGGCATGAACTAAACAAATTCACGTTAGTTTGACTTAAGTTGGACGAAATACATGTAAATATAAGAAGAAAGTTATGTGTATCTCATTTAGATGTAATTAATATTCGATTGAATTGGAGTAAAATAAAACTAATATCCAAATTTAATCGAGTTGCTGTTTGAATAGAATTCTTTCTATTCTATTTACAGGCCTATTAGCAGTGAAGTCCAACCAGTAGCTAGCATACCTATATTGTAAGGCACTCGTGAACGTATTCATTTCAATTGCTCCTATTATACACTATTTTTGATCTCACCACAAGTAATTAAAACACAATAGCTATTCGCCTAATTGACTCTGTAGCGTGAACGTATCTATGTATGCTGCCTTGGAGTAGTCCCGCACTTTTATTCCACGACAATTTAATATTACCTCTCAACACGAGTGTTGAAATCCCTCCCAGGCCTTTTAAAAATACGTATAATATATGCACAGTTGGTTCATCAGTTAACTCGACATCGCAGACTTTTTTCGCTATATCTTCAAAAGTATACAGTTGGTACAAAAACACTCATCTCGGACCTTTTTGATATGCACAATTAATTTAGTTCTAAGGAAAAAAAATTCTTCTGACCAAGCCGTTGAAAGGACAACTATTTTCTCTCAGTTTTTTTTAGTTAACCAAAAAATGTGTAAAATACAAAGAAGTCTATGCAATCCCATGGCAAATCATACAAACTTCTTTTGAATTGTTCAACTATTAATAGTGAGAGCTTTTAATATTTTATTACATAAAGTAATAGATAAAGAATTGAATTAGGTTAATTAAACATAATTTTTATGATTATAAAATTGTCATTAATTTAATTTATTTGCGCTTTTATATTTGTATATACAAATATATATCTGATATATTCTAATACTCTCTTTCAATATACTGCATTCACTCCAACACAGAAATAAAATAGTTCGATTCAAAATCTAAACATGGAAAAATATGTATAAAAATTATGATAACTACGATAAATTAAAATTTAGGAGATTAATCGGATAAACGCTGGGAAATTTTTCATTAAACCAAAATAAAAATATTGATCGTATCGATCAAATAAATGATAAAATGTTGTGTTTTGTTTTGAAGGTTACAAAAGGTTACATAATTTGTATACAATATGTCAATTAGGATTAGGAGAGGGACAATTTGATCACGCTCTCAATATTATTTTTTATACGATAATTTTTTGTTGTTGCTATGAAATAAAAAATTGTGTTCATATATTTTTTCTCATTTTTTGCGTTGTTTTATGATCATTATGTTTGTTCCATTTTTTTAAAATTCATTGATGTTTTCTTCTTTTGGTTTATTTGTTTGATGGGAATAAATTATTTTGTTGGTTATGTACACAATGTCCCTTTCTTACAAATTTTTATTCTATTTCTATTTGAGCTTTATTAGAGAATAAAGTATCTTATTTTCCTTTAATTAGTACAATAAAATGGAAAACCCCACGGAAAAATCCTTCAAGTCAGGTGAAAACCAATGTTTATAGTTTCAATTGATTTCAAAAAATTACAATTTTGAGTTACTTTTAATTCAAATATTTCTATAAACAAAAATCATGTCTCTCCATATAAAATGTATGAAGAGAGCGATTATTTTTGTCATTTTAGACCCACTAATAAAAGTTCGTTTTGAACATGGAGGCTTGATTTATTAAGATGGCTTTGATTTTACACATTTTTTGGTTAACTAAAAAAAGCTCGTTTGAAAATATCGCTCAACATGGAGGCTTTATATATTAAGATGGCTTTGGTAATATAGTATTACCCTATATAAGGAAGATATTGATGCTTTCGGCTGAAATTTCCGCCTATAGCTTCCCTCTGGATTGGAAAGGTTCCACGATAATTCACCGAAAAACCATTCACCGAAAACGACAATTCACCGAAAACGCAATTCCCCGAAAACGACAATTCACCGAAATTGACAATCCATCGTAATCGATAATTCACCGAAAATGACAAAATTGAAAAATGATTTTTGGATAAAACTGTGGAATATGGCCATCTGGAACCGATCTAAGGTCAATGCTTGACCGATTAAAATGATTTTTGGATGATTCCTGGAACATGGCTAATCGGAACGGAACTAGGCCAATCCTTGAATCATGAAACTTGACAAGTTGAATGGAAATGGGATTGGAAAATGATTTTTTAAGATAATATTGGCGATTTAGTTTTTGGTCTTTAAAATATGCTAGCTGGTTGGATGAGGAAGGGTGATTGTAAAGATGAAGTTGATTACAGTAAAGATTGTATTTTTAAACCAATTTTATTGTTATATCTTACATATTATTATTGGCTGTAAACAGTTTTTATCTATCGAATAATATGAATTTTTTTGAACTATAATTTGAGATTTTTCGGTGAATTATGTTTCCGGTGAATTGTTTTTCGGTGAATTGTCGTTTTCGGTGAACTGTTTTTCGGTGATTTGTCGTTCTCTATATGGATTGTCGTGCTACCGATTGGAAAATAGCTAAGATTGCACCTGTTACAAAAATGTATGAATCCCAAATTTTTAAAAGCGATTGTCGTCTTTATTTATTTTATTTTATTTATTTAATCATTTTAAAGAAATCCATGTGTAAATTTAAATACATTTAGGATTTCAAATACAAAAAATTTTAATTTTAAAGTTTTGAAAGTTAAAATATTTTATAATGTTTTGTTAAGGAATATGTAAAAGAATAATTGTCTGAAGTGTTGTTTCAATTTGAGGTTAAACTGCCCTTTAGAAAGTCCAAACTCAAATAGGTCCTCGTCGACATTGGAAAGAAATTTAGACATCATATTGATTGGTACGATGTGTTTCAAGTTTTAACAACTTGTATTGACGAAAATTACTGGCTGGTCACGTTTATCTTATTACTCTGAAGAATGAAAGGAGACTCTACGTGCGATTAATACTCCTCCAATGGTCTGGATATTATTATTTAAATATGTTTCCACAATAATATAGAATGAGAACGAGGTTTTTCGAACGAAATTCAGAAATTGATATGCTTTACTAGACATTTTGATAGTAAATTCTATAATTATTATTGGTGATAATACTATCAACTCGTTTAGCTGATGACGAAATGGTGCTTATATTGGGTTGGTGCACTCTAGTATAATCGGAAAACCGGCCTTTTTTAAACTCAAATTCTTTAATAAATATTCCATTTGGCCAAAACTTCAGATTTGATGGTCGTGCAAAGTATTCATCAGTGAGACTAATCCTAAATGATGTGTGTATGGCATTAATTGGTTTGGGTATCATCTTGATTCAGTTAGGCGCTGATACTTGGAATTTCTCAGACAGGTAACATACGGTCTACATACGATTAGACCTGTTAGATCTACTTTGAAACTGACTTTTGTGTGCAGCCTATGTGTTTGATTTTAAATTAGATGACGCTTTTGTTTGGGATCGCGTGATACGCCGTTCGTCCACGGGATAGGTCTAATCTACTTATTACCATGTCTGTCCAAATATTAGTCAGCTTCTATTTTTCAGCTTCAGTTTTTAATTTATTACCAAGAATCTGAGTATATCTAATTAACCAGTAAGATAGTTTTTGGCAAGATCATTGTTTATGTACCAACATACATTACGTACGATGAAGCTATAAATCCACGTACGAAAAACAGCTTTCAGTTTTTTGCTAATTTATAAATTGTGATTTATTTTTATTTTTTAGACACAAACAGGATGTAAATAGTCAAAAATCTATAATTAAATTCAAGTTATCGTTGTTTGAATATAGACGAACATGCTCCAGACATTTTATTATAGAAAATTAAAGTTGAATTTTTGTGTTGGGTATAGCGGAAATGTATGTTGGGGAAACTAAACGGAATTAGAAATTCGGATATGAATACATATTGAATTATATAAAACCAATTTTGTCTTGTCTCACAAGCAATAGTTTTAAAACAGTTTTGGTGGAACGCAAACTTTCGTCAAAACAATTAAAATTTTATGGTTATTTGCAGTTTAATGCCTTATTTGTTTTATTAATTTTAATTTTTAAAGTTTTCTACTACATAGTTATATACATAGGATAGGTAAATAAAGTATTTTTATTACTTCACACATAACATTGTATCCTTGTATAGCTATAAACACGTTTCAGGTAATACTGTAGAGTTGTGCTGCTTTATAAATCATGGCCATTTACATAATCAAAATTATCTTAAAGTTTTAATTTAATCTAACATTTATAGTCAAGGCCTCTTGTTATGTTGCAAATATGTATGTATATGATGGCATTATAGGTGAAATATATATGCTAATCAGATTTTTGGTGATATTTATGCGCGCTATTGAATGTTGAATGATTAAGATCAAAATTCATTATACCATGTAACAATAAGATGACTTTCGAAATTGTATTGCCCTCTTGTAAAACAAATTAAACTCGTTTCGCTCAATTCCAAAGTTTAAAACCTGTAGATACATCTTTATTTATGTAGCGTCTTAATTAATTTTTTTTTTACGAATCATTCATTTCTTATTCAATTTGGGGTAAATGAGCTTAATAACATATACTATTTTTAAATATTACAGATTACAGGGGCAGGTAATGGTTTTGGCCGTGAAATTGCAATTGGTATAGCAGCCCGAAAATGTAATGTTGTTATTGTGGACCTGGACCTAGCGGCGGCTGAAAATGTTGCGGCTGAAGTAATAAGGCGGTTTAGTGTTAAAGCCAAAGCTTATAAGGTAAGTTTTTCGTTCACAGGTTGCATGCTTCAAAGTGCGGTATGTATATTGTATCTGCATGTTTCAATAATAATAAATAGTTGAATCAATAGCGAAATAAATTGTGTAAATATTTGACGATCCATTAGTAAGTCGAAATAATACATTTTTGTTTGTGGTTGTTTAACTTAACGCGGTTTCTTATTAATCATTTTATAAATTTTTTGGTTAGTTTAAGAGTATAGTTGACGTCTGTACGCAGGTGTGTTGATTTGTTACATAACTGAATTAATTTATTATGTATATGCGTTGCGATTTAAATTTAATCGATCATACAAAATAAGACAACTTCTGAGAAACTTAATGGTCACATCATTATTTACAAATTATTGATTGGTTATTGATTACGAAATAGATATTGACAATTTTAATTGTTTAATTCCAGTGGATGTTAAACTAGGTTCCGCGGGATATTCATCACTCTAGTCTTATTCCGATAGTTTTTGTATCAAACTCAACTTGATTTCTAATCAATTTGTTAATTGTTAAATTCGTTTTCAATTCTTCAAGTCTTAAACAGATTCCAACAAATTGAGTTCAGTATTTTAAAAATAAGTTAAAGCTTTAATCAAATTCACAGTTTGATCGTCTAATCAAACTATTTATTTATTGATCGTTAACAGATTATTCAAACTTATACATTTTATTTAGATGATCCTATAAAAAATAAAATAAAGCTGAGCTAAGATTGAAACAAGTTTGAAAGTAATTTATTTATCTAATCACCTATTTGTTTAAATCAAATGAAATTTGACCGAAATAGGGGTTCATCTATTTCATTCTATATCCACTGCCATCATCTTTATCTCCTATACATAATGAAGTAGGACCGACTTCGTTGTGGACATTTAATTCTGCGTGGCTTGTTTTCTTATAATCTTGTAATTCAATTCGAATTCTAATGTTGTTCAATCAAATTAAAGGAGGAAATACTTCATTTTGTTTGATTCTACAGAATATTCCAATTTGAATGGACAAATGGTCTTTTGACTTGAAATAGTGAGTAAATTTGATCTTCCTTTAATTTGAATTTGAAAAGAGTTTGAAATGGTTTTGCAACTGTACTAAACGATAGTTTAGTAAATTTGAGCTCAAATTTGACCCAATTTTTTATTTTGTTTTGCGAAACAATTAGGTTGAATTTGTCCATATAGTCACTGTTTCGCGAGAAATGTTGAGAAATAAACTATTATAGTACCTAATGTTTTGCTAAAGTTGCAATTTAATTTTTAAATTGACAACAAACAACTATTCACAGAACAATAGAACGATTTGGTTCTCTGCACTTTTAAATTATTTTCTATATATAAGCATTGTTTTGTTATTAATTTAAAATTTATTTTGTGTTTCATTGCAGGTTGATGTCTCAGATTACGATGCCATTGTTAAATTGAAAAACGATATTGAACGTGATATTGCACCTGTTGACATTTTAATTAACAATGCTGGTATACTGCCGCTGATCTCGTTAATGGAGGGAGATGATTACCGGGATTATGAAAAGGTTTTCAAAATTAATTTACATTCACATTTTTGGGTAACGTATATATGTATACATGATTTATCTGTGAAATACTAAATGTTTCGATTTAGACCACTAGGATTTTCTTGGATGGGATGAAACAACGTCAATATGGCCATATTGTAGCGATTTCATCACTACTCGGAATTCATTCAAATCCCTATGCCATTGCGTATACAACAACAAAACATGGTATTAATGGATTTATGGCATGCTTATCATCTGAATTACAGCACACTGGTTACGATAAGTATGTAAAAGCTTCGTGCATTTGTCCGTATTTCATAAACACGCGAAAGACATTGATTGATAATGTAAAATTGAGATTTCCACCATTGGATGCGGAGTGGGCGGCCAAGGAGACAGTAACCGCAATATTGAAAGATGTGGAAATGACTATCGTCGGGCGTTATACAATTATATTTAGATTGTTGGCGTACGTTTATATTATATAGTATGCATTTTGATGAACACAATTTTTAAATATTTTCATATTTATAGATTATTTCCAAGACATATCGAGAATGCTGCATCAAATGCCTTAGTCGATTTGAATTCTGTACGTATATAATATACTAATATTGGGTTTCTCGCTTAAATTTTACCTAAAATATTAACTCTTTTCAGATGTTCAAACTTATAAATCCAAGGCGATTAAATCATGAGAAGAAACATTAGAAAATGTTTTATGTTTAATTAAATTATTTAATAACTTTTGTAAATATTAACATTTTTTAACTATATATTCATGGTTGAAAGAGTAGCGTTTTGTTTAAACTGTACGCATATAATTTAAATCCGTGTCGTAGGCCAAAAGTTTTGCTTTAGCAGATTAGAATAAGAAATTGTAAATAAATGTTTTTTTTAAAACTTATGTTTTAATTATATAAGATCTACAATGTGACCGACACATATGAACACAAATGGTCTTTCGACACCTGTCTGATCCAGCATAATAGAAAACACTACTTCTAGAAGTTGAACCTGTTTCCATCAAATACATAAATACATTTAAACTCAGTTTTGGCTGAGGTAAAGAGCTTCAAAGTTCGATTTGAAAATGAAACACATCACACTATTGTTTGCCTTCTGCTAAATATAATAACTACTTCATGTACCATAGCATGCAAGGTTTAGAAATAATTTGGGGAAACCGATTCCAAATATTGTGGATGATAACAGAAACTGAGCACTCTTAGAAAAAAAATTCCATTTCTTTTAAATATTAGTTCCGCCATCTAGAAAACAACATTTAAACTATAACAAAACCATAAATAT
The DNA here is from genome assembly GCA_951394425.1 of Tipula unca. NCBI lineage: Eukaryota > Metazoa > Arthropoda > Insecta > Diptera > Tipulidae > Tipula > Tipula unca. The sequence continues at coordinate 194,036,068 of OX596381.1, forward strand.
CTTATCCAATACACTACCGAAAAATAAATCACTGATTGTTATTGTTCAATGCGCCTACATTTATGCATATACTGTTAAAACATTTTATATTATTTCATGATTTTTCCAGTAATGTCATGATTATTCTATGAAATTTGGTTCCAGTTAATAGAGGTTCTATTCAAGGAAATAATTTTTAAAATATTTATATAAAAATTAAAAAAAACAACATTCTTTTCTAAAGATTATTTCTGCCATCTAGATCACAACATTTAAACTGCAAATATACAAAACTTAATATTTCATCTAATATACTAACCATCACAGTATTTTGTGCACATTTCTTGTTTTAATAATTTTAGAGAGATGACACTAGCTTCAGGTAAAAATTAATTCGAGTAAATCAATCGTTGACAATTAAATTGTCGACTAGTTGCCGATATATTTAAAACCTAGCAACTACCAAATGGCTACTATAATTTACATATTTCAGTGATTTATGAAACACTAGTTTAATAACCTTTTAGAGAAGGAAGTAATAAATTCCATTCCTCAAGTTGGAATTTGGTATAGAGGTCGTAACTAGGTTAGGTTAGATAAGTGGCCGTCCTAATTGACTAGCATAGACGCAAAATTGGTCGTATTCTGAGCTTACCAAGAAGCATCGAAAGTCCCTGACATCGATGCCGTCGAAGCGATATCAGTTGGGTGGATCTGGACCAGTCAAGACTAGGCCAGATCTGTCAGGTAGTATATGATTGTAATGTTTTAATAGCAGCCTGGCTGTCCGTAAAAATGCGAATATCCCTCGTAGATATTATATTATTCTTCAACCAGTCCATGACTTCCATTATCGCGATAGGTTCAGCTTGAATAACACTGCACAAGTTTGGAAGACGAAAAGATATAGTGACCCCTAGTGCCTCACAGAATACCCCGCAGCTAACCCCTCTATCCCTTTTTAAGCCATTCGTGAAAAAGCTTATTGCCTCATGGTCCTTAACCGTCTCATTCAACCAGTCCTCTCTTGTGGGGAGCTCAGTTTGGAATCTCCCCTCAACAGATGGCGAAGGGATAGCGTAGTGATAGTTTCAGGAATACCCTTGTTGCATAGGATGGATGAGTGCCCTATGTTGTTTCAGGTCCAAATAGATATGGATTTGAGCGAATGGTTGTGCAAAATCTAAGCTGCTCGGCCGCAAGATCCAAGGGCACTCCCTTGATATGATTGAGAATCTCCAGAGCTCGAATAGGTGTGCTTCTGAGGGCCCCACTTATACACAAGCAGACCGTTCTGTAGACTTTTATCAATAGTTTTAGGTTATCCATAGTTTTTAATGCCGGCCACTAGAGCCAGTGTACTATGTGGGGCTCCATACCCCATCTTCTTCCAATGTCATTTTTGCACGAGTAGAGCACTACAGTAGCTTTCTTTATTCTTTGTAAAATGTTTGGTTTCCAGCTTAGCTTGCTGTCCAAAAGTAGTCCGAGGTATTTCGCTCTATCCGTAAAGTATAATTCCTGCCACAGATTCCCCACTATACGTAGTCCATGAACCATCCAGTCGTTATAGATAAATCGGGATGGAAGGAGTAGAACATAGTACTTTGCGTAGCCTGGCCGCCTCCAAGGATTTCAATATATTACCACATTAGAGCCTGCAGGTCCTTGTTTTGGCTGCTTTTAGCTCATACTTGTAAGTTTGGAGGGCTTCCATATACCAGTCCCAATCTGCAGCAACATCTATGTTCCTTGTTTTCTTGAACAATCTCCTGCATTTCGTTCGAGTACCTTGGAGTTCTCTCGACCACCAGGGTCATTCCAGTCAGTTTTTTCCTATTCCTGAATGATGGTTTACAAGTGGGTTTTGTATCAGCTTCATTCTGGAGATAATAATGGTCAGAAAAGGAATGGACACCTTCGGACACAAAAATGGCACTTTTCCTGAACATTAGCTCGTTTTTAATAAGATTTACTTCATTTTTATCCTATTTTCTCAGAAAAAACCCGAAATTATGTGGGAAAATGGCACTTTTCCTGTTCAATACTTTCTCTTTAATAAAAGACAAGTGTGATGTTTAGCACTTCTTATCTGTTTTAAGTAATGAAAGTTGGCTTACGCCGGATATTACACATGGTTAGGCAAGTACTTTAAATACAATCAAGGAGTAACTGACCTCGCCTGTTGATATTTGTACTTCCCCAAATTGAGTGATGCGCATTAGCATCACTGCTCATGATGACTCCTACTTTTCGTTTTTCAGGTTCCGTTATGACACTGTATAGTTTCCTCCTCGTATGGTAGGTAGGTCGATATAAGCCAGAGATTATGACCACCAACACCAGGCGGGATTCCACAATCTGTCGGTTTCATCGCGCTTGTAAACCTTGAGCGTAATCGCCCCAAATCCGTAGCTGATCAAGCCTCCAGGTTTTAGCTGCCCCCTTGTAACCGCTTCTAATTTGGCCCCAGGCCCGATTTCACCCAAGCTGCCTATCGCGTTTTTGTAGAGGGTTATCAATTTTTCGTCGTCACAGGCAGTCCGTTTTACGTGATCCTGGTGCCACCCTCCGTCTCGGCAGGAGTAGTAGATACCGAGGTAGTAGCTAAGTGCGATCGTATCGCAAAATATATGAATTAACCACTTTTAATTCTCGATCGCAAATACTATACTAAACTTTGTTTTTAATTAAATGTTTATTTAGTTATTTTCAATTACTTCACACATAAATAAATAATTTCATTATTGATTATAGAACTCTCTGTAAAATATGTAAAGATAACTCCTAAAATAAAATTTTCCATTACTATAACGCGTCTGGTTGTACAGTTAGTGTCAGTAAGTCATTGCACATAAATCAAATTCACTAAGTGATCGCTCAGTACACAACATCATGCATATATACGTGCTCGTAACTCCAAAGTCCAAACCATATTAAGTTTTTATCAAGAAATTGAACAAACAGTCGCAAACACAAACTATAGTTTTAAGAATATATTTATTATTTTTAGATTAATGACTAATAGAATATCCGTTTATTTATATATAAGTACATAAATGCATTATTATTGTTATTATTATTTATAATTGTATAAATAATAAGTTTTATGTAACTTCATAAGGTGGAGTCGTTCGACCGCAAATCTTACACATACAATGTATATGTATATCCGTGCACTCTGCCTACACTCATCTCGCATCATGATTTTATATCACAAACATACAAACTATATATACGAGTAACTAATTTTAAAATAAATACATATATTTATGTTGTTGTTAATGTGGCGGCAATTACATGTATCTATATATTGCAAATGTACGCTGAGAAATACATTCATACATATATGTGTATATTATTCATGCGTGAATAAACCCATCCTCGTTTTGTATACTCGTACAGGAATACCTCGTATAGCGGACATAGTATCTACGTATATACCTACTAAGCACGTACTACTGTGGTAGTCTTCTTGTTGGACAAGGGAATAGCTTTGGGCCATCGTGTATATACCTGTCGATTATCGTAAGAATGTAAGAGTAGCTGTTTAATGGGGGCAATGGTTTAACGAGATCCATATGAATCTTTTCGAATCGACGGGAAGGTAGATTGAATCGACCATATTCGGTACGAGTATGTCTATTTACCTTCGCTTTTTGGCATGGTATATAAATTTTATACAAATTGTGTCCTGGTTTATACTGGGCCAGAAGTACCTCTATGTTACTAATTTTCATGTAGCTCTAATGCCTGGATGAGACAAACTCGTGTAATTTTTCAAAGACCGTGCGAATGTATGGCCTATTCTTATACCCGTAGAATTTTCGCACCAATATTTTGTTGCGTAAGAGCTGATGGGAATAACTTTTAATTGATAGGTGGAACCCTGACGATTTTTGTTGTTCTCAATAAAACTCTTGAGTTTTGGATTAGACTCTTGTAGTTTGATAAATTTTTCAAAGTCTAGGGCCGTATGATATATTGGGCATATCTGATTATCCTATGGTCGCGATAGTGTATCTTGCACATTCTATATATGTGCTAAATATCATGTATGCCAACCGACGAGCTTGTAAAAAGTCTCTCGGCTTTTCGGACTGCAGTACACATGCGTTAACGATTTGCGATCCGTGAAAATTGTCAAAGGACGAATTTTAACAAAGTTCTCCAAATGAGTCTCTCTGTCAAAAGTAGAGTATCTTTGCTCGGATGGAGAGAGTTTACGGGAGAAGAATGATAAAGGGTACCAACTTCCTTTGGTATAGTGTTGTTCTAAAACAGCACACATTTCGATGTCAGTATAGTTATTGCCAACTTTGCGTTCTCTAATAGATGAACCAAAAGGGTGGCGTTAATTAGTGGTTCTTTGATCCGGTCAAAAACGGATGAGCATTCTGCAGCCCACATAAATCGAACTTTCTTGTGTTTTCATGAGTAAGCGAGAGGTTGATGAATTGAAGCATCTAAGCGAAGTGACCGATGAACCTATGTGATAATAATTCACCATACCGATGAATTGTTGCACTTGCTTGATAGATGTTGGGAGAGGGAAATTACAAATTACCACGATTCTAGCCTCATAGATGGCGTAATGACAGCTTTGGTGATCCAATGACTGAAAAATGTCAACTTGGTTGCATCAAACACAGACTTCGATGCTTTTATTCTTAAGTCGCTGTAAAAGAATTTGAAGATGTTCGAAATGCTCGATTTCGCTTCGACTTGCCACCAATATATCGTCGCCATATATACAAAAATAAAGTCCAGACCATCAGTTACTTTGTTCACAAAACGCTGAAAGGTCTGCGCTACGTTTCTTAGGCCAAAAGGCATGCGAATGAACTCAACAAGTTCGAATGGTGCTGATACTGCGGTTTTATGTATTTCTTCAGGAGCGATAGGTGTGTGGTGGTAAGCTTGACAGATCAATTTTTGAAAATATGGTGCAATTATTCAGATTCATTGTAAAATTAAGGATATGTGGTGAAGGATAGCGTTCTGGCACTATGATTGCGTTGAGGCGTCGGTAATCTCAGGGAAAGTGAGCCAGTCGTTACTATCCCGCTTTGGTACTAGATGTAGTGGCAACGTTGCGGATGACGATGACGGGTGGCAGAGTCCTAATCTTACCATATGGCTAAATAGTTCTTTAGTGCGCTTGTTTGTTGGGCAAAGCCTTCTCGGACGGGAAAAATGAAGATGTCGCTCAGTAATAATGTGATGAACAAAGCCGTGTTGTACTGGACTATCATAGTTTGGCGCTTGAGTTAGTTGGCAAACCATTTGAACGCTGAAGATTCTTCTAACATTTCTGCGGCTGACACTGTAAGCGATGTGTTTGTGTGTCAAGAAAACGTATATTTTTATGCCGTATTTCGTGAGGAAATCGGCTCCTAAAATGGCGCGTTTAACTTCACCTAGTGCCAAAGGTTTAGATTGATGGAACTTTGGCGGCAACTATGATATCCTGTGATTCAGGAGACAGTCCACGTAAGTACAACTGTGGGACCACTGATACATTGGCTCCTGTGTCAATCAGAAAATTAACTCCTTTTACCGAGCAAATGGCGCAGTGGTTAAAGTTGAGACGTTTGGATCGAGAGGTACCGGGTTCGAATCGAATCCCAACAGAGGCGAGATGTAAAAGAGATTTTTCATCTCACGATTACGATCGATGATTAAATGGAAAAATCTATGACCCTCTGTTGGAATGTAGAACTCATTGACCAACCCATCGTTCATGTTAGTATAGGCTAGCATGGAGCTATGCAGTGTGCAGATGGCCAATTAAAAAGACGGACCTGTAGCCGTGTACATAATAGGGATACTGTTCAGCTTCAAAGGACAATAAATCCACTCGCCGAACAGTCTCTAATTAATATATGTATGTGTTGGTAATTATTGTTATTAAGTCGAGTTTTGGGACATTTTATAATAAGACGGCGATTACGAACAGTTCCAATGTCGGCCGTTACGACATTGGATTGCTCGCATTTCCCGAACCTGTATTCGACGGTGTTTTTTTGCTACTATATGTGCATCCGTTGCCTCCACATTTTCTAGCGTTACTTCCATGTATACGATGGTACCAAAAAATGCCTTTGACAAACCGGCTATTAGAACACGAACGTTTTGACCTGGATCTAGTTCCATTATATCTATGCTTGCCACCTTTTGAAAAAGCCAGAGGAGGACAGTACAATAAATATTTTTCATGGAAATTTAGAAAATCTAAATGAAAGAATTACTTTAATCATAAAGCTCAGCACTACAATGCATTTAAATGCATTATTTGTCTTAGAGCTTTTTCAAGATTTCTTATTAATGATTCTTATAGCAGGTGCTCCAAATGGTCTCCTCTAAGTTAAGAAAATACATATGTATGAAAGTATTCCATATCAAACTGCTTTTCTTTAACGACTGTAACTCAGTAAATATTGAAAATGATTTGAACGTCCTCCTCAAGAATCTTTTGCTCAAAATTAATCACCCCCTAAAATACTTACACTGTTTAATGATAATAACCTTATAACTTATGTGTACATAAAATAAATAAATGATTTCACAGTGTAAATGCGGAATACGCTGTCTGAAAATTGATATCCTATTTGGGTACCGTCGGAAAAATTCAAATAAATATATCGATAAAACCAATAATTTATAAATACGAGGGCGGAGTGAGAAGTCTGGTAAAAATGAAACAAGGAATAATATTCGGCGCAGATTCGCCAATAGAAATCCACTGTTTAGACTGTTCTTCATCCATGGTTCACTCACAATTATGAAACGACGCAAAAACTCCTTTTTATTTCGCTTGAACATCGCCAAACCTGCCTCTGAAGTTGTCATACGTGTGCGTTTTGGTCGATTGTAAGCAAACGCGTCACCCAACGCACGGATAGGTTTTTCATATCCAAATGTCCGTGTAATATATTGCACAGGTTCATCTGAGATGCCTACTATTTCAGCTATGTAATATGTTTGCAAAAAAACATTGAAGGACATTTTTGTCCTCGTGGAGGATGGAGGCAATTTCTTACGAAAGAAGGACTGTCCTCCACAAAGAAGGACGGGTGTCAATCCTAATTGTACCTAAAGTTAGAACGATCACGCCATTGTGATCTACCACTCGAACCTGAAGTATACCGGAAGAAGATGTAAATTTATCGAACCGCGACCTTACTTCATTAATTGAATACGCCAGCGATTGCACACATTGAAACTATTGTTTGAAGTGTAAGGTGCTGCCACTTCACTTCTAAACGGATTAGTAGGGTTGATAATGTTCCAAACTTTATCAGCTATATGACACTGTAGTGTTATTGTACTTCCATCGCTCGCAGCAAGCACGTATGAAATCATATTTAATTTAAGTTAACTGAGAGATTTATACATTATGTGGAACCTATATAGTTTTCTTAAGTTGGTCATAAGATTTGTGGAATATACAATCATTTAGAAGTTCGTAATTTAACTTAAATTCAGATTTGAATTTAGAACGAACATGTGACCCATCTTCTTTTATTATAAGTTGAACAATGAAAGGGTGGAATATAATCGCAGAAAAATTAAAATTTATATTTTGTTTCCGTCTGATGTTCGATTATTTAAGATGGATGAAATGTTAATATTAAGTGGAAGAAATGCGGCCCATCGAACTAAAGGTTGCAATCGATAAATTAAAATTGTTTAGCTTATACACTACACTATACAAAGCGTTCCTGTATACATCTTTAGACATCATATACATTTCTATATATAACTATTAAATACACAACAAAAATGAATTATATTAAATTGACCACTCGTGGGTGTAATAACACTATTATTCGTTCAGTTTATATATATATAAATTAAAAATAATAATTCTTTAAATTAATTTACCATAAATTTGAATAAATAAATAGAACAGAAGATATACACAATTCAAACATAATGTTCGTGTCTACCGCGCGCACTCTCGAAGAATATACACACTATACGATATATGAAGCAGCCAAATGGGCTTTTATAAAAATAAACATAATTTGAAAAGATACATTTTTAACAAATTTAAAATTTAAAAAAAAAACAAATAAAAATTTACCTTGAAAACGAAAATAAAATAATTTTTTTGCAAACAATTTATTTATAAAGAACATTGATTGTTATTGTTAACTGAAAAATCTTTTTGAAATTTTCGTCTTTTTTAAATAAATTTTCTTGTTTATTGAATTAATACAAAATTCACCACTAAATCTTAAAATTAGGATATTACAGTATATTATGTATCGCATATACCTCGATGAAAGATTAATCGGTGGTGCGAACCAATTGGATTATTAAAAGTATACATATGATTATACAGTACGGGAAATATATATAGAAATTTGCTATATATTTTTACAAATTCTAAATATACTTTTTGATGTATAATTGTCAATCAACATCAATTGACCTCTCAGCGCGCATGAATACCGTTCGATTTTTTTTATTAATAATCAAAAATTGCAACATTCTATTATGTTGAGCAGATAATTAAGCAGAAAGAATTCATACACATGTTTGGGTGTGTGTATATAGAACAGACCGTAGTGTATATTAAAGAACTTGTAAAATATATACAGACGCAGCATTCTAAACATCGTAATTTTTTTTAAAAAATCACATCCGTTTCAAATAAACCATATAATCGCTAATAAATTAGTGTTGGATTCGAGTTATGTATTATGGTTTTGTTATATAGTGGCAGGAATAACGATATACACATGTAAACATTTTATTTTTATAAAATTTTATTTACTACTCGTATAATTTATAAATAAGAATTTAATAAAGATATTCACATTTCAGTTGGCCTTGTCAAATAGTTACATAGTAAAACAGACGAAAAATTGTCTAGCACTGGAGTGTGTTCATAAACTCTACATTGTAACAATATTGTTAACATAGACAGTTCTAAAGCGTTCATAAACTGCGATTGTAACAACAGCCGCATGTTCTTTTTGTTGTTCATAAACCCTAACCAAAATTTCCCCTTATTGTCAGAAACGTCATTCCCAACTCTACTCGATACTGCCTTTCTATACGTCAAAAGTATTTGTTATTTGATAAAATGAATAATTCCGGCCAAAACACGCATCTAGGAAATAATAGTAATGGATATATTATATACACATTAAGCATGTCTTGATTAAAAATTAATTATCCCATAAGAATTAATGTAATGTTTCGGGTAATTTTTTTGCATATGTACGGGTAATTTTTTTGCATGTTTACAACATATGTAGTTGTGTAATTATTAAATTATATCAATTGATTTTTCTTTTGACGTTTACAACAATATCGTTGTTAACTATATACGTAAATTAAACAATGACAGTCGTAACAATATTGTTACAATGTAGAGTTTATGAACACACTCCTGATGCAAGACAACTTTTCGTGTACTTTACTATGTGGGTGCTTGGCAAGGTCGACTAAAATTTGGTATCGAGAATATTAAATTTTTTTTAAAATAATTTTTGTATTGTATGTGAGTTATTTTTGAAAGTTAATAAACAAGAAAGTTAAAAAACTTTTATGTTGTATTGAACGGATGTGAGGTTAGCCGGAAAATTCATCCCGAAAAAAGACTGTTCAAAAATTGGTTTGTTTCCGAACTAAACAAATATAATACTATAGAAAGAAAAAGTATATTGCACTCGACAAAAATATTTAAAAAGTTATACAAATATAATTATAGAACAGTTATAAGGTCAATAAGCTTTATATATTGTTACGTTTTTACCTTGTCAAATTCAAGGTTCGATCACTGGATTGTGAATAAAACAAACGATGTAAATTCTAGAACACACTAAATTTATTTATTTCCGATTAAACACTAATTTAATTATTTCACTTATTTAACTTAATTATTTAACTTCACAATAATTATTTTACAACACTTTAACAACACTATATTACACTTTAATAACACTTTATTTAACTTTATAAACACTTTCCTTTTAATTACTATTAGCACTCTCACGGGTAAAACACAACTGATTTTCTCTCAAATGTCTGTCGCGTATTTATACCAAATATTCTAACCATTCTAGAAATCTCCAGAATATTCGATTAGTCTAGATAAGTCTAGACACCTCTACTGTTCTACTTTATAACAACTTTACATTAACGATAGTGTCGCTATTCAAACATAGATGTCGCCACGATCGTAACAATATAATATGTATATATCTGCTTTAAAGTGGAACATTGGAGTTCATGCAAAATAGTTCTTTAAAAGCTTTTTACAAATGCAAGCTTTTATTTGAATTTGCGTTGAAAACGAATTAATAAACTTTACTTTAAAAGCTCTGTTTAGACGAGCTTTTACATTTATTTATGTAAACTCTCAATATGTTTTCGTAAAACGCTTAATTAAGCTTTCAATTATTTTGGATATTAACTTTAAAATTAAGCTATTAAATCCAGGTTTTAATTAAAATCTTAATAACTAGAAGCTAATTTGGAACTTTATGATTCTTACTTAATGAAAGCTTTCCTTTGATTAGGATTTATACAGAAAAGGTATTTTCATCCTGAAATTATTGAATTGATATTTTATTTACATTGATTTAACAAATTAGTTCACAATATTTTTAAGTTCATTCAGAAAGATTAAAATTAAAAATTAAACTTTAAAAAATGTTGAGTAGAAGGTTCGTTACTTAAAAATACGTTTATTTCAAGAATATTAAGAATCAAGCTTTTAATTAAAATTCGATAAACAATTAAAATCCGATAAAATAATGACTGCGCTAATTTCGAAAAAATACCGGACGTCTAAATTGATTAACTTTATTAAAGCTGAGCTTTATTATGTAAAAGCTCAATTAGAATTTTACCAAATTAAGAGGAAGCAAGTTTGGTGGAAATTAGGTTTTATTATCGATTGTACGTATCGGTTATTTAATAGATTTATTTACATGATTTAAATCTCTTTTTTGAAAGCTATTTCTATACAATAATAACCAATACAAATTAAATTAATCAACAATAAATAACTAGGAGTCAAATGCTAGTTTAAATCAAGTCTTTTGTAAATATTAAAAGCTAAATCGTGACTATGAAATTTAAAAAAAAAACGTTGGTCTGCGTTGGAACCAAATTGAGGGATCCTTATTTAAAAGCAAAAAAATTCAGCAGTTTATTAAGCTTTTTAAGAACAACTTTGGTTTTAATTCCTCTAGTTATACTTGCTAGAACTGTTGAACTCAGTTGATGAATTTAAATTTAAAAGCACATTTCAAAAATATTCAATTTAAAATTAAGCTTTTAAATTTAAATTAAAATAAATTCAAATATTATGTTTAAAAACTTTTCACAAACATTATTTAATAGTTTCAAAAATATAACTAAATTCATTAACTGTATTTAGCTTTCTTTATTCAGAAGTTTACCAACTTTATTTGAGAATGTCACTTGGAAATTACCTTTAAATATCGAGTAGTATTGTGCAGGGTGTCCGCCGGGAAGGTATACTAATTTGTTTGTTTATCATTTTTGATTAAATGAAAGAGAATGGATCTTATATTGATAAATGTTTTATTTAATGTCGGCAATTATGTATGGAATACAATATCAGATAAATGTCCGCCTCTGTTAGCCTCACAAATGCGAGCCCTTTTGAGCACATTTTTCATTACATTCTCACACATTTCACGCGGTATTTCATTAATTTCATCACGAATATTTTGTTTCAGTTGCTCAAGCGTTTCTGGTTTGTTTGCATAAGCCTTGCTTTTCAGATATCCCCACAAAAAGAAGTTCGGAGCAGTCAAATCAGGCAACCGTGGAGGCCAATCAACATCACCATTTTTGAAATAACGAGTTGTTAAAAAGAGGTCTCGCAGTAATTCAATTGTAATCCTGGCTGTATGCGATGTGTCACAGTCTTGTTGATACCACATGTTAATCAAGCAAAAAGCATGCAGTTGTGGTGTTAAAAAGTTTTCAATCATATCACGATCTCGCTCCCCATTCACAGTTACCGTTTCGCCGTTTTTATTTTGAAAGAAGTAAGGTCCAATGATTCCTCCTGACCAAATTGCACACCAGACTGTCACTTTTAATAGATGTAAAGGTGACTGATGAATAATTTGAGGGTTTTCCATTGCCCAGAACCGACTATTCTGTTTATTCACATATCCATTCAAATGAAAATGTGCCTCGTCACTCATTATGATTTTTTCATGAAAATCGGGGTTGTCATGGGCGAGCTGTAACATCCGTTTGGCATATGTACGGCGGCGTAAATGGTCTTGAGGAAGAAGCTCTTGTGTCAACTGAATCTTAAATGGAAACAAATGCAAATCCTTGTGCAAAATTGTGGCCAAACTTGTTCTTTGAAGACCAAGCTCCTGAACACGGCATCGAGGTTGATGGATTGTTTTGAACACTTTCTTGAGCAGCAGTAATGTTTTCAGCCGATCTTGCAGTACGTTGTGGCCCATGCCTGGGCCTATCACCTACAGACCCTCTTTCTTCGAAATCATTCACTACACGATAAATAGTGCGTTTTGTTGGCACGTTGTTTCTCCCAAAAATTTCACGTAACTTTCTCATCGTCACAGTAATCGATGATTGATTTTGATAAAATGTTTTGACGATTAAAACACGTTGGTTTATGGAATATTTTTCCATAATAAATTTGCCACGTATCTATGTACTTCATGACTGCCAAATATGAACTGTCAAGACTAACGTTTATCAAAATGGCGGCAAAATAAAGTAGTATACCTTCCCGGCGGACACCCTGTATTTATGTAGGTACATATGCAAATAAACATGATCACGCAATAGCAAAAACGAGTATATTTATTAAGCTACTAGCGGACTACGCCCGCTATGCGGCGCGACGCCTCCGGTTACATTTAATAAAGTGTTGAAATCTTGATTTTGCGTTTATATAAAAAATATATTAAATAGCTGAGTATGGTCCGCCTTGCTGGCCCCAAGTAAACCTTTTGTTTTGTATTGCCTCTCAATTCATAGTAAATAGATGTTCCTGCATGTAGCTATAAAAAATTCATTTTTCACATTTTGTACAGTAATTACATTATATTAAAGTGAAAACATTATAACATGAAAGTCGGCTGCCGTTGATCGTGGAATCACAGGTAAAGTTTGTCGAAAATCAAATGCCAATAGAATCATCGCACCACCTAATGCCTCTAAGATATATTTTTGTGTGCTATCATTCATCCCAAACGATCAATTTGATTTTCTGCAACACTTTGGCCATCGCAGAATTCCTTGAAAAGTTGCAAGTTGGAGTTTTATTAGTTTGCATGTTCAACGGTAACTTGAGTGCTGAATGAGCTGTTTGACCGCATTTCAACAACGTAGTTGCAATACCTGATGAAGCAAGTGCAAAATTTGGCAGTCGTTCCCAAAATCAATTATATTAAAAACGTTTTTGCTAATTTAAAAGGGGAACGTTTCTTTGAACGATTTCGGAGTCGTATTGGGTTTCGCGTCACAACTCTTGATTATATTTGTCGTGTATTGGGCGTTGTCATTCCTAATTGTGCTAGTCCTTTGTTGCATTAAACACATGTCCTTAGTTATAATTAATGCTTCATTGTGAATTTCTTCGTTCATTTGCAAATCTGCATTCAATGTTCTAAGACGAATCTGATGCCATATATCTTCAGCCATATAATGTTTATATTTGTTCCATAAATCAATCGGTTTGACAAAATTATCGAAAACAATGTTCGTATTTGTTTAGCATTTGACGAAATCATAGCATCTTCGAGTCTGTGGTCCCAATGAGTGTCATTCTCTAGCAATCCCATACGTTGACGGGTTTCTCTATATGTGCCGCACAATACACCATTAACGGTTCGCAGATGTTGGAATGATGTTGAGCCACGAACATTGACTAAGAGTAAGCTTAAATAAAAACACTTGTCTTGGCTGTGTTGGACTGTGTAAAGACGTCCTAGTGCATCGGTGGAAAATACTTGTGGGTAACCTGGAACTGGCTGTCCTTGTTTCCGTCGTTGAAATTTCTTTGACGATTGTTTCCAGATATAATATATTGGCATTTCTATAAAGCAGCGTTCGGGCAACGGCCTGTCAGGTCGTTGTAATACGTTCTCCGCTGTAAAATATACTCTTTCACCATTTTCCAAATATACCGCCAAGTGAACAAGAGTGGACTGTCTTTCATTTTTAGTGAATGAAAAAATACGTCACATCGATTCGTTACTGCTAACATAGCGGCCCATTTAAAATTGAGTTAGTTCATCTTTTGAATTTTCTGCAGCAACTCCGAACACAGCCATATGTCACTACTCACTACCTTTCTTCACGTATTTGTAAATGTATTTAATCGATTTTACGGAATGGCAAGAGTAACGGCGGAAACCATTATGAAATCAGTTGATCGGCGGCGATAAAGTGGATAACCATCATTTCCAGTAATAGTTTCTGCTACTAATTGTCTTGGATAGCGCTTTAAACCTTTTCCGTCAGCCATACACGGAGAATTGCGATTTAATTATCTATACAGGGACCATAAATCATATTTTATGTAACAACGTCATGTAACGCAGATTTTATTCGGTCTTATCCTCTCAACCAACCAATTGAGGACATGTGCATGTGGCAATCCGGGTTTTTGCCACTCGACTGAATACATCCAACAGCGCGTCTCGCCGAACACGCGATACTTAACAATAAAATCCATCAGTGATTTTATTTTTTATTGCGGTGATGTCATGGCGATAAATGGGTGATTGGTCAGGAAATAATTCTTGTCGAATTACTGGCCACTGCGTTTTGCACGTGAACATGATAAACACATTTGGTAAGCCATAATGATGTACATACAACATATCATCTTGAGCGTATTCATGCATATGACTACCGACGTATGTTGCTGGGAGAATTGTCATTCTGCCTACATTCTGGGCATTGATCGTATCCCGAAGATGAATGGTTCAACCTGATAAATCTCAATCACTCATAGTTTCAACTTTGACGTATACATATCCACAACATATTAGTGAAATAGACGCCGACATTTGAAGGTGTGATTGTCCTCATTTTCTCAAACCAACAATCGTTATGAATAATAATTTATTGAACTAACTTTTTTGTTAGTTTCGGCGCCTGTAAAAATGGTTTTGTGTTAATATCGTTGTGATTATGGTAGTAAAAGTAGATTGTTTATTTACTTGTACCTGCGGATATATCATCTTGATTAAAAATGATACCCATCTTCAACTTGCCAAAATAAGATAGGATATTGTAACGGATCATATGATCGATGTATTTCGGACACACGCTGCAGTTGATCGTTCCGCCGATGTAAAAACATGTTTCGATTTTTTAAATTTTCACCCACGACGACCATATCGACTTCATGTTGACGCAATGGTGATCAATCAAATACGAACCTCGTTTTATTAACATTAAAACGTCTTGCGTGTTGTTCTGCAGGCGTTTTATCGGCAATCATGAATATTTTGTGATTCTCAGATGGCATGCGGCCTAATGCGGTGCATAACGCTGATCGACTTGTCTTGCTGAATCGCCCATAAAATAATTTTCCATAAATTTGTTGTCACCTTACGGCATTGGTAATAGGCAACCATTCCGAGTTCTGCGACGTAAGTTGGTACGTCTAATTGGTTGCATTTTGAAGAACCCAAGTTCAACTGAAAATAAAAAATTTACTTCCTTATAGTGTTTCTGTATAACCATGTATACCACGTGTTAGAATATCAAAACTTACCAAAAATTGCTGACCAAACTGAAAACTCGACAAACGTTCCGATCGAATGGCTTGTACACTAAAAATTGAATAAATGAATTTATTAATCGGTAGATGCCGACCGATGCGGATGGACAAACTAACGGAATTGTTTTTTGTTGTTTAACATTAACACTCAATTTACTAAATTGATTCTAAACAAAATTATATTTGATAGAATTGATTTTTTAGTGTGTCTAAATTGGGCGATTGAATATTGCGCAATAAAATAATTGGAGAACCAATTTTTAATTGCAAATGATGTGGTGCCAAACCTGAATTCGGAGCTCTTGATATTCGGAGGGGATACTTTGTGGAACTGCCTTTTCGACCTTATTCGATTAGTATGCCGAACCGAAATAATGCTTGATGAATGGAAAGTGGTCCCGATGTGCCCTTTCTTCAAGACGGGATACCGTGTGAAGTGCAAAAATTATTGCGGTGTAGCTCTCCTTTGCACAACATACAAGTTACTGTCCTACATTATATTGGATAGAATCACCCATCTAGCGGAGGGCCTGATTGGTGAATCTCTAGGAGGATTTCATCCGAATCGATTGGTCACTGATCAGGTCATTTTGCTGCAAATGATTCTGTTTAAATATAACGAGCCTTCCATCCCCGTACATCGGGTGTTCGTGAATTTTTGGCAGGCCTGTGACTCGATCAATCGAGAGAGTTTGTGATTTGCGCTGGAATACCTAGGTATGCTACCAAAATTGGTACGATTGTGTAGAATGACAGTGACACAGTCTCAATGCTGTTAACGATGAGAACAGGCTATCAAGAATTTTAGCAGTAATCTCGGGTGTTCGGCTGGGAGATGCTCTGTTCTCGATATACTCTTTAATCTCACGTTGGAGTAAATCTTTCATAAAACTGAAACACCTTAGCGCAAAATTTTATATAGCCAGTCATATGACATATGCATGAATAGCAACGGAGTGAAGGAAATATTTAATCCAGATCAATGGGTCTAAAATAAGATACATGATCTATTGTTATAGGGACAATGGCACACCAGATTTTAATAGTATAGCCACTAAACGTTTGAGGGTGTGAGGAGGTTCAAATGTTTGGCTCTCTTACCATTCACGATAACAGTGTTGGGATATAAAAGCTGATAGCTTGCAGCCGTGCTTTATATCCTCCACGGCCACTGTTAAAATTTAAACACCTGTCAAGAGCCGTGAAGCTTTACGAAGTGTTGATCAGAGATGGCTTATACATTTGAGAGAAGAATCATGCGGGTTATTTATGGCCCAGAACGCGAAGTAAGATCTCTAAAAGGAGAGCCACCATATGGTAGGCGCAAAGGTCGCCTTTCAGGTTATCTAAGACACTATGAAGATGAAGCACACGATCGAAACCGTTGGAGCCAGATTGTTGACTCAGTAACTAGCCAATAATGGCCTTTAGAAACTGATTATTATTATTAACTTCACGAAACATATATTATGGCGTGTGAAGTTTGTACTAAGTCTAACTAAACAGTAAACACGCATGGAAAACACCGTAGAAAACTATACGGAATCTCATAATATCTACATAAAAAATTAACAAAAAAGATATCAAAAGGAAATTATGATGAAAATGAGCTACTAACAACTCCATACACGTGGGCTCTAGAAAAATATATACTTTGAAATACTTTGAATATACTTTGAAAAGTTGGCAAAGGCGCCACATTTATATATAGTATTGTGGTAACTCCAACGGTCACAAAATTATTAAAGCTGCCGTAATGCTTGCTAACAGGGTCTTTAACTTAATCATAAAGAGAAAATAGCCGCCCGTTTAACGACTTGCCCAGAAACATTTATTTGCCAACAAATAAATTATACATATTAAAAAAGTCTGGGATGAGTATTTTGGTACCAACTGCATATTTTTTTGACGACGAATAAGGCGGGAATAGTATAAATGTAAAAAAAATCCTGGGATGAACCAACTGTATAAATTATATTTGTATTTTTAAAAAGTCTGGGATGGATTATTTACGCTTGTGTTGTTAAAGGTATTTTAAAAAAATACTGGGATGAAATCCTGGGATAACTTCAAGGGGGTTTTTCTCAAGAAAGCGTTCCGAATGAAATTATTTTAGATGGGGCTACGGAATTTACTTCGGCAAATTTCACAACGTTTAAAGAAAAATATAAATTTATTCATCACGTGATCTCAGCAAAATCAAGTACCGGAAACAGTTTAATAAAACGGTTACACAGCACAATGACAGAACGCATCAGGATAAAATTCAACAAAAAGTGAAAATTCACGGCTGACGAACTAATAATAGAAACTATATTGATATATAACAACACCATACATTCAGTGGCAGGGCGGGTATACACCACTATGGAACTACAAAGAGCACATCTTATCGTCCAGAGAAAGCACATATTTTAATATTTACACTGGTCCCACTAAAAATAATTGAATCAAACCATACCCTTTCCTTGCATCCATATCCAGAAAACTTTTGCAAAATATTCCAACGAGCCATGTAACAAGGTCAAAGGAGACACGTACTATCGCCAAAAATAAGTAACAGTTGAAGATAAATTAAATTGCAAATTCAAAAACCTTTCTAACATACCAGCTAAATGGTAAATTATATTAAGGAATATCAATTTTACTACACTGAATTCTATGATAATAAGTAAAGCATCAACTACACCAAGATTTAGTGAAGTCTACGCACCACCGGGGAGCTTGGAGCGTAACAATATTGATAATAATAGTGCTAAACATACCATACTACGCTATTGTCCAACATCCATAGACTGTCAATCGTACCAAAAAAAATGATGAGGATGTTGCCAGGGACAGCCACAATTCAAGTCATTAGAAATTTGTGTAAGCAGAACACACAACAAATATCCACCATCAATCAAAACAACATTGATTAGATTTACAAGCGATGTATTTAACCAAAACTGCTGACCACGAGCAACCTGGGACAACGGATCAAAATTTATATTTAGTTACTAAATCAATGAACTGTTGATGCGCATTATATTTTAATTATTTCATTAACACAATAAAGAAGACTAGCAATTCCATTCAATAAGTATTTATATACGTACACTGCCAGAACCAACAGATCTGCTGCGCGCTATTGTTGTTGAGCTACACGTTCGTAATAATAACCATATAGTATAATAACCAACTGTATCCCAAGCGTAACTATAGTTAAATATGGTACTTTAATGCTAGAGCTGGCAGAAATCAGGCCAACTTTTGTGGAAATATAGGTCCGTCCTCCCAACATATAACTGCGACCGATATAGTTTGATGGAAAAGAAAAGGACGACAGCTAATATATATAGTTTGATGGAAAAGAAAAGGACGACAACTAATGAGCATTTTAAACATATAAATAGGTTTTGCAATAAGCCACCTACGAAGGAACAAATAATTATAATCTGCAATCCAGAACAGTCAACAGCTGCGACATTCCACTCTGGTATTAGCCCCCACCAGCGGAAAGCTGAGAGTTTAGTGAAATAAAAGAAAACTAGATTTAAGCTGAGGCTTAATCTAACACCGTCAAATTGATATTATAGATATTTTTTGACCGATCCTGGGTGTGTAGGGTGAGGTTCCTTACCCGTTCGCAGATATAATAGAAAATTTCAATCAGTTTGGCTTTGTTCACTATAAAATGCAACGAAATGAGAAAGAATATCTATACGAAAGTATGAAACCATGGTTAACCATGACACATTTGATTGAACTCATTATTATAAGATCTAAATCCCGTGACCGAAGTTATGTTGAAAAAAAAATGTAATTTACGGGATATGACCATTCAGAGTTTAACTGAGGGTTGAATTTAGAATTGAGTTTGGTGTAAATTAAATTCTAAGCTAAAGCTGTGTTTATCTATTTAAATATCAAGAAACAAAGATCGTTATGCTGTAAGAAGTATTAATAGTCGGGGTCTCCCTCTTTCTCTTTCTCTCTATCGAGTCGTTTTCAAATCGCCAACGTTGGTATCACGCAAATCAAATCGATAACAATTTTTTTTGTACCAGCAAGAAAAATAAAACGCGATTGAATGAAACACTTACAGCACACACTACAGAAAAAAAATTATCATAATTTTACTTTCCGCGTTTTTTAATTTTTTTTTTTTTAATTTAAATTTATTTTTAATTTTTAATTCTATTTTTTTCTTCTCTCAGTGTATTTTTATATATGTACAATACCAACATATGTATATGTATATGAACATTCGCGTTTCTTATTCTTCTTCTTATAATTTTATTATTATTTTCTTTTTTTTATTCTTGTAACATACAAACAAATATTTAAAAAAAAATAAAAAATACAAAAAAACCAATCCCACCAAACCAGTCAAATGTATTAAGCAACAAACAAATGTAGAAAAAACAAGCAGTATAGAATCTGCTACGTTAGATAACAGACAAGATTTTAGTTAATTTTTTTTTAATTTTAATTTTTTTTTATTTAAGTTCGTTTTGTTCGGTCACACGGTCACTAAGTTACTAGATAGTAGTTCTCAAATTTACCAATAAAAAAAAACTATAGTTTACGATTTGGTCGATTAAAATAACCAATTTTTTGTTGTTATTGTGATTTGTTAAATTTTTTTTTGACATATTCCGCGATCGTTTTAGTTATCTTTTGTTTTGGTTTAGATATGCGTTCGTATATCAATTTATATAAGATTAAGTGATCTTAAGTGCCCTATGCTTTATATGTGTACATGTATAGGTGATTTAATGTGAGCGATCTAAAGAGTCGAATAATTAGTGAAATTTTAGTTATATATTTAGTTTATTTGTATATGTATATTTAGTTAAGAAGTTTATGTGTAATAAATTAGTTTTGAGTGATAAAAAAATGTATATTAAATTAATTAATTAATTGCAGTTTTATGTATATTATTTATTATTAATAATAATATTGTTGTTATTGTGTTGACGTCACACTTTGGTTATAGTTGTGTGATTTTTATTTTTATTTTTTTAGTCAAGTGAATTAAATTGAAAATTTGAGTGTTTTTTTTATTGTTTTTCAAGATCATCATCGGTCGCGCCATCATTATATATATATATATATATATTTTTTTTTGTTGATTAAAGTGAAAAGTGAATTGAAATTTATGAGTTCAATTTGAATTTAATAAAATAACAAACCAATTTTACTGTACCTACTGCTGCTGTTTCAAAAAAAAAATATTTCTACTTGGATATTGTTTGATAAACGGAAAGAAAATGTAATGTCAAATTTTTTATATTTATACATACTATTTATATATAGATATAAGCTTTTTTTTATATACATATAGACAATTTTATTTAACACGTTGGTGGTCAATTAATTTTTGAAAAAGAAAGATATGCATCAATATCAAAATTGCAAGAGAATTACTTAAAAATTGAACTAATGCCTTTCGACCATAAAGCTACGAAGGAGTTAACTTAAAAACTGATTATAAAAAATTTCAATTTTCCCAATTCGTATTTTTCTCTGGGCTGCACAAGCTCTTTTCTGATCCAGACAATAAAAATGTAGCCAAATAATAAAATTTCTCTGAATTGAAAATGCTCTCCAAAGGAGCAACGGATTTAGTTAAAAGTTTAACTGAATTCAGAAAATTTCTATTAATAATACAATTTTCTGGATTTTTAAATTTGCGATTCGCTCATGATTCCTGGTATAATACAATGGTTCTCATCTCCCTTTATTAAACTGCACAAATATTGTGATCCATTTTCTATCTGTAATAAATATTTAAGAATCAACCCTTAAAGGCTGTTTTGTTGTACAAACTAATTTTGGTTTTGTGGTTATTAGAAATATATTTTCAAAAAGTAATAGTACATAGTTTTTTTTAAATGAACTAGTTTAGTTATCAAATTATTAAATAAAGAGCAGGGAGTACATTTATTTCGAGAGGGTTAAATTATTTCAAAGAAATGTAGTTTATCCAAACACTGTAATTAAAAAGAAGAAAATGCTTTTTAAATTAATTTTTTAAATTTATAATGAATAATTTACAATAAAAAAGATCACTGAAACGAAAACTCAGAGATAATTCGAGATTCCCCCAAATTTGAATTTCTCCAAAAGCTTGATCGGTCACAATTGTTGAATGTAAACCATAATTAATGAGTGAAAATTATAAATAATAATAAAACAGTTTTTAAAGGGCAACACTGGCCCCTTACTGCGTCAACCATTTTGCCTATAACCAGAGATCATGTATTTCGTTTTGGAGTCATTGATCTGGAGTCCAACAGAAGCTAAAAACTCTATAAGCGGATCATGTATTTCCTTCACTCCGTTGCTATTCTGCCCAATCACCCATATGTCATCTGCATATGGAAGCATATGATTGGATTGACAATGTAAGATGTTGTGCTGAAGTGTTGCAATTTTACGAAAAGATGTATTTCAATATGAGATTAAAGAGTATCGAGTACAGAGCCTCTACCTGCAAAAACTCTCGATAGCCTATTCTCAACTTTAACACAACAGCGTCAATGTCATTTCACACAATCGTACCAATTTTGTAAAATGAGCTTTTATCTTGAAGCTGGCTGAGCGCGTGTACATAAATTATTGGCAGGTTTGGCTGCTTGGAAATCAAAAACAATCTTCTTTAACTGCGGCCCAGCTCTGTAATTCCGACGTCATGTCCAGTGTAGAGCAACGTATAGTCCTGGGCCACAAGGTCTCCACTTTAAGACCAGCGAGTTTTGTGAAGAGCAACGAGTACGAGCCAATACTACAATATATACGTTCCACCTGCCTATCCTAAATCTCGTGTCCGGGAACTTGAGCGGGGGGGTCCGTTGTTGTTTTGGCGGTATCCATTTTTCATTTTTTTGACTCTTATAAGCAGGTATTTTTTTACGGATATCCTACGACAAGCAAAATACTGTGGTGGTTTCTTTGGAGAACATGTTCGTGCAATTTATTCGGCCACCTCCTGAGAATTTCACCCCGATTTATTTCTTCCTTGATCTCTTCCGTGAACCTATAGAGATGTAAAAAATTTCAAGGAGACAAAACCCCAAAAGCGAAGAATCAGGAATTTTCTTGAAAAATAAGTCGTCAGATGATTTCAGTTTTTTTTTCATATCATTGATAGTATTTGGCTTTTGGTAGTTGATAATTGGTTTAAAACACGAACTTTGAGCGACGAGTCCTTTTTACTTTATGCCCTATATAGAAAATCAACACTTGTTTTAGGTATTAGACTTTGATGAGCGCAACAGGATAAGTTTTTTACCGTAAATCTGCATTTAGGAAGTGCCAAACATATTGAACTTAAGTAAAAGAACGCAGTTAAAAGTGCTACGCAATCGTTTCTAGGCGAAAGAATTACTCCTAAACATGACCAGTTCGCGGATGATTTATTCGATGCGGTAATTGCTGCCGGATTAATTTGGAATAACAAATTTAAATCTTTCATAGAAAAGTAAAGTGTCAACGGAAAATACTTTACGGATGAATCACGTAAAGATCCTATATTCAAAGCGACCATCGAAAAAAATTAAAGTAAAATTAATAATCGATTCTTGTGATTATCGGTCGATGAGATCACTGACGTAGCCGGTAAGTGACCAATGTCATCATTGGTATTTTGGATCCAGACGGGATGTTTGCCAACCAAATTTCTGTTAAATAATGGGTACCTGGAGATAACGAATCACACTACTGTTTGCTATTCATTTCCGATACAGCACCTTACTTGGCAAAAACGGCTCAGGCACTACAAATATTTTACTCTAACCCAGACTTCATCTTATATGCGATCAAATACACGGTAACTATATAAGGTTGATCGCCTTATCTCAGATATAAAAAAGTTTTTTTTTAAATTCTGTTGAGATTGAAGACTTTTAAGAAATTCAACTGGGCTAACCTTTCCTCCACAGCCGGTTACAATACGATGTTGAACTTGGCTCGCAGCTGTTAAATATTACGCTGCCAATTTTGATAATATTGTATGAGTCTTCGATGCGTTGAACGATGAAGAGATGGTCTCATCTAAAGAGTTGTTATGTGACATCAAAATCAGAGGTGATTTGATATATAGTATACATTAGTGCTAATTTCGAATTTCTTGATGCGTCCATAACAAATCTGGAGACTCAAAGACTACAGGCGCTTGCTGTGCAAATTAAATTATCAAAATTTAATTAGTTTTAAAAATTCCTTGGTACCAAAATTATCGATACCAAATTTCAATTGGCCAACCATTCACATAGTAAGACACAAAATTGTCTTGTATCAGTGCTAGACTATTCTTCGTGTGTTTTACTATGCAAAGCCCATTAAAATTTAGTATCAACATTTACTTTGTTTTTAAAAATTCCTTGAATAATACAATAAAAAAATTCTTGATACCACCAATCAATCGGCCTTTCCCAGCACTCACCTATAGTAGAACACACAAAAAATTGTCTTGTATCAATGCTAGTCTTGTATCAGTGGTAAACGCTGTTAATTATCTAAATAGTATACAAGATGACGTAGCCCCCAATATTAAGAAAAAGATTACTACTGTAACCGAAAAAAATCGAGGGTTTGCAGTGCTATGTAATATTACAGCGAGTTTGACTGGGGCATCACTTATCCAAATTGGCACAATGGAGCATACAATTCAAGAAAAAACGCGTTTAAATATGCTACAGTTACTTCGGTTGATGTTGAGAGAAATTTTTTCCATCGAACAGACAGAGCTTCTTGTTTGAAAATTTAAAGGAAATTTTCGACATTTATTGCAATTAAAATTAAAGACATTTCCAATTTTCACACTGTCACATTTCCATTTTTCATAATTGCTAATTAATAATAGAAAAAAAAATTAATGCCAAATTTTAGCCGACCTTCCCAAGGTTGACCTTCCACATCAGTGCTAAACAATTTTTCGTGTGTTTTATTATGTGAGCTCGTGGCAATCTCGAGTAAAATTTGGATTTTGTAATCCATGTAAATTTTAGATTTTTGTCGCCAGTTGTTGGTTGTCTCGCAGGACCCAATATTAAGTTCAGCCTCAGCTTGAATCCGATGTTAAATTCAGCCTTAGCTTGAATCTATTTTTCGTTTACTTCATTAAACTCTGAGCTTATCGCTGGTGGGGGCTAATACCAGAGTGAAATGAAATAAATTCGGCTCGAAAGACCATGTTAATTTTAGGTTTTTGTCGCACTGTGGATCTCAACATTCCCGGGTCGCCATTTAGATCATGAATATCCCACAGTGAATTCATGTTCAGACCCGTGATTGAACATACTGCGGGGCCGACAAATTCAGGAATCTTTGGCGTTGATGAGGCTACCCTTAGCTTCTACTAGTTGTTCTGCGTCGGCTATTAATCTATACCATAAACGTAGTTTAACATTTTGTGCTTTATATTTGCGTGTTTGACCGGTAGATTGTATAGCCGAATTACAAACATTGTTTTTTTTGATTGCATCGCAAGGACTTCCCACATTGTTGTTGGCCTGTGTGGTGGAAAGCCTTGGTAAATTTGTTGTTGTTGGATCTGACGTAGGTTGTGAAATAGTGGTTGGTTGTTTGATAGGGTACAAGTATTCATTGTTTCGAGCTGGTTTCGTCTCTAACTCAGTTCGATAGATCGCATAGAATTTCGCGAACGATTTCCCTTCTTTCCAATATGGATGAGCTGTGGTCGTCATTAAGAACGTCCTTCATCTCTGTATCGTTGTCGCAGAATTCCTTTCACATGGTTTCGATTTGAGTACTCCTGAGTCATCCTGCTTTCACCATCTTTGGTGTAATTGCTTGTACTGAGCTTACATTTGCATTGCCTATGTTTTGCGGTGATAAAATGAAAATCTATTTTTTGTTGAGTCTGTTGTTTGTAGATCTCTCGTGACTGTTGGTTTATATGCTGCCTCGAGACGTGATCTTGGAAGTTGTAGGGCTTCTTGTGATGTTGTTGGTGTCAATGGCGGTCCGCTATGTAGGCGATGGCGCATATCTTCTACCATATTGTAAACATCTGACATGATTTTTCGTGTGGTGAGATAAGCGTGATTCTGGCCCAGAGGCGAGACCATTCCTAGAATTTTGCCATCGTTTCCGACAGATTCGTTATATAGTGCTTTTTTTACTCGCTATTTTCTTTTCTAAGTAACTTTTCGTCTTTCTATCTTCACAGTCTTTTCGATAGTTTTCCTTTAGTTCAACTATCTTTCCATCTGTTACCTCTTGGATTTGAAGTAACTCATCCATCTTGTTGTTGTTTGGTTTACTAGCGGTATGGGTGATTGTTGTTGCTTAGCTCCTCCGTTTGACTTTAATATTGTGAAGTTATGTGCCTGTTGTACTTGGCTGCTAGTGTCACTCTTGACGACGTTATAGCCTGCCTGTCTGTACGTTTATTTGCCAGTTGTGTTAGTGGCTCGAAGGACCTTTCTATCTTCACCGTCTTTTCTTTCTATCATAAGTTCTTCAACTACATTCTGCATCTGGATCATTTAAAGTTAATATTTTCAATGACTGACTCAATATACTCTAGTGCTTCGTTTAACATTTAGCTGGACAGTTCCCGTTGAATTTCCACAGCCTATTCAATTTCGTCTTCACTACTGCTAGTGCTGTTTCCATCTAACTCAATTAAATCGTCGTTTGTCAATTCAGGTTCTTGAGATTCCAAAAGCTCCATCAGATCAGCATTTGTAACATCCTCAAAACCTAGTTGTTGAGCGCACCTGATAATTTCATTCTGTACAATTGCTAAATTAGTTTCTAGTTTTATGTCTCCCCATGAAGCAATAATGTTTTTCAGAGCATTTTAAATGTTATACTGCTTCCAAAATTTCTGTACTGAAACATCAATCTTGAAAAAGCTTTGCGGTCATCCATGATATAGAATTTGCTTTACGCCTAAACTGGATTTTGCCATGTGTTTTAAGGCCCTTGGATTTTCTGATCGATAAATCAAGAGAGGTTTGATCTTGAAATCTCCAGATGCATTGCCTCCAAGTAACAGAGTTAGGCGTGTTTTAGACACTTTATATCCTAATGCTGTTTTTTCAGGCATTCTTTTCCAGAATAACCCCGTTTCATCGACATTAAATACTTGTTGTGGGGTGTAGCCGCGTTCTTCTATTATTCTTTTTAAAGTGATTCGAATTTTTCGGTAAATTCGTTAGCTCCAGCGAGATCTGAACTAGCTGCTTCCCCACTAACCTTAATGTTATGTAGTTCGTGTCATTTTTTAAATTTTTCCAGCCACCCTTTACTTGCTGTAAAGGTGTCCTCGTTTGAGCTTTCCCCAATTTTTTTTTTAAATCTTCGTGTAAACTTACAGCTATTTCACGTTTAACGAAGCTACTTAATGGCATGTTTCTTCCAGTCTTGTCATCGATCCAAAACATCAGCAATTTCTCCTTACGTTCCATGACTCCGTATTTTGTTAATATTTATGGCACTTGAACTTGATGCTGCTTGAGATTGCAAGGTAATTTTGTCGGAATTTGCACTGCAATTTCACTTAATGTCGCTCTATTTTAGAAACATGGAAAATCCACCTTTGTTTCGTCTTTACATGTTTTTAGGACGTTTCCTCTTTTTCACGTAAATCGAGATTTCTACGTAATTCGATGTAAAAAACCACAACGTGCGCATCGAACCCGTCCATTAAGATGTTTTGTATTTTAATTTTTTCTATATTTAGTTTAGTTGTATTCTTTTGTTTTTATTTATTATTATTTTTATCAATATGTCTGTCTTGTTATACTCGTACAGTGATTTTATATTAAAAAAATACTGAAACCTTTACTTCTGATAATTTTTCATATATATGTATATGTATGTGTGTGTTCATATGCATATGTATCGGTCAATATAACATGTACCAAATATTTTATATATGTGTGCGCCGCGAGAAAGAGTTAATCGCGACAAGAGAGCATGCGATCGTGATCGTTTCAGTATATTGGTTGGTTTGGTATGATATTGTGAAATAATAAAATGTGTTTTCAATGTGTTCAAGCAATAAGTACAAGACAGATCGTAAGATCGCGTTTTTGTTGTTATTTTTTCTTCTAAGCATATTTCTTTATATTTTTGTTTTTATTTCATTTGACATTGAATTAAATTTCAATGGTGATCACTGACTGTTTGTTTGTATTTTTGTAACATTATTTTTAGTGTTTGGTATATTACATAGAAAATACGCGGATATAAATTTTGTTACACATGTCCTCCTGGCCCGAATTAACTATATATGCGTACATACTCATATATTTGGGTATTTCCATACATATATACATACCAATTTTATTTTTCAAAGGTGCTTTGTAATTCACGAATTAAATTATAATTGTCGATTACATCATCATGACCCAAATATATGATGGGATGTGCATGATGGCATATCGTAAATGCATTTTTAATAATTACATAATTAATTTTGTCGTATATTGTGAATGGTCATTTTTTGAATTTTATTGCAATACAAAAAATAAAAATATTTCGTGTATCACGCAGACCGCGGTTTTAGCTATTTTTGTCGTTAAAAATGTGAAAAAACATTTCAAGGCGCCAACAATTTCGGATTTCAAACTCAACCAAGCCATTATGTCATATCATTTTCGTAAGACGAAGTATAAATAACAAAAGTCTATATTTAGATTTAGTTTTTTGTTCAAATACCTACGAGTATATAGCTATACTATACACATAAAGATTAGATTTATTTGAGTTATCACGTGCACATTTATTAATTGTTTGCCTTAATTTAACCGATTAGGAGTGTGCGCTATGAAATATATTTTCAATCAATTTTGATCTATTGCTAAATTAATATTCTAAACGTTTGGGTAATTCATATTATATAGAGTTGACATTGATTAGTTTCGATTTCCAAAGAATTTTTGTTTCGTTCGGCTTAAGTATATACATTTATAATAGTTTCATGGAATCTCAGTAATTAATAAATTTATTACCTTGATACGAAACTGCCAATAATTTTTTTTTATAATTTATATGTACGATATGATTGTATACAAACATAATTAATTACTGTGGAAAGTAATTACTAAAAATAATTAGATTAACTTGGTAGAAAATATAATTGGCGCGCGTGGCCTAAAAGATTGGGGCGGAATGCCAAAAGCGACGCGTAATTTTTTTTATGCCATATTAGGATCAGTGTGTAATAGATATTTACCGTTATTTTTTTTTAAATTGATTTATTTAACTAGAAAGTAGTGAAACTTTCGTTTGCGCTTACAAATTCCTTAATTTTACAATATAGAAAAGCTAGATCGAATTTCAAAAAGTTATTGCTAGTAGGAACTTCATAAAATTCAATCAGGTGCTTATGGTTGTCTTATTTAGCCTAGTGTGCGCATACCATTAATTTAGTTAAATTCCATTAATTAAAGTCCTGGTCAGCCGCAAAAGTTTGAGGATGAAGAATTGGAGGCATTCCTCGATAAAGATTCATGTCAAACGCAAGAAGAACTTGCAGAATCATTGGGAGTTGATCAAGCAACAATTTCCAGACGTTTGAAAGCCTTGGGATTCATCCAAAAGATGGGAAATTGTATGCCATACGAGTTGAAGCGAGGAGACGTGGAAAGTCGATTTTGCATGTACGCAAAGCGTATGTCAAGAAAGGCGAGGCCGGCCCATCGACTCACCAAAGCCGAATACTC
This sequence comes from Tipula unca, assembly GCA_951394425.1. Lineage (NCBI taxonomy): Eukaryota > Metazoa > Arthropoda > Insecta > Diptera > Tipulidae > Tipula > Tipula unca. Next base: position 194,065,513 of record OX596381.1, read on the forward strand.
ACGGGGCTAAGGTCATGCTGTGCATTTGGTGGGACCAGCTAGGTGTGATCCACTATGAGCTGTTGCCAAGTGGCCAAACCATCAATGCCCAACTCTATCGTCAACAATTGATCCGATTGAAGCAGAAAATCCACGCAGAGCGGCCAATATATGCGACCAGACACGAGTCAATCATTTTCCACCACGATAACGCTCGGCCACCTATTGCGGCGCCGGTCAAAAATTACCTGGAGAATAACGGATGGGAAATTCTGCCTCACCCGCCTTATAGCTCAGAACTTGCTCCTTCCGACTACCACCTATTTCGATCCTTCACTTCAGTTCAAGGTATCGAAAATTGATGGAATCCATAAATTGCCAGAAAAATGGGAAAAAGTAGTGGGAAGCGATGGGCAATATTTTGAATAAAAAATATAAAATCTAAAACGTAATTCCGGTTTTTAATGCATACACCAAATACTATGTGAGAGCTTGGAAAGCTCAACTAAAAAACTGGTATCGACAATAATTTTTTTTAAATTATTATTTCTAAATAGTAAATGGAATTTTGTAAAAAACTATGCCAAGCCAAACAGTAAAACACACGAAAACTTGTCTATCATTAACTTGATGATACTATACAGACGATACTATACGGATTTTCAAACCTTTTGAAGTGTGAGAATTATCGCGGTATAGCTCTCCTTTGCACAGCATACAAGTTTCTGTCCTTTTTTTTTTTTTTTTTAAAAAGGACTTGGCTTAGACACGTTTTTGGTCCATAGCCTTACCTTACATTCACACAACATTCATTCTATCCATTCATTCATCCCATTCACACAAGTACAGTATACCACCTGCGCATTGCATAGCTCCATGTCACCCTGTACAGTGACATGGAAGATGGGTCGGCCCATGAGTTCTATACATTCCAACAGAGGGTCATCCGAATCGATCAGTCGCTTATCAGGTCTTTTCGCTGCGGATGATTCTATCTAAATATTATAAGACTTCCATCCATGTACATCAGGTGTTCCTGGATTTCCGGCAAGCGTATGACTCAATCAGTCGCGATAGTTTGTGGTCTGCGCTGGAATACCTAGGAATGCCAACAAAATTGGTACGATTATGTAGAATGACAGTGCGGCTGGCAATGTAAGGAGTTATTTTGCTTCGTTGGTCTTGTTGTAGTGGGAGTAAGATTTTGCATGATGGTGCGTAGTTGGGCGATGACTGTGTCGGCTGTGGGTGGAGATGGTAGAGGATGTTCGATGAAGAATTCACCGGGTAGCTTGATGGTTGGTCCGTCAACCATTTCAGCTGTTGAGCACTTCAGATCCTCCTTGACAATTGCTCGAATACCAAGTAGAACGATTGGTATTTCGGAACTTCAGTGCATGGTGTTGCCTCGGGCATTAGGTAAGCCGTTGTACGTATGTGAGCCTAGGAATTTCGTTAACTCCGAGAAATCTTCCAATCAAACTGGGTTCCTTGATCAGTGCTGATGTCAAGTGGAATGCCAAATCGTGATACGTACTTTTGAACGAATGTGGTGGCATTGGGTGCTGCAGCCATGTTACTCATATGCGTACGCTTCCGGCCATCGAGTGAAACGATCGATACAGTTGAGTAGAGGTAAAAATCCTTTGGATGGAGGAAGTGGTCCTACGATATCCAACTGAATGTGTTCGAATCGACCAGGTGTAATTTCAAAATGTCCAAGTGGCGTTTTTGTGTGCCATTGGACTTTTAAGTTTTGGCAGGATAAACAGGATTGTACCCAATGAGTAACATCTTTGCTTATGCTGTGCCGTAGCGAACAGTAATCAATTTACGAGTTGCGCGGACATCAGCATTCGAGAAATCGTAAAGCGTGTCGAAGATGGTTCGACGTAGTTGCTCTGCAATGTACCGGCGATTAGTGCCGGCAAACGTTTCACAAATGATTTCTAGGCCAGGTAGTTTGTAAGCTCTAGTTTCAGTGATGAACTAGTGTGACAAGCGGAACCATAAAGTAATTTCTGAAGTAGTCTGCTTTTTGAGCTTGTGCGATTTTGTTGCAGTCGAAGTGAGTCTAGACTGTGGCCTTTTCGTTTTCAGTTGTGTGCGAAAGTGTATCCGGGACAACGGTATCGGTACCTTGAACATGTTGGATGTCCGTGCTAAATTGACTAATGTAATCGAAGTGGCGTGCTTGCCATGGGAGTCAGAGGTTTGTGGTCGGTTTAAATGACGAAATCCCAACCCTCGACAAAATATTTGAAGTGTTTGATTCGGGCGGGTATAACTTCTATAACATGAAATTTCACTACTTGGTCCAGTATAGATTATTAGTGTCACTCATATTTATAATCCACTTCACAGGAAATTCTCCTAATTTAAATGATTGATTGAAAAGTCCCATAGAGGAATTACCTGTTTTTTATAGTCTCTTAGTATGAATCTCCAAATGTTTTTAGAGCTGGATGAATGTCCTCAGCAGCAATCTCCTTCTGTTCGTATCGATACGTTGTATAATGGTCATCTCTTGGTTTAGTATATTTATCGTCGTCTTCCAGCTTGTAAACTGATTAAAAAAATTGTGCAAACATGTTTGATATAATTTATGGATTACAGGTCTTCTGTCCATTGAATGCCATATAAGCGGCGTAATCGTTAATTTCACGTTTTGATCTAAAACATTTCTTAAATTTTCTTGAAATTTATTAATTTTTTTATCAATTAATGAATCGTGATCTTTGTTGAAAGTGGTACAATTGTGGATGATTTTTGGCACAAATTACAAATGGGTATGACTTTATCAAACGGATTCCTTCACAACCCTTTGATTATGCTGAACCTCAAATCTCTTCTTGAATAAATGGAAATTATTTACCAACTTCTTCTCTCTTGATTTGCATTGCAATGCAAACCAAATTAGTCAAATGTCTACTAAAAGTTTGTTTGTCTGTTAAGGGAATGAAGCTTACACATTGCTACACAAAGTCTATCAATGCAGTTAGAAAAGTCTACAAAAATGAACAGGATCACAACAAGATAAAACCAATTGTACAGATTTAATTTATGTATTAGAAATTTTGAAGAAATATTTGGTACAACGGTAAAGTGACAAGTTCAAGTTGGCCTTGCATTATATTACAAACTGCTCATGCCCCATGTCATCATGTGAACGCAATTTGAAAGAGCTTTATCATCACGTTGGATTAACGGTGTACCCTCCAAATTTTTGAAGTTTACTCCAGTCGCATCTCCTTTATTTTATGCTGACACATCTGCCGATTCCTAATACAAGAACTCATTAATTGAAATAATGTTTTACATAAAGCACTCTGGAAGTATCATTAAGAGCCACCTACAAAACTACTACAACAAATACATTCATCTGGCACACATTTTCATATATGACAGTCTGAACAATAAATACCTTGAAGAGCCTATACTATTAATCATCAGCTTGGATTTGATGGCGTAAACCTAGTCAAATTTTGTGAGACTACCAATTCTTTTTCGAATACACGTAAATACATTTTTTGCTCGGCGGGCACTGAACTTATGCTCGATCACCTAACGTACAACCATTTAAATACAGTTTTTACTAAGCGATATTTTAAATTAAATAGTTTTCCTTTAAATAAAGACTGCCACCCCCTATCATCAACTTTGCAAGGTAAAAGGTTTTTCGCTAAAACTGGCTTGTAGTATGACCATCTAAAAACAGCGCTTATAGCTTTAATCCGAATTTTTTTTAATTTCATCAAACCAGACGTAATATCTAAATACTATACAAAAGAATTGTTGAAATTCTCAGCCCATGGCAAACTTAGGCGATCAGCTAATTTTATTCACCAAAAATGGATTATTGGACCATACCAAGCAGTGACTCTTGGAGGATGAATTTCTGCTTCGTGTATAACATGAGGATTCTCCGCTCCCCAAGTTCGACAATCTAGCTTATTGACGTCTCTGTTAAGATGAATATGAGCTTCATCGCTAATGATGATTTTTGATCAAAAACCTTCATTTTGTTCAAGCATCCAATTAACAAATGGTCGACGACGATTTAAATGGTTTGGTGGCTTCAATTTTTGAGTTAGTTGATTTTTGTATGGATGCATATGAAGATCAACATGCAAAATGTGAGTGTTGGAGTACAAACTGGATGAACATGTCGATACGGTCTACGACTTTCCACTACGAACCAGTTTCTTCAAAACGATCAATAATTTTACCAATTGCACCGTTCAGTAGGACGTCCATGTCGACCAAAACTCTCACGTAATTTACGAAATGTTGTTGTGTTTGAACGATTATTTTCCTAATAAATTTGTGTTGGTAACGACTCAATGATGATAAATGGCATATATAGTTAGATTTCATCTAACAAATCATAAAATATTTTAAAGAAAATAGCGACAAAAATTTTTATAATTCATTACAAATAATAATTCAATCGATCAAGCATGTAAAGTTTAGAAGTTGAGTTACGCAAGAAGTGGTCAAAGAAAACTATAATAATAAAAGAATTGGTTTTAAAAGATGCATGACGATGAATTTGAAATTCTTAAAATAGAATCGCATATCTTTCATTATTTGGTTCTGGTGATACCTACACATATTCAATAATTTCCACTTATCGTAAGTAGCCTCAAATCAAAGCTTCAAGGTCACCTAGTTTTCTTCACCTCGATAAATTTTGATTTAAAAAAAAAATACAACCTATAATTTTATACAACTTCAAAACTTAAAAAACAGTAAACAAGAATTTAAGCCACACAAGGTTAATATACAAGGGTTAATGCACATAAATTTGAATATCTAAAATTTATTTCAGAAATCATGTAAATATCCAAAATAATAAACAAATAAAACTTTCATTTACTATATAGAGTGCGTCGGCCCTTATAATTTAAACACACATAATACAGATAAATTGGTTTAGAGCTCAAGCTTATTACACATATACGAGCGTATAAGTAAATCTTATCGCGGTTACATTTTAACCTTCATACACTTAAATAGGAATAGTTAGTGTGTAATCGCAGTGTACAGAAATGTGTAAACGTGATTGATAAGAAATTTGAAAATATTAAATAAAAAAAAATAAAAAATCATTTCTATATATCTAACTGCGCTAAGTACATTGCTGACGTTTTATGATCTAATTTTGAAATGTGGGTGGCATTTGTAGTAGTATACAGGAAACTGCACAGTTCAAATTATATATTTAAATTGTTGATGTAATTATGTTCGATATCTACATTGTACTACATACAATTTAAGACATCGATATAAGTTTATTATAGCTGCAAGATACAAAATATATGTATATTAAACATACAAGTATGTACATAAGATAAACATAAGAATTTTAATTTGTCTGGTTCTGTTCAAAGGTTAAACTATATATAAATATATACTCGTACATAAATATAAATCGGACACACAACTCTGTATAAATTATAATTAAGTATATATCCAACGTTCGTGTATTTAATGATATGAGGGCTGATTCATTTCTCTAAAGAAATTCAAAATTCGTGCCGGATAGTATTCCTGTGTTTGTTTGTTTGTACAAGTATGTAAATATATGTATGTACTATAATAAATGATACTTTGTTCGTGTGGCATATCGGCTGAAATATTTATACATCGATTTTTATATAACGAATTGGTGATATAATTCTTTCCCTGACTGTATAAATAAATTTTATTTTCATTTTAACTACAAACTACCTTTCCAAATATATACGGAATATTTTATGTCTGTGGTATGGTTTTAAATGCATACAGTATCACATAAAATCAATCACTATAGGTATTGATATGAATCAGCCACAACTGTTAATCGTCTCATATCGTCTGCACAACAGACTATCGAGCTCAACAATGCAATAGTGTGTATCTACATTTTTCATAATTTTATACAGAAGGCGAATCAAATTTCTGCTCTAAATACCATTTTTTAGTTTGTTTACGGCAATAATGGAAATTTATTAAACTGCCACATAAACTCATGATTATCGTTGGTTGGAACTCGTAATTAGCGGCTTCTCTGTTGTACAATGCCATGCTGTGATTTACAAAGACTTTTTTTCATTATGAATCCTTGCTTCAATCCGAAAGTGGACACTTCGACGTAATGATCTTCCAAATGTATTGTGTATCTCGTAAGGAATTTGGGTTTTGGTTGCTTGCACTAAATTGCATACGTAAATAGGCTTTTCTTTCCAGTTCAACTGAAATTGTTGAACATTTTTGCTTGAGTGTCTTCACTGACCGCACCACAATGCTCAGAATGGTTTGCAAATTCGAATCGGAACATCAGAACTCTAACAAAAAAATTAAGGTTAGCATAAGTAGAAAATGAAATGAATCAGTACAACTTCGAGTGACATCATACTAGGCCTCGGTGAAGTAAGATGGAAGAATAGTGGGGAACTTACAACAAGCAATGGTAATTATCTGATGTTCTCTGGTAGAACAGACACACACGAACAATGCGTAGTCATGCTAACAACACCTAAAGAAAAAAAAGCAACACTCGAATGGAAACTAAGAAGTAGCAGAATAATATAACAACAAGATTCTATTCGAAAATACGAAACACAACAATCAAGCAGTTCTATGCACGAACGGAAGAGACAGATGACATAACAAAAGATGAATTTTTCGAATAATTACAAGCCACAATATCTATAAAATTGGAACCGACAACACTGGCATGACGTCAATCATGGGTAAATTCCCACATAAAGAAATACACAAATACACTTGGCAATGACCAGATGGCAGAACCAAGAACCAAATCGACCATGTACAGTGGATAATATGCAATTCCTAATCTCCCTGCAGAATGTCAGGACAATACGAGGAGCAGATGTACACAGCGACCACCAACTGGTAATAGCGCAACTTTCAAAGTCAAACCAGCCGCTGTAAAAACACACATGAAAACATATAGGAGGAAGTTTAACATCAGCAGATTGAGAAACACTGACACAAATAATATACATTCAAAGAAATGCTCCAACTCAATCTAACAAGCAATGAAACCAGTATCAACATCGAACAAAAATGGGAACAGCTAGAAGATGCCTACATCAAGACTGCTACCAATGTGCTCGGCTACCAAGACAACACCAGAAAGCGATGATACGTGGAAAAAAATCGAACGTGGTCAACTCAAGTTACAACGGAAATCCGAAGGAAATATGAAAATATATCCCAACAAGTGAAAATGATGGCAAGAAGCGACCGCAGAAAATACACAGAAGACATTCTCGTAACTGCAGAGGAAGCAACTGCAATCAGAAACATGCACACTATATAAATGTGTATTATTTTGTATTTTGGTGACCCTTCTCACCGGAAAATAAACAAACATTCCACCCATAAAGGATCTATATTGTCAAATCTTAACCACACATCAGCAGCAACTAAATAGATGGAAATAACACTTTGAGGACAACTGCGTAGATAGCGAAGAAAATTACGAGCTCCCAGATGGCAATTATAACGAAACTGACAACACCCATCGACCAACGGAGCGGGAAGTTGCTTTTGCCGCTGGCATAGACAAGATACCAGCTGAAATATTCAAGGGCGGCACATCTATAGCAACAGAAACTCTAACACCACTATTACCTGACATATGGAATACAGGGAAAATTCCGCAGAAATGGAAAGAAGGTTCGACCATAACAAACCCAAAGAAAGGCGACCAGGTATAAGTAGATCTCAAAGTCAACATCAGTAAAACAAAAGCCATGAGACTGAATACGAACAGTCTAGCCTCCAAGTCAACTCATAAACCGAGAAAATAATAATTTCACCTTGCTCCATAAGATCTGGAATGCGTCTGTCCTGTCAAGGAACACGTACCTATGAATGTTCAATGCATAAGTTCAAATGCCTGAGAAGACTGATAAAATACTTCTGGCCGAACAGCATCAGCAGAATAGAACTTCTGCGGTAAACAAAGCAAATAAACATTTAGACCGACATAAGAAAGCGCAAGTAGAGATGGATCGGGCACACATTGAGGAAAAATCCGATTATGGAAAGGAAAACGTAAAATGGGAAGACCAGCTATAACCTAGAAAAGAACGATGCTAGCCGAAGCAAAAGAACTCGGTAAAACATGGGAAGAGTCGAAAGCAATAGCCTCCAACAGAGTCAGATGGTCCAGCCTAACTGACGCCATATGCTCCTAAATTGGAGACAAAGGAAAAAAAATGCATTGGTTTCATCACTATATATGAGACGATTAACATTTTATAACCAAATCATTTTTTGGCCGTCACAAATCACAATCACATTGAAATTGTTTATGGACATTTTTCCTACATCCGGGGCCGAATTCTTTGAAATACAATACTAATAGCAAGTATTGTCCTTCGAAAATGTTTAAATTTTGCAGTAACGCAGGGATCTACCAAGCCTTTTCCATAAAAATGGTATGGGAGACTTCTAATGTCGTGGGATTGAAGTCAAAATAGGAGGCGATAACGTTTAGGGGCGTATAAAAAAAATACAAAGTTTAAGTCATTACGCAAAATTTGACGGTAAAATACATTGGCTCCCAATTTTGGAACTTTAAAATTTTTTTTTCAAATTTTAACGAATTTTAAAATATTTGAAATTCATGAGTTTACACTCAAAATTATTTTTATTTTTATTTAAATGATTTACACGAATTTTTTAATTTTGAATTTTACATGTTTTCCAAAATGTAATTTTACAAATTTTAAGATTTTGCTCGTATTTTAGAAATTTAATTTATTTTAAAACTCACTACAGTGAATATTTTATGTAATTTTGTAAATTTTAAATTTTCTGGATCTTTCTGGATTCAGTAAATAAATTGTTCAAATTTTGGGAGCCGTGAAATCTTTCTCTGGATTCCCCTTTCATTTTGAAGCGCTATTGAAATCCCACAAAATTTAGAAATTTTAAAGGGCTTCGAAACTGAGGTATCCCCATAATCTTCAGTACCTGCCTTGGTTTGGCTCGTCAAGACCTGCTTGGGAGCGAGTCTAAGCAACTAAAACTCGAGGCATGAGATCTTCTGTATTACAAATTGAGTTCAACAAAAGCATTGTAACAAGTCTATAGCCAGAGCGAGCATCACGCCAGAAATCCCATTTTAGAAAACCCAAATTTTTGATATTTTTATACTTGGATTGAAAAATTTGTGCATAGTATACGTTAATAAATACGAAGGGTTTTCTGACGTGATTATCACACAGAAATCCTATATATATGTCCTTTAATATATTACTAACAATTTTTGATATATTTGTGCATAACTAAATTATTTTGCAATACACTCTATTATGACTAGAATAGGCCAAAAGCGGCCAAATATATCTTAATATAAATGTTATATAATCAAGTCAAAGCAAAGATTTTCAGAAAACCCAACTTTTATCACGGAACTAATTGAAACAATCATTAATACACATTTTGGCTCATTATCGCGTTTGTGTCTACTCTACAATGGCTAGAATCGGCCATAGTGTATCCGGAAAATATCAAATTTACTTGATTCCGGAATAGTTGTATGGATGATTTCTATGGAAAACCCAACTTTTAACAAGGTAATTGAAATAAACTATAATACACTAACATTTTGCTACTTTATGAGAGAGAGAGGCCGATAATCTATACTTTTAACACAAAATTTTACTGTTTTCAGAATATGGACTTTACCAACCCAACCTAGTGGTTTCAAAATTAAATAAAAATCTCAGTACTTGATGTGTTTCTGTTTGTGTTTCGGTAATTTAAAGAATCAGTTTTGTATTCTTATAATACAGCTAAAGGATGGAACGGGTAAAACTGTTGATGTTGTTGAACGGATAAACTTTATTTCACAAAGATTCTAAGTTTTGAAAGCTTTAATTTAGCTGACCTAATATAGTTTCGAACCAAAACAAACTAATTATGGAATCAAAGCAAATAAATAATAAACATTCAATGTCATAAATATTTAAAAATCCTCGAAATTCATATAGCCACACAGTCACATATTTAAGTGTTCTAATTTAAATGGCAAATAAAAATTATAGTTCGTATAAAAAATCATATATTTCGGAAATAATTAAATTTAATTTTAAATACAATAATAATATATTCGAGATAAAATTTTGTATATCGTTGTTAATTTATATCTCGGTTCATGCCGTGATTAAAACTTAAATAAAATTTATCGTATAAACACCTGTTTGAATCGCAGTTGGAGTGGTGCCAGAAAAATATTTGCGAATGATTCATATGCGATATAATTCGTTAACACATTTACACAGATTTATTGGAGGCCTAATATTTTTATGTTGTGGTATAAAATAAGATCAATGAACCGTAGTCACACGCTATATTATGGTTAGTCGAAAATTGAACGCACAAACAAAATTAATTCCATCTCATCATCCTCATTATTAAACCAACCAAAAAAAAAAAAATGTTGTATGAAATCATTTGTGTCTATTTATAGACACAACAATAATAATTAGATAACAATCGTATATAAGCCCTTCAAAAACTTATTTTTTTTTCGACTATTCATCAAAGAATTTCAATGCCAATCGTTTTATTTATTTCTCGATTTTAGTTTATGAACCATAAACAAACAGACAACAATAAAAAAAACAGCACCGCGTTCATCTATAGCAGCTTATTAACGTTGGCAAGTTTCGATTTACACATTTTTGTTTTCATGAAACCTGGCTGCGTTGCATCACCGCTATATATGTATACAGATCGTGGAATTCACCCACATCGCGCTAAAAATAACCTCACCTCTAATTTAAAATATCAAATCTACCTGTTTATTTAAATTAATTCATGACATTTTGTATAATATATTTTATACTAAAAAAGACCAAAAAATTCTTCTTCTTTTTATATCTTTATTTTTATAAGAAACCATAAATATCAGTATTCAGTTCACAAAGTAGTCCACCAAAATGTTATCTACCAAAAACCAAAAAAAAAAAAAAATCTAAAAATAAACTTACTCTCTCAGCTCTAATTCCAGTCTAATCCGGTTAAATTAAATTTTAAATTAATTTTATTTTAATTAAAATAGTTCACGTGTACTAATTCATCGTGCTTTGGTCGAATGAAGTGAAGCATATAAAAAAAATTTGTGTGGACGGAAGTTGATATCTTTAGCAAGTTAACAAAACTTATCCGGGGCTGTGAACCGCATCAAAATATATCACACTGTTTGTGGTTTGAATAATTTTTATTTTTATAAGAATAACAAAACTTTTGTTCTTCAATTTTTAAGATCACACAATTTGGCAATTCCGTGTAAATAAATTTAAAATATAAATTTATGGCTTCCGCTCAATGTATCAAAATTTTTCAATTCAAAATATGAATTGACCAAAATCGTCTAAAAAAACGTGAGAATTTTGGCAAATCAATAAAATTTTGTAATCACATTTTGTTTTAGAATTTTGGGAAATTTCTAGAATCTTTGTGCCAAAAATACGCGAAAAAGAACAAAATAACCAGAAAATCGCAGAACAGAATACAATTGTGGATATAATTTTGAAAATAGCTGAAATTGTTTAATATAACTGGAAGTATGTGAATTACTTATAACTCGGAATGTCAGTTAAAATATAATTTGGTTTTACCCATCAGCAAATTTGTCTGTGTAGTTGTGTTTTCATACTTCATCCCCAATTTGCACAGGGGACAACACATCCAAATAGAAAACCTAAACGATTCTGGTGAAACATAGATTGTGTACCCCTATAGAAGGATACCTTCCCAATGGTGTAATTTTTATGGAAATCGTTTGGATAGCTTCGGCGTAAAAGGGAGGACAAAATTCATGTATTCCTATTAATATAGTGATTTAGTAAAACCTGTTTTGTAAAATTGCCCAAATGCTTTGAGACAGCCAGAGTTTATAAAATAGTAAACTTCAGTTTTATAAGCTAAATTCATAATTGTTTGAAAGAAAATAGCCCAAATTTTGTAAAAATTTAAAATTATTTTATAAATAAATGCTTGGAATTTTGTAAAATAGTTAGATAAGCGTATTAAACAGTTTTACAAATCGCTAGAATATTTTTGTAAATTAGATGAAATTTTGAGCTACTGTAAATTATATTTACATTTTATTATAAAATGACAAAAATTTTGAATGGAAATTTGACAAAAAAGAATTAAAATTTTGTAAAATTGCTCAAATTTGATGACCCAGCAAAAATTTTGTAAAATGGCTACTATTTTGACAATAATCTTGGCAATTATAGCCACAAACATAGATAAAAATACGATTAAAAGCCTTCAATTTTATGAAATTGCTCAAAAATAACTAGAATTTTGGGAAATGTTAATAAATTTCAAAATTCAATAAAATAGAGTACTGGAAATTAATTATAATTTTAGTAAAATAGGTGAAATTTTGTGAATCATTGCAAAATTGTTCAAATCCTGTGAAATTGTCAGAATTTTGGAAAACAACAAGAATTTTATAAACAACTGAAATTCTTCTAAAATCCAGAGTTTTATAAAATGCCAATTTTGACAATAGCTAAAATTTTTATATGTAGAATTTTGTTAGTTTGTAAATTGCACAAACATTTTTTTTCAAATTGCTTTTTATAAAATCCATAGTTTTGGAAATAGTCGAATTTTAAAAATATAACAAATTAATTTTGAATTCTGAAAATTTTATAAAATTGATCAATTTTCTTAAATTCTGTGAAAAAGTTACAGAATTTTTTAAAAACTCTAGAATTTTGTTAGCAGTAAAATTTTAAATTAGATGAAATTGTGAGCTACAATTGAATAGCTCTAATTGTGCTAACATTTTGTAAAAATTGTGTAAATAGTAAAAAACTCGGGAAATAACTAGAATTTTATGTGACTTTTTCAAAAATTAACTGCAGTTGTCCGAATTTCGAGGAATAGGTTAAATTTTAGAAATTGTGAATATTATTTGGTTATTGTGGTTTTTTAAAAAAATAAAAAAGTAAAATTTTGTACAAAATTGTTCCAATTTTGACACTTATTTTATCACAACTTCAGCACGTTGCCAGTACAACAGATTTCAACTTTTTAACTCTCGGAGCTGGGTTGTTTCGGCGTGCTAGTATAGTCTCTGTTCATGACTTTGAGTAATTTTTGTAATTGCGAAAATGACGACTTTAATTTTCCGATTGTTATGTAGACCGCGTCATTGCGAATATACCACGGTAAATCTACTATGCCAAGGAGTACCTTATTCTAGACAGGTTTCAGGATTTATTTATACAGCAAAAGTTTTTATAAATTATTATATGTAGATTGGAAGGAGTTTTTCTGTATTTAAGTTTTTTTCATGTTTATGTGGGCCTTCCACCTTAGCTTAGCATCAAGTGTCATGCCTAAGTATTCCGGTGTATTCGGATACGGAATAATTTGGTAATTGACTCTCCTGTTAGTGAAATCGACATGCACAGATTAGTTGCGATATTGCTGTTTGCAGTTTTTCTGTTGAGTCATCATTGCTGTTCACAACAGCCATTGTTGCTGTGTCATCCGCAAATGTAGTGACAGTGCTATTTTCTTTAATAGGTGTAGTTCACAAGTGTATAATAGATAAAGGACTGGTCCGAATACACTTCCTTGAGGAACTCCTGCTTAATTTCTTCAGTTCAGGACTAGACTCAGAATTAGACTCTGTTTGACTCTGAAGTTTCTATCTGATATGTATTAATGTAGTATTTCTATATATTGTGTAGGTAGGAGCATTTTATGTATGTTTGTTTATCAATCCATCATCGACTTTTTTTTCTTTTACTGCAGAATCCAAATTCATGATTTGGAATCAGATTGTTTACTTCGGTTATAGGGTTTAACCTCTTTAATAACAGCTGTTCGAATAGTTTTGACACTATCGGTAGTAATGATATTGGTCTGTATGATGTTGTTATATGAGGTGATTTTTCTGGCTTAGATATCATGATGACTTCAGCCACTTGGCACATACAATTTCTTCATGAAATCAGGCTCTTTACGTTGTACATTTCTTCATTCTGTCTGGTATTCGGTTGAAATAGGCTTTCTAGATGCTCTGCGAATCTTATCGCTTTTTGTTCATTGTTTTTGGCCCAACCTCCATCCGCAATTTTTACTGGTGGAGTCTGTGTGATAGGCGTTTTTAGTTGCCTTCCAGAGAGAATAGCTGCCTCAGATATATGCACTGACAGTTTCATTCTTCAGTTGTTTGTTTTCATCTTTCAAGTGCCTTGTGAGATGGTTTAGTTTAGTTTTATCTCGTGGAGCTCTAGTTTGATCCCAGTTCCATTATTATATTTTTTATTCAGTAAAAAATTCTCTGTTTCTCTAGGATTATTATTCCTTTTATCTTGGTTTTGATTTTAGGAGTGTTTTTCCATGCTGAATGTGACAAATGTTCATTGTCTAGTAGATCCGGCGTTTTTAAAGGAACGTCTAGCTGTATTTCCTCTTCCAATTTTACTTTAAAATCCGCCCAGCCTATTCGTGAATTAACGATCGGAGGGTGATCAGAGTTCTTATCAAAGCAGGCTTCAATATATAAGGAAAGTTGAACGATATATTTTTAATTATGAAAAAGTCAATCAACTCTGGAATCTTTTCAAGTTCAGTAGACTAACAGGTTGGTTTCCCTCCCAAGAACCCTCCAATAAGTATGTTTTGCAACCTGTAATGAATCGTCTTCCAACATACTTGAATAATTCAATATATTGATTTACCTTAATAGCGTGCTTTGGTGGACTATACAAGCTTACTACTGTTAGTTAATAGTTTTTTATTTTGATGTTTACTAATGTAGCTTGTATTTCATCTGTTGCATACCCCGATTTTTCATTGTGAATATGGTTTCTTTAATTATAACTGCGCACTCCCACCTTTAGCCGAGTTGTCATGGTGAATAGTGTGATACGCTCTGTAGCCTCTAACCTTAATGTAGGATTGTGAAATGAGTTTCTGTGATGAGGCAGACCAATTTTATTTGTATACAGTCCGTTGGCATTCCATTGCATAATTTGTCATTTCTGTCAATATACAATTTAAGGTTGAATTATCATCATTTACGATTTTCTGAATGGTGCTTGTTAATACTTGTGCGAATGTAATTTTGATGCCTAACGTTTGATTAGCCGTTACCTTAGTATTAATATCATGAACGACTTCGTTGTTGATTGTTCGTCGATTTATAATGTTGCTTTGGTCCTGCTTTTGTGATTCTCTGTATCTGGATTAGCTTCTCCACAGTGTACACATTCAGTTGCTTCATTTTTTATTTTCAAACATTAGAGTGTTAAGTGCTTTCCAGCATATTTTACGGATCTAGGTTGTTTAGAACAAATTCGTTGTGTATGTTCATAACCTTGACCTTTTATGTATTGAGCAATCAGTTTAGTTTTAATGGTTGAACTCCTAATTTACAACCCAAGATAATTACTTTTGATTTCACAGAATTTTAGTTTCTTTTGGAATCTATGTTGCTAATATATCAAAAATCCCTTCTTAGGATTTAATCTCTTCAATAACTAGTAGGTTGTTCACTAATTTCTAGTTTTTTTGGTTTTCTACTGCTTTATTTGTATTTGTATTGCGTGGTGTGAAGTATTTTGTTTATTCTTTTTTTAAAGACCGACCCTTACCCACTCGGTTTCTTTAGCTAATTGCTCTTTAGTCCACATCATACCACATAATTTAATATATTATGTGGTATGATGTGGATTTTTTGTTGAAGTTGACTGATTAATTCACTCATATGAGCTTTTTCATTTTCGCTAACCTACCATGCTGCATATAAATCTTGTTCTTATTCAACGGTGGTGGGTCTCTCAGGAGATTTTATGGCTCTGCAGATCTTTAGATCATTAGATCAGCCTCCATAGATGGCGGAGTAACCAATTCACTGACTAGTATACTACCTGATGTATTATTTGCCTTGTTGGTCCGCGGGCAAATAAAAAATAATTTTGTAAAATAGCAAAAATTTTTTAATCTGGTAACTATAGAATTAGCATGATTTTGGGATATACACATGTACATAGAATTTAATTGGCCAACATTTGTAAGTAAAACTTAAAAGCTGCAAAATGTTAGCTAACAGTTTCTAACTCAGTTAAATAGCAAGAAAATGAAAGAGATTTTGTAGAATAGCTGGAATGGCCCTTAAATTTCTTAAAATAGTTATAATTTTGTATATTTAACAAAAATGTTAAAAAAAGCCAAAAGCTTTATTCTAGATCTGCCGAATTGTCTTGCAAAATTAGTTGTTTTTGATTCTTTCGGTTTAGGTCATAATAAATGGCCAGTAGTTCTCGGTCGAAAGCATGATATTTTTGTACAGATGTAGAAAGCTATCTATCTTCTATCCGCAGATGGTTTGACGCCATCTTTGGTGATTTCATGGCTTAGGAAATTGATGAAGCTTACACCGGAATTCACATTTGGACGCTTTAATAGGTAAACCATATGCTGCTAGTCGAGCGAACAAGATTTTTAATTTCTTCGCACACGGTTATGCTATGTGCGTTTTTTAATTTTTGTGCCCATTTTCTCTGTATCATAGTAATCCACCCATTGAGTGGATGATGAAGTTGGAGGCAATGAATTGTCTAGATCTATTGTGGCATCAGTATGTGAAACGTAGTTATTAGATATATGTAACCCATTCATATATGAGCTACCATTTTCTCTCCCGCTTGTGTTAAATGCTTAGCTGGAATATTTAAGTCTGTCAGATTTTCGTTTAGCATGAGGGCTCGTATTTAGAATATCTGGAGGTTTCAAATTGGGTGTTGCACCAGTAAACTCTATACTAGACTGTTATTTTGATTTCTCATCCACGGCATCATTGAGATATTCCAGCGAATATTATTATAGTGATGGTGTAAACATATTTCGATCGATTGATGGATTTCCCAATGCTTCATAAAACTTATTGAATTGTTGACTTATTAAAATTCATTTTTGTCTATTTTTGGCTTTATTTATTTCTAATGTAAACAAAAACTACACACAAATTTTGACAAACAATACTTGAATTGTGCAATGCATTTTGTGTTTCGTTAGAACCGATATTACTTGATTGTTAAATTATCTGGTCTAGCCAAAGTAGGTGCGGAGCTATTTTATAAACAAAATACGGCGATTCATACAGTTTTTAACAAGATTTCACCGAAATTATGTGGAAAATGGCTCTTTTCTTGCAAATTACCTCGTTTTTAACAAGATTTCACCGAATTTATTTGGAAAATTGCTCTTTTCTTGGATGTTAGCTCGTTGTTAAAGAGATTTCGCTTAAATTGTGTGGAAAATGATTCTTTTCTTGGATATTAGCTCGTTTTTAACAAGATTTCACCGAAATTATGTGGAAAAATGGCGCTTTTCTTGCATATTAGCTCGTTTTTAACAAGATTTCACCGAAATTATGTGGAAAATGGTTCTTTTCTTGGATATTAGCTCGTTTTTAACAAGATTTCACCGAAATTATGTGGAAAATTGCTCTTTTCTTGGATGTTAGCTCGTTTTTAACAAGATTTCACCGAAATTATGTGGAAAAATGGCGCTTTTCTTGCATATTAGCTCGTTTTTAACAAGATTTCACCGAAATTATGTGGGAAAATGGCTCTTTTCTTGCAAATTACCTCGTTTTTAACAAGATTTCACCTAAATTATGTGGAAAAATTGCTCTTTTCTTGGATATTAGCTCGTTTTTAACAAGATTTCACCTAAATTATGTGGAAAATGGCGCTTTTCTTGCAAATTACCTCGTTTTTAACAAGATTTCACCGAAATTATGTGGAAAAATGGCGCTTTTCTTGGATATTAGCTCGTTTTTAACAAGATTTCACCGAAATTATGTGGAAAATTGCTCTTTTCTTGGATGTTAGCTCGTTTTTAACAAGATTTCACCGAAATTATGTGGAAAAATGGCGCTTTTCTTGCATATTAGCTCGTTTTTAACAAGATTTCACCGAAATTATGTGAGAAAATGGCTCTTTTCTTGCAAATTACCTCGTTTTTAACAAGATTTCACCTAAATTATGTGGAAAAATTGCTCTTTTCTTGGATATTAGCTCGTTTTTAACAAGATTTCACCTAAATTATGTGAAAAATGGCGCTTTTCTTGCAAATTACCTCGTTTTTAACAAGATTTCACCGAAATTATGTGGAAAAATTGCTCTTTTCTTGCATATTAGCTCGTTTTTAACAAGATTTCACCGAAATTATGTGGAAAAATGGCGCTTTTCTTGCATATTAGCTCGTTTTTAACAAGATTTCTCCGAAATTATGTGGAAAATGGCGCTTTTCTTGCATATTAGCTCGTTTTTAACAAGATTTCACCGAAATTATGTGGAAAATGGTTCTTTTCTTGGATATTAGCTCGTTTTTAACAAGATTTCAACGAAATTATGTGGAAAATTGCTCTTTTCTTGGATGTTAGCTCGTTTTTAACAAGATTTCACCGAAATTATGTGGAAAAATGGCGCTTTTCTTGCATATTAGCTCGTTTTTAACAAGATTTCACCGAAATTATGTGGGAAAATGGCTCTTTTCTTGCAAATTACCTCGTTTTTAACAAGATTTCACCTAAATTATGTGGAAAAATTGCTCTTTTCTTGGATATTAGCTCGTTTTTAACAAGATTTCACCTAAATTATGTGGAAAATGGCGCTTTTCTTGCAAATTACCTCGTTTTTAACAAGATTTCACCGAAATTATGTGAAAAAATTGCTCTTTTCTTGCATATTAGCTCGTTTTTAACAAGATTTCACCGAAATTATGTGGAAAAATGGCGCTTTTCTTGCATATTAGCTCGTTTTTAACAAGATTTCACCGAAATTATGTGGAAAATGGCTCTTTTCTTGCAAATTACCTCGTTTTTAACAAGATTTCACCTAAATTATGTGGAAAAATTGCTCTTTTCTTGGATATTAGCTCGTTTTTGACAAGATTTCACCGAATTTATTTGGAAAAATTGCTCTTTTCTTGGATGTTAGCTCGTTTTTAAAGAGATTTCGCTTAAATTATGTGGAAAATGGCTCTTTTCTTGGATATTAGCTCGTTTTTAACAAGATTTCACCGAAATTATGTGGAAAAATTGCTCTTTTCTTGCATATTAGCTGTATATGACAAATATTAATTTGACCATCTCAGTTTTAATTTTAATTCCTCTATAGTTGTGAAATCGGAAAAATGTATAACAGATTAAAAGATTACATAATTCTAAATTTCTTGAAGATAGATTATGAAAATATTTTAATTTGGAACTATTTTAACCTAACCTAAATTGAAAAGAGAATCGCATTAAACCTAAAAAAAAAATCTGGCTGCCGTAGTTTAGAACTGCATAGTTCACTAAATCCCTCTACCAATTGTCAACATTATCTATATAGATAACGCGTATAAATGCCCATCCCTGGCTAGAATTTTATTCTGAAATTCTCAAAATTAAAATACAGCTCAACCGGTTAACCCTATATGTTTGGGCCTATATCATATGTACGTATACAAACCCAACCAGCAAAAAAAAATATTTCACCTTCAGACATATACAAATTGTGTTGCGATTACTTGTCTATAAAAGTAGCAAGTAACAGCAATTAAAGTACATGCTATTTAAATTGAAACTATAACTATATAAAATATGCATATCGCGGTCTATCTTCATGTCTATTTCAATTTATCGTTATATTATTTATTAATTTATGTATATTTATAAAACCAACAATAATAATAGAAAAGATTAATATCAAACACAAACTGAATAACTAACAAAATATATGTACATATATAACTATTGACCAAAAGTCCAACTTTATTTATTAATGTAAATTAAACAATTTTTTTTTATAACGTATAAATTTAAAACTATTTTTAGATCTATTATACTAAACCTAACAATTATTATTGTTATTAATAATTTATTTATATTCTGTGTACATTTATTAGCGTACATTTGCTATTTTGTTGTGTGTGACTTCGCGGCTATTTGTCCATCCAACTATAAATTTTTCATTATGTATTCAGTATTCGCAGTAAACTATCATTTCGATTTATGTATTCATGCAACACAATTATACAATAGATATACATATATAGTTATGTTATAAATTATTAACTAATTAATAATTAATTGTTTTGGCATAACGGAAATTTACATAAAAAATTAGTTTTTGACTTATTTGATGTTCGGTGATAAGCATAACAGATATAATGTGTACACAATCATATACATAGATAGATTTGATGATTATATTGATCACGTTTATATCAAAATAATTTATTTTGTGGAACTATGATATACATATGTACATATATATTGTACGTAAGACGCACGATGTATGTATAAATATATAAATACAAAACACACCTCCTACACAGCACAGTGTACATACAAAACTCATTTTTCTTTGATATTTTTTTTTTGTTTTTCGCTGTTTGCTGGTTTTTCCTATACAGTAGATATATACGTACGTACGTACGTACGTACGTACGCAGAGCAGACAGACGGCCGAAACCCGATTTTTCAAAAGACATAAATATTTAAAATGGTTGAACATGGCGTCGTGCACCTATAAAATTTAATGCCAAAACAAATATTTTATTTTTATATTTCAAAATATGATATACCCACTTCGAGGAATATTAACATATAAGTATGTACAATTCAGTAGTTGTACAATGTAGTGCATGTATTAGGTAGCTGTTTACATGACTAGTTGAAGGTTCTAATTGATTTTGTTGAAGAAAAAAAAACATATTTGATTTGAATAAAATATATTATGTTAATTTTTTATTGAAGTGTTAATATTTATTGCAAAACTGTTTGAATACTATATAGTTAATTAGTAAACGAGCAGCTGCTGAGACGTATAAAAAGTTATCCCAGAAAAATGAAAAATGTATATCAGGTAATATAAGTGATAGTATCCATTATCTCTCATCATAGAACAATGAGTAATCAGCAGACCAGTAATCGATTTTCAAAAATAGTCCTAACAAAAAAAAAATATTTGTGCATCTTCGATGGCCAATGACAGGCAATCTTAGAGATGTCTAAGTAAATCTGTGCTGGGATGTTCTATCATCACTTCGATTCGCTTCGATAGACATTTGTGTCTCTTTTTTTACGAACAAAATTGTATTCTATTTCGCAATTTATATTGTGATCATAGCCTACTCGATTCTATTTCTATAAATTCATTCGATAAAATATCACCAATATATTTATTTTCGATGGCAAGTGAAAAGAGGAAAAAGAGATAGTTTGCAAATTTATTCTAACAGGCTCAGGTCGCAATAGACAAAACGTAATTCAAAAAACGCAATGAAGCACAATTTTGTTCGTAAAAAAGAGACACAAATGTCTATCGAAGCGAATCGAAGTGATGATAGAACATCCCAGCACTGAATATGATCTCAAATTTGTCTATGCTAACTTGATAATTCGTAAAGGTATATTTTTGAACACCGTTTTGTGGGACTGCTCCAAGTTTAGAATTTGTATTCGCCCGTCATAAAATTGATTGTATTCACCGGGTCAACCTGGCTAATCTTGGGCAAAACAGAATATAAATTTGTTGAATCTAAAAGTCTATTGATGAATTATTCGCCCAATAGTTTTCAAAACAAATGAGCTGAAAATGAATTAAAATCATATACAAACCGGGCCGGGATAGTTTACAATTTTTGATATTAAAAAATTTATGTTTTGACGGAAGTAATAAATGATTCTGCGGCAGCAGCTTTACTTTTGAGTGTACTTTGCTCTAACGTTGAAATTTTTACTTATCAGCTTCTCATGTCATCGTGCTATCCCGTGAAAATTTTGTATCGCCAATAAGAGTAATACCACTGGTAATGGCCTTTAAATACTGTTTATTATGAGTATGATAGAACAATGTATAATGCATATACAAACTAAATTAGTAAATACAAGTTGTGAAATCATTACAAATTACGTTTAAAGATTAAATTTTTTAATTAAATTGACCTAATAAACTGAAAAATACTTTCAACATAATTAAATAATTTATTTCAAAAATTTCGAGCTTTAACACATATTTTTCATTATTTTTAATTATTTCACCAGTCCCATCTAGACAGTCTCCAAAGTCAATTAGGTAAAAGTGTCGGATTAGCTCGAGTATTTTTTAAGTTTGGCATACTAACACCAATTTATCCTGTTCGTTTCAAAAATGCTTTCTCTAAAAAATCAGTTAACACCTGGTTGGGTCGGATAATCTCTAAATTCTATATCTGGAAATTGGGGTCTTCCCTGTATCACTAAAAAGATTTCTATTCGTTCTAATACTTAAAAAGATTAGTTCCTTTTTCAACAAAATGTATTTTCGCGCTCACGCTCAATATGGTTTTATTAAAAACAGAAATACTAAGCAGGCAATGTTATCATTCCTTTACCGAGCAAATAGTGCAGTGGTTAAAGCTGCGACGTTTGGATCGGGAGGTACCGGGTTCGAATCCCAACAGAGGCGGGATGCAAAAGGGATTTTTCATCTCCCGATTACGATCGGTGATTAAATTGAAAACATCTATGACCCTCTGTTGGAATGTAGAACTCATGGGCCGACCCATCTTCCATGTCACTGTACAGGGTGACATGGAGCTATGCAATGCGCAGGTGGTATACTGTACTTGTGTGAATGGGATGAATGAATGGATTGAATGAATGTTGTGTGAATGTAAGGTAAGGCTATGGACCGTAAAAGTGTCTATGCCAAGTCCTTTTTAATAAATATCATTCCTTTACCAAATTACGGAATAAAAATATCGGCACTCTTTATAGATCTCACAAAGGCCTTTGACCGAGTGAAACATAATACGCTGTATAAAAATAAATGGATTGTTGTGGCTTCAAAGATACAACCCAGAAATGATGGCACTTGTACTTGAATTACCGAGCCCAAGTAGTACGAGTTAATCATCAATTAATCATTGAATTACCAATTAATGTTAGCCCACCTTAATGGGTCAACATCACTCAAATAGACCATGACTTACATATCTTGTCTGTATGGCTAAAAGCTCATTATTTGTATTAACCAGAAAACGCAATTATAACGTTTTAGAGAGACTCAATCAGATTATCATGTTGGAGTGGAGCATCTAAAGCTACGGTACAGCCTAAATTCGTCCGACAAAAACGGTTACTGAGGATTATCTGTTTCAAACCATCATATTCGCCTTCGTAATATTCCGAGATCTTAGCATACTCCCCCTTCGACAATCTTACGTCTTCAGGGTGTTGAGAATAGTTTAATGTTCAGTAACTTTTCTACATTTACCAAAACCCTTATAGTTTAGCTTCACCAATCTAAAGATATCGACCATCTCTTCGTTTTATTAGTTTAATTGAATTCATATTTTTTTGTATAGAATCAGTGTACCAGTCACGTGGTCTATTGACCCAATGGTACTCTTATCTTACCACTGATATATTATTTAGTTGATGTTGAACTAGCCCGTTAAGCCGTTAAAACCTATCAAATCTTAAATTAAGCATGGGACAAAATAATGAAAAATACGTACATATATGAAATAGTTAGCTTAAAGTTAAATTGGGTCGCTCGCGGCCGTGTAAGTTTTTTGAAACGATCAGGATAAATTGGTGTTAGTATATGCCAAACTTAAAAAACACCCCAGCTAGTCCAAAATTGGTTTGAGTGTTTCGAAGTAGTGGTTTTTGTTGGCTAAGTTTAAAAAACACTCGACTTCGTACATCACTTTATCACAATTTTTCCCGAATCCGACTTAATATATCAAATCATTGAATGGTTCAATTTCCGTTTTTTTTATGATCCTTATTTGTGTATCTTTTTTTTCCGTGATATTGAGATGGCTTGGTACGAAATTCAAGATTATAGTGATTTCCTGGGATGATAGTTTTATAAAACTGTCGCTACATTAGGACATATTTTTTCTGGGATGGGATAAAATTATAGGATGATAGTTAATCCTGGGCTGATAGTTGATACAAAAGTGTCGCTATAGTTATGGTGGTTTTCTAGTAAATTTGTAGACACTGCTTAATCCGAAAAATTTTGAATGGTGCAAATTTTATATTCTTTGCACTTTGTTGAATATGGTGGTGAACGAGCGACATTTTGATAGAAAAGTATGTTGTGGTCATAACAGCCTGTTTTTTTAACAGGAAGATCAGCATTTTTTTTTGAACGCTTTCAATTTTTTTGATGTGTGCATCGTAGTAAGGATTCCAGGCGATTGCGGCATGTTCCACTTGAGATCTTACTTAAGCGAAATAAAGTGTAAGTAATGTTTGAATATCCTTCAAGCCCCCAGTCCAAACATGGAGTTCGCCTTAGCAAGATAGTTAACGAGTGTCTGTTGAAACTAAGTTTTCGACGAACGTGACTCCCAAATCAGTAATCTCTTGTACTCTTTAATTATTGGATACTTTTTACGATGAAAAGACATAATTTTGCATTACTTGAGGTCATCTTGCAATTTGTCAGCATCACCCATTTCTTCAATCGTATATGATACATTTTTACGTCATCAGACCATTTGAATTTTTTTATGATCTGGGTTATCCGATCAATAAAAACAATAAGGATGTAGGGTCCAATATGTGATCCTTGGGGAACACCAGATGCCACTTTGATAACGTTGGATTTCTTACTGTAAATTATTTATACATATTGTAGACGGTTTGTTAAATACGACTTAAACCATTTAATGTAATCGAATGAAAATCCGAATGCATATAGACTTTGGAGTACTTTATGATGATAGATAGAATCAAATGCCTTACTAAAGTATGTATAAGCCACGTCCACTTGATGATGTTTTTCAATCTCATTTATTAAGATGTTGATCTGCCAGGCATAAACCCGTGCTGGTTGACAGATATATGACGTATTAGTGTAGATTTGAAAGCATTGCAAACTACTAGTTCAAATAATTTCGGGATTGATGATGATGTGGATATTCCTCTGTAACATGTAACGTCATCACGTTTTCCGGATTTAAAGATAGGTGTTATCTTAGAGACTCTCCATTTTTCCGGAAACACAGCAGTGGTTAATGACTGATTGAACAGTTTGCACAACGGATTTACCAAAATACTTGCAAATGTTTTTAATATAGATGAGGGTGTATCGTCAGACCCATATCCGTCACCATCAGATTGGGTGGAAAAATTATTGATATGTTGATACTGCTTGATTGATCGATGTACCCAGTATTGACGTTTGCTCGATAGATAGATTGAAAAAATGCTGGAAATATGTCTGGTATTTCCCTGTGCGTTCGTAGTGCTGATATCGTTATAAATCATGTTGGAAGGGTACCCCTCGATTTCACGTTTAGATCTGAAGTATTTCCAGAACTGTTTTGGATTTATTGGAAATTTGAAATAAACATCATCATTTTAGTATATGCCTTACACTTACGATTTTTTAGATTTATAAGCCGGTCATCGAACCAAGGAGGGTGAACACTTGGTGCTTTGTTCAATTTATAACAATAAATTGGTACATGGAGTTCGAAGCTTTGGTATATTATCTCATACATTTTGTCGACATTTTCATTCAAATCCTTTGATGTATTAGAGGTATTTTGGTTTAGGCGTACAGTCGCTATTCTCCAATACAATATCCAAAGGTTTGCGGTTGACATCATTATCAACAAATGGGTTGGGTGACTCAGTTTCTTTAAACACAACTATACTTCATTGGTGAAGACAAGAACTAAAAACCTCTCCAGATTATTAGCAATGGTGTTAATTTGGTTTAAATTATATCCATAAGTATGGCATCAACGAATAGAGATTCTGTATCTGACTTTATATTGCATGGACGAATACAATTAAATTCCAAGTCAAAATTCCAGATGATATTTGGAAGATTGAAGTCACCAAGTACAAGGAGTAAATCGGATGAATTTGATGTATTAATCACTTCTTCAATCGAATCGTCACATGCAGCACAATAATCACTATTTGTATTAGGAGGTATGTATTCGATGTGTAGATAAATATATAACGTTGATTAATTTTAATCTTCACGCAAATCTGCTCCTGATGGGACTAATGTTATTGCAGCACTCATTAGTTTAGAATGCATGGCTATGATTACGTGTCCAAAATATTCAGAACTATTTATTCCAGGATTGAAGTTGCTTTCACCGATTACATAAATCAGGTAGTTTGTTTGTAGAACAATGCGGTAAAATTTGGATGCTTTTGAAGCCATTTTGTTAACATTCTGATAATATATTGAGCACAACCCTGTGACTGGTTTACTTAATTACTTTTTAGATGGTTTAGTTTTAGTCTCCAGGTACAACATTGGTAAATGCTAAATGGGACCCTTTCGTCACTAGCGAGTGTAGCAAATCATCTTCAACGAGCGCGAAATATTTAAATGTACATGTGTGTCTCGATATCGCAACGATTAAGTGTGGTTAACTACTAAATAGTTCAATCGGATGAACTTAGGTTAAAAAATGCATTTTTTTCTTTGGCCGTCATAAAATTGCATATTAACATGATGTAATCTGTCATTGTATGGAACTTAATTTTTATCCCCAAGGAGATATATTTTTGAACATTCAGAAACTTATTCGTCAGAGAGCTTCTACTTCATCTCTTGTTTCAACAGGCACCATTGTGAATTCAACCTCATCTCTCATTTCATCAACCACCGTTGTGATTCCAAACTCATCTGTCGTTTTGTCAACCCCCTTCAAATTAAGTTTGTTCGCATTTCGCTACACCAAAACCCGACTTATAGAGATGTATGTAGACGCTTTATCAAACTTTCATTATACCAGGCCATCAGTGCAGTTTCTCGTTTTCATCTGTGTTGAAACTGTCTGTTTGACGGTTCTCATACATCTGGTTCATTCCAATTAATGAGTTCCACTCAAAATATAAATGGTGGCACTGCGCATCCTAAGCCTACAAGCCAAGATTTCGTTATTCGGCCATTAAAATCTACCAGAGGCTATGCGTGTCTGTTGGATCAATCTGAATCAAGAGAGGTTGGCCCACAGATTAGGGGTTGCAAATGTGATGTCCAAGTTGACCAATTCTCAAAATTGAAGAATTATTGGATATTAACCAAGCAGCTTTATTGATATCAAGGCTTGGTCTCATCCATAAAACATACAACTAGCGGACCCTAATTTCAATTGTCCACAACCAATAGACATGTTGATCGAAGCTAAGTACTGCAAAATTCTGCAAAATACAGCTTTGGGCAGAATCACGTTACCGCAAACAAATCGTTTTACATCCAAATGAAACTTAACTGAAGATATTAAATTTGCCATCTCTCAATAAAGATACAGACAACATATATAGGATCCATGGCTCACACAACAAGTCTTGCGTAACGAAAATAGAATGAAAAGTTGAAAATCAAACTTATGATGATCACCATTCTCGTTGGTATAATAAGTAGCACCCGATTCTCGTTGCAATCCAAATATCCACGTTTGTGTGCCTTAAATGTGTAAGTGGATGTCTTATTCAGCCAAAAATGGTATCTAAGTAGCAATTAATCAATCTGACAGTCCAATTGTGTGCTGAATCAATTTATCGTCAATAATCAACCTTAGATATAGTGATTAGAATTTAAATTATTTAAGTATTACAGATAGATTCTAAAATTGGACTTTATTGTTAAAACTCAACTCAAAATCAAACTATTTTCAAATTCAATTCAAATAAGAAACGAATTCTAAGTAGAATTATAATTGATTGTTTGATTAATGTATCACACCAATTTTTCATACAATTTTTAATCGAAATTTAAATCATCTATGTCAATTAAATTCTGTTCAATTTTTCAACATCAATCTTATGCCCTTCAAGGTATTTGGGTCTACTACCGGGATTGTATATCTCCTGATAAAAAGTATTAACTCAGTCTTGGACGAGCTGTATAAGTAATTACTCCAATTTCCTCTCTCTTCAGCTCCAACAGCAACCCATTAATTGCTATGTTCCAGAGAAGAGAAAACAGAACACCTCCCTGTGGGATTTCCCTAACCACTCGCCCCTCATAATGGTGGACTACCACAACTCCGAGCTGCTACCACAAATCATCGTGCTAATGATTGATTAACCCGTTTATAGGGTAGTCCATCCCAAGGAGTGGCAATCCCTTCATAATTAATTAAAGGAGCCCTCAAACTTCAATTTTTCAATCGTATACGTACCAAGGCATGCAGAGCTATGTCTACTGATTTCCCTTTATGCATGGGACTGCGTCCAGTCACTAGCTATAGGTATTAAGTCATTTGGGAGAGCCATGCCAAATACCTTATCATTCTGATCCTTTGATAAATGTTAAATGCCGTTGGCACTTATTTATTTAGTGCCATGTCGATTCTTTTAGCTGTTCTCTTGTTGAAAATGTTGAAATTTATCTTCGGCATAACTTGGCTCTCTGGAGCCATAGCTCAAACCAAAAATGAGCAGCATATGAAATATTGCAATCAGTGCTTTAACAAAGATTAACTAATTTGCTTATACCAGAGCCAAAATTTTAAGCAAATTTTTACAAGTTCATCAAAAAACTCGTCATCGAAGATTAATGCTTTTACGTCGTGCTTCAATTTGGAGATGTTAAATTTTTATGACGCGTCTAATTCCATCTCTGGTTCTAACCAATGTTATTTAAAATTTCTCGATACAAATTTTTAGTTGACCTTGTCAAGCATTTACATAGAGAGACACACGAAAAGTGGTTTTGTATCAGTGCTAGACAATTTTTTGTGTGTTTTACTATGTGAGTGCTTGACAAGGTCGACTAAAATTTTTAGTATTCGATTTTTTTTTTTTCGCTAAAAATTAGTTTAAAAAATTAAAATTAAATACCAACACATACATACAATATGAAATTTCTATAAATTGCATTCGAATGAAAATTAGAATTTAAATTAAAGTTACAGTGGAATTTCAGTTTTAGAATTTAATGTGGAGGATAAATGAAAAGATGATTACATTTGCGTCAAAATGTAAAATTTAGCAAGATTCGAAAATCCAATATTAAGAAAATCGTTTAAATTTAAATTATCGTATGAAATGATCTATCTTCAGTCTAAATTCCTTATTATATTCAAATTCTATGAGTCACACACACACACAAACATAAAATGAATGGAATTCGGTTGTGCTTGATCATTAATTTCCGTTCTTTGATTTAGAAAACAAAAGTCTGTATGTATATTTGTATGTAATTTATGCAATAAATGCACTAAAATGTGTACACTATCTCATTACTTGAGTTCAAATAGGAATGCAAAAATTATTTCGTTTTGATTGAGTACCACCAACCAATTTTTTTTTTTTTTTTGTACGTACAGTGCTTTTGCATAAAGTATTCAAAGTGGCAACACCGAACGAGACTGATAATCAGTCTTTTGCTTCTTATTTACATATGTATGTACATATGTCTGTGTATTTACTGATACACGATTACAGTCAGACTTATTAAACACACATGTGGCCGGTTAGTTAGTATATGTAGTGGTTTTATATTTCTTTGTTGTATGTACGTACATAAATGTGTCTGTTCTCTGTATTCACATGTTTACATTCGTCTTAATCATAAAGCTCGTTTGTGTGTATACGTTGCGATTAATGCGAGTAAATAAAAATTTCAAAAAGCACTACGTAAAAAATATTACGCATACATGTTTACACCGCTGCTCGAACATATGATCTTTTTGTTTATTTATTTTTTATAAAATAAAATTCCACTATAAATCAATAGGTCGCGGTAGTATCGGTTGAATGATTTCGATGAGTTAAATAATAAATTATGTGTGTGTTGATTGGTGTACGCATATTGATTGATATCGATATAGATCGTTCCCCTTCTGACTTCTCCCCCCTCCCCATCCGTTGTTAGAAGTGATTAAGTGAAATTGGAAAATATATTAGAATATTTTATTAAGCGTATGTAGTCGTAATATACGATCATAATAAATGATGATGATATCACGCATTTTCAATTTAAAATTAATGTTAATTGCATTTAATACCCTCATAATTTTTAAATACAGTTAGTAATAGACCGTGTGCATTTATATACATATAAGTAAATATTTATAATTGAATTTGATTTGAATCGTAAACATTATAGTTAAGTATTCGACGATGAAGAGATATACTTACTTATATAGTGGATGTAATAAATATTAAGGCCAATTATTCGGTGTAGTGGCACGTGTGTTCAGACCGAATCTTATATACACACATTGGTTATAAATTTTTTTCCCACAGAATCTCGACATGCACGGTAATTAAAATAATAAGCCTGTCACATCAATTATTTTTTTCGTTACATGCTGCTGCAAGTATATACATACTCGTATATATGTATCTACATATAGACATGTTCTGTAAATAAAACGACAAAATTGAAATGTACGTACATAACTAGTTTAGTTCTGGGCATATAATTAGAATATATTTATATTTTTGTATAATGTATACTTATATCGTTTAAATATTTCATAATCATGAATTCTTTGTACATACATATATATATATACGAACATTGTACATTATACACAAGATAATGTAGAATATATTGAAAGATTCAAACTATTGCAGTATGTACACAATTTAATCGTATTACATTACATGAACATGACTTTAATCAAATGTAATTATTGTGACTTGAGATAGATATTTGTTGGATTTTGAAATATGATCATGATAAGGAAGTTGAATATTTCATGTACATTCGACTATTTATGTACAACATAATTTTATAACGATCATTACTTGATCCGTTATAGGTATCACTAATATTGATCGGTCGATCATTATATATAGATTTAAAATTGACTAGATGATCGCACAATCGGTCAATCTAAATGCTCAAATTCCAACTGTTTTGATAAATTAGTTGCGATCGCGCGATCTTGTTTTACGAGTAGGCTGACCAGATATTTTCGACCGCAAAAGAGTATGTTTTACAAAATTTGAATATATGAGTAAAATGTTAAGAGTAAGACTATGGGTAAATATTAGCACTGTGTATTTGTATATACGTGTATAAATGTACTAGTGTAATGCCCACAAATTTCATAAACCTTGCAATTGGGCATTTCAAGCTAAAAAATTTATCATAATTCAAAATTTGTAAAGCTCGATTTAAAGTTTAATTAATTTTTTTTGTCTCTTTACATAAATATAAATACGCACACAAAAAAATTAATCAACATTCCAAATTATTCCAAAAATTTCATATTCGTAAAATTTTATCATTTAAAATTTTTTTAAATTAAACACCTGTTCAAAATTTAAACTTAGTAGAATATTTTGAAATAAGACTATTTTTAAATGTAAATCCGAAATTTCCATTCTAAACATCGATCTATGAAATTGTTGAATTAAATATTATTTTCCTGATACTAATGAACCTTTTAAATTCGAATTTAAAATTTTCAGAAAGGTTCAAAATTTGCTTTAAATAATACCAAAAAATTTTCAAATGTTGACTCCATTAAATCTTTGTTCGAATCAAAAATTTTCTAAATCAGATTATATTTAAATTAAAATTTTGTTAAACAACATCATATTTTAAAAATAATTTTAACGGCCGATTGAATTAAAATTTCGATTTCAGATTCAGAAAAATTAATTGTTTCGAAATTTTCCACGTGCTAAGCATTCAAAATTTTTGAAATTTCGATATTTTGGAAATTAAAATTTGGAAAAAGGCAAAATTTTAAAATTTAATAATTCAAACGGAATGCCAGATTGGGAATTGTATAACTAACTAAAAAGCCTGTTTCATTATCAACTCGATCGAAGTACCTGGACTAATTAAAATTTATAAAATTCATAAATTTAATAAAATTCAGAATTTGTCATTTTAATTTAAATTTTGAAACTATACTGGAATGTTAAATGTCATCCAAAAAATATTTAAAAGCAATTTTACAAGTCTAAATATGAAAATTAAATTCTATGTCGAACAATGAAATTTTGTAATATAACGATTTAAATTTTATAATTCTGAATTCGTAATTTCTGATCGCCAATCGAAATTTTTCGAAATTCGTGATTAAATTAAATATCTAAATATTTCATTGTTCGATAATTTGGATTAAAATTTCGAACTCAGATTAGAACGATTTAAAAACTTCAAAATCGTTCAAATCTGAATTCGAAATTTCTTTGCTAATTATCTTTGAATTTTTAAAAGTTTTAAAAATTTTGTAGTATTGAGAAAAATTTTGAGTTACTAATATTTTCAAAAGATACAAAATTCAAGTTCAAACTAATATTTCTCAATTATGGACAAATTAAATTTTAAAATTTTTAAAATTTTAAATATACATTTCGACGCTGGAAAATTCGAATATTGTTATTTTCGTAGTATACATTTAAAATTTTTAAATGCAGTAAATCAAATAGAGAATAAGTTCAGATTTGCTAAATTTTAGAAATTTCAATTTTAATTATTTGCCTTTGAAATTGTTGGATTAAATTTGTTGTAGGATACTTGAATTTGCATTTTATAAATATGAGTTCGAAATTTCAAGTCGGATCAATCTATTCATTTTATCGAGAATATTAAATTTTTAAAATATTCAAATATTCAAATTATGTAAATTTTTAAAATTTTCAAGACATCATTAAAATTTAATTAAAATTTTTCACGTTGAAATTAATTATTGTTATTTTCGAATATTCTAAATAAACTTTAAGATATTTTATAATTTTCAATGATTTAATTTATATGAAATTCCGAATTTGTAAGTAATTTTTAGCTCCGAATTTAATAAAGAACGGAATATTTAAATTTTCAATTTGTTTAAATATTAAATTTTAACGTATACGAGTATTTCTAGGAAATTTGAATTTATATTTTAGTTAACACAGTTTGGAATAATTTCAAGCTGAAAATATTCTAAATTTTACAAGTTTGAAATTCAGTTATTTCAGGAATAACATTTTTTAATTCCCAAAAATTTTTAAATTAATTTTTTAATTTCTGTAAGCGTTTTACATTTTATTTAAAAATATTAACCAATCTGTGTAAACTTAAAATTTTATTTAAATTTATCCATATTGTAGTAACATTTTTATAACTTGTAAAATAAAATCTGGAAATTATAGATATTTTTTTGTTTTGTAAAATTTAATCTACTAAATTTCAAATTTATGTATAACTTTAAAGTATATATATATATATATATATATATATATATATATATATATATATATATATTTATATATATATATATATATATATATATATATATATATATATATATATATATATATATATATATATATATATATATATATATATATATATATCCCAGAATATCGCTAGAATATCTGTAGTGTTTCTCAGTGAGCGACTAACCGCAATATCGCCTAAACTTCGCAAATGACAATATATGCGAATTATAGGATATATTGCGATTAGTCGCACGACGAGTAATCGACCGATATTGCGATGATCTACGATCTTGCTTGGTTTGTAGCCTTAAAACATTAACTCGAAAAGAGTATATTTTGATAAGTTTTGCCGATTGATTAAACCTGTGTACTAATTTTAATTTGGTAAGTTCACTAGGTCAAGTGGCCTTGTTATTTGGAGCCTTCTTTCAACGACAGGGTTATCTATCATATGGCGAATATAGGGGTTTCCATGTTACTGGAGGCTCATTTAGTGTTTGGCGGCACGCATTTTTATTTCATCTTTGATGTATCCATCCATTTCATCTTTGATGTATTCCATCCGTCTGTATCATTTTGGCTTTAGTTGGCTTGGTACATCGCCTTAGTTGAATACCGTAGGTCCATGTCGGTTTTAGTATTTGCCGATGCAGCTTGATGTGAATTGTAAGATCAGAGCCGCTACCTATGAGCCAATACATTTTTCTGAACTTTGTCGTGAATTAATTTCTATCGGTAGATGGTAAGCCTTTTGATATGTAAAGTTAATATGCGTTTATTTCGTCTCATTAAGCTTGATTCGCAAACGTTTGGTCTAGTTATAAACCACATTAGTAATCTTCTTGGAGTTTGCTCGTTGCATCGGCGACATTACTTCCAATCGCCATAATTGCTGTGTCATCTACAAATATGGTTATGATTCCTTCATTTGTGGTTGGTTAATCCCTTGTATATAGTAAATACAGGTTTGGTCCTAAGACACACCCCTGCGGGACACCGGTACAAATTTTGTTTAGTTCGGAGTATTCATTCTCATATTTCACACGACAATGTCTATTGGATAAATAAGATCTTATGCGTAGATCTCTATATGCGGCTTGTATTACAGACCACTGTGTCTAACTTTATCGAATGCTTGGGTGACGTTCAGGAATATGCTTGAGCATACAATTTTTACGTTGTAATGTTCTTTCAATTATGTTTGTGATTCTATATGCGCATCTGTTCAATTGTAGAATGCTTTTCACTGAATTCAAATTGATGTGGAGGAATTAGTTGTGGGACCTCAATTATTGGTTTAATTATCTTTAGTAACAATTTTTCAAAAGTTTTTTTACATAATTGGCGGTTAAGAAATTGGCCTGTATACATTTTTAGGTTTAGAGCCTTGATATTTGGCAAGTAATCAAGTTGTATCCTGGAGCTTTTTTAACATTCATGTTACTTTTCACATTTTTTTAAAATTCTTTGAGAGTTACTGGGCGTATTTTGTGAATTGATGTTATATTTTCGTTGGCAGTTTTTATTGGTAAACAGATCAGCCTTCTCTTTAGGACATTTTGCTTAGGTCCCATCATCCTTTTTAAGAGAAGGCACTTGCATTTTGGATCTTTTGACTCCTTTTGTCGCCTATAGATATCTGTTGATTGATTCATTTTTATCTTCTTTAAGAAGGAATTTGAGACTGTTACATAAATTGTTAAGAATTATTTTGTTCTCCGGTGTTATATTAATTTTCCAGGTTTTACGTGCCCGTTGTTTTTTTCTTACCAGCTTTTTAACTTCTTTCTATTGGGTAGGATATGTTAAGCGTCTTCTTATTTTGTATAATGGGGGTGCTTGCCAAAGCAGCATAGTGAATTGTTTTATTTAGTTGTTTCAGTTCGTCTTTCAACTATGGTGAGAATTTCTTATACCTTGAAAGTGATTTTTTTTAACTCCACTTTCTGATTCACTTATAACACTATTTGAGTTTTTCTTGGTTTGGTGCGTGTACTTTTACCTACCTGGTTAATGAGAAACGTGTGCATCCTATTTTTTTTACACGACCGCTTTGTTGCCCAAAATTATTTAGGATGGTTGACTAAACTAAACTTGGCTGAGCCTAAATATAGTTAGGTTTAGTACTCTTTTAAATTCTGAAATATTATGAAAATATTTTGAAATTAGATTTTTTATGAAAAATATATTATCGAAGTTATTGAGTTGATCGGAAAATAGAAAATTTTAGAAGCCACAATATGTGTGTCAGAAATCTAACAGTTTTTAAAATTCTAAGAATTTACAAAATTTATGGGAATATTTTATTAGTTACTTGTACTTAGTTTAAATCAGAAACTTTAGCTTAAGTCCATATTATACGAGATTTAAGCTTAAAGTTAAAGGACTCGATTTAAGGCTTAGTCTTGTGGCTTAACCAAGCTAATTCTCTTGATTCCCTTAATTATTTAGGATTATTTTAGCAATTTGTCTCAAGAAGTACTTAGCTAATGGGTGTTGCCTTGTTAAGTCGCTGTGATTGATTTTCACTAAAACAAATTTCCCTTAGATATAGTAAATTCTAATATATACTCGATCAGTATCCGATTTTACGAATACGTAAGTTTTATAAATTCAATCTTCTTTAAGATTTCTGCTTTCGAGAAGTTGGTATGAAATATGCAAAGAAATATGAATGTTTAGGTAAATTTATATTTTTTTGATCAAACTCGTTTTGAACGCAATTAAATAAAAATTTTATGTTTCGTTAATTCATACTTGATTCAAATGATTCTAAGCTAGTACCTGCAATCTTCATACTATATCATATGGATTCAGTCAAAATAATAGCTGGATAACTCTTTCAATCGACTGAGGCAAAAAGACCATCTAACAATTTTTGGTTAATACATATTTATGAGTTTGTCAAAAACATATTTTGTAGATTTGATGTTCCTAAATTTGTCCCGACAATGTGAAGTGTATTACCTATGTAGTCGAATTAGGATTCCATAGCTAACATTATTATAAACATAATAAATTATAAATGTAAGCCTATAATATACTCATATACTTTTTTTTAAACTCAATCCTAAAGTCTAGTCTCAAGTCCTGTTCGTTAAGAGTACATTCAGCAAGGTAAAATAGAGACAAATTCAGCGAGGTCGAATTTAGGTTTCAGAAGCTTTGATACATCTTGTTTGATCCTGATACTGTTTAGATACCACACTTTCAATAAAAATTTAAAGAATGCCATCTATTGAGTAATAGATTAACTAAATAAATAAATTTTCCTTTTTCAATGGCAAAACTAAAAGATGAATTTTGGTTTTTGTAATTTATCACATGTTTGTTTGAGATTTAAAGGCAATCAACATTTTTTGGCTTAAATACATAGATATTTTTGAAAATTTCAATTCAAGAATAATTGGGAATGAGATCTCACTCACTCTCGAATTCCGTTAGTATTTGAATTTGTAGGTCATTTAACAGAAAACTTGGTTGGCTAGGAACTCCCATTAATGGATGCCATCTATTGAGTGATTCAGGTATGGTAGTGCAGTACAAACGGTGCAGAGCGGCTAATCAACGATGTATATAGCAGAAATTAATTGATTTCTACAATATTTAGAATTATTTTATAAGCTTGATTGTCTTTCCGGTCGACTTCTTTTATATTTTGAACCAAATCATAAAATAAACAATTATTTTTGAACATACTCGTGCAGCCAACATGTACACAAACGTAAATTTTATGTGTATATGCATAAAATAACCATTCCATTAAAGCCTGCGGTTATAATTTACGACATGCCAATGTTTATGTCGAGTAATTAAAATAATCATAATTAATTACAATATTTATAATTTCCCTCCTGACAATAACATAATCGACAGCCAACATTAAATTAAGAAATTCAAATTTACGATCTGTAATTATAGGGCCGCGGCAATCAAATTGTGTTGTGATATACATATATGTACATTGTACATATGTACATTATACGAAAGTTAACAAAATTTTCATATGCATACGTGTACTGGTTTAATCGCAATTAAATTTATATCGATATTTAACCTTCGACTATATATACGTTTTATCTATAAATAATCAAATATGCAAATTTTTTGTAATATTTATCTCAACAGCAAAACAATTATAGTCACATGACACTGTATTCCAACCTATATATTTGTCGATATATATAATCACATGGCCGCGCAATTTTTCACATATAATTACTGTGCATTCTAATTATCATATATATATATATATATATATATATATATATATATATATATATATATATATATATATATATATATATATATATATATATATATGTATATAAATATATTTACCACCGACCGCACATGTGTACATATATAGTTTTCTATAAACAAAACAATGGAAAATTCTAATTAAATTTGAAAATTTTAATTTAATTTTTGTATTACACATTCGATCGATCAAGATGTCGACGGAATGTCTAACGCGTGGACGTGCTTGTATGTAAAATATTTTATTTTTTTTTAAATTTTATTTCCCCGAACGAATCGTTCGCTAATTTGTGATCAAATCAACAAAATGCAT
The DNA here is from genome assembly GCA_951394425.1 of Tipula unca. NCBI lineage: Eukaryota > Metazoa > Arthropoda > Insecta > Diptera > Tipulidae > Tipula > Tipula unca. Next base: position 194,103,279 of record OX596381.1, read on the forward strand.
AAATTTAATTTATGTTACATAAATGTAGATGTACATACACACACACTACCGATTTGTAATTAAATAATTAATTATTTATAGATGCGATGAAATTTGATCGAAATGTATAGATAAAGTATTATTTTATACACTTATAGATAGTTGTTATATTGTATAGTAATTGTGGTTTGATTGAGTTAGATGACGTGCAAGGTTGTGTGAAGTATCGTTTTGTTAATATCGCACATTTATCAACACATTTCAGATGACTTGTGATTTTTGTATATATACATATGTAAGTGCCTTGAAGCTGCTCGAGCCAAATCAGCCCACCATAACGAAACCTAGTCCATAATTTATTACAATTTTATTACAATTTATTACACCAGTTCTCGATTTTATTATACACTTGCCGTTCGAGAAAAAAGCGTGTGTGGTGTAACTTTAAATAGAACCTACACCGCCACTCTGTAACTTTTGGTGTAATTGTGATATCAAGATGGGTCTTGGGCCAGAATTTATTACAAAACTAATTATAGTTCACTGGTAACAGGCTGAACAATAAAATTTAATTATTTTGTGTAAAAATCAACTTAGTTTAATAGAAACCTAATGAAATTCAATAAAAATCTGTTTCACGTCAACGAACAATCCCAATAAAATCAACTTTATCACCAGTTATAATTTATTACACCAGACCGCCACAATATTATGAATAGCACTGGCCATTGTTTACACTATACGGTGCACATACACCTTGTAAAATGGTGTAATTTTATTATTTTTGTTCAAATCTGTTTTAGGTCTACGAAGAATACTAACAAAGTCGACTTTATCACCTGTAATATTTTATTACACCAAACCGCCACAATATTACGGAAAGAACTGGCCACTGTTTACGCTATACGGTATATATACACCTTGTAAAGCGGTGTAATTTTATTATTTTTGCTCAAATCTGTTTCAAGTCAACGAACAATCCCAATAAAGTCGACTTTATCACCTGTTATAATTTATTACACCAGACCGCCACAATATTATGAATAGCACTGGCCATTGTTTACACTATACGGTATATATACACCTTGTAAAGCGGTGTAATTTTATAATTTTGCTAAAATCTGTTTCAAGTCAACGAAAAATACCAAAAAAGTCGACTTTATCACCTGAAATAATTTATCACACCAGACCGCCACAATATTATGGAAAGAACTGGTCACAGTTTACACTATACGGTAATATATACACTTTGTAAGGCGGTGTAATTTTATTATTTTTGGTAAAATCAGTTTTAATTCAACGAAAAATACAAAAAAAGTCGACTTTATCACCTGTAATAATTTATTACACCAGACCGCCATAATATTACAGAAAGAATTGGCAACTGTTTACACTATACGGTGTACATACACCTTGTCAAGCGGTTTAGTTTAATTATTTTGTGTAAAATTCAACTTTTGTAAAACTGTTTAATAGTTTAGTGTAATAAATTATTACAGGTGATAAAATCGACCTTCTGGTATTTTTCATTGAATTTCATTAGGTTTCTATTAATCTAAGTGGATTTTTACACAAAATAATTAATTTATACTTTGTATATGTATTGAATTTAACTGGCCCAAGTCCAATCTTGATATCACAATTACACCAAAAGTTACAGAGTGGCAGTGTAGGTTCGATTTGAAGTTACACCGCCCACAGTTTACTCGCGAACGATAAGTGTCATATAAGTGTAATAAATTGTAATAAAATTGTAATAAATTATGGGCTAGGATTCGTTGTTGCAGGCTAATTTGGCTTGTGCAGCTTCAAGACACTACGTATGTATACATATTGAGAAAATATTTCCATCTATATACCAATATTTACACATATGGGGCCCACTATTTATATATTTTGACTATAAAGAAAACCGCGACTTTACAAAAATTTCCGATACAAATAAGAGACAGATCAATAAAAATCGAAATAAATGTCAATTTAATAAAAAATAAAAAAAATTTAAAACGAAAAATAATTAAAAAAAATAAATCTGTAATAATCACGTAGCCGAACCACGTCAGTCATATAATTTAACATCATTACGCGCCGATCGCACAGTGTGGTGAGTGTACATATGTGTTGTGTTGAAAAATCGATTTCAATTTAATTTTGGTCTCCTCGCCTATATACATACTCGTAGTTGTTGTAGTTTCTTTTTAACAAAATTCGTTTCGATTGATTTTTAATTCGACTTATCACAAATTCAAAATCTTTGATGTGTCAATTTTTAATCATATAGGTTATATGCATCTATAGGCCAGGAGGCCAGGTATACATGTGAAATTATTTAAATTATATGTTTTTTTTTTTGGTGATGGCTTTTTATGATTTCATTAAAAACGATGGCTGCGGGGCAAATTTTCTTTTAAACCTTGAGCTTGTTTTTTTGTTAACAGCGAAATACGGTGTGTGATTCCAAGGGCTCATTAGGGATATACAAGCACCTACATATGTTTTTAAAATATTTTAAGATATATGTCTTAATTTAAAATCGGTATTTTGTTTTTCACATATATACAGTGACGATATGAATATTTAAGTTATGTGCTCAGCCAAACTTTGTTTATTAATTGGATTTTTTTTTGTTTCTTTATAGGTAAGTTCTATACACCACAGAAAATAATGACTCCAACCAACCTTATTACGAGTGTCAATAGTTTCAAACTATAGTAAGTCGAATAATGTAAAGGCAAACTTTTTGAATTTGACGACCAATATAAATAATTTGGGAGGCAGCACAGGAAACTTTTCGCAGTCATCGAGCTTTTATGAGTGAACCTTTACGAGTGAAAAATTCTAAAACTGTATAAATTCGCGTCGTAATATGGTTCGTGAAATTTTTAGTTGTTGTGAACGACGAATGGTTGACGTACTTGGTTCATTAACACTAACGGCTGCCACTGTAGCAGGAGTACGAACTGAATGGGCATGTCGACCAAAACTCTCATGTAATTGATGAAATGTTGTTGTTTTTTGAACGATTATTTTCATAATAAATTTGAACAATCAAAATGCGTTGTTGTGTTGTTAGCGACTCTATGATGATAATTGGCATATTTTTGACTTTACATATGTCAAAGGATTTTTTAGAACAGATTAAGAACTAAAATTCATCGATTGACAAAGGAACCAACAGATAGACCGTCATTTATGAAATTTTCAGAATTATCCAAAACATAATGAATTTATTTAAAAAGTAATTGGATTTGTAAGATTTGTAAAAGTAAGAATTTATGAATTTATGGAATTTAGAAAATTATGAACAAATTAATAACTTTAAATTTTAACAACTTAACATAATTAAGAATTAAATATGCAATAGGAGTTAAAACAAATGTACATAATATATTGCCATTTATTTAAAAATTTAGAATATTAGAAATTTTTTTTTCCATTTAGTAACTAAAAAATTAGTACTAATTTAATGAATTTAAACTAACCGTGATTTGAGTATTAACCAAACCAAGAACTTTAAATTAAAGAATTTAAACAACTAATTAATTACAGATTATAGGAAGTTAATAATATTTAGGAATCAAGGAATTCTGTTTACCTTTATGAATTAAGGAATTTTATAATAATTTAAAAGTTAAGTAATTTCGTAATTTTTAAATTTGATAAAATTTGTGAATAAAGAATTTCAAAAATTAAGACATTCAAACATTTAAATATTTTATTTGAAAGTTAAACAATTAGTTAAAATCGATTTAAAGAATTTTCAACTCAGAAATTTTGGACGATTGTTCAGAATTTTAGAGCTTAAGGTTATTTGGAACAGTAAAAATTTAAGAGTATCAAACTATACAGGAAAAAACTATTTCCAGACCGAAAATTCAAATTCGTATGAAAATTCCAAATTTAATTTACAAAATTTCTAACGCATTAGTAAGGAATTTGGTTTAAGCTATAGTTCCCCAACATCAAATAACTTTAAACCTGAACTGTTTAGGTTTAAATTATGCAATCTTAATACAAATTTAATATTTCCATACCAGTTCTGTGCGAAATATATTTTAGGGGTTTAGTTACTGTAAAATATGAACTTAAGTTATGATGGCCTCAATAACACTCTGCTTTTAAAATTATTGAATTTTAAATTTTGGGATCAGAAAAAAATCGTTTGGTATATTCGCCTTTTTTTTTTTGTCGAATACCGAATTTGATCAATCCCTATTATTTCATTAAATAAACTTTAGAATTTATTTATTTGTTGATTTCAGAATAAATTCATAAATGTAGAATCTCAAAAATATCCATTGAAAATATTGTCCACAAATTTAATTTTTATTTTTTAAAATTTTAGAATTTATTTAAATTTGTAAAAAATTACAGAAGTTTGATTATTAAAGTTTGCATTTGTTTATAGCAATTTGTGATTTTCTATAACAATAAAAAGCCAAATTATTACATATGTTATGCAATGTTTTATTAATTCAATTTAAATTAGATCTCGAATTTCGAATAATTTACAAACATCTCAAATATTTTACAAAATTTGAAAAATTTCAAACTTCTAATAATTGGAGAAAAATAAAATAAATAAAAACTAAAATAAATTATAGATTTAAAATTTCACAAACCGCAATTTTTAAATCTCCTTCAAATTTGTAATTCAAAAAAATTTTAATTTAAAAATTCAGTTAAAATTTTAAAATTATAAAGATTCCAGAAATTGCTTTCTTAAATTTTAAAAATTTTCAGTTTAAATTAATATACTTTAAATTAAAATTTAGAAGGTTTTATAAATGTATAATTTAAAACATAAAAAAAGTTTACTATCAATTTTCTAAATTCACATTTCTGTTAATTTTATAATTTGAAATTAAAACTTTTCAACTTTAGGTTCAAAAATTACTACAAGTTCGATTGAAACTTTTTAAAATTTTAAAATTTAAGTTTAGACGTTTCGGTTTGAACATTCAGGATTTTAATTCTAAATTTATTGATTCTAAAATTTATAATATTAATTTTAGCCGACCTCCTAACCATTGCCCCAAGCTGCTTTTCACTGTCTGAACATTTTAATTCGGTACACAGTTGCCTACCCGGACGGTTTTCAACAGCATTAATAACGAAAATTTATCCAACACAGTCGGCTTTAGATCTCGGATACGGTCCGAGGAAGTCTATTAATAACATATGTTGCCGTGGCCATGAACTGTCAAAAGTTTTCCATGGGAGGACGAGTGGAGAAATTCGCATTGCACAATTGAATTGGGTATCCGTATTTGCCCAATGAATCGAGGATCTTAGCCACACCATTTGGAATTTAGAATTTCCTTTTCTTTATTTGTTGCTAGATATGATTTATGTTTGGGGCGCTCATTTGTTATATCTTACATAGTTTGCCAATTTTTGCATGCATCATTTTCATTTTTTCTAAACTGTTGGGTGTGACATTGTCTTTCAGTCTGGCTAATTTTAGTATTAAATTGCTATTGTTTGGGTGTATAAGGCTAACGACATACTACAAATCTCTCTTATACTTTTAATAAAATGGATGAAACAAACATACATAAATAAAAAATACAAAGTTTCAAAATTTTCATATTCGTTAAATTTTATCATTTAAAGTTTTTTTAATTTAAACTAATTTTCAAAATTTAAATTTAATAAAATGCCATTTAAAAATTTAACGAATTTAACATCGAAATTTCATTTACAGTTCTAACATCGAAATTTCATTTACAGTTTTAACAAATTTTGTAATAAGAATATTTTTAAATGTAAATCCGAAATTTCCATTCTTGGATGATCGAAAATCGTTGGATGAAATATTAATTTCCTGATACTAACGAACTCATTAAATTCGAATTCAGAATTTTCCGAAAGGTACAAAATTTTCTTTAAAATACTAATATTTTTCAAATCTTGACTCGATTAAATATTTGGTCGAATCAAAAAAATGTCTAAATCAGATAATATTTTAATTAAAATTTTGTTAAACAACATCAAATTTTAAAACTAATTATTACGGTCGAAAAAATTAAAATTTCTATTTCAGGTCTCGAAAAATTAATATTTTCGAAATTTTCCGCGAGCTTATCATTCAAAATTTTAAAATGCCGTAGTTAAAATGGAAGTTTAAGAGTTCGGAATTGTAAAACTAACCTATTCGATATAGTGAAAATTAATATTTGGAAAGAGGCAAAATTTTAAAATTAATAATTCAAACTGAAATTTCAGATTAGGAATTGTTTAACTAAAAAATCGGTTTCATTATCAATCCGATCGAAGAACCTGGACTAATTAAAATTTATAAAATTCATAAATTTAATTAAATCCAGAATTTGTCAAAGTGAATCCAAAAAATATTGAAATCAATTTTACAAGTCTATATATGAAAATTAAATGCTACATCGAAGTTTTGTAATTCCTAGGCGTTCGAAATTTTTAAAAATTCATAATTGAATTTTATAAATTTTGAAACTTTTAAAAATTCAAACATCTAAATATTTCATTGTTCAATAATTAGGATTGACACATTTTAGTTTTTAAATCGTTCAAATCTAAATTCAAATTTCAATCCTAACTATCGAACAATGAAATATTTAGAAATTAGAACTTTTAAAAGTTATTTTCGTGAAAAGGTTCGTCTTTAAAATCTGAGTTATAATATTTTTAAAAGATTCAAAATTCAAGTTGAAACTAATATTTCTGTATTGCGGGCAAATTAAATTTTTGAATTTTTAAAATTTTAAATACAAATTTCGACTCTGGAAAATTCGAATATTGTTATTTTCGAACTATACACTTAACATTTTTAAAATGCAGTAAATTAAATTAAAGAATAACTTCAGATTGCTAAATTTTAGAAATTTCAATTTTAATTATTTGCCTTTAAAATTGTTGGATTAAAAACATTAAATTTGTTGTAGGATAATTCAATTTACATTTTATAATTATGAATTCGGAAGTTCACGTCGGATTAATATCCAAAAAAACAATTGAAAATATTTAAAATTTTAAAATTTTTAAAATATTGAGGACATCATTAAAATTTAAATTTCGAATTCAGATTGGTACGATTTAGTTTAATAATTAAAATTTTACACGACATTCCAATTGAAATTATAATTATTGTTATTTTCGAATTTTCTAAAGATATTTTGTAATTCTCACTAAATTTTTTTAAAATAATTAAATTTAATTCGAATTTTTAATTCAGAATTTAACTCAACTCAAACACAAAAATTAAAATTGGTCATATAGACCCTCGTATTTTTGAATAGTGGATACTTGAACCTTTCCAAATTTGTACAATAATCCATGTGTCTTTTATCAGAAATGTAAGTTTTTATATGGCAAAAACTCTGAGATTTTTGTACTTGAGTAAAACGTGTACATACCATTTGCATAATTCATATACTATCGCCAAATTTTGCAGCTTTATCAGCCCAACCCTTTTTCTAGTAGAGTATTACCCTAATTTGAAAAGAAAGGTCCAAGTGTTCACTATTCAGAAAGGTGAGTGTCTGTATGTCAAAATCTCTGAGACTTCTGTGAAATAAAACGTGTACATCGTCAAATTTTCAAGATTTATCAGCGGAGCCATTTGCTTTTTGTGTTTTAGTAAAATTTATAACCGTTTTATATTTACACTGTTAAGAAAATATGTACACTCGCAGTAACTTGTATATTTTGTAGTCGAGCGTAAAATTGTAATTTCCGATTTCATTTCTATAGATCCAGATTTCCGATAAACCGATCAGCAAGGGTAAATTCTGCTAGAACAATTTCTATATTTAAGTTCCCAAGTGACTGGACCTCGGGGCTCTGAAGGGTCCCTTATGATTTAAAACACAAAATGACGAAATTTTAACAGTGTAAATTTTGACAGTATACTAGGTGAAATAACTTATATTATTTGTATAAACAACAACTACTAATTTATGCGCCCCGCATACTCTCTTAGTAACATGCCACTTGACACTGTTTTTGGTTGTTCGTGATAAACACAAAATTTTATGACGCCATCATATCCCAAAGTGCAAGCAAATTCATATCAATATTCTTGTGCGTTAAATTTTTTTATTTTATTTTATTTTTTGTTCACACACAACAACCCTATGACGTATTCTATGCTTGTGATCAGAATTTTACTATGACGCATTTTCGAGTACGGGATTATTCAAATTTACATCAAATTGGAAAATTTATTATGGGACATAATGTGAAAGTACTAAAAGCTCAATTTAGCCCTAATTTCTCGACGCAGTACTTGACGCATGGAGTGGACACTTTACTGAGCTGCTTGATGTTCATTATGCGTCACAGACTCTGGTTGAGCCATCACTAAGACAGACTGCGGAGACTTGCACTGAGCCATCCCTGCAGGAATTCACTTAGGCCATGCAGAGATTGAAACGAAACCGCTCTCCTGGAGTGGACTGCATTAATTCGGAGCTCTTGATATTCGGAGGGTATACTTTGGGGAACTGTCTTTTCGACCTTATTCGGTTAGTATGGTGAACCGAAGTTATGCTTGACGAATGAAAAGTGACCGCTTGAAGTGTGAGAATTATCGCGGTATAGCTCTCCTTTGCACAGCATACAAGTTACTGTCATACATTGTATTGGATAGAATCACTCCTCTAGCGGAGGGCTTGGTTGGTGACTATCAAGGAGTATTTCGTCCTAATCGATCAGTCACTGATCAGGTCTTTTCGCTTCGAATGATTCTATCTAAATATTATGAGACATCCATCTCCGTACATCAGGTGTTCCTGAATTTCCGGGAGGCCTATGACTCGATCAATCGAGAGAGTTTGTGGTCTGCCCTGGAATACTTAGGAATGCCAACAAAATTGGTGCGACTGTGTAGGATGACAGTGACGCAGTCTCAATGCTGTGTTAAAGTTGAGAACAGGCTATCGATAATTTTTGCAGTTAACTCGGGTGTTCGGCAGGGAGATGCTCTGTCCCCGATAAGGGTGAAGGTAAAATAAAAGTTTCGTTATAACGAATTTTTATATTTTTATTGTGAATTATTGAATTAATAGAAATTAGTCAATTTCCTAATTTACCGGATTCACTTTTAAATTAAATTTAATGTAAATTAGAGATCTACTTATATCTAAACAAAATAAGTAGAATACGTCGAAACATGGCAAACACATAAGGAGTTCTATAATTGTCGGTAGTATTTGAATTTCAAAATATTAAAGCTTATTAAAAATATAAAGCACACTTAGAAAAGCTCGAAAAAATTCGGACACTTCGATATATGTATTACAGTTTTGTTACTATGAACCAATATTGTTCAATCCTAAGTACCTGAAAGCCTATATTTTGGAAAACCTGAGTAATTTTCCATTAGACCAAACCCACACCTATTCAAACATTTTTCGGTTAAGATGGCCCCTTATTAGAAACACTCGAAAAAACTCGGGCACTTCGATATATGTATTTCAGTTTTGTTACTATGAACCAAAATTATTCAATCCTAAGTACCTGAAAGAGTGTTTTTTCGAGTGTTTCTAATAAGGGGCCATCATAGCGGCAAAATGTTTGTTAATAGGTCTGGTTTTTGTTTCACAGAAAATTAATGGGATTTCCAAAATATAGGTTTTCAGTTACTTACGACTGGGTCATTTTTGTTTTTGAATCGAACTGAAATATATTTCATATATCGATTTCTCTTAATATTTTATATATATATATATACATATATATATATATATATATATATATATATATATATATATATATATATATATATATATATATATATATATATATATATATATATATATATATATATATATATATATATATATATATATATATATATATATATATATATATATATATAAAGTTCGTTACTTGTTTAAATTTTGAGGAAGGCTCCTGATTATGGTTACATTAGTAGCAAATCTCTGATTAAATGTGAATCCGTATAGATATTTAAAAAAAAAATCCGAATTTAAATAAATCGCAATAAAAATTTAAAAATTCGTTATATCGAGACTTTTATTTTACTCACACGTATAAACATTTATTTGTTGTTATTGCTTTTAGGATAGGTTTAGGATAAATTTCACGTGAATTGTCTACGAGTTGTTGACACGTCGACGTAGAAAATAATAGATGACGCGTAAATGCCCATCCCTGGGCAAAATAGCTATGGTTTTTGTGTTTGAGTAAAATTTATAACCGTGAATTTATTTTATATTTACACTGTTAAGAAAATATGTACACTCTCAGTAATTTCACACCGGTAAGTCGAGCGTGAGTTACTTGCAATACAAATCATTTCTACCATAAACCGCTAAATTATAATTTCCGACTTCGTCAGTTCAGATCTCGATTTCAGATAGGGTAAATTCTACTAGAACAATTTCTTTATTAAAATTTCCAAGTGATTTCGGGGCTCTCATGATTTAAAACACAAAATGTCGAAATTCTAAAAGTGTAAAATTTGACAATATATACAAGGTGAAATAATTTATATTTGTATTATGTATTATCAACAACTACTAATTTATGCGCCCCGCAAACTCTCTTCGTATAACATGCCACTTGACAATGTTTTTGGTTGTTCGTGTTAAACACAAAATTTTATGACGCCATCGTCTCTCAAAGTGCAAGCAAATTCATATCAATATTCTTGGGCGTTAAAATTTTTGTTTCACACACATTAAAGTATTTATTTTTATTTAAATTTAAAAATAAAAAAATTCTCGCGGAAATGCGGTTTAAAGATTAACCAAATATGTACAGTAGTAATAATAACAATAATAAAGTAAATTAAATAAATAATTTGGTGTTCTTACGATTTCGCGAAGTTCTTTATACATTTTTTATATAACTAATAATCATATCGATAAAGAAATGTGACGACACACTGATTTATTTTAATAAAAACTATTTTTTTTTGTATAATAGTTAATATAACAATACTTACTAAATATCTTAACAAAACAAAAATGTAAGAAACAAGAATAAAAAAAAAAAAAATAATTTACAAAACTGAAATTGATTAGTAAGTTTGTTTTAATATTTTATTAGTACGTCTCGTACGCTCAAAGCAGTTATACATTTTTATAAGAAGTTCGTTTTACGGTAATTTTTTTTTTTAAATATTATTTTTATTTTAACTGTATGAAAGCTTTCCGATTGTTTTCGAGGTAATTTTAAGAGCTTTTTTTTTTTGGTAATATGCTCGCACGAAAACTCGGCCGACAATTTCCGTAATTTTTTGTGAATTTATACATTAAGTTTTGGTTAAGTGATTGTGATTTGTGTATACATGCATACATGATTTGGATCATCATAATAAATAATGAACATGATGATGATGATGATATGAGGATCTGTAATAAGATGTGTTAATTAAAGTTAAAATAAAGTAAAATGTGATTTATGAATACATAATGTGTTAATTTGTATCAAAATAATAATAAAATACACAATTTTGAATATTGGTGAAATTATTTATGGTGTACTTGTGTATGTGTGTCTGCGTCTGTGTGTGTTTGTGTGTGTATGATAACTTATCAATAAAATACGAAATTAATAAAATCGTGGCAATTTAAAAGTGCTATTATTACCTATTCCGTATGTATATGGTTCTCGATGCTCAAAGTGAAATATTTTGATTAGATTTAATGATCCGATATGACGTGTACAGTTTTATTTTTAGTTTTTCTTCATATTATGGTATTTTATCTATATACATGAATCTAATTAACATATACGTGAATGTAACAACATTATGTTGTTTCAACATGCGCGCAGACGGATCGGATCGCACGAAGAAATACACAAAATGGATTACAAACACTTAAGAATTTTATTTTTATTTTTTATAACAACAAAATATATGAAAAGCAACAACCTGTTGATTGTTTTTATTTTTTTATTTATTTATTTATTTATCTTTCGTTTTTTATAATTCTAAGAATTTTTTTTGTATTTAAGACGATATAGTTGTTGTTTTGGTGTAATTTCATATAAATTGGCCTGAATAGTTTTGATTAATCATTATTAATAAAATTATACATATACGAGTATCTAAGACTATATTTTAATGACATATTTAATTTGGCTGTTGTTTTAAAAAATTTTAATTTTTGTGTTTGATCATAATAATTTGACGTGAAATGAATTTATTTCGAACAATTTTTTTGGCCTACAACTTAATGTACTTGTGTTTCTATTTCGCAGCACATATTCCGATTTTTCTAAAGTGATTTTGAGAATTGAAAATATTTTAACTGTTTCAATTTTGAAATTGATCTTCTGCACTTATACAGAATAATTAACACCAACAGACTCAATGTTGTAAGCCCGTCATCATTGCTTTAGTTGAATCTGGTTGAGACGGGATTTTTAGTTCAAAAAATTCATATTGGTTCGAAATCGTTATTTGTGAACTGCTTTTAGCAGTTTTTTAAAAAATTTTTTAAACACCTTGATTGGTATGGCTACTACAATCCTAAACATTATTAATTCGTTTAATTCATTAGTAAGGTTGACATTAGTACTTATGAGATAAATATAAACTTGTGTGGTTTTGCTGCACCAGTGTCCAGTTCTCCTGAGGTATTTGTAGCTGCGCACCATACATCCATATTGGTTTGAAGATGGTCTGGTAAATTAGTCTTTTGCAATACAGGTTCATTTTGGAATGATGCCTAATTAACCAGTGCATTTCACGTTGTTTTAATCGTATCTGTTCAGCTTTTAGTCTCACGTGATGTTTCCAGTTTAGCCTTGAGTTTAAATGCAGACCAAGATATTTGACCGATTCCGCCTGTGGCACTTGCACCCCGTTGAGGTATATGTGCTGGTTGATATTTTTGGGTCGGAGCGTAAATGTCACACGGATTAATTTAAGCTCATTAAGCGCGATTTCCAATCAATCGTCCATTTAGTAACGTTGTTCATTGCTCGTTGAAGAATTTCCACTGCTCTTTGTTGAGATTCGTCTATTGCCATAATAACAGTCTCTTCAGCAAACGTACCGACGAATGTTTTGTTCGTCAAAAAAGGCCTGGGATACATCCAGAAATACAGCGGGGCAATATTTCTTCTAACGCATGCCCTATCACTGTATAGTGATTCGATGAACTTGATCTATTGTGGAGTGGTTATTCCTGAATCAAAATTGAAAATCAGGAACGTTTACCATTGGCACGAGGCGTTTCATGGCGTTTACCATTGGCACGAGGCGTACGATGTTACTTCTTCATCTGGTTTGCCCGGTTTCTTCAGCGTAATTATTTGGGCCGTTTTGAAGCATTTGGGTACATACTTCAATCTCGATTAAACAAGTATGTGATCATGATGATTGCTTTACGTGGTAGTTCCTTGAATAGATCCGGTGGATATTTCATCAATTCCTGATGCCACCTTTTTTTGTTAAGTTTTTTGCCAATTTCTTCGGCAATTTTCATTGACCTGACCCTTTTAAAATCCTGACATGGTTGGTAAACAGGTGTTTCGTCGATGTTGGATTGAATGTCATGAACGTTGAAATACTCTCGCGATCGAACCCAACTACCTTGAGCATTTCTTATGGGTGGTATCCGAGCTACAGGTCGTTTAAATTTTCTGGTGGCTTTCCATAACGAGTAGTCCTTATCCATTTCTGGACCTTGACCGCATTATTTGTTTAAAGCTTTTGAGTAGCCTGCGTTGACTTTGTTACTTATCCGATTGAAGGCTTTTTTGTCAATTAGACTTCTGGAAGATGCCATATTCTCCTTGCATTTCTTCATTCGTTGATTTGTTCCCTGATCTCCGCTGGGTATTTGACATCCATGTTCGCTTCTTCTTTTAATTCTGGAGTAGCGAGGATGGCAACCTTTCGAGGGTATTCAATGAAATTCTTTGTTTGGTGTTCCAATTCCTCATTACTTTTGACACTCACTTTTAATTCATCTAACTTTTCTCTTAAGAGATTCCAATCTGTAAATTTATTAGTAAGGTTTCGGTTTGTTTGTTTTTATATATTACTATAGCGCTTACTGACAACAGTATACAGGAATGTGATCAGGTGTTAAATCGTTAATTCCTTCGGCTCTAGTGTAACTGGATGAAATACTCTTTATGATAAAGAAATCAAGTAGATCTGGTATTTTTCCTGCATCCATTGGCCAATACGTTGGTCCCCCTGGAGACAGATATTCACATTTGTTTTCATGAATGGCATTGAACAGAGCATTTCCTTTTCCAGGAGAAATTAGCCTGGAACCCCAAGCTGTATGTTTTATATTGTAGTCCCCTCCAATGATAAATCTTGTATGCTCAACTCAGTAGCTTTCCCGAATAATCTCTTGTTTATTTTATATTTTTAATTAGTACAGTTGAACCACCTCTAGCTTTCACTAGGATGGGTTTTCCAATAGGAATTGAATCCCTTTATTCTAATAAAACTTTTGTTGGAGAAGTGCGAAATATTTCAAGTTCCTGGGCTCGTTGGTTCAGCCCATTGGCGTTCTAAGTTATAATGCGTAGGAACGAGTTAATCATTTTTGTCTTTGCTAACTTTTTTACTTGGCGGATAAAAATTAATCTCCATTTTTGCCACCCTTTCTGCTAAGTGACCAGGTGTCTGTTGAATTTGACTGAGCATTTTATGCATTTCAATGTTATTAGACTCGTTACTAAGTTCTGTGTGTTTGTCGTTTTGGTTTAATTCGACAGCTGATTTGGTGATTTGTGCATAAGATAATCCAATATTTTAATTTGGTTCAGATATACAGGGCATCCTTTATAATTTGCAGTATGTCCTTCTTGATGACAAAGAGCACATAAAGGTGCGCTATCTGGTTGTTTTTGCATTTTGTTGTGTGGTGATCTTCAGCACATTTCACGTATTTGGTTTGACGATAGCAAAAACCCTTGGTATGTGCGAGTTGTTGACAGTTCGTGCATTGTGGAATGTCCCTTGTCTTATTAGGTGGCTCAATTTAAACTGTACAGTATGCAAGTTTCTTGATGTTGAATACTTCTTTATTGTTGTCTTTTTTTTTTTAAATCGATGTAAGACAATGGAAAGTGTTTCCTGACTTTTACACCATCAATTGTGACCATTTTGAATATGTTGGTTACACTTGCGACTTCATGTCCCATTATTTCTATGTCTGCTTTAATTGACTAATGGATGATGGTAGACTTCTGATAACCACTCAATAAGCCTTTTCACTCTTCAGCTGATAGGTGTGATATTCGATATTTTCTAGTTGAATGCTGGGTTCTTTTTTTAATTCTTCCAATAGTTTTTTGACATTTCTGTAGTCATTTTCATTTTGAACGGTAATTTTAATGTCGCTGTTTGAAAGCGCCTAAAAATTAGTTGGTTTTTATTATTTTTTAAAAAGAAAAAGTTCGAAATTGTTGATGTTGCTCACATTAATGGGTAGAGACAGTGGTATTTTGTTTTGTTTTTCTGTTCAGTGTTTATTGTTCACGCTTTGTGTTGTTCAGTTGTCACACTCTGTGTTTTGGAGGCGTTTTCGTTTTTGTCCGCTTTTTGGTAATTCTGTTAACAGAACTGCCAACTTCGTTTTCCAGTTCTTCCTCATCTGTGCAATATCTCTCTTGACTCAGAGCATTGAATGTATTATTCTCTTGAAAAACTGGAAATTGAAGACAGATTTTTAATTCGTGCTGAATTCTCATCTTTATGTTATATTTAACCTTTTCTTTTAGTGTACAGTTTTCTCTGTTAAGCTCGGCAACTTCGTTACTCAGCTGCGTGATTAGTTTCTCCATTTTTTGAAATTTATTCAACAGCTATTTATGATATTTGCTGGTGTACTCGGAATTTGTTCTGACACTATGGTTTTTTTTCAGTGGAGACTGCGTCTTTTCCAATGGATATCATTAGAATGTTTCAGCAATGTTTGGCCCCTCCTAGAATCCATGCGACCAACCTCCGAAGAGAGTTTATTTTCCTGAACATCAGGTCTGCCACCTACGGTATTACTTTTCTTGTTTGTTTTATTCATTGCGTTTTGTTGTTTATAGTGTTATTACACTCGCCTCTAGAAGTTCAGATTTTGTTATACATTATAGTCATTCACAACAAACGTTGCCCAGGTGCTACCGCGGGGAGGTAAATTAGAGACAGTTGAAAAGTTCAAGAAGTAGTATTTCGTAGGATTTAACTTGTATAGCAATTGGATATACCATCTAATCCCGGAGAAGATTCGATCACAAAGAAATCGTTTAGTTCATTGGCAATTGCACCAGGCTCAGAGATAGCACTAGCATTCTGACCGGTAATTTCTGTTATATCAACTGTTTTGGGGTACGTATTTGTTATATTATCCCAAATTTGTCAATTTGTGCGTGCATCATTAGTCAGTGTTTCGTATTGTTTGGGTCTAAAATTTAAGAAATAAATTCGGGTCAATATAATTTAGATGGATTTAGCCGGAAATTGTAAAGTCAGATATAACTTGAATTTTTTAAAATCCCAAGAAATTCACCATTTGAATATACCTTTCACACATTTAAGGAATCTCATTGACAATTAGCACAATGATTGTGCGTCATAAAATTAAAATGTACGGTTGGCGGCCGTACATCGCCAGACTTCAAAGTCCTACGCATTTTAAGTATTTAATACATACTGTTAAAGTTAGATGAATATGACAGGTATACTATAAAGAAAAGTTCCATGTGGGGATCCTGGGAAATTTAGATTTTCCAAAATCATATGTAAATAATTTAAAATTTATAAGAATTCAGCCTCTAGAATGTTATGTCTGGAGATCCAGCGAGATTTAGATTGAAAATTCATACAAATTCAAGTTCTAGAGTGTTGGAGATGTCTGGAGACGACTTGATTTGAAGTGTTTTTCCAATTCTATAACTAGAAAATTATTTTATTGAAAATTTATAAAATTTTAGCCTCTAGAGTGTTTTGAAGTTCATGTGGGATCCTAGGAAATTTAGATTTTCGAAAATCACATGGAGGTTTGTGCATAAAGACAGTTTTGCACAAACGCGAAACTGGGTCCAAATGTTTATTATAGTTAGTTTCTATTACTCCCTTGATAAAAGTTGAGTTTTCAAGAAATCCATACAACTATTTCAAAAAATCGTCACTTTGTTATTGAAGATATTGAGTATCTATAGCCAATGTAGAGTATGCACAAGGGATACTGGGCCAAAACGTGGTATATGGTTTATTTTAGTACTTGCTTTTGTGATAGTTGGGTATTCCAATTTTTTTTTATTTCACCTGATCATAGAATAAACGATATTGTGTTAGAATCGAGTTAGAATTTCAATCTGGCGATTCACAATTACCAACTGTTTTTTTTATAGTTTACAACAATTTCCGGTGTGCTCAAAAAGCCAGGCGTTTTTATTTATTTTTAAATAAACAATTTACATCTAAACCTTTAATTTTTAATCGTAATTTATTTCATAACCATACGTCTGAATTAATAAAATTTTAAACCGCATTTCGCGCATTTAATTTATAAACAAATTTATAAATATTTGATTTAATTAGCCAGGCTATAAATTAAATGAAATAATGGATGCGTGAAAAATCGTTGAATGTAACTTATCAAAAACAAAACAAAATTAATTAAAAATTCAACTTTTCATGTTATTGAACATATAAGTATGTATGTATGGCATATACATAACTCTATATAGATACGATACGGTGCAATAAAAACCACTCGTCACATACGAGTTATATGTATATACTTGACTCCTCCATAAAATCATTAATTATAATTTACATTCAATTTTATCCAGATTATTATCGCACGATGTATGAATTAATGTAGATTTGTAACAATGTTGCTGCGCGCGACTAGAGTGCATGCATCAATCAAAATAATACGATTTCGTATATATACTTATTGTAAATTAAAATTTGGGTCATGAACGGAGGACGGAATTGTACTTATTATACGATTGTGGTTTTGTTGATTTGTTTCGAGTGCAATTTTTTTTTTTTTTTTTTTTTGGAAAAGTTGAGATAAAACTTTTTATTTTTTGGATACCATGAAATTATTTATTTATTTATTTATTTTTTCACTTTGTATGCATTTCGCGGCAAGTTCTTGTTGTTGCACCAGATGACAAAATTATGGTAAATACCAGTAATTTGTTGATTTAATGATTAATTATTTGTCGGAAGTATATAATTGCCGACAATCAACTAAATCATACAGTGCCTATATATAACTGTCTAATGAACCACGTTTGATTGTTGTTTGATGGGTTTGGATATTTGGACGTGTTTTGTGCTTCTTATATTAAGACATTAATTAAGCTTTAAAGCTCATCGAACAAACTATTTTTATTAGTATTTAAATTACGAATTTTGACGTAGTTTATTGAATTATTTTAAATTAGCCAGGAATCTTGACTTTTGAAATGTCTCAAAATATTTTAAATTTTTAGAATTTATAAAATTTCGAATTTCCTCTGAATCGATATTTTTAGTAGAGTTATCGAATTTTGCAAATGACGCATAAATCGATTTCTATCCTTTTTAAAAAATACCGAATTTTAAAAATTGGAATTCGTTTTATAGAGATTTATATTTCGGAGAACGAGTTGGAAATATAAAGTAATCTTTAAATTCGATATACCAAATTCTACTTACGATACATTTAGTAAATATTCGAAAGTCCAAAATGTATACGAAATGGTAGTTCAAACAGAAATTTTTAAATTGCAAAATTTTCAAAATTCGAAAATTTCTTGAACGAATTTGAACGAAATTTCGAAAATATTTTTATTATTTGAAATTTTAAACGAAATGATAAACTAAGAAAATTAGATAAACAATGTCGGTATGTAATATTTCAAATAATTTAATCTTCTTAAAGTTTTGAAACTACCAAGGTGAGTTTATCAAAATTCGCTAATAAAGATTTTAAAGTTACATTGAAATTCAATTTTTCCAAAAATATACATTTTCAACATTTCTCAATTCAAACTAGAGTAGTACGCATATGTACGTACATAAAATTCGGATTATAATTTGAAATTTTGGTCGAATATTGAAATTCTAGATTTTATAAAATTAAGACAATTTTAGAATAAAGAAATTTAAAACAGTTGGAAATAAAAGCTTAGTGATAATCATTGCCACGCGTTCTCGTTTTTGTTGGCAATATACAAATTTAACGACATAATGTAGGAAGATTTTTGAAGAGGGAGGTTCAAGCCTCAGAACAGATAAAATAGATTTAAAAAATTAGAAATAATTCTAAATGGTGAACACTTTCTTTAACATTTTATTACGTTGCTACATACATACATACAAGCCTATTCAAGGTGCCCAAAAAAATTATTTCGATCATTTAGTTAGAATTTCTATATTCCGTTCTTCAATTGAAAATTTAAAAATCTGAACACAAAGTTCAAAAATTCAAAATTAATATTTCGAATTTCGACTAAGTTTATTAAATTTTTAAAAATTAAATTGGATATGGATTTTATAAATTTTTAAAATTTTTGGAATTATGAATTTTTTGAACTTAAAATATCAATTATAACAATCACATTTTGATGAATATTTCCAAACATTTGAAAATTTGAATTTTAAATTTTATCTAATTTTAATCTCTCTCTGAATTTGTAATTTTGATTGTAATTTTCAAATTCCTCATTTGTAAGACGATCAACATTTAATATTTTTATTTCGATTTTCAATTCAATTGATTAAAATTGGCAAAAATTAGATTCCTCGAAATGTATTTTGGCAAAATGGGATTTCAAAACCAAAATTGAAAATAGTCTTTGGATTTATCAAATTTTAAATTTTCTCTGAACCCGATATTTTTATGATAGTTGTTGAGTTTTGTAAATGACGCATAAATCGATTTCGATCAAAATTAAAATTTTTTAATTCAAAAATACCGAATTTTAAAAATTTTAATTCAGTTTAACGAGATTTGTATTTCGGAGAACGAGTGTTCTGAGTGAATAAAAATTTAGTAAATATTTGAAAATCCAAAATGGTATACGAAGCCGTAACTTAAATCAAAAATTTGATAAATTTTAAATTCGAACTTTTTGGTTTTAACAGAAATTTTTTTGTACACCGCAAAATTATCAAAATTTGAAAACTTCTTTGGACGAAATTTCGAAACATTCAAAATATTTTAAATTTGAAATTTTAAACCAAATGATAAACTCAGAACCGTGATAGTCAAAATTAGAAAAGCTATATCGAAAGTCGAAAAACCATGTCGGAATTTAATATTTTAAATAATCGAATATTCTTAAAATTTGAGGTGAGTTTATCAAAATTCGCTAATACAAATTTAAAAGTTACTTTGGAATTCGATTTTTCCAAAGATATACATTTTTCAATATTTCTCAATTCAAACTAGATTAGTACGCATATGTACGTACATAAAATATTATAATTTGCAATTTTGGTCGAATATTGAAATTACAGATTTTATAAAATTAAGTCGATTTTTGAATAAAGTATTTTAAAACATTTGGAAATACAAGCTTTGAGTAGAAACATGGCGTTTTCAGGTCCATGTGATGTCATCTTTTGGATCTGATGGTTTATTGGCGACATACAAATTTAAACACACATTGTAGGAAGATTTGCAAGGGAGTGGTTCAATCATCAGAACAGATGAAATAGATTTAAAAAATTAAAAATAATTCTGAATTGTGGGTTTGAATTCTGAATTGGGTTACACACATTTTAAATTCAATAAAATTTGATAGGGCCGTTCAGAACTTTCTAATAATTTTTTCATTTTTTTTCAAAACACGCCAATTCAAAATTTTATTCATTCGAAAATTTTATTCAAATGAGTCATAAATTTCATGAATTTCGTAGATTTTTTTAAAATTTCTCAATTACATAATTCAAACTAAAACTTTAGATTCCAAATGTTGAATGATTGTATTTTGATAATAAAGATTTAATCATGAAAGTAGCATGTGTAACATAATGTCTTTTTGAGGTGCCTTTTTGAGGAAATTTGAAAATTTCACGGCATAACACTTTGAAGAACTGAAATGTTCGAATGAATTTTGAAACTCGCAATTTAGTAAATTTCAAATCGATATTCAGAATTTTGAATAATTTTAAATTTCAAATTTTAAAAATTTGGATTAAATTTATAGAGATTTGTAATTCAACATGAAATTTCAAAATTTCGATTTAATTATTTGTATTACTGGAAAATTACAATGTGCAAGTATCAACCATTAAATTCGATGTCATGCATTAACAAATTCAATACTTTGTACGAAATTTCGAAACATTCAATTTTTTTCCAAAATTTAAATTTTTCAAAATTTTCCAATTCAATCTTATAGATTAGTACACACGCATGTATTAAATTCGAATATAATTTTGATCGAATATTGTAATTAGAGAATAAAGATGGATTCTTGAAAAGAAAGACGGATTTTAAATCATTTAAATCGTCGAACATGAAATACGCTGGTTCTCAATTCTAAATGATGTTTTTAGATCTCAAATACTTTGGATCCGATATGTTAGTTTGTTAGATGTTGGCGTCATACAGATTTAACGATATAAGGTAGGACGTTTCGAGAGCTTTGTGACTCGAAAACGTATTACCCATCATGTTTACAATGAAATGTCAAATAAAAATCTGAAAATGCCAATTCATATTTAAAATTTCTGGAGTTAAAATTGTTTATTGAATTTTTAAAAAATTATTACTGAATTGAATTTTATAAATTTTTGAACTTTTTTTTAATTCTGAAACGAATTTGATATTTTGAAAATTGGTGGTATTTTGAATGGTTGAAAGATTTGTCGAAATTAACGATGCTTCGAAATGCCGTAATTCAAATTCAAATTATTTTATCGATTTTTGAAATGTTCATACTGAATAAATTGACTGAATTCTCGGGAACGAAATTTTGTAATTCTGAAATGGAAATTACACTTTCGAAAAGCACATTTAGATAAATTTAGGTTGGTTGGAAATGTCGGAGAAAATTGAATTTGAGATTTTATCGAGTTTTGAACTTTCTAAGCTAAAATTGCAGTATCGTCCGTGAATGTTGCTATTGTTGTCCCGCGTTTTGATGATGATGGATGGTTTTCGTCCTGAAAGAAATTCACAATTGTAAGCACGATCTGCGGGCTATATAGTTCTCTACCCTTTGGAGTTGTTAATCTTGACCCCCACAAAGTATTTTTTGCATTAAAATCACATCCAATGAAAAAATTAAATCGTAGCTGGTTCAGTAACTTTTTTTAATCCTTTTTGTTTATCTTGGAGGACAATAAATTGAACAGACGTTGAATATTTTTTTGTTGTTAACTTGAATGCTGATAGCAGGTACTTGAAGAATGTATTTCTTCAATTTGTATTCCCTCGTAATGTTGAATGCTCCTCTTGCTCTTTCTGCTGGATGTTAAGCGTAGTTTTAGACGTAACCACGTATTTTGGTATTTCAGGTTTTAGTAAGGTGGCTTTCTGATATTAAACATACATCAATCTTTTCAGTATTTAAAAAGATTTCTAACTCACTTCGATGATTTTAAATATTTTTTCAAGCATATAGATGTGTCTTTGGAGTCTTTGAATTTTATTAATTTGTGTGGGGTCGTACTTTGTAGCCCGGATGCCACCATTTGCGAAAACGACTTGCGATCAGTTACTTTACTCGATATAGATATGGTAAAGTGCCCTAGGTTGATGTTTACGCTATTGGCTACCGGCATTTTATAATATGATGGAGCTTGCCGTGATATGTCTGTAATTTTTTCACACATGCAGTTTACACATGTTGGAGGGGAATTTAGTGGATACGCCCGAGCAAGTTATAACAATAATATTAATTTATGGTGTTTTTTCTCTTTTGGTGGTTTGCTTTCACGTTTATCTCGCTGATGATTATTCTGGGGCGTTCCCTTTGTCTTATTCCTATTAGTAGATTCTGTCTGCGAGCTACTAGCTACTTCCGAACAATATTTCGATTTCTTTTTCTTGCTTGGACGTTTTTTCCGTTTGACAATCCATTCGGTCTGTATTCTCGTTACTAATATAAGGTTCATCATTGGCTTTGGTTAAAAAACCTTTTCACAATTCTGCATTTGTCAATTTCCTTCGTCAGCACCATAATTTTACTGTCAAATTTTGTAGAATTTTCCAAAATTTTTTCAAAATTGATATTTTGAAAATTGGTGGTATTTTGAATGGTTGAAAGAATTGTCGAAATTAACGATGCTTCGAAATGCCGTAATTCAAATTCAAATTATTTTATCGATTTTTGAAATGTTCATACTGAATAAATTGACCGAATTCTCGGGAACGAAATTTTGTAATTCTGAAATGGAAATTACACTTTCGAAAAGCACATTTAGATAAATTTAGGTTGGTTGGAAATGTCGGATAAAATTGAATTTGAGATTTTATCGAGTTTTGAACTTTCTAAGCTAAAATTGCAGTATCGTCCGTGAATGTTGCTATTGTTGTCCCGCGTTTTGATGATGATGGATGGTTTTCGTCCTGAAAGAAATTCACAATTGTAAGCACGATCTGCGGGCTATATAGTTCTCTACCCTTTGGAGTTGTTAATCTTGACCCCCACAAAGTATTTTTTGCATTAAAATCACATCCAATGAAAAAATTAAATCGTAGCTGGTTCAGTAACTTTTTTTAATCCTTTTTGTTTATCTTGGAGGACAATAAATTGAACAGACGTTGAATATTTTTTTGTTGTTAACTTGAATGCTGATAGCAGGTACTTGAACAATGTATTTCTTCAATTTGTATTCCCTCGTAATGTTGAATGCTCCTCTTGCTCTTTCTGCTGGATGTTAAGCGTAGTTTTAGACGTAACCACGTATTTTGGTATTTCAGGTTTTAGTAAGGTGGCTTTCTGATATTAAACATACATCAATCTTTTCAGTATTTAAAAAGATTTCTAACTCACTTCGATGATTTTAAATATTTTTTCAAGCATATAGATGTGTCTTTGGAGTCTTTGAATTTTATTAATTTGTGTGGGGTCGTACTTTGTAGCCCGGATGCCACCATTTGCGAAAACGACTTGCGATCAGTTACTTTACTCGATATAGATATGGTAAAGTGCCCTAGGTTGATGTTTACGCTATTGGCTACCGGCATTTTATAATATGATGGAGCTTGCCGTGATATGTCTGTAATTTTTTCACACATGCAGTTTACACATGTTGGAGGGGAATTTAGTGGATACGCCCGAGCAAGTTATAACAATAATATTAATTTATGGTGTTTTTTCTCTTTTGGTGGTTTGCTTTCACGTTTATCTCGCTGATGATTATTCTGGGGCGTTCCCTTTGTCTTATTCCTATTAGTAGATTCTGTCTGCGAGCTACTAGCTACTTCCGAACAATATTTCGATTTCTTTTTCTTGCTTGGACGTTTTTTCCGTTTGACAATCCATTCGGTCTGTATTCTCGTTACTAATATAAGGTTCATCATTGGCTTTGGTTAAAAAACCTTTTCACAATTCTGCATTTGTCAATTTCCTTCGTCAGCACCATAATTTTACTGTCAAATTTTGTAGAATTTTCCAAAATTCGGAAATGTTCTAATTCAAACTAATTATGAATTCAAAATGAAGTGTAGGTGGAGGGAGCTTCACGAAGAAATGGCAACATTTTAAAAACGGTTGGAAACGTTTGACTTTATCAAAAAGAATATATAATAATTTATGCGAGAAGCCAACATTAAGTTAAGCTACTTCACAATTGTATTATCTGGTTACAGGTTACCCATCATACCCATAGGTATAAATGCTTGTTCAAGGTGTCTAATTAAAAATTTATTAAGCGAGACTTGCTGGTAAATTCGATCAGTAGGTGGTCACAGATATGCGCTATCTATGTGGTAATTTCGAATTTGTTGTAAATTTTTTTAAAATATACAGTAGTTTCATATATAGGCGAACAATTTAATTCGATCAATTGGATAGGGCTGTTATCAAAGATTAAAATAAACGATTATAAAATACTTATAGAATAAAAAAACTAAAACCGGTTAAAATTGTGATACCGCGTGCGATAGTTTTGGTATTCGAGATCTACATATATGTATACATAACTCAGATAACGCACAATCTAAAATTACCTATAAGTACGCCATATTTGGTTAAATAATTATCGCGCTCATAGAAACTATAACACTAAATATAGCGTACAATGTTCAATATTATGATATAAGTATGTATGTATGTTGTTTACTATCGCGCAAGTCAATGGATTTGTCAAAATAGGTCTATCTGTTTGTACAATCTGTGTAGCGGGGTGATTAATCGTTAGTTTAGACATTTAGACACATTTTCCAGTTGTGGCTAGTTTATGACCGCGTGTTTACATATAAATGTACACAAAGATACTAATTAATCATTTTTTGTATTAGCCATACATATGTAGGTATTTTATTCTTAAAGATTGAGTCATTGTCTCAATGTGTTTTTAATCACTGGATTATACTCGTATATACTCTTCATGCGGTTTTCGGTGCAATTGAATTCATATGATCAAAACATTAACTTTTTTATTTTTATTTTTTGACGTCAATTTAAATCAATTCAAAAAATTACAATCGCACACACATGTGATTGCCATTGATTCTTGTGATAAATTCTCATCGTGTCGTTTGTCTTTGAGTCAGCAGCATCATCTTAATAAAAATAAATGAAAACAAGATGTTATTAAAGAAATGTGATGATCATAATGTGGTGACGGTTTTAGTTTTTAATTGAATCACCGTGTTCAGTATATATGTATGTATATAGATGCTGTGTTGGCATATATGGCCATAAATGGATTTGATTGGATACAAATGGGAAATCTTTTAAAAATTCAATCTTTATAAAAAAAAGGTAATCAAATAAATTTGAATCGTATAATTTGAAAGATCCAAATCTAGGCTGCGTCTTACATTTAATTGCAAATTAATTAAATCTTTTGATATCTGAACCATAAAATTCAGGTTAAATGTGAAAGCTCAAACAAAACATTTTTATTGTACAAAATTTGGGGAGGAGCTCTAAAGTGAAGAATTGCTCAAGAATTCTGACAAAAGATATCAAAAATGCACAAAGACACTAAGTTTGAACTGTGATGAGTGACTAGAAATAATTTTTAATTGCATGAAAGTTCGATGGTGAGCACGCATCTATAACCTTCTATTCCATGGGCTGACGATTCGGAGCTAAAAATTCCGATTTAAATTTTCAACATATTTTTATTTGAAATATTGTTAGATATGTCTAAATTACGCCACCAACATTTGATAATTTGAATTAAAATTTTAGAGTGGATTTAATGTCCTGATAAGTTTGTGTCTTAACTAAACCTTAACTAATATACTTTCGGTCCATTACATAATTTTTTTTAAGTCTCACAAAGAACATAAGAGAACGAAATGGACCTTTTACTATGCCAAACCTCTGTCTTTCTCAATTTTTTTGTTCAAATTTGGCGAAATTAAACGTATTTTGAATCGACTATACTATTTGAACCAGTTTAAGTCAATAAGCTTAAATTCTCGAATTTTTTATATTACAAAATTTCATAAAATTTGAGTAACAAATTAAAATAAAAATAAAAAAATTCAAAATTAAAGAAAGTGAATTTGATTAAAAATTGAAACGAATTACTGTATTGTCAATTGGTAGGGGCTGTAAACTTGATTTGAAACAAAGTTTATTTGAATGTGTTATAGAAATGATGAGTATTCGATTTTTGAAAATTTTGATCGATGGAATATGGTTTGGTATGATTGTTTATTAGAATCAAAGGCATCGTATATGATTTGAATATTGGGTTCATATCGAACTATACTAACTCCGCATCTAGGCAAGATTGACGCTTTTCCAATTCTCCAATATATTTTCTAATATTTGAAAATGTCACCGACCATTCTTATAAATTGTCAAAAGGGTAGAACATATACGAATAATAGAATTGAATCCTGTTAAAGCAACACTTTTCTTAATTTCTAAATGTTCTTATTGGATGCAATCAAGTCTTTCTTGAAATTCTGCTGATTAAGTCGTGCTATAAAAATTATTTCGGCCTAAATTTAAGAAACGATTCATTTGTCTATAATAACTTTAATAAGAATCGTCTGAAGATGTTGCGTTAAGGTGTTTCAGGTTAACGAAACATGAGATTAAAGATTATTGGGGACATATCCTCTCCTTGCCGATAATCCGAGCACACCCTACACAAATTCTCAATAGTCTGTTCTCAACTTTTATACAGCATTGAGACTGCGTCACTGTCATTGTACACAATTTGTTGGCATTCCTAGGTATTCCATTCGAAAAGACTGTGACTGATTGGTTTGGACGAAATCCTCCTTGAAGGTCATCACCCAAAACCTCAGCTAGAGGAGTGATTCTACCAAATATAATGTAGAACATTAACTTGTGTGCTGTGCAAAGGAGAGCTATGTATATCGAGATTTGGTATATCTCGGCTACTTTAAAGGTCTCTAAGAGGTTCGAATTAATCCGCGGTAAGCGGTTACAACGCTAGTTCGCGTGAGTAGAAAGAAACGTTTTGGGATTTTTATTTATTTAGAGAAAGACAAAGAAGGACAATGTACAAAAACTAAATTTGAAAAAACAATAAAATATTTACAGATACAAATCCTTACAGGATGAGGTCAACAGAAATTACTGCAAAGAGTTACGGATGATTTACTTTTAACTTTAACAAAATTCAAACTTTTTAATTACCTTAGTCTGCAACTCGTATTTTTCTATACTGTGCCTTTTCTGCATCCAAACTGGTAATAACTTGAAATAACAAAATGTCTCTGAATTTCTAAGCCTTCCAAATTTGCGAAGAATTAAATTCAAAGTTTAACCAAATCAAAAAAATTTCGTTTGATTTTGTTGATTCTAAAGTTGTACTCTCTAACGTCTGGGTTCCAAACTTCTAAACGTGAACCAGAAAATTGAAATGGCTTCAAATTACATATTTCCTGTGAAATCGCTCTCCAGATATGCGAAGGATTTAATTAAAAATTCAATTGAATCTAAATTTTGATTTTTAATTATTACCACTCCCCAGAATTTCAACATTGTCTTTTTAGCGAAAAAATAGAAAATGCTTCAAATTATACAATTTCTATAGCTCTACGCTTAAATTTTGTGCTAAAGGGTTATTCAAAGTTTAACCGAACCAAAACTTCAATTTTCTTGGCGTTTGCTACTATATCACAAAATACTCATTTTCTGGATTTCCAATACGTTCATTACTTCATATTGAGAAAATTGTAATTCACTGATGCCAGGCGATTTACAGAAAGTTTGAATTCGACTAACAAAATTTCCATATACTGAGTTCCAATACGATCGTCGGCTGAAAAAAAGGAAATTAAATCCCAAATGGTGTATTCGCTACTGTTTAACATACTCATATACCCATTTTCAATCTGTACTTGATTTAACATTTCTCTAATTTTCTAGTTATAAATATTCGAGTCAGCTGTTCAATAGCTGTTTGTTTTTTTAAATGTAGTTTAGTTCAAACTATTTTATAAATATTGGAAGGGACATTGCTTTCGGGGAGGACAAATTGCTCCAAAATGAATTACGAGTTATATAACAAGTTTTGATCAACTGTATAACTGGTACCGGTAGCTTCGTTAATTTGAATTTCTATTTGTAGAGTTTTCTTTTGGAGAACGAGACATGAGGCAGGTTTAGACATCATCGAAGCCGTAATTGTTTTGGCCAGTATTTCATTTAAATTCGGTCTTTCTGTGTTTTGCCGGTTTCCTTGCTCGTCAGCTTCTGCTGCTGTTTCCAAACACTCATTTGCTGTGTAACCTGATTCCGATTCCCATGCATTGTCTATAATACTCTGTTCATAACTGTTGCTCCGTTTCGGTTTCATCTTCCAAAATCAGAGTATGCAAAAATTTCAGCAACGAGACAAGCCCAATATTTTAGGATAGCGGCGGTTCAATTGCTAATTTCACGGGTTTCAAAGCATTGTGCAAATCATATACGACTTTGATATTATGTGGATTCAATTAGTATAGATAAGACCCCAAATCAATTTATACCGGTCGAATTGCGTCGGTGGTGTTTAAAAGCCGTTTTAACATTGTGTCCATACTACTCCACCTAGGTTTGCAAATCCAAGAGCAAATTCATCTCTTTTTCAAGTTTATGTTTTACTTGATGTTGCAAAATAGTATTTCAAACTGGTCAAAATTTAAAAAAAAAAAAAATTCGGTTTCGTCTCATCGTCATCGGTTTGAGAGCATAATCTTCATTTAGGTTTTCCTCTTCGTGATCACTATTACTACGTTTCTTGTAAATGATATTCATAATTGCCAACTGAATGCCATGATTATAGTATAGAGTCAATGTTGATATTGTGAATGGAGCAGCAATGATGATAAAATTTGGACGAAATTTTATCATCACTGCTGCTCCGTCGGTGGTTGTTGCCAAGTGATCTGTCGGACACTAAAATTTCCACTCATTTTTTTGTGAGACATTATGGTTTCAATTTTGTATTTTCTTTTAAGGAAATTATAAAATTCATATATAAGATTCATCACACGATCCTTGTCCTTCGGCAAAGTATATTGCTGAGCACTAATGATTGACGAATAAATTCACTTTTACAAATAATTTCCGCCATGGTTTGGGGATACTAAACAAAATACTACTACAGTCTGCAATATTTTTGTCGTCCTTACGTTTGTTGGGATTGATGTTGTGCATATTTTCTAGATGCGCCATCTCAATACGCTTGTAGAAGATCCTTTGAAACTTAAAACTTTATTTGGCCATAGCAGGTATAGACGCATTTTCTCCATTTCTAATTTTTGTCAAATGTTTCCAGACTTCGGTAGACATGGTTCTTCTTAGTGATGGGGATCGCTTGTTAGTTAATTATTTCAATTATAAATCAAACAACGTTACAATTAAATATCAATGATAATTTTTCACAATTGCGGACTCACAGAGTGTGATGCGAGCAAAACGAATATCGATATTCAACTTTTATTGACTTTTTATGTTTTGATAGTTGTTTAAATGAAACTAACCTTTAAAACCAATCCCGGGAAATACAAAAAAAAATTCTCGGGAAATGGGAAATAAAAATCCAATTGCAAATCTGGGAATTCCCATCCAAGAATTCCCAACAGTGACCCTCTAATCGAGCCGATAATGTTACAATAGTATTTGAACTACAACTTAAGAGTTTAAATGACAGTTGTGGTTCTAGTCTAACAGAAAAATGCTAAAGTAGCTGAAAATATAGTCCCTGAAGAATATCATCCCCTCCTAAAAATTTCGAAAAATCCATATGATAATTTGAATTCAACTCATTTTAGACAAACAGCCACTATATTGGTGATGACCATAAGGCTCTAGTCTATTAAAAAAATCCCGAAGTAATAAAAATTATAGTCTCGAAAAATTCTCAGCTACTTCATTTTTCTGTTAGACACCTTATGGTCATTCTTATATATGGTGGCTGTTTCTGTAAAATGAGTGTAATAGGAATGATCAAGTGGTGAGCCGCGTCATATTTTCATTAATATTCAATTTTTTGGGAAGGTATGATATCCTTCCGGGTCTACATTTTCCGGTACGGAGTTTTTCTGCTTATGTTCATTCCCTATATGGTGACTGTAAGTGTAAAATGTATCTACAAAATTATCAAGTTACTAGTGGCGCGGGTCTATATTTTTTATTACTTTGATATGTTTTTGACATTAGTCCGGTCTCACATATTTTCAAAATATATATCAATAGACTCGTTAAATTACAGACTCCAATACATTATAACCGTTTTAAATCAATCAGAGATCCAAACCTATTAAATTTTTTATTTATTACCTCGTTTTTTTTTGTTGCAAATCTGGGAATTCCCATCCAAGAATTCCCAACAGTGACCCTCTAATCGAGCCGATAATGTTACAATAGTATTTGAACTACAACTTAAGAGTTTAAATGACAGTTGTTATTTTTCAATATTAATTGACAAATCCGAAAATTTTTTCTTTCAAAATGTTTTATTGTTTTTCAGAATTTTAAAAAACCTTCAGAATTTTGACAAGCTAACCCAGCTATTTTTGTAAGCTTAAGAGTATATTTTACAAAGTTTAAATATTTATCTAATGAAAAAATCGTTATTTGACGAACTGATTACGAATTAATGAGTTAAACAAAATTTTTAAAACTCAAATTTTTAAAATTTAAAGTAAATTTTTAAATATCGAAATTTGGCAATTTTACATTTTAGAATCGCGGCGAATACAAAAAAAATGTTTTGAAAAATTCAATATTTGATCAGCTACATCGAACTGTCAAATTTTGAAATTAGATTCAAATTTCAAATTCAGAGGTTGGCTTCCTAAAATACTCCACTTCAATTTTTACTGTCATGTAAAAAGCCACTTTAAATTTGACATTTTAGTATGTAAAAAAAATTTGATTATACAAATTGAAGGCAAACTTCAGATATATCCATAGAGAAGAGAGTGGACATTAAGTTTTAAATTTTGGTTGCCTTTTAGGTATTTAAGCGAATTTTTATTTTTCTACAGCGAAAGCAGCTAAGTTATATCAGTTTTTACTGGAGTCTCCATTCTAAATTCGTTTGAACGCGTTCAGCTACAAATATTTTATTGCACAGACTCGTTACCAGACCAATAAAATCTTCAAGAAAATTCATCCATTTCCCTTCTTTCAACATAAAATATTTTTTTCTTACGGTCGGATATAAATTGCTAGGATAAATATCTAACCTCACGAACAAACCTTAACACTCATTGGTATATCTTCAATGGCCATGATATTTTGGGCTATATGTTAAGGCTGGGATATTAATATATTTCTTTATGGCATAAAACCATATTCATTTATAGAAACAGAAGATATTAACTCAATATGAATATATTTTAATGATTTTTGAATAACTAATACTCTTGTTTTGACGGGCATGAACTTGCTATGAAGTTTTTATGGAACGGTTCACATGTCAAAATAAATAGTTTCAAATAAAACAAATTAATTTATATATATTTAAAATTATTAAATTATAATAGTAAATTTACACAAACGGCCACTTTATAGAAAATTACCATAAGGCTCTAGTCTAACAGAAAATGCCAAAATAGAATCTAATTCCTTCCCAAAAATCTCAAAAAATTCGTATGAAAATATGACGCCACTATTTCAATAGAGGCATTTTACACAAACAGCCACCATATAGGGAATGAACATAAGGATCTTTTTAAGCAGGAAAACTAAGAAGTACCTGAAAATATAGACCCGGAAGGGTATGAAAAAGCGGCTCACAACTTGATTCCAATAAAGCGGCTCGCAACTTGATCATTTCTATTTAACTCATTTTACACAAACAGCCACCATATAGAGAATAACTATAAGGCTCTAGTCTAATAGAAAAATGCTAAATTAGCTGAAAATATAGACCCTGAAGAATATCATCCCCTCCTAAAAATTTCGAAAAATCCATATGAAAATAAGACGCCACTAGTAACTTGATAATTTCAATTAAACTCATTTTAGACCACTATATTGGGGATGACCATAAGGTTGTGGTCTATTAAAAAAATCCCGAAGTAATAAAAAATGTAGACCAGGAAGGATGTCATCCGTTCCTAAGAGTCTCGAAAAATTCATATGAAAATATGAAGGTTCTTCAGGATCTATATTTTCAGCTTCTTCATTGTTTTGTTAGGCACCTTATGGTCATTCTCATATATGGTGGCTGTTTCTGTAAAATGAGTGTAATAGGAATGATAAAGTGGTGAGCCGCGTCATATTTTCATTAATATTCAATATTTTTGGGAATGTATGATATCCTTCCGGGTTTACATTTTCGGGTACCTCTTAGTTTTTCTGCTTATGTTCATTCCCTATATGGTGGATGTAAGTGTAAAATGTCTCTATTATTGTCTCTACAAAATTATCAAGTTACTAGTGGCGTCATATTTTCAAATGAACTATTTGAGATTTTTAGGAAGGGTCTATATTTTTTATTACTTGGGCATTTTTTTGATAGACTAGCGCCTTATAGATCATCCATCATAAATCATGAGACAGATCGGCATTTTTTGATATTTGCACCGTTCCATAAAAACAACATAGAAATTTCATGCCCGTTCCGGTCTCACATATTTTCAAAATATATATCAATAGACTCGTTAAATTACAGACTCCAATACATTATAACCGTTTTAAATCAATCAGAGATCCAAACCTATTAAATTTTTTATTTATTACCTCGTTTTTTTTTTTTTATAAATTTTAATTATTTTATAACTCGTAGATGAAAATTAAAATTTACACGCAATGGTAATTAATATTTCAATCGTTATTTTCAATCAAACGTATGAGAAAACCATAAAAAATTACTTTATAAAAAAAAAATATAAATAAAGAACGCGAAACGTTAAATTTACAACTTGGTTTTGGTAAAATAATGATTTATGCTCGCGTAGGTATATTATTGTACACGTATATATACAACCAGAAGCTCTCTGATATTATATAGAGGTAATAAAATTAGAAAGGTTCTACGGTTTATTTTTTAAAATTGCGCGAAGGACGTCCTATATAGTATGTAACAACTTTCTTTTAAAACCACCCTGATTTACGAGCATACACATATACATATACGATTTTACGAACAGGTACAAAATTTTATTAATTTTTTTTTGTTTTATTTAAGATTCTTATCTCATCATACAAAAGCCGTCAATAAAATTGTTTCATAATAAATCAAATATACGTCACATTGTCATCGTTGTTATCTGTGCGGTCTCGCCGCTGTTCTATGTACTCGTACTTATACAAAAATGTTTTAATTGTGCGCTCGCAAAAAAATCCAAAAAAAAAAATAAAATCTGGGTCTTGAAAGTCACAAAACACAAAATGGAAAAATTATGATGGTTTTTTATTTGAATTTATAATTAAATTACAAATATTGCAAATAATAAATAATTTAAGTGAAATTTGCCGTTCGATTTGTTTTTTTTTACCTTCATCATCCGTGCTGTGCGCGCATATGATTAATGTCACATGAGATTAATTAATCATGTATGTATGTGTACATATATAACAAGTGCAGCAATCTAACTACATATATACGTTGTACACGCATAGTTTAATCTATTTTTTGCTTCTGGACATGTTACATGTCATTATGTTCTACTTTATATATATTGAAATTTATGTATATAGATACGCAATAATTATAATTAGATATATACATGTATTGCCAGAAGTGAAGTCGATAATTCTGGTATTTGTTTATGGTTGGTTAATCTGATAAACAAGAAAGCCTAGCGGCAATTTTATCGTTGCGTCGCTAGCGAACTGTTAGTTCAAAATCCATTAACTTACGCATTCTTTCAATCCTGTAATACATAATTCGAAAGTTATGTTAACAGTTTGTTCAAGCTGCTTAAATTCCGGTTCAAATTGTTAAACTCAGAAAAACTCATTTAATAAACTAGTTCTTAAAAACTTATGATTTTTAGGTTTAATTTTTTTTTTAATTATCAATTATCGTATCAAATTTTGAAAATTGTCTGTATATTCCTAGGGATCGAAAATAACAATAAACTTGCATCAAATATAATGTAGGGTAGAACAGCTGAGATTACTCTCACTTCCTTGAACTAACCCGCCCGTCTGACTTAAACAGGGTTCCTGATCTAATTTTGGTACCCAATTTAATGCGAAATAATTATTGTGGTGACCCCATGGTTTAATATTTTGGTGACCCCAACAACTGAATCTGGTGCTTCAATAAACAATCGTCTTTCAACATTTTAGCTTAATTGCACTTTTGAATTAAAGCGTGCTTTCTGTATGTCAATCTTTTATCAAGATGAAGGAAGATCCAAATATTTGACGTGTGTTTGTTCAGGGATGGTGACATTGTTGGTGGTGTGGTGTAATGTGGCCTTCAGATAATAATGTTTTTAATTTTTGTAATACCATCTTTTCAACACATTTCGAAATTATCAGAAGTATACTTATTGGCCTGTACACGGTGCAACTTGTGGTTCGTCCTTTCCAGGTTTTATAATATTTGTAATTAGGGATATTTTTATTTTTTAGGGTAATACCCATATCTCTTAATCGCCTATATGAAGATATAGGTTTTATGGATTTACCGTGTAATTTGCTGATCATTTTCACGGTAAAATCGATAAAATCGATAAAATCGTCTACTGGAGCTTTCTTTGAATGATAAAGTTTTTGATACAATTTTTTAACTTTTTCCCACTTATATTTTACAGGAGTTAATTTCCAAGGGTCTTCCGTAAACTCTGGTAGTTCACTGTTGTTAGTTTTTTTCGTTTGGTGTGAATAGAATTTAGTAGAATTTTCTACGTCCCTTCTGGTTGCCTAATTGGGGCGCTATATAATGTTGGCCTTTTTAATCTTGTTGTTGTCTTTTATAGTAAATAATCTATTTTCTCGGTCGTCGAGAGATGCTTAAGGAAACTCTAGATTCCTGAGTTTTCTTCTTCTCTCAATGCTCCTTTCAGAGCTTTAATATACTATTTTTTTTTGCTGTTGCCATAGTAGGCGATTTGTACGTTTTTCTGGGATTAACTGCAGAAGTATATTAGGTGAAGGGTTATTAAATTTTTCAGAGCTCCTAATAACAAGAGTGGCCTCTTAGTTAATTTATTTGTTAGAGGTTGAGGTTGTTCTGCTTTTAAGACAAGTTATAGGAATCTTCTACCTGAGCATTAGAAATCTATTAAATCACGCATTTTCTTTTTATCTCATGGACAATAAGTTGGGTGTCCAGAATCTATAAGTTGATTTAGTATTTCGGTAAACAGTAAACAACCGATTACACAATTTCTAGGCCATTACTCTTTCTTTAGAATATTTGTTTGGTTCATAATGTTTATTCTTCGTTTGATCAAGACCACAGTGCCACCGTGTGTTTTACCATCCGGATGTTTGCTGTCATAAACAGAATTGATTATAAAAAACTTATTTTTTGTAAAGTGTGTTTCCATCAATAAATTTGATATTAGAATGATGCCCATATTTTGTCCGACGAGAAAGCTTTGAACCTCAGCTTTGTGCTCTGAAAGACCGTTCGTATTCCATACAGCTATCTTTCGGAGCGTCATTTTAGGCTTTTAATGATAATTTGCATTTGTGAATATTTAGTTCTTCTTTAATGAAATGAAGTTTTGTTTTTGGTGCGGTACCTTTTATGAATGAAGCATTCGTTGTTCAGATTGCAACTTTGAGTTGGTCTTACTTTTCAAATTCGGATACTGGGCAACCTCTGTGAAAAGATGTGAAAGATCATTTCTCCGTCTTATCGCATTTTTTGAATCAAGAAGTTCGCCACAAATAATGCAAACTGTCAGCTTTTGTGTGCCTGTATTTTTGGCACTTGATGCATTGTACCGCTCCGGTTCTCAGTTTAATCTGAAAGTTGGTTGAAATACTAAGAGTTGGCATCAAAATTTGCACCAAACGAACGATTCTTATACAGCAAAATTAACTACTAGGTAGTAAAAGGAAGCTGCATTTGCCTTAATTATCTTTCATTAATATTTAATCGATTACGAGGATATTTTTTGGTCACGTGCACGGTGCTCAAATAGTTTAATCTGCGATGCTCAAATAAATAATCGTTTCTCAAAATTATATTAATCAGAATTCATTGTTATCAGAAATTTTGGTCAACCTTTAAAACACAGCAGTCAAATTTGAATTTTAAAAAATATATTCTGAGAGTATTGCATATTTTGGAAAAATATTACAAATTCTAAAACTTGGTTCAATGACCGAAATTTTACAACTAATTTTGAAAATAGCCTCAAAAATTCTGTTTGAGTTAGATAACAATTTTAATCTTCGTTTGCAACGAAATTTTATAAACGATTTAGTTTAATTTGCTCTGAAGTTTGACAGACTCTAAATAATTCATTTATGTGAATTTAGTGCTTCAACTAATTTTGATATCTATTGGTTTAAAATGATTCGTAAATTTGATCCGAATTTGTTACCAATTGCTTTAGTTGCAAATTACGCAATGCTTCGGTGACGATTGTTATTCGAAAATGCATATACCACAAATCATTTTCGCTTGTCCCAAACGACAGCGCCACATATTTAAAAATAATAATTTATTAACGCAGAGAGCAGTAATAATTTAAATTTTTAATTAAAAACAAAAAAAATTAAAAAATTCTGTCAGTTATTTATTTTATTTATTTTTAATTGGTCGATTATTTTACACAATATACATACGTATATATACTCACAACAAGTAGATTTTGTTCCATTTCTGTCTATAATATATTGATCGCTATGTTGTGGTTTAGTTTTAAAAATATTGTTTAGTTTTTGCGCATTCTATACTCACGCTAAATCGAAACAAGATTTTGATATGTAAAAAAACAAACTAAAAATGGTAATTGCAAATTTTTATTGGACGAATTAGTCAGTGGGAAAAAATGGGTGGAAATTATGTGTATGTATGAAAATTTAACCTTAATGGCATGGCATAACGCGTTTAAATTTAATTTTTCGACGAAATAATTTAAATGGCAAAAAATTAATGAAGCAATAATTTAAACTTTAAAAATTTTGCAAATTTGGGTTAATAAAACATTTTTGTCGAGAAACCTGTACCAGAAAAAAAAAAATAAAAATAAAAAAATTATAAATGAGTCAGACACCCCAAATTAAGAAAGTGCACTTTGTGTATACATTCGTCTTATAAAGCAATGCATAATTTAGCATGAAAATATAATTACACCGTGCACATATAATAATGAGCAACAAATCACATATCTAATCAACAAGATCTTGTCGTACATAAAACTAAACAACTATAATAAAATGCAAAACAACTTGCAATCAAATCGCATTTTGTTTGGAAATCTCGAAACAGGAAATACAACCCGACCAAATATACATATAATAGCTGCATGCTGTGTTCCAATCAAATTTTTATGTATACAGCATAGAAATAAAAATTAATTCTAAATACATTCGCGATAAAAATTTTAATTATATACGCGATCGCGCATTTATATATACATTACATATACAAAAGCCACGATCACGTGCGGTATAAAAATTGCGCGAATTGAAAAATTATACGATTTTTCATTTGGAAAATGTTGTATATAGAATTCTTGTTGATTGTACATAATATAAAACATACTAGTATTACATGCATTTAAAAAATTATTTAGAAAATTTTCGATCGATGAAAATTTATTGTTATTTGATATTCGAGCGAAAATATCTAGACAGACCACCCTGCTGGTTTTTAATTATATTCGTTGAAAGGCTTAAAACATGATTTCGTTTGTTAATTTTTCACTCGAATTGTTTATTCATTTTTAAATCGTTTATTAGCATGTACATATAGTACGAAATGTGACTATGCGAAATATTTTTACATGTTTATTTAGGTTAATGATGATGCTTTTTGTATTATTTATAGAACCATAGAGCTTGGTACGACATCAAAGTGTAAGCTTTATGCTATATACCATACGTTTCTTTCACCTCAAATCACAAAAAATTCGAAAATTTAAAGCTTTTGACGAAATTCATAGTTTATTCGTTAAATTAACGATGGGTATTTGAAAGCCTTCATAATTACAAGTTCTTAATTTTTTTTTTCGACAAATAAACGAAAGTTTGTAGCTTTTTTCAACATACTATAAATTTCTCACGATTAAATTTTTATGTTATCAAAATGCTTTTCAATGTTTTTTCTGAAATGCCCGAGAGTCACAAAGAATATGTTCTAAACTTAAATAGCTTTCAAAAGTACAAGATTTACATTTTTATTTTCGACGATAACTTTTTATTTTTTTTAAATACTCAAAAAATTTTGCAACAAAGTAGTGTTAATTTACTTTTTTTAATCAAGTTGGTTTTGGGTAAAAGTTTTTAAATAGTTCAAAGTTATTTTGCAAGTTTATGTAACGAATTTTAATGCATAACTCTTTCAA
The DNA here is from genome assembly GCA_951394425.1 of Tipula unca. Lineage (NCBI taxonomy): Eukaryota > Metazoa > Arthropoda > Insecta > Diptera > Tipulidae > Tipula > Tipula unca. Next base: position 194,142,269 of record OX596381.1, read on the forward strand.
CTCTTTAAATTATTCGGTTTAAACGGAAAAGCTTTTCAAATCAAATAGAATCGGTTTAAAAATAAACCAACACCCTAAGCTTACTGGACGCTTTATTACAGTCTAATAAAATATCACCAATCATTGAAAGCTTTCGGCAGAAACATAATATCTAACCTTAAATAATGTGACAGCTGGCTTAAATTTCTAAAAGTTTTAAACGAACATGACCGTAAAACTTTGAAAATGAATTACTGGAATTTTCGGAGCTTTTTCTAACAAGTCTATTTAGGTTAATGGTGAAGCTTTAAAAATTTAGCCTTCAGACCATATACATTTTATTTGAATATCAAGAATAAGTATTAAAATAAAGCTCGTAGTTTTTTAAGCTTTTATTATTTTAGTATTATATATAGAGCCAAAAAGGTTGGGACGAAATCTAGTGTAAGCTTCATGCTATATACCATAAATTTCCTTCACTTTGTTTCCTGATGTTTTAATTTATTGGTTCTAATCGAGTTGGTTTTGGGTAAAAGTTATTTTAAATATTATTTATAGAGCTAAAATTTTTAAATAGTTCAAAGTTATTATGAAAGTTTATATAACAAATTAAAATGAATTTTAACTCTTTCATCCCTTTAAATTATTCGGTTTATTTTGAATTAAATTGAAAAAAAAATCATTGAAAGCTTTCGGCAAGACACATATTTAACCTTAAATAATGAGGCAGCATAATCCTTCTGGCTTCCATTTCTAGAAGTTTTAAACGAGCATGAACATGAAAAATTTTGAAAATGAATTATTGGAATTTTCGGAGCTCTTTCTAACAAGTTTATTTAGGTTAATGGCGCAGCTTTCAAATTTTATCCTTCATACCATATACATTTTATTTGAATATCAAGAATAAGTATTACAATAAAGTTCATAGTTCTTTAAGCTTTTAATATTTTAGTATTATATATAGCGCCAAAAAGCTTGGGACGAAATATAGTGTAAGCTGTATGCTATATGCCATACATTTCACTTCACACTCAAATCACGAAATATTCGTAAATTGAAAGTTTTAACGAAAATCAGAATTCTTTCGTTAAATTGCCGATGGGTATTCGAAAGCTTTCATAATTACAAGTTTTTAATTTTTATTTCGACGAAAAGACGAAAATTTGTACCTTTTTACAACATACTACAAATCTCTCTCGATTTGATTTTTAAGTTATCGAAAAGCTTTTCAAGGTTCTCAAGCTTTTCACAATTTATTTGGGCAATGAAATAATATGTTTTCATCTTAGATAGCTTTCAAAAGTAGTACAAGCTTTTAATTTTTATTTTCAACGATAAAACGAAAGCTTTTAATTTTTTTAAATACTTAAATTTTTTTGCAACAAACTAGTTTTAATTTATTTGTTTTAATCGAGTTGGTTTAAAGCAAAAATTTTATTTTAAATTTTATTTATAAGGCTAAAAGTTTTTAAATAGTTCAAAGTTATTTTGAAAGTTAACAAATTTGAATGAATTTTAACTCTTGCATCCCTTTAAATTATTCGGTTCAAACGGAAAAGATTTACAAATTAAATTGGATCGGTTTAAAATTAAACCAACACTAAAAGATTACTGAACGCTCTAGAGTCTAATAAAAAATCACCAATTATTGAAAGCTTTCGAGAAGAAGCATATCTAACTATAAATAATGAGACAGGAGAAGCATTTTGGGTTACATTTCTAGAAGTTTTAAACGAACTGAATTATTGGAATTTTCGGAGCTTTCTCTAACATTTATTCCAATCAAATAACCAGATGTGCTTTTATCAATTAAACTATTTCTACACGTTTATTTAGGTTAATGGTGATGTTTTCAAATTTTAACCTTTAGACTTTATACATTTTATTTGAATATCAAGAATAAGGATTACAATAAAGCTCGGAGTTTTTTGAGCTTTTTAAAATTATTTTAGTTATATATTTAGAGCGAAAAAGTTTGGTTCAAAATCTAGTGTAAGCTTTATGCTATATACCATAAAATTCCTTCACCTTCAAATCAAGAAAAATCCGAAAATTTAAACCTTTTAACGAAAGTCATAATTTATTCGGTATCGAAGAAAAGACAAAAGTTTGTAGCTTTATATTAAGTATCATAAATTTCTCTCGGTTTGATTTTTAAGTTATCAAAAAGCTTTCCTAATTTTGTTCTGAAAGGCCTGAGTCACAATTTATTTGGAAAATGACATATTCTAAACTTAAATAGCTTTTAAAAGTACAAGCTTTTAATTTTTATTTTCGACGATAAAACGAAAGCTTTTTGTTTTTTTAAATACTTAAAAAATTTCGTAACAACGTATATAAATTCGAACCATTTTACCGATTATTTTAACGTAAAGCCTTAGCAAACTAATTTAACCGAATTTTAACTAATTTGAATGAATTTTAACTCTTTGATCCCTTTAAATTATTCGGTTTAATCGGAAAAGCTCTACAAATCAAGTTGAGTTGATTTAAAATTAAACTAAAACCAAAAGCTTACTGAACGCTCTATTAGAGTCTAATAAAAATCACCAATAATTGAAAGCTTTCGGCAAGAAACATATTTAACGTTAAATAATGGGACATCATGATCCTGCTGGCTTTCATTTCTAGAAGTTTTAAACGAACATCAACGTAAAACTAATTATTGGAATTTTTAGAGCTTTTTATAACATTTACCCCGATTAAATTTGGAAATCGCTAATGATGATTTTTGTAGGACGTACATGACCAAAACTCTCACGTAATTTACAAAATGAAATTGTTATTGAACGATTAATTTTATAATAAATTAGGATAATCAAAATGCTTTGTTGTGTTGTTAGCGACTCCATGATGATAAATGGCATATTTTAGACTTTTCACATGTTTTCGAATTTTTTAGAACAGATAATATTTAGTACTAAAATTCATTGATTGAAAAATGGTCCAACGGATGGCCCACTCTGTACTAACATTTTACAAATTTAAGAGGAATTAGAGCAGTAAGCTATGCATCTGAACTTTTGTTTTTTTGAGTTATTAAACTTTTCAAAAGCATATTGGAAATTGTATATATTTTTAAAATCTGACCCTGACATTTAACCGATATTTATACTAAACAAATAAGCTTTTTCCATTCAGCGTAAAATTATTATTTCGTATCAGGTTTTAACCATCCTAGCTTAATTATAATTGTCTAAATACTTTTATTTTCCCAACGATGCGCTTTTTTAAATATTTTTAGCAAACGAAAGCTTTCTGTAAGAGAAAAATTAACCCTTAATACGTACAATAGCATTTATTTAATAAAAAAAATCTGCCAACGAAATCTATAAATCAGAATCACTACCAAATAAAAGCTTTTATTTATCCAGCTGACGTTTAAGAAACATTTTAAAACCAAAATAAAAGCTTTTTGTAGTTAAACACTTTAAATTTTATTATGAGCGCCTAAACTGAAACCTATATAAGCTTCAAAAAAGCACTAATGTTTTATATTTTTTATAACATTTGAGCTTTTCTAATAATTGCTTTTTTCATATTTGTAGACTTCTAATATAGGCTTTAATATAAGCTTTTCAATTGCGAAATAAACTTTTAAACTAACTATTCGATCTTTATAGATAAAAATATGATTGAAATCGATTTAAATTTTTAATTATTTTATTTCAATAATACTGACTGAACAGTAAAATAAATGAAAGCTTTATAGTTTTGGCACTTTTTAACCAATATTTTTTTAAAATCATTTACAGGTCTAATTTATTTTAAATTAATAAAAATAACCAACCAAGCTTTATATTTTTTCAAACATTTAAAAAAAAAGAAAAGCTTTTTGTAAGAGATTTTAGCTAATTTAGCTAAAATTTAGAAATTTAGAAATATTATCTGTCAACGATAGCTTTGTCCGATTTAAAAAAATGGCACAGAAAGTTAGAAAGAAGTAAGAAATAAGTTCGAAATTCCGAGGTTTTATTTATCCAGCTGAAGCTTTAAGCAACATTTTAAAATTTAAAAACAAATCTTAATGCTTTTGCCAATTTAAGTTCTTTAATCTTTATTAGACTAATCAGCTTACAAATGCGAACAACCGTCAAAAGCTCTATTGTTGTATATTTTATATAGCTTTTTAGATTTTCCACTAAGATGTGCAGTGACGATATTAAGCTTTGATTGGCGATTTAAAATTTAATAAATTAAAGCTTTTGCGAATTAGCCTACAAATACAATTAACATCCGAAAGCTCTAATCTTTTATTTATTTGTTGATGGATGCGCTTATTAAGATAGATTTTGTTTCAAAATTTAATTTTTTTTTCCCGCACTGTATACCAAACCTGATGATTTTTTTTTAATTCTTACTTTCTATGTTTGTTTATAAAAATTATCTTGATCAGAATAAATTACCTAGATAAATAGTCTTGAATAAACGTTTTATACCTCGTTTAGATTTTAAACAGTCCGAATGCACCAATGCTAATTAAATGTATACACAATTTGGTTGAACGCGATTTGTTTAAAATATTTTGTTGTTTGTTTAAAAAAAAAATTAAATTTATAGTTTTTAAGAAATAATTTATTTTTTATTTTTTAAATCTGAATGTGGGCCAAATTTTTAATTAATAATTGTCGGTTTATCATTAAATTAAAAAATTGTTGAACTGCAATGAAGAATATTATAAGATTTTATTAGTCATGTCAGGGCGTGATTTATTTGCGTGTAGGTGATCATCATTGCTTTACCAACATAATATATTTTTTTATTTAATTATGGAGTCACAATTGTGTGGATCTAAAAATTAAGCAATTACTGCATTATCGTTATTATCATATTATAATGATGATGATTATTGATGTATCCAATAAATGTCACCGTTTAATTCGTATAAATTATATTTAGGTTAACATAATGATAGTAATAATAACAATAACCATAACCATAATAATTTACGATGTAATTCATATTATCATGCTTGTTTGCGCGACAATTAATTTTGTTGACACAACAAGAAATGTGTTTATTTTGGTGCACGCAGACAATTCGCGAGACAAATTATATGGAAATTAATTTTCGTTTTTTTTCTCTGTTTTATTTATTTCCAGGGCTTCACTTAAATTTAAGACAGGTGTGATAATAAACCAAAAAAATCGCGTGGATGCGTGTCTGTTTTGATGGGCTGTGCTTCGCATCTAGGCGGCCAGCCGTTGAAGAAGATAATCAAACAACCATTTTATGTGGTTCGAGTGGTAGCATAAATCCAACGCCGCAACCGTCACACCTTGATGGTCATACAAATCCGATTGTGACGCAAACAACGCCAGCAACAAATCATCAAAATCAATCGATAACCACTACCGCCACCACCGTACTAACGAATAATAATAATAATAACATTAGTAATAACAATAATAATAAGAATAATAAAACGACATCATCTTCGTCGTCTCCAATCGCTATAAATAATTATAAAATTCATGAAAATTTGAAAATGGAAAATCAAAATCAGTCAATCATGAATATGCAAACAAATCAGTATACTGATTTTACCGGCGGTAACAACAACAACAACATTTTAAATAATAATTGTTATCAAGCGGGAAACGCGGGTGTCGGTCTGATGGACCATCAGAACACCGATGACGCGACCACCAATTTAAATAACGACGATAAAACGAATTTATTAATAAAACAAAGTGCCTTAATAGAAAACCATAATAACATAAATAATAACATTAACAATAATAATAATAACAATAATAATAGTAACAATAATAATAGTAGTAACCAAATCGATATGTTGGGCAATTTATACATAAGTGATAATAATTTAACGATAAATTTAACACCAAAGGAGCAACAGCTGTTACAAATCTTAACCGAACGTGATCGTCGCATAAAAGAGTTAGAGGATAGTTTACGGCAAAAAAATGACGAGGTGGCCGAATTAAAAAGTCATTTGGATAAATTTCAAAGTGTTTTCCCATTTAGTCGTACACGTAAAACGAATGGGGCACCGAATGGGGGCCAAAGACAACGTGCCACTGGTATATCGGCGGAACCGCAAAGTGAATCGTCCGTATTGGAAATGATGAACGTGACGTTCCCGAAATACGATAAAGTTGAACGGTGAGTACATATAATATACCTACACATTTTGAGTGCGAATGACACAAATAGTTAAATTATAGTTTTGTTCATTATTTTATCGAGTATGTGCAAAATATATTTAGATATCGAGGGTCTATTTAGTATTAAATTCGTTTTTAAATTTTTTATCAGGTTTCCTTGAAAATTATGAACTATAAAATTCAGGAGCTTTATAGGAATTTGGTTTAAATCACCTTTGAAGTCTTCAAAATGCTTTACCAGCCTCTGCCACATCAAATTATTTTATATTTTATTCTAGGAGTATAGGGCGTTATCTAGACTGGACCATCTGACTCTGTTGAGGGCTATTACGCTGTCTAGTACTATCAGAAACAGTAGTGGAGAAATCATGCATCCTTGTTTTACTCCTCGTGAGTTGAACTATTTGTCATTTTGCTTTCTTTTGTGTTGAAACTTGTTTCCAGCATCACGATACATTGCTTGTATTAGTTCAATTATTTTCTTTGGTATATGCCTATTTCACAAAGTGTTTTCGACAGATTGCGCCTCTGTTGATTTAGTTAAATGCGCCTTTAAAGTCCGCGAAGAGTAGATATAATGGCCCATTCATTTGATTGGTCTATATGATGGATTCGGATCGAGGGATATGCCTTGCCAGTTTTTGCATTATTTTAGGTCGCTTTCCATTTCTGCTTCCATTTCTGCGTAATTTTCCCTGTATACCATATGTCAGCTAATAGTGGTGTTAAAATTTCTGCTGCTATAGATTTGTCGCCCTTAAATATTTTAGCTGGTATTTTGTTTGTGCCCTTGGCCTTATTGTTCTTTAGCTTCTGGATAGCAAATCTAACTTCCCGTTCTGTTGGTGGATGGGTATTGATAGTTCCAATTATAATTGACTTGGTAGCCGAGCACATTGGTAGCAGCAGTCTTGATGTAGGCATCTTCAGTTGTTCCCATTTTTAATCAATGTTGGTACCGGTTTCATTGCTTGCTAGATTGAGTTGGAGCATTTCTTTGAATGTATTATTTGTTTGTGTCAGTGTTTCTCAATCTGTTGATGTTAAACTTCCGATATGTTTTCATGTGACCTTATAGAGGCTGGTTTGACTTTGAAACTATTACCAGTTTGGTGGTCGCTGTGGTACATCTGGTCCTCATTGTTCATCAATATTGTTCTGATTGTTCTGTTTATTCTGCAGGGAGGTTAGGAATTTCTTATTAATCAGTGTACATGGTCGATTTGGTTCTTTGTTCTGCCATCTGGTGATTGCCAAGTCTATTTGTGTATTTCTTTATGTGGGAATTTTGTGCTTCCTATGAATAGTTGGTTTGTGATACAACAGCCGATGAGTCCATATCTCCATTGCTGTTTCGTATGGCACTCAGTGCACATTTACCCATGATTGACATCATGTTTGTGTTATCGGTTCCAACTTAACGGTTTTAACTGTTATTCAAACATTCCAATTTATTCATTGCGGGATTAGTACATAAACTAAACACCATTTGAGTTAATTGTTTAAGAGATTTACTACTTTACTAGACAAGCGTCTAAGGCTCTTTGTGATCTTTAAATGAGAATTCTTAACGAAACTTTTCAGTTCCTTAAAATACAAAAAAATTTAAATAATTAATTACCCGACGACTAAATTCATCAATTTACCAGTTTAAAAAAATTGAGCTCTTTAGCAATTTGTTAATTTTCTTTTAAAGACTCCCATAAATTTAAATTCATATTATAAGATTAGTGCCAACAATTATTAATGCAGAAAAGCTCATAAAGCTCTACGTTTTGTTAAAACTTTCAATTTTATTTGTGGATTACTATCACAACATAATCTCGGTTATGTCTATTTTTGTAAAATAGCGTGAATTACAAGAGCTTGTTACTTATTATCTAGATCTCAAAAGCTTGAAAAGGTTGAATTTCCTATATGACACTATGGAGCCGAGTATTATTTTTAAAACTCAGAAAATTTAATAAGCTAATTGTAAAAGAGCTTTTATGTCAAATTCGAGTAGTTTCCTTAAACTTCAAGAAAAATGGTTAATTTTTTTTTTTAAACTTAGGTTACTGTAATAACCGATTGCTAAAACATTGGTATAAGCAATTTATTATTTATATTTTATTTATAATTAAGCTGAACATAAATTAATTGAAAATTTTGTTCTTTTGAAGCTTTTTGTTAACTTGCTTTAAATTTCTTTTGAAATGTCCTAAAATCGTAATTTAAAGGCCTCAAATAACAAATTGATGTTTAATAAGATTATTGCCAAAATTTATGAAATTTGAAAGCTCAGAGGAGCTATTATTAAAAGTTCCAGTTTTATCTGTGGCCGAATGAATACATATATGTAAATCACAAGTCAATCTTGGTTATTGAATTTTTACTAGATTCGCGTGGCGCTTTTTTCTATGCTCGGAAACCTTAATGAAGTCTTTTTTACTGTTTGGTTTTATCCAGCCAAATTATATTCTTAATATCCAACTTAATGAAAAATACTCGAAAATAACGATGAATATTTTTTTGAGCTTTTATACTAAATTCAATCAATTCCGTTAAGCTTATATTATTGTTTGCTCTTTGAATTTTTCAGAAAAATTATTGTTAAAATATCTAACGACGGTCTAAGTGCTGTTTAAAGGTTATTAAAGCACAAAATTCGTTTCCAGATTAATTGGGAAACTGGGAGGTTTACGCTAATTACCGTTGAATTCCTTTTGATGTCTTCAATAGTGGTATTTAAATTAGGTTATTTCCAATTTTTGAAAGCTCATAAAACTTTAAAGCATTAAACGCTTTTTGCTAGAATAGTGCGAATCGCCTAGTGCTTTTAATAGGTTCATAAAGCTTGATAAAATTAAATTTACTATACACCTATTCAGCCAAATAGATTACTAATGTTCAATAATCTTGATGAAAAAAATTCGAAAATACCGTGGAGTATCCAATTAGCTCTTATATTAAGCTCAATGTGATCTGTATGTGGGTTTCTTTGTCAAATTTTTCAGTAACTTCTTAAAATAAAATGTTAAACACATTAAACTCGCACTACACTCGATTTAAAACTGGATCAAGCACAATTTTATGTCCGAATCGTGCGCCGATTTTACGGCGCCGCAAGAATCCGTTCTGATTCTCTCCTGTTCGCCAGGTCTTAAATCATGTTACCAAATGTAATTCAATCCATCGTTAGAATTCCATACATGTGCATTTAAAGCAACAAAACCGCGCATTCTAAATTAATTTATGTATATTCTTCCATCGTATATGGTCGTCGTCGTATCATCATTTTCTTCAAACACAACCAATAAATATTAATTTAACATTTTTATTTTTAAAGAAATTCACAAGAACACAAAACTAAATTTTCTATATACATATAACTTCCTTTTCTTGTGTTGCGACTGCGACTTACCGCAAAAAAAAAACAAAAAAACTAAAGACGCGACATTAAATATATAAAACGAAAGATAGTTTAGTCGATGTTAAAATACACGCACAAGAAGTAATTTTGCAAGAACAAGTCTAGTGTCTAGTCTCCCCCTCGTCTTTGTGGTCGTCTCGTTTTAGTATTAGTTTCATGTAAAAACATTTTCAAAATATAAAACGCGATTCCCACTTATTTGTACCGATGTATGAATGCCAATGGTGTAGTTTTTGTGTTCAACGATATCTTAAAGACATTTAATTGAATTATTAAGAGGACAAGATTTTTGTAATGTTGACGAGTTTTTTTTTTTAATAATATTATTAAATTATGTTTGTAGCTTGTTCTTATTTTAAACATCATGTATAGTTCTGAAAAGTAGAATGTATGAATGAAATTGTTTTAAGTTGATTTACTGGTTATTTCATATATATCGCGCGATCGGATCGATACGACTTCTAATCAATCCGTATACATATATTGAATCGTACATAAATAAATTAAATACATTTTATAGAAATTAATTTGAACTTTCCATTTGAACCGTTCTATAAATAGCTGTATCTCTATTGTGCATATATAGATACGGTTGGCAGTGATAAATTCATTAAAGAAATTCCAACTCTCTTATATACGTATACATAAATCAAATTCAATATAAAAATTTAATTGAATGTAATTATTACAATTCAACCAGAAATTTATTATTTAACAAATTTTATTTATTCGTAATTATTTACAGAATAATGCGATTGGTAGAAGAGGAATATGTGTTGAACACTTGTTGAATGAAACGTTTTATTTGTTGTGTATAAATGTATCGACATGATATCGACTTGAAGCAAGTGGGCGCGCGTACAATGATTTATCGATTCGTGGACTTTAAAAAATCTTTGCATACAGCAATACCTCGATATATATAATATATAATTAGTATTTCAATTATATTTGCAGATCGAATTACACAACTCGATTTGTTCGATTTTCTAATTTTGCCTACGAATATTACGAGGAAAGGACGAGTGTTATGTATAATTTCGATTTGAATAATGATCCTATTCAATTTTGCAGAACTATTTGGCAGAATTTTAATTTTTATTAACAATTTAAAATTATGATTCATTCAACAAAGTCAAATTGTGAATGTGGTTTATCAAAATTTGCATACTAAATTTTAAACTTAAAAAAGCTGCTTAATTTTAAAAATTGAACTATAAACAAAGGCGCGCTTCGTTTAATTCATGAGAGTGGGTGATTGATAAATATAATTTTCAACAGGAAATCGCGATTGGAACAATTATTTTCAAACAACAAAACCCAATAAAATTCTCAATGAGCTTTGAGCTTATACCAAAAGCCTTTTCTTAATTATTTGTAAATTTGAATCTCTGGGATTAAACAGCCAATTGAATGACAATTTAAGAATCATTTTTAAAGCTTTGTAAAATCCTAAACGAGCTTTCAGTCCTACAAAGAGCATTTAATTTTTTGCCCCGAAAACTATTAAAATTTATTAAAATCAATATTTTAAAATTTTTTAAATTAAGCTTTATAGTAATATTTTATGCAAGCTATAAACCATACTTAAAAGTATGAGAAGCTATTATTCAAAGTTTCAGGTGTATTTGTGGCTTACAATACCGAATGAATACTTTAAAAGAGTCGCGTGAGCTTTTATCTAGGTTCGGAAAGCTTTATGGAGACTTTTTTGGTGTAAGGTTTTATCCAGCCAAATTATATACGTAATATCCAATAAACTTAATGAAAAATACTCGAAAATATCGATGAATATTTTTGAGCTTTTGTACTAAATCCAATTAATTCCGTTTTCAGAAAAATCTTGAAATAAAATATCGTTAAGATCTCTAACGACGACCCAAGTGCTGTTTAATGCTTTCAAGATTAATTGGGATACTGGGCGCTTTATGTGAGCTAGAACCACCGGCCCTCTTCGATTAATTCGTGAGAGTGGGTGGCTGATAAACTTGGGTTTTAAGACAAATCGCGATTGAAAAAATTTGAATGTTTAAATAATATTTTTTTTAATCCTTAAAAAATAACCATTTAGATCGTGTGTCAAAAGCTGCAGTATAAGCTTTCATCGCAGCTTTAAACAACTTAAAGCTCCCAATGATTTTTAAGTTATGTATAAGTTCCTATTTATGTGTTCTGGGATTAAATAACCATACTTATCAAATGCCAAATGCGAAAGTTTCCAACCAGTCTCTACTCCTATATTTAAATAAAATTGAATGACAATATTATTATTAAAGCTTTGTAAAGTCATAAACGAACTTTCAGTCCTACAAAGAGCATTTAATTGTATTGAAAGCTCCCCACAATCTTTTGTCTCGAAAACTATTAAAATCAATATTTTTAAAATTAAGCTTAATAGTAATATTTTATACGAGCTTTCAGCCACACTTAAAAGTATCCCAAATTTGATTTTTTATTTTATAGGCCTCAAATAATAAATTGGTGTCTAATAAAATTATTGCCAACATTTATTAAATTTAAAAGCTCAGAGAAGCTATTATTTAAAGTTCCAGTTGCATTTGTGGTTTACAGAATGAATAGGCGATATAGCTCATGTAGAGGCGCGTGAGCTTTTATCCAGCCAAATTATATACATAATATCCAATAAACTTAATGAAAAATACTTGAAAATATCGATTAATATTTAACTGAGCTTTGGTACAAAATCCTATTAATTCCGTTAAGCTTATATTATTATTTGCTCTTTGTGATCTACTATGAAACTTTTCAGAAAAATCTTGAAATAAAATATTGTTAAAAATTAACCATTTAGATCGTGTGTCAAAAGCTGCAGAATATCATAGCTGAGCTTTCATCACAGCTTTAAATAACTTTAAGCTGTCAATGATTTTTAAGTTATGTATAAGTTCTTTTTTATGTGTTCTGGGATTAAATAGCCATACTCATCAAATGCCAAATGCGAAAGTTTCCAACCAGTCTCTATTCCTATATTTAAATAAAATTGAATTACAATATTATTTTTAAAGCTTCGTAAAGTCCTGCACGAATTTTAATTCCTACAAAGAGTATTTATTAGTTTTAAAAGCTCCCCACAATCTTTTGTCCCGAAAACTTAAAACTTTTTAAAATTAAACTTAATATTATTACTTTATAGAGCTTTAAGCCATACTTAAAAGCTTAAATTTAGATATGTCGTTATATAAATAATAATATTCATTAATCTACTTGTGCCATTTTTTATTAATTAGTAACTTTTCTAGTGGAACCTCGTTATTTCTGTAAAGCTTTGTTCATATAGAAAAAAACATATTCAATAAAGGAGGGTTGGTATTTATAAATCCAATAAACGGATTTTTTTTCAATAAAACCACAATCCTGTTAATATATTTAACCATATACGATTATTGCTTTCTTTAATTTGAAAAGGTGAGCTTTATACTTGAATGCTTGAGCTTTTAGTGCGCTCCTTTATAACGATAAATGTTATTAACGATATAGTATGATGAATGCTACGAAATATGAGAAGCTTTTCCAAATAATTGAGAATTAATATTCCGAATCCACAAAGCTAACTACTCCCTACCCCCAGAAATAAATTAATCGGAAAGCTTATATTGCGATTTCAAATAAAAATATTAGTGAGCCATTAACACCTATACCCAGAGATTTGGACTCAGGTACCAATAGTACACTAGGTAGATGACTATATTCCGAATCCACCAATACCAAAAACTACCCCCAACCACCAGGAATTAATTAATCGGGAAGCTTATACTGCCATTACCTTTTGCTAGATATTTGCATTCTAGTTCTCATAGTTAATAAATTATCTGGTTATTTACCTTACTGTTGAATTGAAATAATTTTACCTATCCTCAGAATTAATTTATGTTTGATTGATTTTTTCCGATTTCGTATAGATTTTAAGTTTTGAGTACTAAACATTTAAATAGGAATTATAATTTTTTCAATTGGATTTAACGTTAACAGTGTGAAACTAACACTTATTTAAAATCTGTGCGGTTTTGTGGAAATCTTCACACCCATTTTATTGGAATGTTGGAAATTAAAAGCTCTTTTTGCTTCTCACACAATCAGCTGACTAAATATTTGATAGTTAGAACTTAGAAGTACACAATTAAAGCTTAAGTTTAGCGTTTTAAAAGAAAATGCAATACGTAGCATGCCTGTATACATAAACACTATACAGCTACACTTTAAGTAGTTAAATTGTTTGATTCACTGTAAAATCGAACGCATTACAAATTTCTAACATCTTTATATACGATTCAAATAATGCCTATATACATATATGTACGACGTTATTCATATTTAACCAACAATGCCTAATCAATAGAATAGATAGTTAGAATAAATTTTAGGTCATGGAAAATTTTGATTGACTATTAAAAGGAAAAAAAAAAAATTATTTCTAAATAAATAAATAAATAATGTAAGTAAATCTAAAAAATAATAAATAAATAAAATGCCGTCAACATTTTAGAATTTATCAATATTTCATTTTTTTTAGAGTGTCTTACGTATATTTCTTAAAATAATTTTTTTTTTATAGAACAAGACATTGAATTGATAAGACTTGTGTGTTGTATGTTTTTCTATCAATATACACATATGGAATGTTGGAAATTAAACAACAACAAAATAAAATGATTGAATTAATTAATTTTATGTATATAGATTTGTGTAGAATATTGCAAAATATATAAAGTTTGCGGTAGAATAGGAATTTTGGAGCAATAATCATAAATTATTTCACGAAATAGACAAGTTTTTCAGTTTATAGTCGATCAAACCGCATAATCAGAAATTAAAATATCAACTGTGGATGCCTACTGAAATTCTATAAACTGTGCACCTAACGATGGATGATCTCATATCATTAAATTTATAGTGAGCCCACTATAACGTTATGGTCTATAAAATTCCTAATCTCGTGCGCGCTTAAATATACTTTCTAATCGCGTTATTATAATTATTATTCGAAAAACCAGTTACCACGAATTAAATAAATTAAAACCTTGGCGCTTGTGTGTGCTGTTTGCAATGCGAATAGAAAAATTAAAATTTGTATTTTTTTTATAATTTCAATCTACACCAATCTAATTGTTGGAACTCCCTCTAATTTTCCATTTTATTTAATTTTCATGAAGGCCTCCCAAAAGTATACTAAATATGAAGTTTGAATATTAAAAATTGAATCTACCCACTTTTTGTGTATTGCATATGTATATGGTAAAATTTACATGTCGTGCGCGTTTCATATTTCTCAAGACGTATAATAATTATTGCAATGTTAGATTGTTGGCGCAAACTAAGACTGCGGTATGGTTTTGCATTTAAATTGTTGTCTACATATACTTACATATTAGAAATGAATGGGGCGATTTAAAAATTTCGAATCAAATTCTTTCATTTAAATTTGCAACCTCGACTACCTACGTAGTTTTAAATCGAAAGCATCAGATTTTGTTTGCCAAATTCAAACAAACTAATCTTATTAGTTCTGAATTTAATTATTCCTGGCTTCTCTCTATACTTCAGTTTCCATGTTTTAAATATATTTTTTTAAATGATTTGAAACCTTAAAAGTCTAGAACAAATATTAAATGAAAATTTTAAATTTTTTTGTTTTACTGAACTGACAATCTCAAAACCTATTCTAAAATTCCATCTAACTAGCACATTTTCAAACGAATTAAATTATGGTGACTTTGGCGCAGTTGTTAATGAGTAGTTGACTCAGTTGGAAGTTTATTGAATGATCAAACCTGGTTCGTAGATTATATATATAGGTTAATCCGTGTATATGCTTAATGAGATTCCGGAAAGTAAGAGATGCACTTGTTCGATGAAAGCCTGCATAACGGAGACAACTTTTCTGGTAAATTAAACCGGAATGAAACAAAATTCAACAAACCATCAATTTGCGTTTAGTTGGACAATTACAGTTATTAGGAAAAGTTAAGAGAGTTGAAAAAAAATATGTCCATGGAAAACCCATCTTCTTCTTTCTAAGTCCTAAGCTATAAGTACAAACTAAACGGTTATAACTGTTTCGTATTTGAAGATACATAATTCGTATTTTAAGAAGTCATGGAGTTAAGCTTGTATTATGTCTATTTTCGAAATTCACCAGAGATACCGGGCCCAGTCTCTGTAAGTTCAAACATCGCTAGTCCCGCACTGCTTTCTATTTTAAATTTTGAACCAATTTTGAGATTTAAACTGCTCGAAATATGAAAATTTTTAGAAATTCTTGAAATTTACCATATTCCGAGTTTTATAAATTTTGTGTTGAAATTTTATTAAATTCTGAAGCACAAAAATTTAAACAAACTCTTAGTCGTGAAAATTTACCGATTTTATTCTGAAAGTTTTGGTTGCAATCATAGTTGCTACTTATTCGTTTATAGTTTCGAAAAATTTGCATGAAAATTTGAATAAATTTTGAGATCTGACCTTCGCGAAATGTCCACATCTCTGAAAATTCTTGACATTTTCAATTTTATTAATTTTATAAATTTTAGAATATTATGAATATTTTATAACCAGATTTTTTTTCGAATATTGAACCTAGTTCTGATTGAAAACATAAGAATTACCAAATTCAAATTTGCGAGAACTATAACACTTGAACACTTTAGAAATGTTAAGTGAATATCTCGGATTTTACTCGGAAGTCAGAAATTCTTTTACACAAAAGTAATTTTAAAATTTTGATTTGAATTTTATGTCGAAATTCATCAAACTATAAAATTTTATACAATGCTTTGAAAATAAAAAAATTAACCGAAATTCTTCGTTGTGAAAATTCCACTAAAAATTAAATTCATTAAACGTGAGTTTTATTGAAAATTAAAATATTCAAATTTCCTTCGAATTTTGAGCCTAATTCTAATTGGAATGCCTAGAAGACATAAAATTTCCGAAATTCACTTTTCAAAAATGAATACTAAACTAAATTGTGTTCTAAATTTTGAACAAAATTTCAAAAATTATGAAATGTTAAATAATTCTTTAAAATTCTATGAAATTCAAAAATGTAACCGAATTCTTCTGAAATACCTAAAATTTTGTAAATTTTTTATTTCCATCATTGGTGAATTGTATTCGTTCCATTATTAAAAATTTCAATTTGAGAATTTATACAAATTTTAAGATTTGAACTGCTTGGAATTATTTGAATTTTATAAATTTTGAAATAGTTCGAATTTTTCTTAATTTTTTATTTCCAATTTTGAAGTGTCCTGAAGAAGTTCTGATTTAAAACTGTTAAAAATAGAAGTACCACTTAAATACTTTAGAAATTTCAACCGTAAGCAACTATCTAAAGCAGAAATTTTATTACTCTGGAATATTTCAAATTTTGTACTGAATTATAATGTCCAAAATTCAAATTTTATTAAATTCCAAAATGTTAATGAATTCTTTGAAATTAAAAATAAATTACCGAACTGAATAAAAATAAATTACTGAGTTCTACTCAAAATTAAATTCATTAAATTTTATCGATTTTATTATGAAATTCTATCAAATTTTTAAACAAATTTTGAGATTTTAACTGCTTGAAATATGTACATGTATCACAGAAATTCTTGAACTCTGCCACATTTTGATTTTATAAATTTTTCGAAATTTAAAAAGATAGAATAAATTTTAAAATTTTTGGATATTTGTAAAACAATTTCTTTCGAATTTTGAGCCTAGTTCTGATTGAAATAAACTAAAATGTGTTCCAAATTTTGATTTGAATAAAATGTCACAAATTCTGAAATGTTAAAAAATTCTTTAAAATCCTATGAAATTCAAAAAATGTAACCAAATTCTTCTGAAATTCCTAAAATTTTGTAAATTTTTTGTTCGTATTCGTTCAATTTAAAAAAACTCTATTTGGGAATTTGTACAAATTTTAAGATTTGAACTGGTTAGAATTATTAGAAATTTTTTTGAAATAGTTGGAAATTTTCTTAATTTTTTATTACCAATTTGGAAGAGTCCTGCAGAAGTCCTGGTTTAAAATTCTTGAAACACAAGAAGTACCACTTGAATACTTTAGAAATTTCAGCCGTAATCTGATAATAAATATCATTACTTTAAAATGTTTCAAATTTTGTACTAAATTTTACTGTCCAAAATTCAAATTTTAATAAATTCTAAAATGTTAATTAATTCTTTGAAATGAATTAAAATTTAACCGACATTTTTTAATTCTTCGGTGAGAATTCTGTGTTCTACTTAAAATTAAAGTTATCAAATTTATCCGATTTTATTATGAAATTTCATCAAATTTAAAATGGCGTAAAAGTTTTATAATATTTTGAAATTGGCTAAAATTTTTCAATTGAATTTTCAGCCTAGTTCTGAATAGAAACCATATAGAAAATATAAAATTTACCAAACGCCCATTTTAGAAAAGTATCACTTGTTATATACTTTAGAAATGTCAATCGACTGTCTCGGATTTTACCGAACTGAAAAATTCTGTTACATTTGTGTTTCAAATTTTGGTTTGAAGTTTGTTTTGAAATCTTAGTCGTCAATCAAATTTCGCTGACTTTATTCTGAAATTCTAACAAATTTGTATAATTTTGGTACTCATTCCGGTTCAGTTCTTAAAATAAACTGCTCGAAGTGTCAAAATCACTGAAAATTCTTGAATTTGCTATTTTATAAGTTTAAAAATATTTTGTATTTTTTACAACCAGAATTTTTTTTTCGAATATTGAACCTAGTTCTGATTGAAAACATAAAAATTATCAAATTCAAATGTGCGAGAACTATAACATTTGAACACTTAGAAAGTGAATAACTCGGATTTTACTCGGAAGTCAGGAATTCTTTTACACAAAAGTATTTTTCAAATTTTGATTTGAATTTTATGTCGAAATTCATCAAACTCAAACATTTTATAAAACGCTTTGAAATTAAAAAAATTAACCGAAATTCTTCGTTGTGAAAATTCCACTAAAAATTAAATTCATCAAATGTGAGTTCCATTGAAAATTAATATTTTCATATTTGACCAATTTTGAACAGCTCGAAATACATACTTCACAAGATATTCTTGACATGAAAATGGCAATATTTTGAATATTCTAAATTTTAAAATGTTTGGAAATTTATAAGAATATTTCTTTCGAATTTCGAAACTAGTTCTTATTGGAATAAACTAAAATGTGTTCCAAATTTTGATTTGAACAAACTTTCACGAATTCTAAAATGTTAAAGAATTCTTTAAAATCCTATGAAATTCAAAAATGTAACCAAATTCTTCTGAAATTCCAAAAATTTTGTAAATTTTTTTTCCTATTCGTTCAATTTAAAAAAAAAACCTATTTGGGAATTTCTACAATTTTTAAGATTTGAACTGCTTTGAATTATTTGAATTTTGAAATAGTTGGGAATTTTTGTTAATTTTTTATTACCAATTTTGAAGTGTCCTAAAGAAGTCCTGATTTAAAACTCTTGAAACACAAGAAGTACCTCTTGCATATTTTAGAAATTTCAGCCGTAATCAAGTATCTAAAGAAGAAATTTCATATTTTAGAATTTTTCAAATTTTGTACTGATAAAATTTAGTTCAAAATTCAAATTTTATTGAATTCTAAAATGTTAATGACCCCTTTGAAATTAAAAAAATTAACCGAAATTCTTCGGTGAAAATCCTGAGTTGAAACCCGGAATTTTATGTCGAAATTTCAAATTTCATCAAATTCTGAAATGTTAACGAATGCTTTGAAATTAAAAAAATTAACCGAAATTCTTCGTGAAAATTCTATTAAAAATTAAATTCATCAAATGTGAGTTCTACTGAAAATTAAAATTTTCAAACTGAAATTCTATCCGACGTATACAATTTTTGTTCCCATTTAATCAATTTTGAAGAAATTTTGAGGTTTGAACAGCTCGAAATACCTGCATTACAATATATTCTTTTAAATTTTATAATTTTTAGAATTTTCTTAGAATTTTTCTCTTAAGAATTCGTAGCCTAGTTCTGATTGGAATGCTTAGAAGACATAAAATTTCCGATATTCACTTTTCAGAAGTGACTACTAATCTCAAATGTGTTCCAAATTTTGATTTGAATAAACTTTCAGAATTTTTGAAATGTTAAAGAAGTTTTTAAAATTCTATAAAATTCAAAAATTTAACCGAAGTCTCCTAAATTTTATAAAATTTTGTAAATTTTCGTTTCCATCATTTGTATTCGTTCAGTTTTGCAAAATTTTTTATTTGAGAATTCGTACTAATTTGGAGATTTGAACTGCATAGAATTATTGAAATTTTATAAATTTTGAAACACAAGAAATAGCACTTAAATACTTTAGAAATTTCAACCGTAAGCAACTATCTAAAGGAGAAATTTTATTACTCTAGAATGTTACAAATTTTGTACTGAATTTTACTGTTCAAAATTCAAATTTTATTAAATTCCAAAATGTTATTGAAGAATTCAAATGAAATTAAAAATAAATTACCGAAATTCTCTTGTAAAAAATCTGAGTTCTACTCAAAATTAAATTCATCAAATTTTACCGATTTTGTTCTGAAATTCAATTAAATTTTTAAACAAATTTTGAGATTTTAACCGCTCGAAATACATATATATCACAGAAATTCATGACCTCTGTCATGTTCTCCTATTATAAATTTCAACATTTTTCGAAATTTTTTCAGATTTTCAGATTTTCAAAAATATTCAGAATTTTGTTTTTCTTGTAAGATTGTAGAGTGTTTTAGAGTATCCAGTGGTGAAAAGATAGATTCTGATATTCGGGTCGTCGCAGTTAACCAAATCGAATCTAATCTAAATCTACATATAGGCAACGAATTACAAAACAAATTTTAATTATTGTAACGTAATCTCATTGCCAATAGTTTATATTTTATCTAAAATTTATTGCATTCAATGTTTTATGTATTCGTATATTTTAAAATTTTTTAAAACACTTTTCTCTATTTATACGACGTTATATGTATATACAACCCAGAATTCATGAATAAATAAATAAATTAAATTTTCCTCTCTATTATACCATAACTATAATAGTTGCTAATATACAAAAACGACCAGATGGATTATTGCAAAGTTGATTTAATAAATAAAAATAAATTGCAATGCAAATGCAACATGTTTTTCGCCGCTGCGCTTGTGATGAATCATGATGACCATAATAAATGTGAATGCCACCAAAATACAAAACACTCGCACAAAAATTATCCATCGAATCGCTGCATGAGCCCTTGTAATTTATGTATACATAATCTATCCGACAATGCGAACAATAACCACAATGGTTAATAATAACTTGGTTCTCTCTCCGCATACCACCGCCTTCATTTTATTTTGTGTGTGTTCAAAATAATTCGCAATTATCTTATTCGGTAATAAAACAAATTTAGTTTATAAGAAATTGTTAAGAAATCGTTTTAATGCTATCCCCTATCTGCGCGCTCATACGTATGTATACGTACATATGTACATACGTATATATATACACAAAATGAGATTAATGCGTTTTCAATTTTCTTTACAGATAAATGTATGTAGAATGTAAAAATATAAAATGTAGAATTCATTGCTGTGAGTGGGTGGATGTGTGTATCGATCGATATGATATATTGCAAACAGTTGGCTTAGAAGTGTCTTGATCCATAATACATTTGGCACGTTTACCGCATGTTAACCATTTTTAATGACACCTCAATTATTTGTATATATGTAGATTATGAAACTTTATAAAATCTCTTGGGATTAATATATTTACGTATATATGTATGTATGAATGCGATAATCGCTATATTTAAAGTAAATTACAAGACCAAGTTTGGTATTAAAGTTATGTATACACGATAAAGATATCAACAAGTCAAGAAACGTTAAATTTCGTAATCATTTTTTGAGTTTTCAGGCCAAATTCGATTTTTCCTTATTTGGGCAACTTTGAACTTTAGACTTGTCACTTCACATTTTGAAATGACTATACATACGGATAGGACTACCCTCACTTTATGTAAAAATAATTTTATCATCTATATAAAAATTTGCCCTGCAAGCTAATTTTGGAGGATGCAAAATAGAACATAAAAGTTTCGATTAACACTTCAGTACAAAAAAAATGAAAACAAAGCGAATCAATGATGGTGAGGAAGGCAAGGCAACGAGCTTTTCGAGCTGAGTAACTGAATGTGAAAATAGAAAAAGTTAAAAAAAAACATAAATTTCAATTCTAAAATTCTGTTCATATACCCTTTTGATAATTTATACATTTTAAATTGTAGCAATTTTGGTTGCATTCAATTTTCTGTAAAAAAATAACCTATTAATGTAGACTATTGACGATGGGGGCCACGATGTTAAATAACTTTTTTACTCGGACAACCACTTTAAAAATATTCCGCTGCACCAATTTTTAGGCGTACGGCAAGCGTTGATTTTGTCCATTCTAACATATGATTCGCTATTTATTTGCGTGATAATTATTTTTACTGTAACAATTATGACAGCATTTTGTATGCAACCAAATAACTACAGCAGCTATATGTAAAAATTATGATACTTGCGAAATAATTTTCTTTAAACGAAACGCATGCGCACTTTGTTTGTTGCTATAACTAAGAAAAAAATATTAGCTTGAGTAGGTCATGTCGGACCTACTAGTTCGTGTTTTCGTGCTGTTAAACGCATGAGTGGGATGTATAATTCCACGACGAGCATCGTAAACCACGTCCAGTAAACCCTGTTGGGTATCTTAAAGGTTTCTCAAAACTAGACTCAATTCGAGTATGCTCGAGTATTATCGAGCGCGCTCTATCCTCGTAAGTACGGTATTCCTGAAGTTGTTTCTTTATTAAATTATTTATTGAAGTTAGGGCAAAATTTGTGTTGTGTTTGACTAACTTGACAGTATTATCGATCAACGTTGTTGTATTTTTTATAAGTGACACTAGAAGGTGTTCGTTGTTGTTAAGTTTGTCGAAATGATTTTCTTAGTCACTTGCCTCTCGTTGTGTGAGTATTCCAAATATATCACCTAATATGATTTCAGTCGTGCCTTCGAAACCTCGTCTCACACATTTCTGATCCTTGTTACTTACTAGTAATAGTTCATTATTTGCAATTAGATTCCTTAATTGCCTTTGTAATTGGTTGAGAATATTGCAATTAAACAAGGGTAGCTCATTACAAAGTGTCTGTATTTCTTCATGAGCTAGTTTGACGTTAATTTCATCCCAGTAGCTGCTCATGTTATATTGAATTACTAGGGTTCATTCCATTGCTATAATTTCTAGTTTGCCCAGCCTTTCGAAATATATGCCGATAGACTGATTGAACGGCTTTAATTGGATGTCGGCTTTTCCGAGCCCTAGCAGACAGCAAACTGATAGCATTGTTAATGTACCATATTCATTATTCTTGCGGTTTTGACTCGCCTGCTTCGTTGTCGTCTAGGGGTGTCACTAAGATTCGGACCGGAGTTAGATACATCATTTTTGAGTGTTTCATCTGTAATTAGCGGAATTTTTTGTGCTGGTGGTGTTTCCTCTGATAGCTCTTCAATAGGTAATTTGCATAATTTGATTATTGGCCGCTTGTATATGTTGCGCCCTTACATTTAACTTTGGCTGTTCGTACTAAATTATCTTATCCATATGGGTGTCAAGAACCCGTCCAAATTTGAATCGAGTGACCGGTTGTAGTTCATCTTTTAATAGAACAAGATCATTTACCATTAATTTTGGTTGAATGGCTGTCCACTTGTTCCTCTGATGCAGTTGATGTAGATATTCTGATGACCACCGTTTCCAGAAAACTTGCACCATTTTCTCTACTAGATGCCACCTTGTTCGTAGACTTTTCTTCTCGATGTCGTTGATTGGTAATAAGGCATTATTTTACTTTTACATTAGAGAGTCCCCGATTAAAAAATGATCTGGTGTCCATGCTGCTAAATCCGAAGCGTCGTTGGTGAGGTGAGTTAAAGGAGAATTGAGCACTGCCTCGATTTTAATGAGTACGGTATTTAGTTCCTCAAAGGTGAGGGTTGTTTCTCAAATCGCTCTTTTGAGGTGAAATTTCATTGATTTTAATTTGACAAATTTAAATTGACAAATTGGAATTTTGTCAACGCCTCATCGCGCATAACAGCCCCTTGTCATCGAATCCTGGGTTTAATATGATGCTAATTTGCTGCCCTTGCGTAGCTTCTTTGATTTTTTTATGCATTCAATATCCTGGTTGAAATCTTACCTTTGGCTTAACTTTATAATATTAATGCGTCCTTACGCTGCAATTCTTGTACTGTGACTCTTTGTTGATATTTTTGTGTCTACTGTTATCGGTAAATCGCAAACAGTATGCAACTATGCGTCTTATCTTGTTGTATGATGAGACCTTGTTTAATACATCTGAGAGAAGGTCAGATTCTTTTATCATGGTCGCAGAAGACATTACCATCGACAACATTAAATCGCAAGATAACCCAGTGGACATGGTTTCACGTGGTATAACACTAAGCGAACTATAATTAACAATAATTTATGGTGCCACGGGCCGCAAAACAGAAGAAGTAGTAATACTTTTTTCAAAAAAGAAAGTAGTAATACTTCACGAGCAACTGTGAGGAATATGTCTTGTTATTTCGATCTTGTTGGATTGTCCATTATCTTAAGTGAAATCCACCTTGGGCTGTAAGGTCTCGTAATTCGTTTAGTGCTATTATTGCCTCCTACACAGTGCCCGTGACAGTGAGCAGGTCATCGACGTAAAAGTCTGTTAAGATGATGTTAGCAGATGTGGGATGGGTACTGGCCCCTTTTTGAACTATAGTTGTAATAGTGCTATTACTGCCAATTAGCTGCCTGCGGAAGTTCCATACGTTACTGTGTTTAATCTGTAAGCATTGATTGGCTGAGAAGGATCGCTTCTCCATAATATTCGTTGGTAGTCTCGGTCCCTTTTGATTCCATACTGGACGAGGCTTTTTTCTATGTCGGCGGTCATCACAACTTTATGTTTTCGGCAACGTAGTATTATATCGGTAAGCTCTTCTTGAAGTTTGGGACCGGTCATCATAATATTACAATTAAGGATACTCCACTCGTTGTTTTGAAGGATGCGTCAAACACTACTCGAAGTCTGGTTGTTGTGCTGCCTTCTTTGATCACACCATGATGAGGTATGTAACATGTATTTTCAGCTTGTTCATCGTTCCGTCTTTCCTGGATCAACTACATGTGGTTTAAATCGATATATTCCTGCATGAATTCATATAAAGTTGTTTGTTGTTTGTATCTTTCATAAATCTTCTTTCGATTTATAATAACCTTGCAACGGCTTTTCTTCGCGATTCCCCTAGCGTGTTAGGGTTGTCTTTGAATGAAATGCTCACTTATAAATTTTCCATCTAAACTACGGTGGTTTCAAAATGTTGTTCTACTTGGGTTTCTTCCTCGGTGTGGCTCCGTTTTTCAGGAATGTTGTCGTTTTCCACGAGCAATTTAAATTGCTTCTTGATTTCTTTAGTGGTTACCATTGTTGTTCTAGTACTATCATTCGTGTTGCTCATACTGCCAATTATTTTCCCGCCAAACTCCGTGTTTTGCGCCATATGTTCCTGATATCCGTCTTTGATGATGGTATCTATCAATATTAGACCTTGAATTTGTTAGGCTTTAGTTAAAGTTGAAAACTTTCAAAATTTCAAATAGTTTATTCTATATTTCTAAAAAATAATTTTGAAATTTTAAAATTTCTCCTTAGAAAGTCTTTTCCTTATTCTAGAAATAAATTTTTAAATTTGATAATTTGAAAAAACTGAAAATTTTAAGAAACCTAAAATTTCTAACTTTTGACTTGTATCTAAATAGCCAGCAAATTTGAAAATATTCCCTAGAAATTAAGAGTATTGTCATAACCAAGGTAAAATATTTGTGGTAGAAATTTTAAAATTTCGATGAGCTTCAAAACTTGTAGTTTTGAATGTGACCAAAATTCTAGGAAATAGTTTGTAAATAGTTAAAAAATTATAAAACTAATTCTAGAAAAGTTATAAAATTAATTCTAGAAAGAAATGTGCAGCTCTAAATTCTAAAATATCGAACAACTTTAGTCTTGAAAGTGACCAACATTTTTTTATAGAATATCAACTTATTTGTAATCAGTCAACAAATTTGTAAATATTTTTCAGAAATTTCATAAATCTATAAAAAAAAATTTCGAAATTTTAAAATTTCTAACAGCAAAAAATTCGAAATTTTCTAAACGATCAAAATTTTCACAAAAAATTTTAGGATGCCTTAATTTTCCAACAAAATACAAAACTGTACAAATTTTAAAAGTTTTGTTGTATCCGAGCAATGGCGGTTTTAAGCACATAGGCAACCACGGCAGCTGCTTGTGGCCGCACTTTTCGTGGCTTATGGAATATTTTTATTTCTTTTTTTTCTGCTTGATTGTATGTTGTTCACTGGGCCTAGAAGATCCGAAAGTTGGGCAATAAAATATTGTGTGTTTTACTTTGTGAATGCTTTTCAAGGTCGACTTATTTTATAAAATACCCTAAATAAAAATTTAAAAAAAATTTCAATACTAGATTTGAATCTACTAGAGTGGTTTTGTCAATTAGTTCTAAACTAAAAAGTGAGCAAATTTCTTTAGGAACAATCCGTTATTGGTGTTATATAGTTTTATAGAATGTCCGTCAATGCATTTAAATCTTTTTTCAAACAGAGCGGAATTTAAAACTAATCGTCCTCAAATACCATGTAGATTCATGTTTATCGATTACAAAATTATTAAATTTGAACAGAATGCATATTTATCGATTGTTGATCAGCTATTTTGGCAACAGCTAGCGACTTATTTCAGCGCACCACCACAGTATACAATACGTGAATCCGTAATATGCAGGCGTTCATTACATATTGCATCATGTAATGAACGCTTCGCTAGTTCGAGTAACATTTGATTGCTGCCCCGAATTAAAATTGTTACTGCTTTTGAATTCTTGTATTTCTCAATTACTAACATTTTAGATTTTGCTGAACCTAATTTTTCTGGTATTAGTTCTTCAAATCTCACCGACCCAACGAACTGCTGGAAGCTGTTGTTGCAAAAGTATATGATTTCGAATCATCGTCGAATCCCCATTGACAAATAGCTAATGTTGCACCGGCGTCTTTAACCTGTTTAACCATTTGTTCGAATTTTTCGCTTTCATACTGACGTATAATGCTTTAGAATCTTCGGCCGATGTAACATCGAAATATCGATGACATTTATCGATGATTTTACTTCCCAATGTTGTCATTGTAACTTGGATCAAACATTCCTTATCGGTTAACACGTATTTAAATGGTTCAGCAATTGTGTCCCAATGTTTAACCGCACACTGTGCCGCTAATTCAAACCCATCAGCAATACGAATTGGATGAATACCACGGTCGAGCAAGGATTCATCTTGTTCCAATAATGAGCCGGTTAGAACAACAACACCGGTTCTACCATCAGTAATTTTATCATCTTGTGATTGGCTTAACTGCACCATCAATTTACCAATCACATGTGACTTACCAATAGTGGCGCAATCATTTGTGGCCGTTACATCACCATCTTCACTAACCATCATTTTGTCCAAACCTTTAAGACCAAGTGATGTTTTCAGGATATTTGAAATTTGCTTAGCGGCCAAAATATGACGCTTAATGGTTTCATGACCCTTTAATCAAATTTGTTTATCCTGATCACGTAGAACGATAAACGGTCGCCCAAATTTATCAAATGCTATTGATCCAGGAAAGCTAACCAGGAGTTGGGCCCCATTTATAACGGTGGAATAGTATAGAACAGCTCGCAGAAAAATCGGAAAAACCCGCTCTCAAAAAATCAGACAAAAAGGTTATTACTTTCATTAAAAATAATCCGGGGAACTATAACTATGACTGTGCCATAAAATTTAACACACCCCGCACTCCATGATAAAACGAATTCGACATTTGCAAAAAAATGTATGACTTGGACAGCAATTTGTAGTTGTGGAGCCAGGTTTTTTTGGTCACATTTTTCATAAAGACGTATTTTGCGTCTAATTCTTCAACACGACTCAGCAGTAAAGTTTTGGCCATATAGCTCTTTTACACGACTCTAATTCCAACAAAAGCAATAAATTTGCACGAGATTAATCAAAACAATGTTATGTCAAAGAGTCCAAATTTTGGGGTATAGTGGAAAGAGTGCTGAAGTGCAAATGTCACACCGGCAATTATGCCAGAAATAGGAAGCATCAAACAACATGTGCGTGATTTTATCCGTAATAACCAAATCTATAGAGGTGATTTGTGCAAAACATCTCTTGCCATTTATTTTTTTAAAGATTACTTCTTTCAAATGATGGCCACAACTGCGATGGTCCGTTCTCAAAGTCCAATTTTATATGACGCGTTCGAGAATATCGAATGGTATTTGGCGAATGACACGAGTAATGTTGGCTTCCAATGCCTCAAATCTAGCTGGTTTATTCACATAGACCTTGGACTTTGCGTAGCCTCAAAGAACAGAGTCTAGAGGTATTACACGATCTAAATAGCCAATTTAACGATCCGGACCGTGAAGTTAATTGCTCACCAATATGATTTTTGAATAGGTACATTGCTTCACGCGCTATATGGCAAATAGCGCCGACTTCGACCATCTTCTTTTTTGGCGAAATATGGACGAATGATTTCACAGGCGCACATACCACACCAAACCATCTATTTAGACGCGTATCCAAAACTGTAAACTGCTTTTTATTTGCAGTTGAATCAGAACTCAGAATGCTGCAAGTCAAAGATATATACGAGCAATTTAAACTGACGAGCAACGCGAAGCACGAAATGAAGTTGAACGGTATCGATGGAATCGAATTCAACATAACGTAGAAATGTCGCATTTAATCCCCATCGAGCTGCATTCAATTGTAACGGGGCAATCGATTACAAATCATTGATATTGAACCAATGAACGTTGTGTGTCCCAATTGCAAGGGATTTAAGTTTATATATGAAGCCCCTGGATTGAGTTGCGCCAGTGGCAAAGTCAAATTGACGCCATTTGTACCGCCACCAGATCCACTATATACATTCATTATGGTTTCATATTTGTTTGATGTCAATGGATTGGCCCAATATATTTATCACTGTATCCGAGAGACAACTTTGAAGCCGAAGAAAAATTCTTGCGAAAGTCTTAAAAACAATAAGAGCGCCACTACGTCATACGAACTCAAATCAAATGGAAAAATACTATTCAAAACAACAGAATTTCAAGTACCGTGCACGATTGTTAATTGTAATTGAATGTAATAAGTAAACTTATATAATTTTGAAGTAGTTATCGAAACGGGTTATCACCTGATACTTATGTATAGTGCACCAATTTTCAAGTGTAGGTACTCGTCAATACACAAATTATATAATGTATTTTGCGCAAAACAAAAGTCAAAAAGTCGATCATCAATAAAATATAAATTACCCAGGCTTGTTGGTAAGACGAATGCTTTTAAAATTTTATTACACAAAAAAAAAAAAAAATTACAATTTTAAATTTATTAATTTCTTAAACTAAACTGCTGTGGCACATAACAAGATCAATTTATATATTTTCGTGTTACAAACTCATAAATATTTATTTAAGAAAGAAAATATATTTTTTTAAAACCTTCGTTGGTATAAAACAACAATTTAATTGAAGTTTTCATATATACAAAATTTATAATTAAAATTGAAAATGGATTTAAGGCGTTTTTACCGTTCGTTCGTATTTTTTCAGTGATATATAAGATAGTTGGAGTACTCGGAGTACCTATATGTATCTTAATTTTTTGTTAAATTATATATAATGAAGACATTTATGTGTATATAAGAATTTTCAATTCGCATAATTAGTTTAAATACGCGCTTGCATCACTTCGCCAGCCAAAGTAAACATAAACAATAAATTAATGATGACATTTGTTTATTTGTCTTTTTGAAAATTTCTCCTAATAAAATTTTATTATTTTTTTTATTATCTGTCAACACAAAAGTAAATTAATTCGCGCGGTTTTATTTATTTTCGCCGCATTAAGAAAAAAAATCATTTTACAAAGAAAATTGTAACAAAAATATTATTTTTTACATTTTACTGACGATATTCGTATATAGGTTGTGATGGTCAAAATATTATTCGCGCGTCGTGTATTTAAACAGCTGCACGCTAACACACGATGACTACTTTATAATACGCGACAGACAGATATATATGGGTGCGCACACAAAGACACTTAATCATTCTAATTTACCAACTATTTAAGTTTCTAATGTATGTATGCACAATAAATTTATTATGTTTGTCTAGTGTTGTTGACACAATATAAATACACAACAATATATTTATTTATATAAAGTCATTAAATACGAGATATTATAGGATGGAAACTAACATACATACGGGTACATAATTAATTATTACGATATCGCTGTTTGTCACGTGTTGCTCGATATAGGAAGTAGAAAATTTCATTAATCATTCCGCGCTTGTAAATTCCGACAGTTAATCTGGCTTCCATCATTCTTCTTTATTGTTTTTATGCGGTGTATTCTTACTCGATAAAAATGTAGGTAACACTATATATAGGTACGTTAAGACACACACACACACACACCAACAACCACAAAAAGCTTTAAACCTAGATTTTAACATACAATTCTCATGTTTTATTGGCTACAAGAATATAAATGAAAAAAAAAAAATGTTAAATGTTGTACGCAAATTTATGTTCGTTTGGTAAAAACATAACAGCATTTAAAAATTGCAATATATGTACAACATAACAAACAGTCCAACAAAATTAAAACATGTAATGTAGTTTTTTAGTTTTTTTTTAGTTATTGCTGTATAACCAGAAGAAACGGGATAAAATTGAAGATCGTTTGTAGCACTTGTAGCAAATTAAATATGCGTATGATGATTGAAACTGGTGTTAGGCAAATGGCATCTTTTATTTCAGTAATTCGTAAACGTGGTGTCACACGGATACACAAAAACTATATCGCAAAAGCGGCGACTATATACAGGCTGAACATTTTAGAGGTCAGCGAAGATCAAAAGGATTAATCTAAAATTTCAACTGAATCCAGCTAAATTTTCATATTCTGGGTTTCCAACTTGATGGAAATTTCGCGCTCTATTCAGTTTTATGTTTTTAATTCCAATTTTTTCAAACTGCTATCAACGCGGTTATCTAGCCATGCTTCAAGGTCATTCAGTTAGAAAATATTTCATAAACATATTTAACTAAAGTACTCATAATGGTGAAAAGCACAAAGTCCCAATGTATTCCTAACAATATAAAACTTTTAAACTAAAATAAATATCAAAGAGCTTTTATACTCAGTAAAATCAAATTGAGCTTTATGTTCAAAATTGTTATGTGTTTTTGATTAGTAAGTAACCTGCATCCAGTTATAAATTTGACAGCTTTTTTATAAATTCAAGCTTAATGCTTTGATTTATTGGGCTTTTTAACCGATAACCGCATTCATGTTTTTCGAAAGATATGAACATTTTTATTGCGGGCTTTTTAAATACGCGGATCTATGGAATTTTTTTAAAAGCTTTTCCTCAAGCTTTTTAAATTTAAGTAAATACTATGAAAAAATCAACTTTACTGAAGTGTAAACAAAATTAAAAGCTTTACTATGATCTCAAAACGAAAGGAAGTTTTAGATTATAATTTCACTTAGAATAAGAAAATGTTTGAGCTTTTCAAATTTAAATACATTTATGACTGTTGTTAAGCTACACGATTAATGATTTAGATACATAAATTCTTTTAGCTCCATAAGTCTAAAAATCTAGTACCTGAGGAATTTTTTATAGTTTGAAAGCATTTACAGTTCGCCAAGAAAGCGCACAGTCACTTAAAAATAAACCATATCACAGTGGCTAGTTAGTAGCTTAGCTAGAGCTATTTAAAATCACATTTGTGCAATTGGGTTATACATTTGAAATAAAAGATTTGGTAAAGCTTTTGAATATTTTAGGCTATGACAATAATTGAATTTTTTTTAAAAATTTTAATAGATAATATAATAATGAGCTTTTATAATTTTGCATACATTTTTATATCGAGCTTTCATGCTTTTGATGATTTGTAGCAAAGCTATGTAGATTTAATAAATAGACAATTTGGAAACATTAAATGTGGTGCTTTATACATTTTTAGTGATTATTATCTGTTTTGCGAGCTTTTCTTTAAAACTTCTGTGTACCTTTCTGATAAATGAATACGGCTAGTTTTCTATTTATGGTCAAAACGATTACTTTAATTATAAATAATTTATTTGATTGATTTGAGAAAAGCTTTGTCATCAACATATGAACTATGATTTTAACGAGTAAGCCCCTTCGCTCCTTACATCCCACATAAAAAATTTCATTTAATTAGTTACAAAAATAAATACAAAATGATTTTGTAATTTTTTTAAAGTCGATTTTAAATTGCACTCACTATTTACACAAATAAAAAGTTTTGATAATAATTTAGACTCCAGCCAGAAGAATACCTAATCCAAGTTCCACTCAAAATGTTCTCTTGATATTTCGCTACAAATCTTGAGTCCAAACAAGCTCTAAATTCATGGAACTCATTTAGCTCAAATTGTATATACAAACCAAGATTAGAATAGAAATGATTCATAGAAATGATGACAGATTTATTCTGTCTAAATATCTAACTTAAATGCTATTAAAAATTAGAGTCAATTCTCTCTTTTATAAATCATTATCTTGTCCACCCAAAACATATAGGCTCTATGGTGATAAATGCACTATGGTGATAAATGCACAATGTCTGATGTGCTTGATTTTTTGGGTATAGGTTAGAACGTTTCGGCATCTGAGACCGTCCAGCTAATACTAAAGGGTGTCGCAATAAGCGGTTCAGATTTGACATATCGGTTATTTTGACTCCGGCAACACTAATGTCATTCTTTCTTTGACACAAGATTAGGCCGGTGCGACCGTTACGGTCAACGGAATCAATTACTGCCACATGATAACATCTTTTTTTTTGGCCATATCTTAAAGATATTGGTTTGGACGACCTTTGGTTCCAGCAAAATGGTGCGCCATGCGACGCATCGGGCGGTACAATATCGAAGTTAGTCAAAATGGTGACGTGAATTGGTCAGCAAAGAGCTCTGATTTGACAGCTTTGGAATTTTATTTGTAGTGTGTCGTCAATTACAAGTGTTATGCTGATAATCCACAAACTATTTAGAATTTGAAAGCCACCATTGCCGAAATAGAGCTGCACACAATCCAAAATGTGCTCAGAAATTGAACCGACCAAATGGAGTACGCCAAGGCGAGCCGCGGCTCCCATTTAGGATTGCACTTTCATAACCATTAGGATTGTACTTTCAAACAAAACAAATTAATTTGGAAATATGTTAAGCCATTTTTGTTTTATTTAATTTTTTAAATCTGAACTTCCTATATTGGGACTCCTATATACATAGAGGCTTATTCACCTTCAAGTGCGCTCGGAGTAAAATCCGCCCCTAGAGTTTTCAGCAAATCGTTGATGATATGCTGAAAGGAATAGATGGGACAATCGCTTTTCTTGACGATATTATCACACTCTCCAAGGATGAGGGGATACAGAAAGCAAAGATGAATTCGGGTTCCGCGTAAAGTTAAGAATAATCGTAAATTATCAGGGTATCACTACGCGCACAGCGTAAGTTGATACGTTAACGAAAAATATGATCATTCTACGATAAGTTTACGGAAGCGAGCAACACATGAGTGGCGCGTCGATATATCACATTTTTAAAGGCGAACAGGTGAAAATGGTTTCCCACGCATCACGACTTATGCAAAATCTGAGCACTTTGAAAAAGCATGAATTGTACAAAAAACTTGACTGACCAAAACCGAATCGGAGGTTTTAAACATTGGTAAACTGAAAATCTTCAACAACCGACGTGGATCACTAACATACGCGTCCGACTGTGTCATATTCGGCCACAAAATTGTCCACAACTATACCACAAACCAATTTTAACGTTGATTGCATAAAGTGCATTTGATTACCGATCCAATGCAAATGCAAACAATTTTTGTAGTGCTCCTCGAATTAAACACATTCTTACGCCGCCCTACCATCCGAGAACAAACCGCACATATCAAGTCATATCAAGTTGTCATTAAAGTTAACTGGACTTATGGCGAACTAAAATTTATTAAAATCCATTGGTGTCTTTTGTAATGTACAGTAAATCTTCAGATTACACTCACTTCATTTACAAACGTATTTGAATAGGAAAAAGTATCTTCCTTAAAATTATAACGTTTGGAAACCTGGGTTCCAAAAATGTGAGCCTTACAATCCCATTCATCAGTTTCATTATATTTGACTGAGTTTTAAGATCAGTATCAATTGTATATTAGTCAAGATTAGAGTAGAAAAACATAAAATTCAAAATTGACTAATTTTCACTCCATTTAGTGAAATTTCATATTAAGATTAAAATTTCACTCAACATGTTAATTTAATTTTCGCACTCATGTTACACGGGATTAAAGAATTCGTCTTTTAATCAAATTTTCATTTGACATATCTGTTGAAGTTGTTTTCCCCTTATTTCAAATACATACATATTTGAATTAAAAACACATATTACTTTCGAACTCATGGAAATTTAGTTTGGAGTTTAATAGAATTTGAGTGAACATAAAATGAAAAACTATACTAACTTTTACTCAAAATAATTCCACTCAAATTCTATATTTTTTTTTTTTTTAATTCTTATTGTGATTTAGTTTGAACGAAGATTTATGGGAAAATATACAACTAGACAACTCGAGTGAAATTTGAAACGCCAATTATAGTTTATGTCATTTGAGTCAAATTGGATAATTATTCGAGTGATATTTTAAAAATTCGTTTTAATTGTTAAACACTAGAAGACTAACAAACATTTCACTCATATGAAGAAAATAATTTAAAATTCAGAAAATAAAGAATAATTGGAATATTATCGGTAAATAAGAGTAGATTGAGTGAAGTTTGAATAAAATATTGATAAAAATGTTGATGAAAATTAATTTTAACATTACTGACGCCTGCTAGTTTAAATAATATTTAAAATATGAGTGTAAAAGACTAACTTCAAAATTGGGCTCAAAACAGAGTGCTATTCTGAGAGTGCACTCATTAATACAAAATTATTAGCTGAAAATCTGTAAATTCGTGTTGCTCAAAAAGTTATATTACGAATTGTTGCTGATAATTAGCTAATTAGTGCAATTACATGCGTATAGTGCACCAATTGACAAAATTCTACATTTCTACATTACTTTGCTTTGGTATTATGTTCGGAATTACATTTTTGAACAAAATGATAAGAAAAGTTGGTACCAGTAATCTAGAATTTTGAAATTAGAGCTTGTGCGCGTTGTTGGGCAAGTGAAAGGTGATGATAAATCGATAGATCAAATTGTTGGTTGCGATTGATGAAACATCTCGTTATGGTTTTTAATTGAACAGTCTGAGAAATGTCATATGCAATATTGCATATTTTATAATCGTCCATGAATCATTAAAATTATCAAGTGCGTTATTTTATATCAATGTCTTGTATTTTAAAGTGCCCTGCATGAATTGGGAAATGTGGAGTAAATACCAAGTTGAATTCGGTACCAGAAATTAGAACCGATTCCTATAGTAACCAATTTCTTTAACGCAGTAACAAATCAGATTTGTCATAGTCAGATTTGAACTAATTTATACGAATCATCAAAGTCTGATTTATTGCTATTTGGAATTTTATCCTAAATATGTAAAAAAAAAAAATTTTTAATAAAATTCACAATTCTATATAGATAGGTGAAGTTTGTCCTAAAATTGTACTAAAAAACAACAAAAACAATTTTCGCTTATATATGTGTTAGTGAGCAATGCAGATTGCAACGAATTTTATCTATAGGACAAACAAATTTGGTAAATCCTAGGAAGCGGGCACCATAATGACGCATATACCTAGATGGTTGTCCTAAATCTCCTAATCCCCTAGACTTTCAGACATCTTGGTATATGGGTCATTATGGTGTCCACTTCCTAGGATTTTCATAAAATTCGTTATATCGAGACATTCTGCTGTGCGCAATAACACATATAAGAGGAAATTATTTTTGTTATTTTTTAGAACAGATTTAGGGCAAATATCACATACGTGCCTTCTAACCTAAAGAATAATATTAATATTTTGAGCGGATTTGAATATTATTTGAAGCAGGTACAAATTTTCTGGTCATTTTACACGGCCAGCCCGGATCGATGAGATCTAAAGTTTCAACTTTGGGCAATATTCATGACTAGAACATCCCATTTAACGATTCAGTTAAATATGAACGAGCATTATCCTCTAGATGGATTGTTGATCTAAGCCATAAGCTTTACTTACGGCACCTATAGCTACTATCTAGAAGAGGCGGCAGATCATTACTACCGGAATTCAATAAAGGAAATCATACACTTCATGAAATTTTCCAACATCTTCACGAAGGATTATCTTTCAAAGCTCGTTTTCTGCTAGTTCGGTATCCTCAGTTAAAGTTTTTGTTTATGATAATCAAAAATCAATAACTTTTTTTTAGAACAACCGAAAGATAAGATTTCTGCTCCAGTGCTATTAAAATCATGCTAGACGAAAATCGCTTGACTTTCTTTATCACTGGATATAACCAATAAATCAATTCAAGGATTATCAGGCTTCGGTAAATCAACATGGATTCATCTCACATTTAAATACTCATATAAAATTGGGAAAGATCTCAACCTCAGTTCTACCAAACACGGGAATAATGACATTCTAATTTGAGTTGCATCTCAATGTAACAAAACTGTTACAATTTTTTCGAGACATCGAAACTAATTTCCACACATTCACTTCTTACCTTGTAAATGGCTTCAAGAAATATGACACGGTTTATATTGATGAGTGTACAGTCAATAGTACGTAGGTGAAATTTGTCCTAAATCTGTCCTAAAAAACAACAAAAACAATTTCAGCTTATATGTGTTAGTTTACAAAGCAGAATGTCTCGATATAACGAATTTTATCACTAAGAATATAAAATTTAATGCGATGAATACATTATTTTCCGAATTTTCTTGGGGAACCCTAGAAATCTAACACCATAATGACATATATTCCAAGATGTCATTTGGTCTAAACTATCCGAAAATTATTTCAATTTTGTCAAAAGTAGGGGATTAGAGTGTTTAGGACAACCATATCCATGGTATGGCCTCATGTATGTCGATTATATGATTTTTACGAATTTTCTTGGGAAAATCGTAGGAAGCTAACACCATAATGACATATATTCCAAGATGTCATTTAGTCTAAGCAATCTGAAAAATATTTCAATTTTAGAGAAAGTAGGGGATTAAGGGATTTAGGACAACCATGTTTGGTATGGCCTCATGACATATGTCAATTATATGATTTTTTCGAATTTTCTTTGAAAATACCTAGGAAGCTAACACCATAATAACATATATTAAAAGATGTCATTAGAAATATTTCAATTAGCTACCTAAGTATTTTCCAAGAAAATTCGGAAAATTTATTAAATCGACATATGTACATGAGGTCATACCAGATATGGTTGTCATAAACCACCTAATCCCCTACTTCTTCCAAAATTGAAATATTTTTCGGATAGCTAAGACCTAATGACAATATAGAATATATGTCATTATGGTGTTAGCTTCCTAGGATTTTCCCAAGAAAATTCGGAAAAATCATATAATCGACATACATGACGTCATACTAGGATATGGTTGTCCTAAACACCCTAATCTCCTACTTTTTCGAAAATTGAAATATTTTTCGGATAGCTTAGACCTAATGACATCTTGGAATATATGTCATTATAGTGTTAGCTTTCTAGGGATTTTTCAGGAAAATTTGAAAATTTAGTTATCGGCATACATGAGTTATAAAAAAATTCACTAAATCGGGTAAATTATTAGTTTTATCGGTTTATCCGTATAAAATATGATATTCTCACTTACACATGTAAACATTTTTAGGATTTAGGACAAACTTCATTTGTCTATATAGAATTGTGAATTTTGTCCTAAAAAAATTCTAATTTTCGCGCTCGCCCATAAAATATTTGATAGCCGCGCAGATCAATTGCAATCAACCAACCTGTACAAATTAAAAATAGCATTCACATTTTTTTTTATTTGTTGCATTCAAAGTCAATAATCATAAAAAAATCATTCACTTGCGCGCACATACATTCTACATACAAATCGTTTATATGCTATGTTGTATAAAATGTATGTATACACGATTGTATATCGCGCGCATATAAGATAAGAAATTAATGAGAATTGGCTATTGTACATATGTACGTATATATGTATTTATACAAAACTACCTTGGAGGTATCATAAAATCATAAAATTTATAAGCTCTAATGATTATAACTCGCTTATACAAAAATGTATAAAGATCGCGAGAACGTGGATGAATTTCCATCTTATATACATTACACATATATACCTGTTCTTAACTATAGATCATATCTCGCGCTCCCTCTAACCATTTATTTATTTATAATAATAGTTTATTGTGTGTAGTACACAAAACATTATATTACATGACAGAATTATAATGTCGAGCCAATCCTACACCGCATTTGAGTTTTTATTTAATTTTTTATGATTTAACATTATGACTCTGGGTTATTTATTAATCAGGATTTGTGTAAATTGTGTGTACGATTTATATTGTTGGTATATATATACTCGTATAATAGGCTGATTACTACTCTTATATATATGTACTATGGCGTACAAGAAATATAAAAATAGTGCGCACGCCTGGTCGAACATACAAAAAATTTCTAATTGAATTATTTGAAATTTTAAAAAAATATTTTTTTGACAACGCATATAGGTTGATGTAGGTGGTGTGATTTTCCTCGCACCTAAACTAAAATCCATGCCAATTTTTTATGATCGTCACCGTCCTATATTAAGATATCATGTCTAATAAAACACTTAAAGAAATTGCACTTATGTCATTGTCATCCATTTTGAATATTTAATTAACTCGTTTTTGTTATTACAATACAGTCGCTTAATTGTGTATTTTATTTTAATTACGTACGATTGTATACACATTAAATTGTCACTAAATTTTTGTTCGGCACGATTAGACGTTATATAATGTACAAAAATTGGCAAAGTTAATTTTAATATTTGCGTGTTAGATTAGAATTAATTAAGTGACACAAATTAACTTATTATAAGTCAACGAAATTTAAATATTGCATTCACTTTGTCAAAAACTATATTCGCAACCTATAAACAAAAACTATTATACAGTCTGTAAGTAGTGCCCCACATTGAACAACCATGTCTCACGGTTCCTTTCTATTGTTTTACATACATTTGTTGTAAGGTAAACAAATTCTATCGTAAATTACCATAGTCTAAAGTCTAAAGGAAGGTTCAGCGTTCAATGCTTCAAAGCTTCAAATTTCGTAATATTTTTCACAACTGTATATTCAAGCTTGTTAATTGAACTTATTAATTCAGAGTATTTAAAAGATTCGGAAATATACTAGTCCAAATTCGACAAATTTGCTGCAAGGTTAAATGGTTCTCTTGGGCAGTTTGAATTTGAAATCTTTGAATGATTTGAATTTTATTCAATTAACCGCATTGTACCGCAATTATACTGTACAATTTGACGTCCTGAACACCTTGTTCGATGCTATAGTGATCAGACTGACGCTAACTGGATTCACAAAGCCATTGTAAGTGACATTCATGCTTTGTTCATGCCTTGAAAATTCCGAAGAAAACGGTAACCCTTTCCGACGAAAAAATCTTCAGCGACGTACTACGCATGCAGAAGCCAACATAGGGGCCGTTATTAAATTCAATTGGAACCAAAATATTTTTCAGAAATAGAAGCTATTTGTAAGGCTAAAAATTCAGTAAGATCATCCTGCTCGTGTTCAGCCCTCGTTTTTCCCGAAAATTCGAGTTAGTGGATCGACCAATACATCCACAATGCATTGTATAGTTTGGTGTGGTCTAGAGTGGTAATGTTCGTCTATTTTTTATGACCTGAATTGAGAGCCTTAGGCGAAAAATAATTTTTGGCCAACGAATTAGCCATTTAAAACCCTAGTCGATAGTCAGTGTTTTTATGGAGGAAGATAAAATTTATTTTACTTGAATCTGTCCATTTAGCAACAGTTTCGAACTTCTATTGATTGTCAATTTTAACTTATTGCTTTTCTAGATTAAATTGAACTTTTTCCAAATTGAATGCAACTTTTTTTCATACTGAGTTAGAATGACAAAAGTTGCATTCGATTTGGAAAAAGTTTCGTTTACTTTGGAATAATCGTTTAACATGGAAAAGGTTCAATTTAACCTGGAAAAGCTATATGTATACAAGTCGGATCCTTACTATATATGTATTTATTGGAATAAATAAATGACCGCCAAAAGACCAACATTGCTCAACTAGTAATGGCGGCTAATTTTAACTTACAACTGTTTACGAACTTTTAAGAGCTAATCCAGGGACATTTTGTGAGTCGATTGTGAAAGTCACCTTGTAAGTCTACACTTAACAAAATTGTCTTGATTTTTTCTACTAATGGCTAGATATGCTAATGATATTCAAGGCGCGACTCAGGAATTGAAAGACACCATTCGAACAGTTATACGTGATATAATTTGAGGTTAAATACGAATATGAATGTATCCTATTACAGTTATAGATGGATACGATGGATGTCTTTTCAAATGCAATGCTGAGAAGATCAAAGCGACACAAAATTTTAATTCTCTAAAACTGTGAGTTGTGGTTGAGAACCTTGAGGTATTTAAACAATATTGTTTGATTGTTGACTTTTGAGGTATTTAAACAATATTGTTTGATTTTTAAAATTTAATTTAGTTTGATTTTAAATTCAGTGATGTCCGATTTTATAAAACTTCAATTTAAATTCTTATTTATACGTTTTTAAAATGTGTACGGAGCCACTGAACATATATCTCAATCGGCTATATATTAATGATAAACATAAACCGGAACAAATAAAATTAGTCAATGGCTTGAAAGCAAACAAATCTAAAAATACGTAGATGTTCAAGCTATAAAATCCATAATTTTGCCTATACCTTCCGGGAACTCACCTCCTGCAGGCGAGAAGTTGGTAAGCTACTGTTGTCTGCATTTCCTGGGTGTGACACTGTTGATTCGGGTGTGGTTGCCTCCGAGCCTCCTGACATTTTTGTCTGTACTCTGGATTGGAACTTAACCCGTAGACTGATCACTACTGATGTTCTACACTGGAGTGTTTTCTCGTTTGCACCGTTCAAATCGAGTGGTCCTGACGGCGTTTTAAACAATTCTACATGCACTTGTAACTAGACTCGAAAGATCACTTAATTACAAAGATTTTGTTGTAGGTACCTTCCTGGACAGTGCTGGAGCTTTTTATAGCACTTTGCTATCTTCGATCACGAGTGCGTGTACCAATTTTAATATTAATCAAACCATTGTTAGATTCATCGATTCAATGCTCAAATCCCGTATAATTGAGACGGAGTTAGATCAGTGTCTTTCAAAATAGAAAAAGGCTGCCCGCAAGGAGGAGTACTCCTGTCAAATTGCACCGATCTGGGTTCATCATACAAAGCTACACGGATGATTTTGTTTTGACAGTTTCTGGTAAATACCTGAACGTCTTATCTGATCTGAAGCAGGACGCCCTTAATATAGTGGAAGGTTGGTGGCTTGAAAAGGAGTTGTACGTCAATCCCTCAAAAAACTGATCTGGTTGTGTTTTACAGACGTAGAGACAATGTTGATATATCTGTTCCCACTCTATTTGGTATAGAGCAATTACAAGGACAAAGCATGTCAAACAGCAAGGCGTTATTCTAGATAGTAAACTCTCCTGGAAATGTCACCTTGATTATAAGCTACAAAAGGCCATTGCTATGTTTTTGCAATGCAGAAGGGCCTTTGGCATTTCCTGGGGTCTAACTCCGAAAATGATTTTATTCATCTACAAATCACTGGTTTTACCTTTACTGCATCGTATGTATGCATCAGTTGTATGGTGGC
Organism: Tipula unca; assembly: GCA_951394425.1. Classification (NCBI taxonomy): domain Eukaryota; kingdom Metazoa; phylum Arthropoda; class Insecta; order Diptera; family Tipulidae; genus Tipula; species Tipula unca. The sequence continues at coordinate 194,184,020 of OX596381.1, forward strand.
TATAGTTGTATACTGACGTCTTCTGTGATAATTATTTTGTCTTCTGCCCGATTTCTGTGATAATTATTTTTACTGTAAATTGTATGCAACCAAATAATTATAGCAGCTATGTGTAATAATTTCGACACTTTCGAAACAATTTTATTGATTTCATACTGTTCACGTTACATTTCATGTAACAATTATTATTGTCAAAACTATTACAGAACTCGGACAGCAAATGAACTTATCGCAAAAATTGGGAGTGCTAATTATTTCACTTGCGTCAAAATATTATGGAAATCGGAAATGTTCAAGCTTTCAAACTTCCTTCAAATACTGATGTAATTATTTCCGAATTGTTTAAGCTTCCAATCAAATTGCCGCGTCAAAAAAAAATTTAAGAAACATTTCTTTCGATGCGGAAAATGCGACTTATACCACTACCACACGATCAGATCAAATAACATATTTTAATGACAATCGCGACAAAGAATCATTAACTTTATAATAATAATAATATCAATTTTTGTTTTTATCTTCAAGTTATTTTTATTCATTCAACAGAATTATAATAAGACGTACCTACAACTACTACACTAACTGTGGAGTTAAATCAAAAAGAAAATCAACAAACATTTTTTTTTAATTTTTTGCTTTAATCTGCAATTATTCAACTTCAAGATATTTCTTATATACGATACGAATACGTGTTCGTGTCATTAAGTTTTCTATATACTTATAATCCATTCAATTAATCGATTTAGAACATATCAATAGCGTTATGATGTTACATTAGAACACAGCTGGTCATTCATCTTTTCTTCTTTCTTTTTTTTCTTAAATCATCGCCAATAAAAATAAAATTCAATTGATGTGAACTCGGCATGAATCTTCCTCAATTAAATCGTAATAAACGAATCATTAGCAACTGATTTTAAATCTGGTTGTATATAGAAAATCTGGCATTAATGACTGGTAATTAATTTTGATTGGCTGCGTTAAATAACCTTAATGAGTGGATCACGATTTTTTGTGACACATGTTAGATAATTAAAAATACATTTTTACTGTAAAAAGCGCCGCGTTTTGATGAACATTCGAAATTATGTTGTATAATAAGCATATATAGTTCGGCTATTGTTTAAAAGATGGCATTCAACGGCTGTGTAAAGATCACTTTAATTTATTTAGTTTTGATCGTAAAAATTATTTTGTTTGTACAGACAAAAAATGACGTTAAATCCACCTCGTTAACAGATCATTAATATTCTTTAAAATCGAATTATCTCCATCATGATCAAGTGAATTTAAAAATTATGCAACTAAATAAAAACACAAACCCATTAAAAAGGCGGATCGCGATTTACTTATTTTATTTTTAATGTAAAGACAATAAACTTAATTTTTTTTTTTGTATATTTTGTATCAATATTTTTTATGGACTTTAAAATGATTTTAAACAATGAAGACGTCTGGAAAATCGTTTTTGTTATTTTATTAATTTTGCCTTATTCAATTTCTCATTCATTTGATCATAAAAAAATCGCGAGCACGCAATTCTTATTGTTTTGTGAATTTTTTTTAGTTTTCTTGTTTTTAATGTACGGTTTTGAGATTTTAGACTTTTGATATAACTGGCGGATTTGGGTCAATTTTGTTAATGCTTGAATAGACAAAGATAATGTCGAATGATTTTTCTTTTAATGCTTACTCGATCCTTATTGGAGTACTGCGTTTAATGTGGTTTTGTCTGAAATTCTGCAATTTTTTAACTTAAGATACAAAAGAATAGAATAGATTAGATAGTAACCGAATTAAGTAAAGTAATGATTTAAACATTTGTTAATGTTAAATTTTATAGGCTTAAAATTCTTAGTGCTGAATAGTCCTAATGCCGAACTAAGTATAAATGGGATTTGTGTCCAACTTGAATCAGGGATGAATAAAGAATTTTTCCATCTCCGCATTCAACTTTGCAGAACAATCAAGTTGTGTAACCACCTGTGGTTGCGCTAAGTTTTCGAGTAGTACATGAATTAAATTTGAAAACATCATTTATCACGCCAAGATTCGAGATGGAATAATGTTTTTAAAATTTAAGTTGCCATGTATTTTCTTGATCGCGAATTTGGTATAATCCACGAATTTTAAAAAGATTCAAGGTTCCTGCCTATCCCTATGGATCGAATTTTAATAGAAATTAAGTTTAATTTTTTTATTGAAATTTAAGAAATTATGGAAATTCTTCAAATGTTTAAAAAAAATTCAGATAAATAGAACTAATACAATCCATCCAATTGTAGAAATTTAATTCAAATTAAAAAAAATTGTGGTACGTGTAAAGTATTTTTAAAAATTTGGAAATTTTATAAAGCTCACCTATAACCTTCTATAATTCGTTGGTTCTCCTAAAGTTTGAGAAACCTTTTCTTTAATATCGTGAAATTTGAAGAGCTGTTCTGAACTTTTTATTTTATATTAAATGTTAATTTATGTTACTGTTCCTAATAAAATCTGAAACTACATTACTGGAGGTTGCATATACTTTGATTTATTAACAAATTAATCTTCCTAACCTTAAGAAAACGGTTTAAATGGTAAACAATTAAAATATTTGAAATAAATTAAACGAAAGTAGGTACCCGAAACGATTTTTGTTTTTGTCATGCCAGGTGTTAATGTTGAATTTTATTAAATATAAAATAATTGAGAAATTTCTTTTATATTTATATTAAGCTTTTCGAAACCTGGCCTATGATAATGAGAATGTTTAGTATTTGAAAACACATTTCGATTTTTTTAAATGTAGTGAAAATTATAAAAAACCGCTAACTAAGCTTTAATAATAATATCATTAATCAATTCTATAGTTTACAAGCTTCTATTAATATCGTAATTATTTTCGAGTTTATTGAACTTTAGTTTTCAAGTATTAAATATAATCTGAATAATAAAACATAATTGACTGTAAAATCGATAAAAATGAATTTTAATTTGAAAGCTCGGCTCAATTTTTTTTGTGTGCTTTAAACGTTTTGAATTTTAGTCAGAAACAATATTTTTATTTCAAAAGCTCAACGATAGTCACATAATCCTTATGTAGATATTAAAGGCTTTTTGAAAATAAAAGTAAATGCTTTGTAATTTTAGTTTTGGGTCAGTTAAAAATTTCAGGATAAAAAGTAGAACTTATCTTATAAAGCTTACATGCAACTTTATCCGATAAATAAAATGCTTTTTGTTAACAGTTAAGGTATAATTTTTCCAAAAATGATAAATACTGTCATGATAAATTAATTAAATAAAAAAAATTCAATTTATTATTCTGAACCTAAAGAGCTTTTGAATTTAAATATACATAACTTCAGTGACTTAAGAAAAATTAAGTTCAAACTTTTTAAAAGCTTCAACTTAATCAATCTAGTTTAGCTTTCGAGTCAAATTAAGAGCTTCCAGATAATCGACTGGAAAAGCTCGTAAATTTATATTTTTTCGTTTGTAGTCAAGCATAGTTTATCGTCAGAGCTTTCGCGTTATGAGTTCAAAACTTCTTAAATATTAAAATTTAAATTTAATTTTATTAAATTCAAATAAAAGCTCATTAGATAATAATTGAAAGATCATTAATCATAATTTGAATTGTTATTTAAATAGAACTATATAATCCGAAAGATGTCATCGATTTTAATGTGCATCGAGTTCAATAATAAATTTAGTTTTAATGTTAAAGATCTGAACAATTATAGGATTCAGACCTTTGTGCAATTTTTATATTGAGCTTTCGTAATCTGGTCTATTCGATTTATTTAAATGTAGTAAAAATTAAAAAAAGTTCGCTGACTAAGCTTTAACAATAAAGCTTTTATGCTTTCATTCATTAATTCTAAAGTTTACAAACTTCTATTAATATCGTAATTATATTCGAGTTTATTGAATAAATACTTTAGATTTCAAGTTTTAAATATAATCTGATGGTTGAGCGTTTGGTGCTATGTAACAAAACATTTGATTATTAACAGAGCTTTTAGAATTAGTTTCTGATAATCATAAAATAGCTCTAATCTTTCCAAATACAAATAATTGACTGTAAAAGCTAGTAAGCTGACATTAATTTGAGGTATGCTATATAAATCTGAAGTTCTATTTCAAATAGCTTTTGTTTAGACAATTGTAAAATTCCAACTCAACAAAAATGAATTTCAATTTAAAAGCTCGGCGATAATTATAACCCAAAAGAAAATAACAAAGTTTTGTACTTTAAACGCTTCAAACTTTACCAGATCAGTTGAAATTACCAGGATAAAAACTAAAATATACCAGGAATACCTAAAATATACCTGGTATTTTTCAGGATAAAAATTAAAATATAATTTTCAATACTTACGATAATTTAGTAAGTTATAAAGCTTACACATTACTTTAGCTCATAAATAAAATGGTTTTTATTAACAATTAAGGTATATCTTTTTCAAAATTGAAAAATACTGTCCAAATTTCATAAGTTAACTAAACTTTAATAAAATTCAATTTATTATTCTAAACTTAAAGAGCTTTTGAATTTAAATGTACGCAAGCTACATTTCTCTTTCATAACTACAGTGATATTTAGCAGAATTAAGTTCAAACTTTTTAAAAGCTTCAACTTAATCAATCTAGTTTACCTTTCGAGTTAAATCAAGAGCTTCCAAATAATTGACTGGAAAAGATCACAAATTAATATTGGTTAGAAACAGTATATTTTAAAAAAATTTTACTTGCACTCAAGTATAGTTTATCGTATGAGCTTTCGCATTCGTAATTTTTTTCTCAAGTCATGCAAGTTTTTATTAAATATTTAAATAACTTTTTTTTTGCAAAATTTAGTTTTCGAGACTTATTATGAGCTTTATTTTTGTTAAACTGAAAAGAAAAACTTAAATTTAAATTTTATTAAATTTAAATAAAAGCTCATTAGATAATAAATTTAACTTTCCTTTCATTTTGAAATTGTGAAAATTAAAAACGCTCGCTAACTAAGCTTTAACAATACAGCGTTCATTAATCTTGAGCTTTTGGTGTTACATCATGTAACAAATGGTTGAGATTTTGATGGGTTATCATGTAACAAAGCTCTGTACAATTTCGAGATCAGAGATCTGATGAAGATCCCCGATATTGTACATGAAGTTAGATCTCAGCGAGTACGCTGGCTCGGTCACGTTCTGCGTGCTGATCCGGAACGAATTGTGCAGCGATCTCTGAAAGGAGAGCCACCATATGGTAGGCGCAGAGGTCGTTGCAGGCGACGATGGCTGCACGATGTAGAGAACGACTTGGCCTCTTCAGATTGTCTAAGACAGTATGAAGACCAAGCTCAGGATCGAAACCGTTGGAGCCAGATTGTTGATTCAGTAAGGGGCCAGTAATGGCCTTTAACACTGTTATTATTATCTTATAACAAAACTTTTGATTATTAACAGAGCTTTTGGAATTGGTTTCTGATAATCATAAAATAGCTCTAATCCTGTCAAATACAAATATTTGACGGTTAAAGCTAGTAAGCTGACATTAAATTAATAAAAAGTATGCGATATAAATTTGAAATTTTATTTCATATATCTTTCGTTTAGACTAATTGTAAAATTCGAAATCGACAAAAATGAATTTTACTTCAAAAGCTCAGCGATAATAATAACCCAAAAACTTCAAAATAAATACTTCAGAATTGAAAGATAGAAAAATTAAAAGCTTCGAGCTTTGCCCAGAAAAACTATTTGTGTTTTAAAAGCTCGGCAATAATCATAATCCTCAAAAAAATATTAAAGGCTTTTGAAAATAAAAGTAAAAGCTTTATAATTTTAGTGTTAGTGCAAGTTAGTTTATTTAAATAAAAATTAATTTATTATTATTAACTTAAAGAGCTTTTAATTGAAATTTACGCATGCTGAAAATTGTATAATAGAAATACAGCTGTCTTTCACCACTACAGTGACATAAGAAAATTATGTTTCAACTGTTAAAAATCTTCAGCCTTTTTTTTTGTTAAATACGAGCTTTAATAAATTTAGTGTAGCTTTCGAGTCAAATTAAGCTTCCAAATAATTGACTGGCAAAGCTCGTAAACTAATATTTCTTAGAATCAGCTGTAACATTGGAAAGATTTATTTACTTTACGAGCTCTATAAAAAAATGTTTTTCAAAAGCTCCACAATATGATAATCCTACAGCAATTAATTTTATTGCTCTTCTTGCAATTGTTTAATTATTATAATAAAATTAAATGTTTCAGTACAAAAATAGCACTTTATTTTTAAAATTTCATAAATAAAGAGCTTTTTTTATACAGATTATGTATAATTTTACGAAAGTTAAAAAATATAACTAAAAAGCTTAAATTCGACAATAATATCATACTTTTAGGCCAAATAGCAGATTCGAAATGGAATATTCTACAGTACCAAGCTGAAATAGTTTATCGTATGAGCTTTCGCATTCGTAATATTTTTCTTGTCGCACATTCGCATTCAGAGGGTTAAAAACATAATTGTTAACTGCAAAAACATAAGTAATACAAAAAAAAATGATTTGATTTTTGATTTCTATCTATAATTAATCGATTTTCTAATTTAATTTGTCATCAACATTCATTTCAATACCAAAACAAAAACATAAAATTAACGTTTTGGAAAATTTGAAAAAAAAAGGAAAAAACTAAAATAATAAAATACTAAGTAGTTTGTAATTTATCTATGTATATGCATGTATACATAACACTTATATAATTCATTTTATGTACAATTTTTATGTCAATCAAAAGATTAAGACATACATTTAATTGCTTTTGTGGATAAAAATTATATACAAAGTACGTATGTATGTATGTATGTACATATGTTGTCTTACTATAATAAAATTAATTTAATTAGTTAACCGTTTTAATTTCAAGGTAAATTACATAAACAAATTTATTATTGATTTTTAATTAATTTAAAAAAGTTTATTTTTATATGCGTGCACTCTGATAAAAATAAAATAAAATACATTTAATTAGACTATTTCAAAATCACACACACACACGCACACTATTTGTTTTTGCTCCAAAAAAATTAAAATGATCTCGCGGGAAATTTTATTTTTTTATTGTTTTTAAATTACATCACAATCATAATTGTAACGACGATGAGTGTACGATATGATTGGCCTTAATTGATTTATTTTTATTTTGCGTAAAGTTTGTTTGTTTTTTTCCAAATGATGCGATGATCATCACGAGATGATATCGACTTTTTAATCAGTTTCTCGAGCAACCAAAATAAAATGATTATACGTTTTTGATTGATCGATCAATCAAAATGATCACTCTTAATCGAAAATGTCAAAAAAAAAATCCCAAATAAAAAAACGAGATTCAATCGATGGGTGGGCATGTTTCTGTATAAACAGACTTTGTAAATAACTGTAGCAAGTAAAAATTAATTCATTTTATGTTTTACACACACACACACACACACTATTATGAAATAAGAAGACCGAACAAGACGTAAATTTATTTTATGTTTATTATGTGTATTAAGATTATTTCCGCCCATTGCCAAGCCAAAGGTCAGTAACATTTTGTTTCATGTACGAAATGCATTTAAAATTCGTTTTATAATTTGGCCTGCAACTTATGACGTAAATATGTTACACACATTTTTTGCATGTTTGTCGACCATAAAATGTCAACATATTTTGATTCAATTTGTTAGATGAAAAAATCATTTTTTGTTGGATTTAATCCAAATCGCAATACGGTTTTGCATGTCTTGTATTACACAAATAGTGGAAATGTAATGTGATTCATTACCGCCTTAAGTGTTTTATGTTTTCTGTTTGTATATAAATATGATTTGCAAATTTTAAAATTTTATTTTGTATTTAATGTGATTTGCGCGAACGTTAAACGTTATGACAATCAGAGCATAACATACAAATTTTTTTGTTGTGTGTAAACTAACGATGGCGGCGGTCAAAATTATAAATAGAATTTTAATAGTAAGTAGTTTTCAGCTTCAGCTAATTTGTCTAAATACTACTGATCCCAGAATGATTTTTATGAATATATTGTTGAGCGAGCTTTTGATATATATTCAACAATACTGATACCCTGAATATTGAATAACCATTTAAGTTTCCCTTTGGCATATTAAAAATAAATTAAAAGCTTCCAAATTAATCTTTTTAAAGCTTTATTTTTCAGTAAAATAGTACCTGTTATCGAAGCTTTGAAAAATTTTAATCAAAATTTTACTTATCTCGGATTATCAAGATATATTTATTTCTCTCATACAATTTTTTGCATGTGGAAATTTAATATCAAAAGCTCTTAGAGAATATGTTAGATGCACACATTTATACTTGAATAATCGCATAATTTAACTTTAAAAGATTAAATTATACGCTTTTCCCAATTAATTTTTATATAATCAGAATCCTTCAATTATCGAATGAGCTTTTATTTGATTTTAACATGATTTAATACTATTATTGTTAAATATTTGATCTGACGTAAATATAAAATTAAAATATAATTTTAATTGTCAACGTGTTCAGAGCTAGATGTTAAAATAAAACTTGACCTTTTAGAAATTTAATAAATGATTTTATAAAACAAACATATTTTTGGATAAGTAGAGCTTTTCGGTTTTCTATCAAGTCTGAACGAAAGCTAAATAAGTTTATCAAGTTCAAAAGTTTTCAAGCCTACAATATAAATGCTCCATGACCAGATTATATTTATACCATGAAAGCTTATGAGAAAGCTTATTTATATTTAAACTGACACACTTTAACGTTAAACGCGGAAAATAATGTTCAAATTTTTTCTAACTATTTTACCAAATCATTCTTTCACTGAGTACAAATTGCAAGAAATTTATTTAAAGAAAAAGAGCTCAGAAGAATTTGTTAAATTTAAAGAATCGCTTTTTTTAGAAAATATGTTTGTTTTAGATTTGAATTCTTAAAAAATTTTAGTTCTTAAAATTTGACTAATTTCAAACTTCATAGAAATTTTCCAATCACCGCTGTAATCTTAAAGTTTCAAAAAAGCAATTTAATGTTTTGTTGATGATACAATTTTGAGGAATGGGATGGGGAGTTTGATTTTTAGAAAATTTCAAGTTTTTACTATAGACGCTTTTAGAATTGATTAATTGCCTACTTGTCACTAGAAACATAGGCCTTGCTGTTAATTTATCGTCGACATGCTATTCAAGACAAATTTGATAGCTTTAGGAAAGAACATCAATTAGCTTTTGATTTAAAAAGAGATAAGTTATTGTTGGTGGTATTGGCTTTAGGCTTTCTAAACAGTATTTAGATAATGAGATTGTGAAATCGTAGGTTCTTTTGACATGGTCATCAATTTAGAAATGTGCAAGATTATTCGGTGAATATTTTTTAAACTTGTACCCATACTCCTTACCTTTCAAGCAATATATAGTTCAGTGTTCTAGCCAGCGCAGAGGCGGATCACTGTGAACAAATGCAGATAACGCAAAAGTCTGACATCACAAACTATGAGGTGACCCACATACTGAATTATAAGACGTTTTACGTCAAAGTAACTTTACATGGATGATCATTGATAATAAATAAATATTAAACTTTAAGTATTTCATCAACATCTTCTCTGAGCGATCTGATAGTTCGTATTGGGCTATTAGGCTTACAACAATCTAACAGAATGCGACTTTGTACAATAATTTAATAAAATATTATTTAAATAAAATAAATTAGTAATACGCCAATACCCCGTTTTGCGCTGTTCCGATTTGCGATAAAATCCGTATTTATGCCACCGAATACAACCTCGAAGGCGAACATTAAAATAATTTTTTGATATCACCGATTCAGGTGGAGTTTCGGAAAAGGAAGGTGTTTTGGAAAAACTACAATGTTCCGAACGCTGTTCAAAATATATCCTTTTCTTGAGGCGTTTGGAAAAGGTTACCACCGCCAGAGTGTTGGAATAAGAGTGTACCAGAAATGGATATTTTTTGAAAGTTAAGATGTTTGGTAAGATGTGGCTGAACTGGCTTCTATTGCGAATTTTGCAGGAATGGAAATTACGGACATCAAAGAAAAACTTTAAAACCCCGAAGAAATGTCTAACGAGTATTTGATTGAACTGCCTGAAATGAGCATTGTTGTAAATGCAGCTGACGAAAAAGATAGTAGTAGCAGAGAAAACACAGTCAACAAAAAAACTGGGTCTGAACCTTATCAATAGAGCTATTTTCGCTGAGGTTGACGATAACTAATTTTCTTAGTTTCGCAGAGATATTTTTATTAATCTCCAAAGGTATATGAAAAAATGCACCTTCGAAATAAGCCAGTTCCAGTTCAAGCTACATTACCAAATATTTTTCTCCTAGTTCGGGATAACAAAGAATTAATTTATTTTCAGCAATTCAAACACTTAAAAAAAAAAATCGTTTCGATTTTGCGTCATTTCACTTTGAGTGCAATTTTCCAGAACTAAACACCGATGCAGATTTATTGGTGTAAATAAAAAAATCGTGAACCACACGTAAAAGCTCCAAAAGCTTTAATTTTAAAATTAAAAAGTTTGATATTTTTTTAATTATAATTCTCGCCGGGCTTTTAAATGAACATATTTTTTACAGTTCGAAGCTTTTAATTTTTCTATTGCATCTTAATGCAAGCTTTTGGAAATATAAATTTCAGGCTTATATAATTTACACCTGGCTAAATAAAAAAATTGATCCAAAGTATTAAGAGCTTTTAAAGTATCATTTGTGAGAAATTTGATTATTTGCAAAAGCTTCGTTAATAACTGCCGTCATATAATATCTAAGCGCAGTTTAACCTAGTAACGGTTTGAGCTGCTATATGTCTCGCCAAACTTATAATTTTTGATTTGGCGATGGTTTCATCAGGTTAACTTTATCAAAGTAATTTAAATTTTTTTTTAGTAAAGCTTTTCGGAATATCTATGTATGTAATCTTTTAAATTATTTGACAAAAACTTTAATCGAACACCTTATTGTTAAAAGCTTTATTATTAGGTCTTTTAAATTAAAATCATCGACCTTTTAAAATGAAAAGGTTGTTTAGGAGCTTTTACGCTCAATTATTTGTGTTTTGAAGTATTTTTTTTAAATTTATCAGAAAACAATTTAGTTCTCAATGTTATGTTAAAAGGCTTAAAAGCTTTAGACATTGGGCAAGTTCTAATTATTTTATTTTAAACGTTTCGATTTAGAATCCATCAATTATCGAATGAGCTTTTAATTGATTTTAAATATATTTTAATAGTAGTATTGCTAAATATTTGATCTGACGGTAGGCTATATGTAAAATTAAAATATAATTTTAATTGTTAACGTGTTCAGAGTTAAATGTTAAAAAAAATGAGCTTTTCGAAATTTGGACGTAATTTAATAAACTATTTTATAAATATTGGTTGATAAGATTTAAATAGAAAAATTTAGTTGAAAATAAAATCGGTGACAATTTTAAATAATTGGAAAGCTGTCATTTTAAAATAACAAAGCTTTAATATTCATAATAGGATTAGGATTATCGTTGACTTTTAGAGATACTACATTTATATTTTTGGATATGTAGAGCTTTTTTTTTTTTTTTTTAATTCTAATCAAAAGCTTTAACGATCAATTATTTTTATTTGAAATAAATGGCGGTTTTTAATTGTGACCATACATTGGCTTTATTTTAGGTTCAGTTAAAAAAATCAAGGGTATATTTACCTGATTACAATATAAATGATCCTTGGCCAGATCATATATAAAAAATGAAAGCTTATTTATATTTTAAATAACTCTCTTTAACATTGAACGCCGGCAAAATTGTTAAAATCTTTTCTAACTATTTTACCAAATTTCAAACTTTTGACTGGGTACAAATATGTGCAAGCCTTCATTTAAAATTAAATTTAAATGTATTTTAAACATATATTTAAAACATTAATAGCTTTTGGATTTCAAATATTTAAATTTTTTTTTTAAATTTATCATTTTGGATTCTTGAATTATTCTGTTTTATATATTTTAATTGATTTCATATTTAAAAATATATTTTGAAAAGCTTATAAGTAAAAAGTAGTTGAGTATAATGGGCAAGCTTTTATTGATTATGAATATATCTCTTGTTCTACTGAGCACTTCGTTCTTAATGTTCTTTAAAAAAAAAATTAATTTGAGCTTTTTATTTAAACTTTACAAAAGTATTTTTTGTAAAGCTTTTGTAGTTACAATTTACAGTAAGGAAATATTTCTTGAAACTTTGCAACTCACTTGCATTTTTAATCCGAGTTTGGCAAATTTAACTTCAGTTCTTCGCTTTGTGTACTGTTGCCGGAAATTGTGCAGCAATTTTATTGCTCAAAGGAAAATTTATACTGAATATTATATTTGATATCCTTTGTTTAAAAATAATAGAAATTGGAAACCTACCAAATTACACGTTTGTATTATGCTTGAAGAGGTCAATACAATGCACCATTTCCAAGTAAAATTATCGCATATCATGTACACATTTTGTTGTTGTCTGTATGCCATTAAATTAATATTAAGTCTAAAATAATAATTTTTTAATTCATTCCGACATTGTAATTGTATATATTGTGATTCATAAATATATAAGAATTTTTATATATTTATGTTGTATAGCGTATATGCATTAAGAATATTGTGCGAATTATTTCTTTTAACATTAAAGTGTTCGGACAATGATAGAAATACAACAACATTAGTATTAAGTAATGTTAATGTATGTATATTCATACATATACACATACAATACATATATTCGAGTGTATGACATAATTATAATTTAACTTGTTTTGTGGTATGCACAAAATAATTAGTAGATTTATTGCACAAATATGTATGGAGCAAGTATCGAAACACCGACCGTAACACTTAATTTTGATCGCGAGATAAGACGTATAATAAAATAAAAATCTTGGATAAATTACTATAATTTCGTATATATATCAAAATCAAAAATCAACTTCACAACATGTTGTCCACTACACAAAAATCAGAAAAATATAAATTTGCTTAAATCGTGATCGAGTTGAAAAGTGCGATGGAATTCATTATTTATTTATGTTCTTGTCTCAACTCTGAATCGTAATTTAACGATCAAGAATGATAATTATTTGATTTAAAAGAATTTCGCGAAAGTATGTTAAAATTTACGACACGACTCGATACAAATATGTATCGCGCCTATTAAATAAATAAACTCATCCAATTTAAGTGATCGACCGCGGTCGCATAAATTTTCATCTCATTATTGCGAAGGCAAATTTTTTTAATTCCGTCGACCAAATCACTTTATTATGTAAAATCGCCAGCAGCAATACACAAGTCAAATTGTTCAATTAAAATAATCATTTCATATAGCTAGTCTCTATATATATGTACTTATTGTACGATTTATAAAATTTCCATATAGGAAAAGTTACTGGTATTTTCTTTTATAGAGCAACTGCAAGTCAATGATGAAATTTTTTTTTTCTAACCATTTTAGTCCGATTTTAAACTCTAAAATCAGCTTTTTGTTTTTTATATAAATTAAATATACAAATAAATTGTTTAGCTTTACTATAAGTATACATACTTGATGTCTTATTCCAAAACCCTAATGGGCATAGTATTGAATAATAATAATTGGCAACAACAATAACAAAAATGAGGTCCCTTGGTAAATTGATTGTTTTCGTACGATATACGTGCAAAAAAAATTGTACAATTTCACTTTAGGCAGACAGGCATTGACCACACATAATACGCTTGTTTTTGGTTTTTGTTTTTGATTTTCGTTTTATGAAAATCTTTTGACATTTTCATTTAAAACGTGATCGGTTAGAATGATCGATTAATCATCTGCGCGAAAATTGTATGATCATTACAAAATAAAAACATTTTAAAGAGTGATTTATCTTCTGTCACCTTGTGTAAGGTTTTATGGTACAACGTACAAGCATTAATTTTGGTATATACTTAAATAACGAGCTTGTTCGATATTCGAAATTGATTTTGACTAAAAACAGAAAAAAAAATAGAAAGCTTCCCGAAAGTTTATATCGAGATTAATTACAAATTTTTTTTTTTTTTAAATGTTTATTTATCGCAAAGCTTTCGAAAATAGTGACCCTTAAGTTTCAAAGATTTTGAAATATATTCAAAAATCAGGCTAAACGAAACAATGGTCATTCACCAAACACTACTGTTCAGAGCTTTTCAGACAATTTTTTTGCAAAAACGAGAGCTTTCAGTTCATAACGAATAAACTTAATCCTACAACCATATGAAATGCGTGAGATATAATCATTAAATTTGAGAAAAATTAAATTTAAATCCAAAAGCTCTTTGATTTTAAAACTAAAGTTTGAAATCTAAAGCTAATTATTTGTATTGGGAGTATTTTTATGATTATCAGAAATTAGAATCTTGTTTGAACTCAAAGCTACCGATCTGAAAATTTAGGCGTTTATACTAATTTATTCCAAGAAAGCTGCCCGCCAAAAAATAAAATTTATCAAATAGTTTATTTACTTGAACGTTTAAATTTAAAAAGTCACACTTGAACTATTAAATTTAGAGAACCTTTCACATTCACCAACAAAATTAAAATTAAAAAGCTTGTTTGAATTTTTCTAACTTTTAATCTTTAATTACAGCAAAGCTTTCAAACAAACAGAATTAATTTTTTCGTCTATTGCCAAAAATACTATTTCAGAGCTTTTGAGGTAGATTTGGTTAAAATCCAAAAGCTGTTTCAAAAACAACTAATGTGATATTGAAGTAGTTAAAGCTCTAAATTGAAATGTATCGAATAGAATACTGAAAGCTTTATACCTGTATGGTTGGATCCTGGATTTTTTTTCCCCTTGAACATATCTAACATTAAGAAAATTGTAAATTTCAGCAGTTTTGACTTCTGCTTCTTACGTAAAAACAAACTCACCAATAACTCTTAAAGTATGAATTCTAATTTTATTTGTAATAAATTTTATATCTCAAAGCAAATCATTAATAATGTTGATGAAATATTCTAAAAAAATTCAAAATTTTGGAATCAGGTTTCGCATATCGTTAAGCTTTCCTTAAAGGTGTGCTTTATATATACATAATAATAAATATTAATATACTCAATGAGAGCTTTTTAAGATTTTTTTAAAAAGGAATTTATCTTGAATTTTCATTTTCACTTTAATTTACCAATTATAATATCGAAATATCGAAAGCTCTGATTTTATCAAGGGATAGTAGACATTTAAACCGTTAAAAGCCACCGGAAAACTTTATTCACCTACAAAAACTGCAGAATTTCAATTTTGTTCAATACATTAATTTGCTACATACGACAAATCAGTATATGACAATTTTGAGATGTGGGTGAACATAATTTCGGTAAGCTCTCAATTTATGAGGTGCTATTCTAAATAGTTTGTAATTTTTCTAAAAATTTTAGAGGCATTCCTATACCCACAGCTTAAAATTTAAACATTGATCTTTTGCAGCTTATCACTGGAAAAGTCTCGATCAAATTTTCAAGTTTCCTTAATTTTATAAGTTAATGTGGTTTTCGGAAAAATCGAAAGCTTCTGATTTTAAAACTTTAAATACTTATAAATAGTTAACGACGAATAAATTTAATCCTACAACCATATGAAATTTAAAACGGGTAAGCTTTGATAAATTTTTTCAGATTAGTTTCATGTTTGAAATGTAAAGCTCAATATTTGGGAAATGGGAAGCATTTCTATGATTATCAGAAATTAGAACCTTGTTTGAACTCAAAGCTACTAATCTGAAAATTTAGACGTTTAAACGAATTTATTCTAATAAAGCTGTCCGCCAACAAACAAAATTTATGAAATGGTTTATTTACATGAATATCGTTTAAACTTGTAGATTTAAAATGTCACACGCGAACAATTAAATTTAGAGAGCTTACACATTCACCATTTAATTACTCCAAAGCTTTCGCACAAACGGAATTTACTAATTAATTATTTTATTGCCAAAAAATACTATTTCAGAGCTTCTGAGTTACATTTGCTTGAAATTCAAAAGCTTTTCACTCTAATAGAGAAAACTTCATTTAATTAACTGACCAATGTGATATTGAAGTAGTTAAAGCTCTAAATGAAAATTTATCGAATAGCATACTGAAAGCTTTCAATTTGGGTGGTTGGATCCTAATGGTCGGAGTTAATTGTTTTTCTACAATTGAACATTTCTAACATTAAGAAGATTGCAAATTTCAGTAGTTTTGAGTTCTGCGTCTCAGTTAATAATTAACTTTTAACTAAATTTCATAAGAACACATATACAAAGATTTCGCGTAATTTCTTAAAATTACATCAAATTTTAGAATAAGGTTGTGCATATCGTTGAGCTTTGAAAATGTTTGCTATATATATAATACTAAATATTAATATACTAAACGAGAGCTTTTCAAGAATTTTTGATATAGAAATGTATCCTGGGTTTTCATTTTCACTTTAATTTACCAATTATGCAGCGGAATAGCGAAAGCTCTGATTTGATTTTTCTAAAATTAAAAACTTTACAAAAAATTTGGCACTACTATACCCAAAGATTGAAATTAAAAAGTTGATCTTTCCCAGCTTATTACTGGAAAAGTTTCAATCAAATTGTCAAGTTTCTTTATTTTAAAAATAAATGAAGTTTTTGCAAAACTCAAGAGCTTCTGATTTTAAATCTTTAAATGAAATGCGTGAAATATAATAATTAAATTTAAATCCGAAAGCTCTTTGATTTTAAAACTGATAAGCTTTGATTTATATTTTCAGATTTTGTAAAGCTCAATATTTACTGGGAGCATTTCTATGATTATCAGTAATTAGAACATTGTTTGAACCTACTGATCTGAAAATTTAGACGTTTAAACGAGCTTATTCCAAAAAGGTGCCCGCCATAAAACAAAATTTAATAGTTTATTTACATGAATATCGTTTAAACGTTTAAATTTAAAATGTCACACTCGAACTAGTAAATTTCGAGAAGCTTTCACATTCAGCAACAAAATTAAAATTAAATAGTTTGCTTGAAAATTTTTAATTTTTAATTAATTTTTAAAAGCTTTCTAACAAACGGGATTTTTTTTCGTCTATTGCTAAAAAATACTTTTTCAGAGCTTTTGAGGTAGATTTGCTTGAAATTCAAAAGTTGTTCACTCTAATAGAGAAAACTTCATTTAATTAACTGACCAATGTGATATTGAAGTAATTAAAGCTCTAAATTGAAATTTATCGAATATAATACTGAAAGCTTTCAATCTGTATGGTTGGATTAATTTTTTTATGCAATTGAACATTTCTAACATTGTAAATTTCAGTAGTTTTGAGTTCTGTTTCTCATTTAATAATAATTATGAAATGTAATTTTTGTATACCAATTTTTAAATCTCAAAGCTTTATATCATTAAAAGTTTTGATCAAATATTCTAAAATTTTCACAAAATTTGGTTACTGTAGATATAAGAACAAATATACAAAGTATTCGAATTTTTTCTTATGAATGTATTAAATTTTGGAATAAGGTTGTGCATTTCGTTACTAAACAAGAGCTTTTTAAGAATTCTTGATAAAGAAATTTATTCTGAGTTTTCATTTACTTTTTTTAGAGCGAAATATCAAAAGCTCTGACGTAAATTGAAAGCTTTTTTGAGATATAATTCGTTTTGTTATTTGAGCCTAATATAATTTGTAAAGTGCGATCGTTAGACTCTATTGTAACAATTAAAATCCACAGGAAAGCTTTATCCACATACCATATACACTTTACATCAAAAACTGTAAAGTTCAAATTTTTTTTTCAATGCAGTTATTTACTAAATACGACAAATAAGTACAAGATGATATTTAGCTGCGGGTAAATAACTCTGAAAGCTCTCAAGTTATGAGGTGTGATTTTTAATAATTTTATATTTTTCCGAAATTTAAAACTTTTAACAAAAGGTACTCGTAAACGTCACTCGCTTTTCTAAATAATTGGAGTTTTGTTTTATTTTATTTAACCTTGACACAGACGATCGAGTCATATTAGTGGATTGTATTCAAAATTTCGTTTCATTTATATTTAAAAACTTCTAATTCTGTAAGTTACATCAGACTTAAGAATTTTGAAAATTGATGAAAAAGATTTTGAAAATTATCGGCAACGAATAACTTTTCGAATTCTGAATTTTAATTTTTAAAAATTGGGAATAAAATTTGAATGCAAAATTTTAAGAATTTTGAAAATTTGAGAATTTGTTAATTACAGTTTTATAAATTTTAGAAATTTTGTGGTTTTATAGCAACTGAAATTTACAAATTAGGATTTTGAACCGCCCACAGAAATTAATAATTTTTTTTTTCAATTCTAGGTAAGTGAATCTAAAACCAGAGACACCCAGTGTACATGTCGACCTTAATTATTATAAAGCAAGTTGGTAAGTAATAGAAATGATAAGGAGGCAGTATAAACTACCTCCACTCGCTGCAAGCGATACACACAAAATGTAATTAAGCCGCGGCTGAACTACGCACACACATAAATGCACTAATAATTGTATAATTCATCACTTAACAATTTTAGTTTTGTTGTGTAGTTTTCATTAATTTTTTTTATACCGCGAATTATTTTTTTCTTTTTCGTCGTTTTTTTTTTTTTTTGTATTTTGTTAGTCTTGCCAACCAAAGACAACATATATATACACAATACAACACAGTTCAATACAAGATTTTGTATCGCGAACACACGTAAATAATATTTTAAGTGATCTGTGTTTTTAATTAATTTTTTTTTTTTGTAGTGTACTAAATTTACATAAATACGTTCAAGCTAATCCATCCCATCTATCGCGTTCTGCGAGATCAGCAATTTGTGTGATCGTAATGCAATAGTGATGAAAATTTAAAGTGCCTTGTACATGTTGTATAGTGTAGAAAAAAAAATATATATCGCTAAAAGTGTTGTCCATTTTTGGATTTATTTCATATAAAATTGTAAAGTGCAAAAAGTGATTTTTATTTTTTTGATTTATTTTATTTAAACTCTTGAAAGGTTGAATTTAATAAATAATAAATATATTTGTTATAAATAAAAGTTTTGATTTGATTGGCATCGTAAATGCGTTAGACAAGATAACGTGCGCGCGGGACATAAAGTTGGAAAAGTTGTCAGGAAAAATTGAAAGTGAAATCGGTTTACCATATACTCGTAAATAGCTACCTAGCGAATTTATATATTGTTGTCTATGAATTACAATTACAATTACACATGGATACTATATAGATTTTTAGTGAACGTGGTGTAGTTTTTTATCTATACAGTTTTATCAACAACAACAAAATCGAATTAATATTAGATTTATGTTAAAATAATAAAAATAATTATATTTTATCTAGATATACATACAATACATATCGAGTGTGTACGATATTTAGACAGATATCGTGTGTGGATTTGAATTTTTTTTTTTTGATACATTTGTCGTGATTACATGCAATTATGTTTATTTACAATACGATTACTGTAAGGGAAATGGATTTTCATATCGATTTTTGTTGTTGTTATTATAAGCTTTTTTGTTTTTTTAGGGTTAGTAGCCAGACGGTGTAATTTTATAGCTGACATCATTTATAGAACAGTTCTTGTCATAGTTAGAAAGGTTATGTACGAAACTAGGGGTCAGGACAGCAAACACCCTTACATTTAAATTGAAAATATATTTTGTATTTTTATTGGTGCTCATTGGCGTTGACCGTAGATCTTTCATCGTTTTGGAGAAATAAGATCCGATAACGCCATCCAACCAAAACAGTAACATTTTAAGAATGCAAAGAACATTGTTGAATTTGTTATCGATTTTAATCGCTCCAAACTCGGCAATTTTGCCTGCAATCACTTTACAAACAAATTTTAAGTATCAATATAATTCGTTGAAATTTGGACAGTAAATGATTATGTCGAATAGTGTTTTGGTGATAAAGACGACCATATTTTTGAATTTACTGAATCTACTTTAATTCACGAAAAATTATTTAAATAAATTTTTGTAAATTTCGTTAAAATACGAGCTAAGCTTTCAATAATTTCATTTTTATGAAGTGTGATTTCTCTGGGTAAATTCTAAATATTTTTAAAACATAAATTAGTTTGTTTAAAAAATTATATAAACAGAGGTCGATTTATTAAATTAATAACAATTTCTAATGTTCGAAAAATTTGTTGAATCTCCTAAAGTTAAAATGGTAACATTTGGTATAATTGAATGGGATATTTACAAAAAGTGCAATTTATGTTTAGTTCTGCGACTCGACAAAAAATTAAAATTTGAAGAAACGTTTGGGAAGAGTTTTGGTCCTAGACCCAAACCCAAGATTTGCTTTGGGTTTAGGAGCAAAACTCTTGAAAAGCTAGCAATTCGTCAATTTATTTAGTTGTTCCATTAATACTTAACTTTAATGGTTGTTTATAGAAGCTCTGCAATATATTCTAAAATTTTAAATTCAGTTAAGGGTTTGGAGGTTTCCATTCCACAATTTTTGATAATGTTAGAAATTTTTCAATTTTTTTACAAATTCTGATCTGAACTGTATCAAATTTGTGAAATTGTTAATTCAATTCCTAAGGATTGATAACAAAATCGAGTATAGCTAGTTCTTGTTTCGGCGACTTAGTTATATACTATATGTTCGCAGCCCAACTTCTTAACACTGATTAAATCTACTATTACAACTTTCAGCGAGCTTTTCTTTCATATAAACTCGTAACTAAAGGGTTTTCGAATAAGAGGTTTCATTTTGATATTTAAAAAAAACGAGTATCTTTTAAGAGACATCAATGAATGTGTATTTCATTGTAAACAGGAGGGTATCCCATTAACATTTGAAAACGATATCAGTTAAACGGCCGCCACGGCTACGCTTACAGTACCATATCCTTTTCATGAAATTTTTCGATAACTTCACGAATTCCATCTTTAAGGCCTTGAATCGATTGTGGAGCATTGGCATAGACCTTATCTTTCACGTGGCCTCAAAGAAAAAAATCTAAAAGTGTTAAATCATAAGATTTCGGTAACCAATTGTGATCACCTCTTCGAGAAATAACACGATCATGAAACTTTTCTTGCAAAATTGCGATTGTTTCGTTGCTTGTGTGGCTCGTAGTGCCGTCATGCTTAAAATAATCGTCGTCCTCATCAATATCTTCCAATTCCGGTCAAAAAAAAAAATTAATCATAGCTCGGTAGCGTAATCCATTCACCGTAAATGTTGCACCAGCCTCATTTTCGAAAAATTAAGGTCCAATCACACCGCCAGCCCAAAAACCGCACCAAACAGTGACACGTTGAGGATGGAGAGGCTTTTCAACAATCATTCTTGGATTTTCTGAGCCCCAAATGCGACAATTCTTCTTATTAACGTAGCCTCCGAGGTGAAAATGGACCTCATCACTGAAGATGATTTTTCGATGAAAATCCGGATCGTTCTGATCCGGTTTGAGTTCTTGTGTTAACTGAACTTTAAAAGCCTTAAGATCTAAGTCTTTATGCAAAATAGGGTATAATGTCGTTTGTGGAATGTCTAATACCTAAGATCGACGAGGAATCAACAAACCAGGCTTTTCCCTGGCCACAGCAGCAATATTCTTAGTTGTTCTTGGGCGACGCATACGGTTTCGATTCTTCACATCAAATTTTCCCACCAGTTTTACTATTGCCAGCCGAGACGGTGCTTCACGACGACCATAAAGAGCTTTAGTTTTGCGAACTGTGACTGCAAAATTATCATTATTTTTGTAGTGAATTTTAACAATTTCAATGCGTTGTTGAAGCGTGAATCGTACCATTCTTATAGTAATGGCGTAGTTTTTACTTGTCAAATATCAAAAGATGTCAGTTTCAACATTGACAGCTGCCCAAATAGCAGGCTATTCAAAATGAAACCTCTTATTGGAAAACCTTTACTTTCAAATACAAATATTAAATTCCAAATCCTGTTTTATCTGTCAAATCTGCCAATTCACTAATCATCATTCTCGAAATCGAAATTCAATATTTAAATTTAAATTGTAGTTTGATCGGAAAAATGATCATTAAACTCGATTTTAATTAAATCAATGTTACTGACATTATGTTTCAATTTTAAGCTACAAATATTTATTAGAAAACGACCAAAATTAAATATTTTCGTCAATATCATCGAAAACTGCCACGATCTGACACTCGTCACCTTTTGGTGGCTTTAGTATTGTCCTCTTGCGTATTTGTAGTCCATTTTTTTCCACGTCCTCGATAAGTCATAATGACTGCAGTGAGTAGGCGTCGAAATGCTACAAGGGAATGAACCTATGTGTAGAATCAGTTGCTTTTTGCGCTCGTTTTTTGTCTAAGAGGGTCATTTTGAATGGCTGTACTCGATTATGTGATAAATCGTCAGCGTATGTGTAGTCCGATGATAATGTTTGTTTCTATGTGCTAAAAGATTTTCCAAATTATTGGTTACAAAATAATAATTATGTTATATATGTAATAATATATGTTCAGTTTAATATGGATGAAGAAAAAAATTAGGGCGTTTTGAATATAAAAAATAGGAAAATCGATCATTTTAAACCTATTCTTATGACATTCGAAATACTAAATTAAATAACGAATTCCTAAATCAAATAATGAATTGTAGGTGTACTCTACGTCATTGGTTTTAGAAAAAAACAAAAAAAAACGCTCTATTTTTTTTCTTAAAGCCAATCAAAATATTAATTCCATAGTTTAGGTGTCCATAATTTAAGGTTCGATAATTTTTAATATATAGTTTTAGTTTAAGTTTAGTTTAGTTTAAGTCAGGACCTAAGTCGATTAAATTAAGCTTAAAAAATTAAAATTGCAATGATATCAAATGATATACCTGAAGACAAGTGTTTTATAACTTAAGCGGACGAATGTGGCCATTTATATATCAAACTAAAATAAAATTAAAATTTTAATAAAAAAACAACAATTACAATAAAAAGTCTAAAATCTCAACATCAAGCTTCTTAAATTCTCTTAATTTTAAATAATTCCCCCTAATCATCTGCCAAAACATCTTTGTCAAATTCGAAATTTTAAACTTCCAAATAAATTATTTTGAATCTCAAATCAATTGTTTACTTGAATTAGAAACTCTAATTCGAATTAAAACAAATTTTTAAAGCACCAATGAAATGAAACTGTAAGAGACTAAGATTTTCCATATCGCCAAAAGCTCTACCTTATTTGACCATTAAAAATTTGTTTTTTTTAATTATTAGAAAGAGGCATTTCGAATCGATGTACAAATTTAGACCATCACATGCGCATTCACGACAATTCATTTGTACCCATAATTTCGTTTATGGTCTTGCTAGACCTTGATTTTTGAAAAGGAAATCTGTGTAGGGCCTGTAAATTTTGAAGAAAATTAATTCTTTAGAAATTCGTGCACTATAACCTAAAATTTATCTTTTTTAAATTATAATTTGATAATTCATATTTATTGCATACCTCCTGAAGAATTCTACATCTCAAAGTCCCACTTTACTTGAAAGTGTTCAGACAACAAATAGGAAATTTGAATTGACTGAATTTGAGATCATGTTTCATGTGGGCAGCCTGAATAATATCGATTTTTTATAAAGTCAGCCTCTAAACTCTCGAATATTATCGCGGAGGCAATTCTTTCCATCTGTAACTATTGAGAACACGGTAAAATAAATAAAATGGAATTTATCTCTCAGACATTATAGTCCATAGCAGTGATGTCCAACCTTTATAAGCTAGCTCGATCATTCCAATGCATTTGGCGGACTCCTGCCGCATAAAAAATTTCAAAAGTTCGCGTAGGACCATTTATTTATGTACCAACATAGTCACAATCTAAATCGTTTTAAGTAAATAAGCCATTCCTGCTAAAGCTTGGACATGCGATTTGTTCCTCCATTTATTTACATTGAAAAATTCGCGGAAACAAGATCAAAAAATTATCAGCGCCGACTTTGTAGTGGCCAATAAGGTCTCAAACTCAATCGCTAAAAGAAAATAACCGTTTCTTCAGCGACTTGGCTAGAAGAGCTTTTTCTATAAAAATTAAATTTATTTTACACATCAAATCGGTTTTGGATGAGGGTTTTTGCACCAACTGTATACTTTTGTAGATGACGAAAAAGTTGGGATGTTAAAAATAATTTTAAATTTTCCTGAAATGAAAGTCAGGGATAACTTTAAGGCTCGTACAGAAATATGGCAACATAATATTTTATTTTCTAACAGCGAGCAACCGGTTGGACTTCATTTGTCTATTCATTATACTATAGCCTAGAGACTGATTGTTTTAATTATTTTAGAAAATCGAAATTGCTCGGGTTAGCATAATAAGCTTGTTGATTGTATGAAAAGCTTGCGAATTTTCATTATATCATGTGAAAACTGGGTGGTTTCTTAATTGGTTCTTCAATTAATGAGCAATCATCATTCAAATAATTTCTGGTATGATTTTAAATGGTAGGTAATCTCTACAACCAAATGGGTTTGATTTTTAGAGAGGTAATCAAAGCACCTGTGTATGGCTTGATTATATATATTTTGCGCTGATTTCCCAATTTTTAAAAGCCGAACATATAGCACAGTGGTTAAAAATGATTCTTCATCCATGATTTCGATCAAGATAATGATGCATACATCTATGCCCTTCTGTTGTAATGCAGTATTCATGAACCGAACCCATCGTTTATGTCAGTACAGGCTGGCATAAAACTATTCAATGTAAACACGAAAATTATAAAAACTCGGACCTGTAGCCGTTAAAATTCTCTCATTAAAAATCTCAATTTAAAATCAAAGTGAGCAACCCATTTCTCTGAATTTTTTTTGTGGCTTATAATTTCTGGTTTCATGCCAATTTTTCTAGTACGCTTCCTAAAGTTTAAGAATTTTAAAATTTTAATAAACTCTCTGAATTTTATGAATAGAGCATTTTATCAGAAGTTGCTGGTCAGTAACATTCAAATTCTATATCCTGTATTATTACAGTAAGTTTTGTTATTGATACGCCGGTTAGCTCTTGTTAGAGCTACCTGAAAGTTTCCACCTTGGAGGTTCGAGCAATTCTCTATTTTTCTGCCGCTCTCAGACTAGTATAACAGTAAGGATCATTTGGTTGAAGTTGGCGGCAAGGATTTAGAATACTCGTTTACGTTTCCAGTTGATGGGCCATATGGACCTATACGAAGGAGTTCGACAAATTTCACGCTTCCTCTTTTAGTAGACCCTGGCTGTAAGCAAAATTTCTACTTCAAAAAAAAAAAATTATTGTATTTATATACAAAACAGACTGACCTACCTAAAGTATAAATATTCGCGTACATCTAAACACACAAGTCATATATGTCAAAGTTGCGTCAAATATAAATGTATACATTAGATTTTTGTCTTTCGTCAGTTTTAAGTATACTCGTACATGAATATAAATAAATATACAAGTAAACTAATTGTAAGAGTACAAAAGGCGAAAATAAAATTTAAAATTAGAATTCTATTATTTGCAAATTTAAATTTACGCCCAACTAATAATTTAAAAAAAAGTGAAATTACGCGCGAGCACATTAACCTCATATGTGTATATAAATATATGACTTAGTTTGTGAGACATATGATTTAATTTAAAAAATAATTTGGTACAGATTTAAATCAATACACGGGGTTGATCTGTATATACACATAACGTAGGCGATCGCACCTTATCTTCGTGTAAATAATCTTATATTTTGCATAAATAATGTAATTAAGTCAAAAATTTGTAAAAGTACAAGATTTATTATACAAATCGCAAAACAAGATTAAAATCGTATTTTTCACGAATTTATGCACGCCAGCATAGCAATTAAAGTAAATACTATACGCATACATATGTTGAATATATGAGTTATGGGTGTAATTATGAGCACAAAGGGATGTACACCTGTGAGTATAATAATACGATCGCTGCGTGACACTTTTAATACATCAAACAGAATTATGACATTATTTCAAATAAAAATATTTTAATTAACTTTCTTAGCGTCTGACACTAGCCATATGGTCTTAAAAAAAATTTTTGCGTCTTAACTTGAATTCGCCAATTTAAAATAGATCATCAACAATTATAAATAATAATTATTTTTTGTTAAGACTAATATCCGGTTGAATATTGATCAAAAAAAAAAAACGCGCGATCATGACGACATCGAATGATCTTACATACATTGGTGAATAAAATTATTTTATTTTTTGTGCTCGTATATATATGTATAACCAATGTATTCCGAGACAAATTACTGTCATCGTACACGCATTTCGCATTTTGAATGATAAGTTTCTCAAGATTTATGACATTTCTTTCGTCTTATTATGGTAATAGCATGTGTATGTACATTCTTGTTTGATGTTACAACATTAAGCAAGCATATATGTATATGCTTTAAGTTATAATTGAAATTTAATGAATGAGCACCTAAGCGTATTATTATGTGAATATATGGGTTTACTGCTAAATTATAGATTGATATTTGCGATAAATAAAATTTACTGTGTGGTGAGATTGTATAGGCATCATTGAAATTAATATTACATTCGCTTGCAACCTGGTCAGACCAATTATGTTGAACGTAGCATTATGTCACTCAGCTGTATCTTGCACTTAAATCACAAACACTTTATATTTTCGTATTTGTCAAGCTTAAGCAACTTCTCAATTAAAAAATTTAATTGCTTTTCCCCATCAAAATTATCTTCAACATGCCTCAGATTTACCACAACCACTAGAGTTAAGCCGTATATATGATTCATGATTTTTGAGTTATATAGAACACACAGACATCCGCCCATACTTACAATAACTACATAAAAACTATTTTCAATGACCTGGTTCTAAAAAAATTGCCTCTAAATTACATCTATTAGATAAATTGACTTATTGTGTTCAACCTGAAGCCCTTTCGTATATCTACTTCACTATATACCATTTATTGAAAACAATTGAATATTCCCTATAAAGCAACTATCAAAGTAGTTGTACACTTTCTGAATACTAATTGAACGTCGATTCAACACAATGTTGAATGCATACCAAAATATGGTTAAACTCGTCATTTGGTTGGTATGAGATAATATTTTGTATGTACAAAGTTCGATTCTTTTTGTATGCACATGTATTGGTTAATATAGTACCGGTGGTCGGCAATGTGATTGACACGAGCGATTGGAAACTATGTGCGGGGTTTTAACCTAGAAAAATATTCATAACATTGGTACATATGGGGAAAGCTTTAAAATATTTGTTTCTAATTTTTTTGTAATGCATAAAAATTTGTGTCTGTCCTAATATTTAATTTCAATTTACACAATTTTAAATAGATTTAAATTAATTTTAAATTTGATCATAATTCCAATTATCATTTTATTTTAAAAAAAAGCTCTAATATTCTCTTGAGAGATATTATTAAATAAAAACTTTAAAATTGCCAAATTCGAAATTTTCGATTACAAATTATTAAATTTAAAAGTTACCTATTATAAGTTTCAAACTATCCAAACTTTAGAAATTTTAGATATTGTAAAATTTAAACTTATCCAGAAATAAAATTGCAGACGCCTAAAATAACAAAATTTAAAAATTATTCACTTAAAATTAATAAATTCAAACTTTAAGTTCGAAAATTCCAGGCGAAAATTAGTTTTAAAAAAATTATTTAAAAATTGAATATTGTCAATCAATCTAAATAAAATCTTTCCAATATTTAATTGTTTTAAACTTTAGAATATTAAGTTCAAAATTACAGACTTTAAATTTCAAAAAGTTTAAATTATTCATTGAAAAGAGAAAAAAAGTGATCTATAAAAATTTCCAAAATACAAATTCAAACATTCAAAACTTTATAAATTTAAAAAGTAAAATCAAAATGAATTCAAATTATAAAATAAAACAAAACTAATTAAAAAATTCTTCATTGAAAATATAAGTTTTTTAATTTTAAAATCTAAAAGTTTTAAAAATTTTAAGATCTCATTTTAAAATCCCGAATTCATAACATTAAATAAATAATTCCAGAAAATTAAATAAATTAAATTTAAATTTAAATTTTTAGAAAATTCGAATTTCATACTTTAAATGTACTGTAAATTTTACAGCTTTTAGAATAACAACATAAATTTTCGATATTTTCTAAATATTGTTTTAACTTTAATTACGAAAATTCTAGGCTCCAAATTAAATGTTTTAAAAAACTTATTTAAAAATTCAAAATTGTCAATCAATTATAAAATCTCCAGAATGAAATTAACTAACTTTCTAACATTTAAATGTTTCAAACTTTAAAAATTAAGTAAGTTAAGTATTTTGAAATTCCAAACTTTTAATTTTAAAAATTTCCACAATCAAAATTCAAACATTCAAAATTTTATAAACTAACAGATTAAATTCGAAATGAATTCCAATTATAAAATGAAATAAAAATGATTAAAGAATTCTTAATTAAAATTTTAAATTTAATAATTATGAGTTAAAAGAAACTTCCAAAATTTTAAATATTTTTTTATTAGAAATAAAACCATTGATTTTAAAATTATAAAATTTTAAAAATAATTTACTTTGTTGAATTTCCAATGAAAAAATTAGCAGACTAAAATTTATAAAGCCGAAAATTTTTAAATTTTAGACATAAGAAAATTTAGTTTGAAATTTCAGACCGCAAAAATAATGAAATTTGAAATATAGCTAAAAATTCTTTAATTTAAAAAATTTCAAATATAAATTCTAAAACTCTCAGAATGGAAAATCAAACTATCCGAAAATTATCAAATAGAAGTTCGAATAGACTTGGGGTCAAAATTTAAATTTTCTTTTAAAATAACTAAAAATTTCTTTATTGAAATTTCAAAAATTACTAATAATAAACTTTTCAAAATCAAAATTGTCAAAAAAATTGGAAATTTTTCATTAAAAATTAAATATTTTAAGTTATACTTTTTATAATTGGAAATGGAATTAAATTTTATTGAAATTAAACCCCAAATACAGAACTAAATTAGTGGACATTTTTTATGATGTAAGTTCGAAACTCCAGTCTCAAATTATTAAATAAAAAATAAAGAATTTGAAAAATTAAGCTTTCTAATACCATTTAAAAATTCTTAAAATTTCGGGAAAGTAAATTTAAACTTACCAAAATTTTAGACATTTTAGATATAGTAATAAATTCTACAGCATGAAATTTAAAAATCCCATATTGAAATTAAAATTCAATAATTCATAAAAAACAAGATATTAAAAAATTAAGTTTAAAAATTTCGATTTCTAATATTTAAGAAAAAATTTATAAAGGCTAAATTATGTTTGAAATTCCAAAACTCCAAATTATGAAATATCTAAAATCTAATTTAAAAACAATTAATTATTAAATCTCCAGAACACAAACTAAAACTTTGAAACATTTCAAAATTATAGAAATTACAAAAGAAGGTTCAAACTAATGATTATCAAATTTAAAACAAATAAAAATTACTCAAAATTTTAATTCGTGAGAGGTTTGAATTATATTGTTATTAATTCCTTCGATTTTAAATCTTAAATATTAATAATGCTCTAACCACAAAATTTACTCATTTTAAAATCCCAGATTCATAATATGTTAAATTCTGAAAGTTTAATTCCAGAAAATTAAATAAATAATTTTAAATTTAATTTGATTTTAATTTTTAGAAAATTCAAATCAAATTTAAATTCATTTACTGCAAATTTTACAATTATTAAAATTCCAACTTTAATATTAAATAATTTTTAAATATCTTCTTAACTTTAATTTTTTATTAGTTTTAAAAAAATATTTAAAAATTCAAAATTGTCAATCAATTATAAAATCGCCAGAATGAAAATTCAAACTTTCAAACATTTAAATGTTTTAACCTTAAAAAATGAAGTTCAACATTTTAATTCTAAATTTTTCCAAAATAAAAATTCAAACATTCAAAATTTTATAAATTAACAAATTAAACTCGAAATTATTTTAAATATAAAATAAAATAAAACTAATTAAAAAATGATTAATTGAACATTGAAATTTTTAAATTATAAAATCTAAACTTAAACTTCCAAAATTAATTTTTTTTTTTAGAAATTAGAATATTGATTGTAAAATTATAAAATTTTAAAAAGTATTTTAATATATTTCAAGAATTTCATTTACAAATTCAATAATTACCATTTTGGAAATAAGAAAATTTAGTTTGAAACTTCAGATGCCAAAAATAATGAAATTTAAAATATAATTAAAGAATTGTAATAATTAAAAAATTTCAATTATAAATTCTAAAACTTTCAGAAAGGCATCAAAAAATTTGAAAAATTCTTTAGATACAGTAAATTAGGTGTGAAATTCTACAGTAAAAAATTTAAAAATTCCAGGATGTGAAATTCGAAGATCTAAATTAAACAAAAGATATTCAAATTCATATTTTCCATAATTTTAAACATTTTTTTAAAAAGGAATTTTAACTGTTTTAAAATTTGAGATTTTATAATTGTTTGATAATTTTGAATTTTTAAATAATTTTTTTAAAATTTATAATTTGGAGACATTTTTTTTGAATTTAAAGTTAAAAAAAAATATTTAAAATGTTTGTTGTAATTTTGAAAATTGTAAAAATTTCGTAAATTTAAACACTGTTAGATTCCAATTTTCTAAAAATTAGTTTTTAAATAATTTATTTATTTTTCTGGAATTTAAAATATTAATTATTCAGCATGTTAATTCTTGAGGCTGGCTTCGATTGGATGCTCATTTGACTTAAAACCACTGAGATAGAGATGGTAATCTTTGGATTTCCGAGATTTGATTTGCAACAAATGTTTTAAATTTATGGGGCCTATTCTTCACCCATCTTAACACTATCATCGAATCTGTCCAAAAATATGTGATCAAACTTCATATCTTGTTCCACCCTGTATATTAATTTTGCAAGTAAATATTTTGCCATAGAAGTATACCAATGCTGCGCAAGCTACTTCGGAAGAAAGCATCACAAAAACCGTGTAATTCTCCTGGTGAAGATGAATCGAATTTGACCCACCTTGGAATAGTAATCTCCTCTAGTTTCGGGAGGAACTCATAGTACTTCATACTAGTGGATCGAATAGATGACTCAGATATCGTTTGGTCATTTTTACATATTTGTTGGTGTGAATTGAAACGTCTCACTGCCTGGATTCCAAATTAATCCTAATGTTTTTACGGATTTATCATTAAATATGATAGGTTCAAATGCTCTTGAGCCTGGATCGACACCTTCTACTAGTTGGGAATGATTAGGCTCATTTTCTCAGTTTGAAACCTCCAGTCCGTAGTAAGTTTATCAGTTGCATTTGCGCTGTTTGAGCTTCCTCTAGGTTGTTACTTCCTGGTAACAAGTCATCCACATAAAAATCGCTTCAAATTATTTTTGCCGCAATTGAGAAGTTTTTTTCCTCATCGGCCGCAAACTGCTGCAATGTTTTGAGAGCCAGATAGTTGATATGATTTTATTATTTCGGCGAAGGGATGTTCTCCATAATATTTTCTGGTACTGTTGATCATCCGAATGTACTTTTATTTGTCGGTATAGTTGTTCTATGTCCGCTGTATATGCCCGTACTATGTAACGGCCGTTAGTATCTAGGTAGTAATTCTGGTGATAATGTTTTTCACACAGCTTTTCTTTCTCTGCCATAAGCTTTTTGGGCTGTAGTTTTTCAATTTCCCAAAACTTTTTTAGTTGCTTATCGATATCCATCAAGGTAACCATTGGCTCGATCCTGGATGGTGTTTTGTTGGAAGTGTTTCCAAATATAATCCATCCTAGCTCTGTGTTATACTCGGTAAGATCAAACCGTTCATTTCCATGGAGAAATTAGATGAGAAACGAGTTTCTACGCGGAACATGACTAATCTTGTAGCATTTGTGATTCCGCTGTCGTTTATGCCACCAATCTCCACGAATGTTTTTTGATTGGTAGATTGATTCGCTTGGACGCTTCTTCGGTGATGAATAACATTTGTGAGGCAGGATCTATTATCATCCGTAGTATGATGGATTGTTTATCCCATTCTATACTTGGATTATTGCCGTGGCCCATAAGGTGCCTGTTACATTCTCGTACTTGTTCATTAGATGAATTGTCTTCATGTGGTTGCGGGTGATTATTGGAGTGCAGTAATGTGTTGTGAATTTCCTTGCATACAAAACATCTGATAGAATATGGGTTGTGTGTGACTTGTGTTGACTCGGACTTTATGGGGAACTGTGTCCGATGGGGTTTGCTTTTGTCGCTTCTAAAGCTTGGAACCGTCGCTCTAAAAAAACTGAGAAAGTTTTCTAATGTTGGCATTTCTTTCTTAGCTCTGTTGTCTAGTTTTTTCATTATAATTGGAATTATGATGTAATTCCATGACACTGTGAGTATATGCCTAAGTTTTTAATGGCATGTACATTTTCGATTAATAAATCGTGTAACGTTTTTATTGCTGTTGCTGATTTATAAAAAATTTTAAAGTATCCGAAAATTTGTAAATGGAATGCGTAAAATTGAGAAACGGTAAATGGCTGCTAGTTTTTCTGCAATTAGAAAATTAAGCTTAAATAAGCTTAAATAAGCTTACAACAGCTTTTAAAATAACAGTACTCATAATTATACAGCAAATTAGTACATGTAACTAAAAAACTTCATACATTTTATGATTGCTGGAGAATTGTTGATTTTTATAAACTTCAGAAATTTTCAAAGCCATAAATGTACAAAGCATAAAACCAAAAACTCGCGTTTCAACAAAAATCTTAGGTCAATTATTTTCTTCTATTAGTGTTTCGCGTTTTGTTTTTAATTCTGTCTATATGTTGAGTGTGTGCAATTATTGTATGTGAAATGCTAATTTCCTAACTCTATACTGTATACACATATTCTCGTATGTACACCACTAAATGGGTGACCATGACATAAAATATAAAATATATATTGGCAAGTTTTTTTTTTGGATTGAAATCGAATTGAGCTGCAAACGTGTAAAATATCGATATTTTATAATGTGCGCGAGATATGAGAATATAGATCCGAACACCCGCGCACATATCCTGCGTGTTATACTAATCAACTTGTCAATCAATCAAAATCTCAACCAATAGTTTAGCAGTATATATGTATATATACCTACATACTTTCTAATCCAAAAATATGCGACATGTTATGATAATTTTTCTTTTTGTCGTCGTATATGTCGTGTGCACAAGAAGAAAATATATTATTTATTTATACACGGAGACATATGAGTATTTATATAGAGTCTCTGTGCTAAAATTTAGGTCAGTAATTGTAAAATAATAATAAGAAGTAATAGTAATTATAAATCATCCTACTATACATAAATATAATAAGTCAAGTAACTTAAAACAAACAATGGATTTATTATAAGATGTAAATGACATGCACAAGTAACCGAGTAAATAAATTACAATTACATCACACTTTATAAGATTAAGCCAATTACATATACGATTATGGCTATTTTTAGTATACAGTATATGCGTACAGACACAATAACAATTAATTTCTAATCTAATGTAGATAATTACAGTTTAATTATTAAAACATGGATAACAACCATTTGAAAAACGATATAAATTAAATTTGTATCGGCCCGAGGGTACTGGCGACGCGATTATCCAAAGAAAGTTCTACCATTATCTTTCTTATTTCTATATGTATGTATTTACGTGCGTACTAACAACTATACACATATTATGTATAACGTACGCGCGATTTAATTAATAAACGACAAACGTATATATAAATAAAATGTCCAATTAATAAGTCTGTAATTATAAAAAATTGAAACTCTAAACTCGTTTTTCTAACCTCGGCGAGTGTTGAGTAATCAAATTTGCGCTGATACATAAGTTTAGGCAACCTTAACCAAACAAAAAAAATAAATTGTAAAGCTCCATTGAATGAAATCAATACTATATAGACCATAAGACGCACAGTAAATTTTTCACTAATTTGCCGAAAATAATTACATTTGATTCGCGAATTAAATTGTATATATGTATCTCTCGCGCGCACACACCATTCAAGGTCGAATGTGTGTAACACTAATGTAGTTGTGTTTATACGTAAAACTATACGCGGTGTAAAATAAGTTTAAAAAATAAAAATCGCGAATCTGTTTGTTCTATATTTAAAGTATAAATAAAAGGTGGCAACAGACAATGTGGGTCCAATGTGGTTGTACTCGAATACTATTTCGCGTTTCATTCAATAATTTTTTTTTTGTTCATTAATAATTAATCATATTACGTGTAGTGTAGTTTGTGAGTATCTAACAAGGTAAACCAATCGAGTTTTATGTACAACTGTGATAAAAGCTCTCACAAGAGCACATATGTGATTTTATTGGGAGCTTTCATGTTTTTAAATAATTCCCAAAATGTTATTCCTTCAACTAAATTTATTAAAGCTCATTTTAAAGCTGGTAATCGAAAGCTCATTTGGAATTTTATTTAGCTAATTGGAGAAAACCCAATGGGAAATTGCCTTTATTGAAATTAATTTTGTATATAGACTGTAAAGTAAATAAGAATACACCAAACCTTTTTAAAAGCTTAAAAGTGGAAGTCTTTTGAAAATACGTTTATAAAAACTTTAGTTTTTCATTCCGTGTATTATTCTACTATACCAGTTTGTGTTGAAACCGAGTTGAAGGATCTGAAATTCTGAACTCAAAAGCTCATCTATACTACTAAAAATATTAGTTTCGATAAAAAAATTATATTTTTTAATTGTATTTTGCTTTCTTAAAGCTCATTCAGAAGTTTACCAATTTTATTTGAGAATATCACTGGGAAATTCTTGTGTAATCAAACAATGCTTTAAAGTGGAACATTGGAGTCGAAATGCAAAATGGTTCTTTTAAAGCTTTTTACAAATACAACCTTTTATTTGAATTTTTTGATTTGGTAATTGGCTTTCACTATACCGATTGAAGTTGAACGTAGTAAATGTAAAATAAAAGGAATATTGTCATTTATACACAAAAGCTCTTTAACAATAGCAAAAAAGTTTAATTTTGAGCTTTTTCCGATTAAAATATTTATTTATTAATGATTAACTAAAAGATGATTGACCGATGTAAGTTTAAATGTAATCTTTTGTAATTACTATGAGCTAATTCAAAAGTTTATTAAACTTTTTCAGGAAAATGTTATGTTCTAGTTAATAATTTTTCGATTTTTCTATACCAGTCTGCGTTGAAATCGAATTAAAGAATCTTAAGTTAGAAGCGCATTTAAACATTACAAAAATATTCAATTTAAAGTTATTCAGTTTTAATACAACTAAATTTTTAAATTTTATGTAAGCTTCTCTAAGTGCCGACTTATTACTAATTAGTGATCGAAAAGCTTAGTTAGATCTTTATCCAGCTTACTGGAGTAAGGTAACTGAAAATTAGTTTTTAATGTTGATAGCCGCTAAACGTATTGGATGTAAATGGGAATAATGGTGTCTATATACAAAAGCTCTTAAGAAGATGTAATAATGATTGAAAGCTCTTTTCGCAAAATAAACCAGTTTTTAAAGATGTTTTCATTAATTGTCAATTTCCATGAAATTAATCAAATCTCATTATCTAGAGTTTAAAAGCTCAATCGACAAGATTTTCATTTAAATGTAGTTTTGATTCTCACCCATCTGCGTTCAAACCGAATTCAAAATCAAATATTTTTTCGTAGAACGCTTAATTAAGCTTGCAATTATTTTCGATGTTAAGTTTAAAATTAAGCTTTTAAATTCGGTTTTCTTTTAAAGCTTCTGATATTATTGAATTGATATTTTATTTAACAAATTAGTTCACAATACTTTTAAATTTACTCAGTAAAGTTCAAGTTTAAATTTAAGCATTAAAATATGTTCAGAAGAAGTTTCGTTACTTAAAAGTACGCCTAAACATTTCAAGAGAATATTAAGAATTCAGCTTTTATTTAAAATGCGATAGGCAAACAAATCTACGTTGTTTGGAGCTTTCATAAAATATTGAAAAATTATTAACTTTATTAAAGCTCAGTCTTAATATATAAAAGCCCAAATAGAATTTTACCAAACAAGAGGAAGCTAATTTGCTTTTTTATCGATTGTACGTATCGGTTATTTAAAAGCTTCAACATTATTTAAATCTCTTTTTTGAAAGCTATTTCTATTCAATAATAACCAATACAAATTAAATTAATCAAAATTAAATAACTAGGAGTCGGACGCTAGTTTAAATCAAGTCTTATGTAAATATTGAAAACTAAATCATGCTTATGAAATTTAACAAAAATCGTTCATTTGCTTTGAAACAAAATTGAGTTTTTTTTTTAAATTAGTAAATTAATTTAAAAGCTCATCCAAACATTATTAAATTTACAAATAATTAAATTCTGATAAACAAAAATCATGCGTGTTAATTGAGCTTTTATGAGTTTGAATATTTTCAAAATAGTATATAACTTTTTATTAAAGCTTACCAGTATGCAAAGAATATTATTAGCACTACCAAAAGCAGTTTATAAAGCTATTTAAGAACAAGTTTGGTTTTAATTCCTCGATTTATACTTGCTAGAAACTGTTGACTCAGTTGATGAATCTAAATGTAAACGCTCATTTCAAAAATATTAAATGTAAAAGCTTAAATTAATATTTGTTTAAAAACTTTACACAAATATTATTTAATAGTTTCAAAAATATAACTAAATTCTTTAACTGTATTTAGCTTTCTTTATTCAGAAGTTTACCAACTTTATTTGAGAATGTCACTTGAATGGAAATTAGTGCTAAATGTCAAGTTCTTTAAGAGCTTTTAACAAATACAAGCTTTTGTTTGAATTTTTTGATTATTACTATACATTAGCTCTCATCTATCCCAAAAATTAGTATTTTCAAAAGACCACATTTAAACTTACATCGGTGAATCTTCTTTGAGTTACTTATTGATGATTTAACCAGAAAAAGTTCAAAACAAAACTTTTTTGCAATTGTTAAAGAAATTGCAAAAAAGTTTTGTTTTGAACTTTTTCTGGTTAAATCATCAATAAGTAACTCAAAGAAGATTCACCGATGTAAGTTTAAATGTGGTCTTTTGAAAATACTAATTTTTGGGAAATTGTTAAAGTTTAGTTTATAATTTTTTGATTATTCTATAACAGCGCTGAAATCGGATTAAAAGATCTTAACTTAGAAGCTCATCTTAACATTACAAAAATATTCAATTAAAAATTATTCAGTTTTCATACAACTAAATTTTTAAATTTTATTAAAGCTTTTCTAAGTGCTTTCTTATTATTGGCCGAAAAACTTATTTAGATCCTTATCCAGCTTACTGGAGTAAGCTAACTGAAAATTAGTTTTTACTGCTGATTGCCGTTGAACCTATTTGGTGTAAATTGCAATAATGGAGTGTATAGACACAAGCTTTTTAAAAAATGCAAAATTGATTGAAAGCACTTTTCGCAATCAATTTATGAAGAAATTTGTTTTCATTAATTGTCAATTTCAATGAAATTAATCAAACCTCAATATCTAGAGTTTCAAAACTCATTCAACAAGATTTCAGTTTAAATTGTAGACTTTTGAAAATACTAAAAGTTGTTGTAGGTTTTAATTCCTTGATTAATCTATACCCATCTGCGTTGAAACTCAATTAATGAACTTTACTTTAAAAACTCTGGTTAGACGAGCTTTTAAATTTGTTTTATTTAAATGCCGTTTCACAACCCAATAATTTTTCATAAAACGCTTAATTAAGCTTTAAATTATTTTGGATGTTAACTTTAAAATTAAGTTTTTAAATTCAGTTTGTAATTAAAATCGAATAAACAAAAAATGTGCTTTTCATAGCGCTGGCCCTTAATAACCACAAGCTTATTTGGAATTATGTGGATCTAATTAATGAAAGCTCCCCTTCGATTGGAATTTAGACAGAATTAGTTCACAATATCTTTAAGTTCACCCAGTAAGATTCAAGTTTATATTTAAGCTTAAAAATATGTTTAGTAGAAGAATCGTTACTTTAATGTACGTTTAAATATTTCAATTAAGAATTAAGCTTTTAATTAAACTGCGATAGGTAAACCACTTTCATAAAATATTGACTGCACTATGTTCTAAAAAATACCGGACGTCTAAATTGATTAATTTTATTAAAGGTGAGCCGCAATATCTAAAACCTCAAGAGGAAGCTAGTTTGGGAAACTGAGCTTTTAAGATCGATTGTACGTATCAGCTATTTAAAAGCTTCGACATTATTTAAAGCTCTTTTTTTGAAAGCTTATTTATGTTCATTTTGAAGATATTTCTATACAATAATAACCAATACAAATTAAATTAATCAACAATAATTAACTAGGAGTCAGACGCTAGTTTAAATCAAGTCTTTGGTAAATATTAAAAGCTAAATCGTGACTATAAAATTAAAAAAAAAATCGTTGGTCTGCGTAGGAACCAAATTGAGGGATCCTTATTTAAAAGCAAAAAAATTCAGCAGTTTATTAAGCTTTTTAAGAACAACTTTGGTTTTAGTTCCTCGAGTTATACTTGCTAGAACTGTTGATCTCAGTTGATGAATTTAAATTTAAAAGCACATTTCAAAAATATTCAATTTCAAGCTTTTAAATTAAAATTAAAATAATATGTTTAAAAACTTTACACTAACACTATTTAATAGTTTCAAAAATATAACTAAATTCTTTAACTGTATTTAGCTTTCTTTATTCAGAAGTTTACCAACTTTATTGGAGAATGTCACTTGGAAATTACCTTTAAATATCGAGTAGTATTGTATATATCTGCTTTAAAGTGGAATATTGGAGTCCATGCAAAATAGTTCTTTAAAAGCTTTTTAAAAATGCAAGCTTTTATTTGAATTTGCGTTGAAAACGAATTAATAAACTTTATTTTAAAAGCTCTGTTTAGACGAGCTTTTACATTTATTTATTTAAACTCTCAATATGTTTTCGTAAAACGCTTAATTAAGCTTTCAATTATTTTGGATATTAACTTTAAAATTAAGCTTTTAAATCCAGGTTTTAATTAAAATCTTAATAACTTGGAAGAAGCTAATTTGGAACTTAATGATTCTTACTTAGTGAAAGCTTTCCTTTAATTAGAATTTATACAGAAAAGGCATTTTCATCCTGAAATTATTGAATTGATATTTTATTTACATTGATTTAACAAATTAGTTCACAATATTTTTAAGTTCACTCAGAAAGATTCAAGTTTAAATTTAGACTTTAAAAATATTGAGTAGAAGGTTCGTTATTTAAAAAGACGTTTATTTCCAGAATATTAAGAATCAAGCTTTTAATTAAAATTCGATAAAATATTGACTTCGCTAATTTAGAAAAAATATCGGATGTCTAAATTGATTAACTGTATTAAAGCTGAGCCTTAATATCTAAAAGCTCAATTAGACTTTTACCAAACTAAGAGGAAGCTTGTTTGGTGGAAATTAGCTTTTATTATCGATTGTACGTATCAGCTATTTAAATATTATCATCAATATTATTTAAAGCTTTTTTAACTAGCTCTTTTTACTTGCAATCAGACGCTAGTTTAAATCAAGTTTTTTGTAAATATTAAAGGCTAAATCATGACTTTCTGAAATTTTAAAAAAATCGTTGGTCTGAATTGGAACCAAATTGAGCGATTTTAATTTTAAAGCTCATCCAAACATTATTAAATTTATGAATTTTTAATTAAATTCTGACAAACAGTTTGAATAATTTCAAAATACCATACAACTAAATTTATTAACTTTATTAAAGATTTAGCACTAACAAAAGCTAATTAAGCTTTTGAAGACAATTTTGGTTTTAATTTCTCGAGTTATTCCTGCTAGAAATTGTTAAACTCAGTTGATGAATCTAAATTAAAAAGAACATTTCAAAAGCTTTTTAATTAAAATTTGTCTTAAAACTTTACACCATATGGCTGTGAATTGTTGGAAACAATTTATGATTGAACTTATTGGAAACAATTAAATATTTAAAATTCTAAATACGAAAGCTTTGTTTAATCCAAAAAATGTCAACTTTTACAAGGATCCTACAGTGGTTTGATTATTAAGCAAACCAAACTAATGGATTGCCAAATATAATTGTTACCCAAATTGTTAAAATGAAAGTTAGTAAACCGATAAGATCGAGCTTGCATAATGATCATCAAAATTTAATTAACTAAAGTGATCGCGATTAACAAATGTTAAACTATGGTGTTTAACATTTGTTAATCGCGATCACAATGAAGTCGTAAAATTGAATTTTTCGATATATATATGTATCGAGATCAGTTTATAGTTTAAACCTTTGATTTTTAAATTCAATTACAACATTCATAGTGATCATAATTAATTCGATCGTGTATTATAATTTCATTTATTTGATGATATGATGATTAGCTAATCGCTCGCTAAATCTGTTACGGTACAATGGTTGAGATCAATTATGTATAAATTGGTGACCCCGATCGTGATTTTATTAACAAATAAATGATTAAAAAAATTTCCATGTGAAATAATGGCGCCAAAAATAATTGAAATGTTGTTATCTTCGCGATCTTCGCGACGTTTATAATTTTTCGTCATCCAAATTCAATTAAATTTTACGATGTGCAAATATTTATACCTATAAATGCAGTATAATATAGCGATGCACTTGAATAAAATATAAAATAAAAAAACACAATGTTTATTGATCCAGATTTGGTATCACATGTCAAAGTAATAAAACCCGCGTATAC
The DNA here is from genome assembly GCA_951394425.1 of Tipula unca. NCBI lineage: Eukaryota > Metazoa > Arthropoda > Insecta > Diptera > Tipulidae > Tipula > Tipula unca. Next base: position 194,224,893 of record OX596381.1, read on the forward strand.
TGATAACGAAATAATTATACGAATAATTGTTTTTGCAAATATTAGATAACTAATAATTATATGTATTGAATTTATATGCGGCAACACCAGACAAAACCAACCACGAAATTCTAATATACACTCATTCACGTGTGACCTGACAATTTTTTTGGCAAAAATCGTTTACTATTTAACGACAACAACAACAACAACGGTGCGACACCTTTGCAAATTTATGCTTTGTATTTTAACAATTTTGTATTGATTAATGGAAATGTTGAAATTTATGACAGTTTGGTAAAAAATGTCAGTAGGATACATATACTCGTACATGTAGCAAGTTCGTTGTTCACCTACCTGCTGTTGTGTCGCGCGAAAGTTAACGTTTTAATCGATTTGTGTAGTGTATGTGTGTGTGTACTATGTACCTACACAAACCATTAAGAAATTAATTGTTTTTATTGTTAGACAAATCTATGTACATAGTTTTGTGTACCTACCTTGATATTAAGCCGTCTTGCCAATTGCCATAATAAAAAAATTTTTTTTAAGAAATCTAATAAACATTTTTATGTGTTTTAACTGGAGTAATTATTATTAAGAAATATTTTAATAAAAATAAATCGTAAAATTTTGTTTAGACTGACGCGGTGCGCGAAATATAGAAAAGATCGTAAAAAAAATATTTTTAATTTACGATTAGTTTTTGTGCGATTATATTTTGAGATATTACAAAATATTTTTAATGACACGCAAAAAATATGTGGTTACGTGGTAACGACTAAAATAGACTCGAACGCTTTTCTAATTTGCATCGGGATTAATAAAATTAATAATCAGTTTCTAAAGGCCATTACTGTCCCCTTACTGAGTCAACAATCCAGCTCCAACGGTTTCGATCCTGGGTTTAGTATTCATATGGTCTTAGATAACCTGAAGAAGCTAAGTAAGCTAGTCCACACCGTAGATCCATCGTCGCCTGCAACGACCTTTGCGCCTACCATATAGTGGCTCTCCTTTCAAAGATTACTGCACAATTCGTTCCGGATCAGCACGCAGAACGTAACCGACCCAGCGTACTAGCTGAGATCTTATTTCATGTACAATATCGGGGATCTTGATCTCGATATTGTACAGAGCTCAGTATGTACCATCTACTTCGTGTTTTGGGCCGTATATCACCCACCGATTGACCCGATACTCATCTGTCAGCGCCCTTTCACATTCAAACATAACAACAGGCCTGATCAACGCACTTGATAGGTGTTTAGATTTTAGCAGTGGATTTAGAGGATACAGAGCACAGATGCCAGTTGCCAGGCGCACTCTAATATCCTCACCCACACTGGTATCGCGAGTGAGAAGAGAGCTCAAATATTTGAACATGTTCACTCCTCAAATGTGTAGTGGCCACTACTAAAATCTAGTGTTCTATTGTCTCTATATCCAGAGATCATGTATTTTGTTTTGGACTCATTGATCCGGAATCCGAGAAATTTGCGCTCATGTAAAATGTATATACTATGGGGAAAAACAGAAAATGTCATACCAATCATGCTGCTATACTTGGCATCTTATAAGATGCTTGGTTGATTAAAGAGAAAATGATCCCCATACTCCTGAGTTTAATCAAAAACATTTACAAACAGACAAAATCAGTATTATCCTCAAATACCAAAAGTACGGACTACTGCCTAGAGCCTCAATATGAATTGAATTCCTACATAAATTAACTTCTCTGTAATCTTCTTACCAATCGTAACCATATAAAGCTTTTTACGTAGTTCAAAAGCTATACTGTGCGCTAATAAAAGCTCAACACACAACCCCTTTTCAGGGAAATGTTTGAATTGAATTCTGCAGAAGGTTTTTATTTTAATTTTTAATCGCTAATTCTGTCAACCACAAGTCCGATTGGTTTTGACCATTTACACCTTGTATAACCTTGTACAATCTTAACCTTTTATAAGGAAAAACCCGAGTGCTTAATAGGACTTAGATAAATTTAACGATTAAAAGGCCAAGTTTGGCTAGTCAAATTACCACACTGGTGCCAGAATCAAAAATTAATTAAAGATTTGTTGTTAAATTCCACGTTATAAACATTTAAATGAAAGCTTAATACTTAAGAGCTTAACTTATAATTTTCCAACAATACTATAAGCTATATTAGGAAACTTTCAATTGGCTTAGTAATATGGTGTTGAATGTGGCGCTTACCTCGTGTCAAAGCTTATCTCTAATGTCATGTCATGCCCTATGGAAGTTTATTTAAAAGCTTTTCAAAAATGTATAAAATCTTGTTTTCTGTGAGTCTTCCCTTAATTAGTAGAAATGGTGCCAAATTTGGTCTTACAATTAAACGATAAATTCTGAAGCTTTTAATTGTCAAAAACATGAAATTTAAAAGTTTATGATAAATTGAAATTGCTCAATATAAATCGAGTTCTTCTAAATTATAAACTTATACGCAAGCTTTTAGTCAATCTGAGAAAAATTGATAAAAGCTTTACCATACTTATGGGAGACCATGAATAACTTATCGATGAAAAAAAATTGATCAAATTTATAAAAAAATCAACAACAAAAATGTAAACGATAAATATCGGTGAAACTAGAAAAGCTCTCTGCACCAAGAATTTCAAAATTTTGATAACTTCATATGGGATTCTTATCTTTACTTTATTTAAATTTCATAGCTTATAATATATAAGGCCAACTTTGAATTGTTAAATTACCATACTTGTGGGACAATATAAAATCAGCCCCTTGAGTTTGAATTTTGTGCTGCCTGAAAGCTGTCCTGAAAGCTTATCACTATAAACTATTTGGGTAATGAGAATATTTCATTAAAATCTGAATTTTACCTTATCTGACAAACTGATTAAAAACTCCTTAATGGAAAAGCTTTACATTTTTATTAGTATGCATTATGTAAGTTTAAAAGCTCACTATAACATCCAAGAAAATCTGGAGCTTTTGGGTGTAAGAAATATCAATTTTGAAAGCGTTTAATAAATCTATTTGCGTTAAGTGTTGGGACATATTCAAATGCTCGTTATGAAACAAGTTCTCATACAAACAATAAGATTATACCCAAGCTTGGAAAATAATTTGTTTATACAAAGTATTCTTATAAAAAGCTTAACCGTACCATATTCATCAAACTTCTGTGAGATTTCCGATAAGTTTAAGAAGATTAACTTTAGTAAACAAACCGTACAATCTGAAAAAATCAAAATTTTGAAAATTTTAAAAATAAACTATAAACGATGAAAGTCGGTGAAACTGTAAAAGCTCTATGTACTATGAAAATTTGGATAACTTAATCGGATTATTCTCTATATTTTAATAAAATTTCAAAGCTCTTAAACCATTAAGCTCGTTAACATCTAGATCAAAAGCTGGTATTTTCTTACTAGTGTGATAAAAGTTGACAGTTGAAAGCTCAATATACATATATTAAGAGTTTCAAAAAGTTAAGAACCAATGACTAATGAAAGCTTAGATTTTTGTTTTTGTAACAAAAAACAACATTACTTTTGAAATAGAAGTCAAAACTCTTTTCTAGTGTCATGTTTTGCAAAGCTTAAAGCATTTAATTTATACGGTAAAAAGAAGAGCTTTAAACGTTATAAAACAATTATCATACACTTTAATCAGAAACACAAATATAGTAATTTAATTGATTAACCAATCAATTGTAAACGAAAGCTGTTTACATAGATATGTATGTATATTAGGAAACTTTCCATTGGCTTTAGTTTCTCTAAATTTCTAGTTTACCATTAAAGCTCCTAAAATAGAAGCATACAATATTGTCAAGCCCTATGGAAGTTTATTTAAAAGCTTATCAAAAATGTATTTCGTAAAATTAGAATTTCCATCAGTTAAAATCTGACATAAAATCTTTTTTTCTACCTCAATTAGAAGAATGGTGCCAATTTTGGTCTTTATTCTTATGCATTATGGATGTTTAAAAGCTCACTATATCATGACATTGACCTCATTGGGAATTGCAACCCATGAAAATCTGAAGCTTTTGCATGTAAGAAATATCAATTTTGAAAGCTTTTGTTAAATATATTTTCATTAATTGCGGGACATTATCAAGCGCTCGTTATGAAACGAGATCTCACATACAATAAGCTTATACGCAAGGTTTAAGCCAGTCTGGAAAATAATTTGTTTATACAAAGTATTCTTATAAAAAGCTTAACTGTACCATATTTATCAAACTTAGATTATCAAATTCGGTAAAATTGTAAAAGCTCAATGTACTAAAAAAAAATTGATATCTTCTCTATACATTATTCAAATTTCAAAGCTCCTAAACCATTAAGCTCTCGTTAACATTCAGACCAAATGCTTGTTATTTCTTCCTAGTGAGATAAAAGGATACAGTTTTGAAAGCTCAACATGCATATATTAAGACTTCCGAAAGTTTAAAAAACAAGACTTAGAAAATCTTAGATTTATGTTTTATAAAAAAGCAGCATTACTTTGGAACTAGAGGCCAAAAGCTCGGAATTTTTTTTTCTACTGTTATATTTTTAAAAGATTAAAGCTTTTAATTTATACGCAAAAATCGAAAATTTTGAATTAACAAATTTTTGATTGCAATTACTTTTAAGTTTTAAAAATATAAGCTTTAAACGTTATGAAACAATTGCCGTCTATTTTAATTAGAAGCACAAGGATGAGAGTAATTTAATAAATTAACCATTTGCAATTGTGAACGAGAGCTGTTAGGTTCCAGTATTTTGAAAGCTTCCTGAAAGCTTATTTTTGTTAGATCAAAATATTCAGTGAACTTTTTGAGAAAGATTTCAGTAAGTAGTACCACATTATTTCTTATTAAATTGTATTCAATCCCCTATCTCGTCAACCATGACCACCAGCTTAGCTGATAGCTAACACGCGATTAAAAATTCCACGTTTTATGTTGATTTTATGATTTTGTAATACATACATATATTCTGTTGAGTATGCCAAGTATGAATAAAATCGTTTTGAATACAAATTCGATTTTTTTTTATTGATAAATAATTTATTGATTTTATCGTAAAGTTAAGACGCGCGATGAATACAAAGCTTATAATCGATAAAACATATAATTATTACAGCGAATGGAATTGCACTACATTCAACAATAATAAAAAAATATGAGCAATACTTTTCCAGTGACACTCCCGCATGACGATCAAATCAAAACCAAAAATTAATTCCAATTTTTGTTATTTATACAGAACATTATAAAATTATTAATTATGAGTGCTAATTATAAAAGTGATTAAAGTACAATATAGACAAATAATTAATTATACCGGCTAGTGTGGGTGTGTGTTATAATAATATAAAAACAAAACCAATTGGACAATGAATAGTGCAAAATCACCATCGGCTACAACGCCACCGGTAACCCAACGGCTAGAAACCACCATGGCCGAACATTTAACAATTACAAATTTACGACGCGAATTGAACGTGCTGTACGAATCGTTGCACGATAAAAACGAGCAACTGATCATCATAGAAAAGGAGCTAAACGATCGCGATCGAAGTATTAAATTTCTATCGAATGAATTTCGAAAGCTTAAAGAAAATAGCTGTACTAGTATTAATAATCATAGTAGTAATAAAAATAGTAATAAACCTAAGCTACATAATAATTCAACAAATACGCCATCGTCCGGTGTCACTGCAATGATTGACGAGGAGTTGATGACCAAAATGAAAATCGACCTTAAGGAACGGGACAATATCATACGCGATTTAAATCAAAAAATTATACGATTATCGGAGAGCATGCAAATTATACAGGCCGAATCGAATACAAAACAGGACCGTATTGGTGAACTACAGAATGAGATTGATAAATTTCGACAAGTGGTGAGTTCATATAAAGCGGGCGCGCGACTGTGCGAACAAATTTAATTGAGTTTTGAATTTCATAATTTCCTTGACCAAAATTTTAAATATTTTTGCCAACCGCAACCAAAATTGTGTCTCTCGCACAAAAATAATTAAAATTGAAAGTCACTTACGTATATTTATGTAAGTTTATTAATTTAACATTAGGCCAACTTCAAAACTGAATTAAAACGCTAAGTATTACGATAATTGTTTTTGAATGGGTTACATAATAAGCAACGATAATCAACAAAAAAAAAACTATAAATAAACGAAACAGGTGCGACCATTGACACAAGCCATGATTGAGAAACGTACAAACGATGTGGCCGAAGATTGGGGTCCCGGTGTGGAATCAACACGGGTCGTGCTGCTTACCGAGCCGCGTATGAAACGTCAAGCGATTAGTGCTGAACCGCTTACGTTGTTGGCCGGGATGGAAGGTGATTTAACCAAAATACCAAAATCATTGATGTAAGTCTTGTAACTATATACACATACATACATATATTTTATTAATTAACTTATGGCAAAATTGCAAAAACGTGACCTGTCTTATACCCTTAACACTAATCACGTTTCATTTAATACGTTTTTAAATTGTATCTCGTATGTACATTATAGTTTTAAACACAAGTATATATGTAACACGATCGAACATTTATATTTTATGTTATTATGGGAATGAAACGAGAAACTGTATATGCTCGTACATATATGTACATAGCAGATCATAAATTTTGAGAATTTTTATTTTTATTTTTTTTAGCCGCATGCAAAACGTATAGATCAAACGATCGACTTCAGTGTATACATACGTCGTTGTTGTTGGTTTGTGTTCGCAATACATATGTACTTACATATATAAGAAAACAGTAGAAAAATATTTACAAATTAATTTAATAGTTTTAATTTGTTTAAGAATTAATATCCGATCGCAGATGTATATGCATGGTATGGATGTTAAATAATTTATTTTTCAATAGATCAAGTACAGCGAGAAACAAATTTTCAGGCATTTACATTTTAATTTCTTTGAAAATTGTATGTTGAAGCGATTATTGTATCTAAAATAAATTAAAATCAGTCAGATCACTCAAAACCCTATAGACTAGCCTCGAAAAACAAAGGCTTTTATTTGATGCTTTGTTCGATGGGAAGTGGACAAATTCGAATTATCGCTCGTTTGAATTTGGCATTTGAACCGTAACCACCCTAACATGGTCATCTTTGCCTTTATGAAGCTCAATTCAACGGTAGTGTGTTATTTTCTTGATAAAATGACGAGTTCACCGACATATTTGTATTTTGTTGTGCCCATTTTTTATTTGTTGTAGTTGAGAAATATAATCTGTAGACCATCTCTTCCAAATTAGTTGGAAATTACCTTGTATGGTGTAAAACATTTGTAGTCGTCGGAGTCCGTAGACATATATATACCCAATCGGACGTGAATTCAAACTCGCTTCCACCTTGATGACAAGTGTGGAAAGTAACTCCAGAGTAGACGACGATGTCCATAGAGAACTCTTTTTATATGATACTGAATATAACGAGTGGGCCATCTATCGGTTTAAATTTCAACCACCGGTTATTTCGAATCTGGCAATACTTATGTCATTCTATCACAAAATTCAGTATATTATCTCCACTGAACGAAATGTATCGATTTACGCTTGAGCAACTTTGGGATTTATTGAAAATTTATTTCCAAAACAAAGACAATTGGTCGGAAATTGCATGAAAATGTCGTGCAAAATTTGGTCGCAGAGAAGGACCAACAGTGCCCGGTATACGCAAGTTTATTGTTAAATTTCGTGAAACTGGTTTCATTGTTGATGCGACAGGACGTGAGCGTCCTCGTACAAAGTGAGAATCCATCAACATCAACTCGTCATTGTTCTCAAGAATTGAATGTTTCACGCACCAGTTTACGTCGAATTTTGCGAAAAGATAACGGTATGAAGCCTTACAAAGTTCAATTGGTTCAAGAGTTGAAGCCGCCTGACCATCCGCTTCGTTTTCACTTCGCTAGATGGGCCAACGAGAAACTGCACGATGATGTCGATTTTTCCCAAAAAATCATATTTTCGAATGAAGCTCATTTTCATCTTGGTGGGTACGTTAATAAGCAAAATTGCCGTATTTGGGGCTCAGAAAACCCATTACGGTCAATGGAGACATTTATCGCACCATGATAACCACTCGCTCTTAATGGTATCGATGTGAACGAAGTTTGGTTTTAACAGGATGGTGCAATTTGCACACATCTCATGCCACAATCGATTTATTGCATCAAACGTTTGATGCCCGTTGAATTAGCCGAAATGGTGATGTCAATTGACCGGCAAGAAGCTGCGATTTAACACCATTGGACTATTTTCTGTGGGGCGCCGTTTAAGACAAGTGTTATGCCGACAAACCAGAGACAATTGAGCATTTGAATGCCAACATTCGTGATGCCATCGCCGAGATACGACCCCATACACTCGAAAAAGTGCTCGAAAATTGGTCCGATCGAATGGGGTACTGTGAGGCCAGCCGCGGCAGCCATATGAATGAAATAATATTCCATCTCTAACCGGAACAATTGTACTTCACAAAACAATTGTACTTCACATTTCAAACCATTGAAGCGCAGCAAAAAAAGCATTAGTCGACAAATGTGACATGACTTCCACATGAATTGCTTTTAAAGCAAAACATATGAAAACGGCTCTGCTTTGATCTGGGTTGTGGAGCGTAATTTTGTCGATGTTAAAAACGGTCCACATAAATACTCCTATACGTGTTGAAATGTTCTTGACAGACTGACTCGGTATTCAGATGATGGTTTGAGCAATGACCCGACCACATAGGTTTCTAAGATTGATTCCGAAGATTGATTCTGAAAATTTCACTCTAATTGATTCGACCAGGTTTTAACGTTGGGCTGGTCAGGTATGACAGTCCACCAGTTCTGGGCTTTTATAAATTCCGAAGGCATTAATCCTCGTGAAGCCATATCACACGGATTTTCTAACGAAGGTACGTAATACCAATTATCTTGTGAAAACAAATTTTGTATTTACGATACACGGTTTGCAACGTAGGTTGTATATCATGATGGAACGGATTTGATTCTATGAAGGGTAATTTGAGAATCGGTCATAAAAATATCGATGACAACTTTATGTCAAGAGCATAAGTAATTGTATGTGTTAATTGGGCGAGCTAGTCGCGGAATTGTTTATGGTTTTATCGGAGCCACTCGACTTTTCGAAGATACCAATTTAACGGAGTAATTACCGATGGGATCAACCGTTCGAACATAGACAACGCATCCAAAACCCTTTTCGCCTGCGTCTCCGAAGGCATGTAGTTCAATTAATTTTGGTGAAGTAGCAATAATACATCTTGGAATTGTAATTTTATCAATTGAAATTAGTTGTCGCCAAAAATCATTTTAATCATCCCGTTGATAGTTCGACGAACATAAAATTTGCATGAAAGATTTAGCAACGAAAACTATGGGTGTACATAGTATCTACATGATGTACATACTATGGTAATCAAATAACTGTGCAATTTCAGATAAAATTGATCTCTTTGTGCAAGACTCAGTAATGGAGTGTTATTGAAATGAGAAATTTAACATATATCATTGATAGAATTCTAATTCATTCTAACAACGAGAATGGATTTAAATTGCGAAGAATCCTGTACGGATGAAATATTGGACTAATTGGTTTGAATTTTTTGCAAAACGAAACATCCGCGGGATAATAAATAATAGATATCTGACCCAGTAAGAACCTCATCAACGTAAAAATCATCTGTGATGACTTTTGCTGCGATAGGCAATTCGGCTTCCATTCTTTGGCTAATTGAAATAGCGTACTAATAGCGATTCTGATGATCAGAATTTTTTATGTACCAGTTGTCGAACTAGATTATCTCAAAACCGAGTGATGTGGTAAACAAAAAGTTTTATTAAACGAAGAATGGGTTATATGAGGATGTTATACTTCCTCCATGTGCTCAAGTTCGAGGTATTCATGCATAAAAGCCGCATACTGTATACGAAGTTCAGGAAATCAAACGATTTTCCATTTACTTAAATTGGCTTAATGCATTATGGGAAGATTCACCCAGCTGGGAAATGTTGGATTTAATCGGAAGTGAAACTTTCGAAGGACCGATAAGGAATAAACATTTTCACAGTACTTTGCTCCGATTGAAAGATTTTGGGGGTTTTCAACATTTTCTGTTTTCCAAAATTTTTCAATTTACTGAGATAGATCTTCAAGGATGACGACATACCCGAAGACCGAGTTTTGTATTAGAATTTCCTAGCTAATATAACCTTCATTGAATTTCATTATTTCTGAAAAATATTCCGCTCCGATTAAAAGATCGACAGTATACCTAGATTAAAAAAATAAAGATCGGCGAGGTCAATACCCCTTGGTATTTTATTTTTATTAATGTTCACTGGGTATGATGGTAACAATTCTGAAATTATTGTTTTGATAGTTTTTGATATCCCAAACAGAGTGCCACCCATCTACGTCCATCAAATTTTACGTTGACAGTTTTACCTAATATCCTTAGCGTGATACATTCCAAGAATTTTTCCAGTATCATCTACTACTTTATATATATCGGTTCCTACCCAAATTTGTTGGCGAAATCCTTGTGGGCACAACTCTGGGCAAAATTTCGTATATATATACAACATGACTAAACGTCCAAAAACGAATACGCAGGTTGTAATTAGAAACATTTCTTTCATTGCTGACCTTAGATTTTGCAGAACTATATTTTGAGTCACGGATAATCGCTCGGCTGGCACTGCGGTAGTTCAATATTACTGTCATTCAGTGAATGTAATTTCCTCAGCCATTCGTACATCAAATAGAGGGGTGAAAATCCTGTTGATGTAGGGGAAGAATTTCTCAAGGCTCCAGCAATTTCATCTAAATAGCGAGCCCAGCATTTATGATTGTCTTTAATATACGATCTTATGGCAGCTAGCACTGAACGGTGGTTAACCCGTTCAGAAGCATTGGTTTGAGGTGCATATATTGCTGTAAACCCATGTCTTACTCCATAGTTTTATAACAATTCTGTTAATAAAAGTGATTTAAACTGTGGGCCATTATCTGAAAATAGAATAATAGAATATAACTGACAAACTTTGGCGGCAGACGCGGAACGCAATGGTTCAAGTATTGTAAATCGAGAGTAGTGATCCAAAATAATCAATGTGTGAGTGAAACCATTGGTAGTTTCAATACAGTTGCCCATATTTGGACGAGTTGAATAATTTACAGGCTTGCTTGATTTGCAGATTTCAACTGGTTTATATAGTTTTTCATATGGACCGCGAGCTGTGGATGGTAGATTATGGGCTTGCCTATAATGAGATCAGCAGTCAGGCCATCAGGTACCACTAGCTTCCATGTAGATACATCTGTCTCACTATCGCCGAGTTTTATGATAGTTTTCCATCCTTGACATTTGCAAAATTTGTAGTTACTTTTGGGTTGTCTCCCACAGCTTGCATCTTATCTAAATATTCTGGATCCTCGAAAGCAGGTGAATCCATTTGTATTTGCAACGGCGCATCTTTAGTTGACTTCAATTCTTCAACGTTTACTCGAGATAAACTATATCTGGCACGATGTGTCATGTCTCTTTTCTCTACTCTATGGTGAACTTGTGCGACGTCCCAACAGATCCTTTTATAAGGTTATAATGGTAAACGAGTAACCTTCAATGTACGGACGACATTTTTTTACGCTCATCACCATCACCGAACACTCCAACTATCTGATTGTGTAATTGTGCTGTGCTTGTTTGTCGTCACCATCTTTCTGAAACAGCACACTATCGATGCCTGTTGTGCTGGCATCGCATTGCACATAAAAATGCTTCTTAAAATCGAGATTGACCAAAACTGGTACTGATATTAGGGATTTTTTTAATTTGTCAAACGCATCTTGTGCTAGTTGTTTCTATTTTGGTTTCACTGCTTTAATCAAAAAGTCATTCATTGGAGCGACTAGCCTAGAATAATTTGCAATAAATCTCCTATATACCACCCATGCATGTATTCCGAGAAACCACCTAATTTGTTGTGTTGTGTGAGGCGTGGAGTATTCATCTACTAGACTTTGGCTGGGTCCACGGCAATTACAAAACCAAGGTATCGTGTTTCCCTGAGCATGAACTTACGCTTCTTCTAATAGTAATAAAATATGATCTTCAAAAGTCGCCGAGACGACAAACAGATCATTAAGGTAGACAAATACCGGGTCATGCAACTGGTGATTGGTAACCTTTGGCGAGAGTCCTCACATGTTATTCATTTGAGAATGTGTTTTTTCGGCAAGAAAAAACTCTTGCCCCTATTGAGAGTTATTTTAGTAAGTTATCAACCGCACGTAAGAATTAAATTATTTTGGAGATTATTTTATTTTATCTACCTGCTCCTAGTCCTATACTGCGATATACGCACTTCCGCTCCTGATATTTAAATTACTGGAAGGATGTCCAAACCTGTAGCAATGAAATTAAGTTTTCATGCGAAAACGAACACAAATGTTGAGGTGGTTGTCTAAAATCCATAACCAATGACACGTTTCTCTCAGGAGGTGGCGAACGTAATTTAGATTGTGTAAAACAATTAATGGAGAGCACACTGCATCACGCACATTTACTACAGCAATTAAGTAACCAAATTGAACAAAAGCTATACCTCTACACTTTTTTGACTTTTCTGTAATCTCATTCATCAGAAATTCAGAAACTCTTGGTGATAGGAAAGAAGAAGTTTTCTTCGTAAACCCAAGTGATAAAATCTGCAAATTATGCGGCCAATAACCTCAAGATCCTCAAATATTGTTTGCAAGTCAATTATTAATTTTTAACTCAATTTAAATCAATTTTTGTTCTGGTCAAAGTGAAATATTACTTTATTTTCACTCATACCATTCATCTAAAACACCATTTAAGATTTTGGCCCAAATTCATACTGGAATTCAAATTTAGAATTTCACTTACACAAATCCACTCAAAATATAAAATTTAATTTCTACTAAAATTCAAATAAGTATTTAAAAAATGAAATTTTGAAAAGCGGGCATTACCCAACTTCGATTACAACTGATGTTATAGAGTAAATATAGCCTCATGGGCATTTAGCCCTCGACACGGTACTTAATGCCGTTTCTTAGAAGATGCTCATTGATTTCCCAATATGTATATTTTAATATTTTAAAGCCAATTTAAAAGTTTAGCAGTATTGCTAACATCAAGCTTTATTCTAGATCTACCAAATGGTCTTGCAAAACTAGTTGTTTTAGATTCTTTTGATTTTATTTAAATTTAAGTCATTAACGCTATAGTTCATAAGGAGTTGGCAAGGGATCTTGTTTCCGGATTGAACTGATGTTACCTTTAAATTTGTCTGGTTTAGCCAAAGTAGGAGCGGAGCACTGTTCGCAAACTATTTTGATCACTAATGGCAGAATTTGAACTTAGTAGTGGATTTTTTTTCGCGGCCTGTTATTAATTTTTTCTGACCTAACCTAAATTGATAAAAGATTAAAACGCATTGAAATTGAAAATGACTCTAAAACTGTGTCCCACTGGAATCCCATTAAACCTTTAAAAAAATCTGACCACTGGAGTTTAGAACTACTGCACTAAATCACTCTATCGTTTTCTACGAATTCTCTACGTTGACTACGATATCTACGTGGTGTACGTTGTCTACGGGTTATCAATACGTCGACGTAGAAAATAATAGTTGACGCGTAAATGGCCGTCCCTGGGCCAAATACGTACATATCTAGAAATATATTCATCTGATTTTTAAGACTTTTCTAGCACTGCAAGAAACAAAGCAATTTGCTGTTTGTTATAGCAAGTATATTTGAATAATATTTTGGTTTCCCAAAATTTGAAAAATTGCGAAATTTTGCCTATATGCAACCGTACGTGGGTATCCACAAACGAAACATCGAAGTTTAATAACTCGTGGTTAACTCCAAACTGAGATGAGAAAATTTTTGTTGTATTTTAAAATTTAATTAATATTTTCAAAACTATGTACTTCAAATAATTCAATATTTGAGAAAATTAAAATGTTAATTTCAGAATTGAAAAACTCGACTTGTCCGAAAATGTCTGTAAATTTAATTATAAATAATAAAATATAATTTCCAAAATTCGAAGTGAAATTTTAAATATCCTGGAACCATAAAAAAATTGAATGTCGTTAAAATTGTTTGGAAGGTTGAAAGGTCGATGATTGTTAACGCATATTAACAATTTCCAAAATTCAAAAAAACGAATTTTTAATTATTTAGAATTCAGAATTATAAAATTCGGTTTAATTCCGTCAAATTTAAATCCCAGTTTCCAAATTCCAAAAAAAAAAAATTCGGATTTGCTTTATAATCGTAAGTCGTAGGCGAACATTTTTAATCCAAATCAACCATAGGCCGAGTAAAGAATTCTGGATAGTGACAAATATAACAGTTCCAGAGCTACTATTTCAACATAACCAATCAATATTTAGTTCCTTAGATATAAAGCGCTTCTCTATTGTATCCCCATAATTTGTGATAAAACTTATCATTCTATCATGAGCGGTTTGTTTCTTAGCTAATCCGCTCCTATAAAGTAAATTCATATAAACTATATATAGATAATTTTTCTACAGCCCTTCATGGGTTAAACACCCACAAGAGCTACCGAAGCCACTTGGCTCATTAATTCCACTTAAAATACAATACTTCCTACATGAAAATTAATACATACTAGACTGCCATCTATTGAGTAATAGATATACTAAATAAACATCAAATATGAATTAACACGACTTTTTATAAGTTTACCTAAAAAAACCAAATGATTTATTGTTTTCGTCGCTTACACACTTATAGATAGATAGATATGGGCAACAATTATAATTGGGATATACCTATATACTTGCGTTTACTATAGGATTTTTCCATTATTGAAATTTAAAACAAAGATCGTCTGACGCCTAGGAAATTCTTAATGGTTTTATTATTAGGTATTCAGCTACGTATTTGGTTCTTAAGACTGTGATTTTATAAAATAATAAAAATTTAAATATATAAATTTAGTCAACGTTTTAAACACTAAAATTTATTTGTTTTATTAATTTACTTTACTATCCAGGTATGCTCATCGCTAGCCAAGATTATCTGAAATGGCTCGCAATAATCTATAAACAATAAATTTCAATTAAAATTATATAATTTGTATACAAGTAAATACAATAACAACACAATAAAATTATTTTAAAAAAAAACAAACAGATAAAATGAAATTTTAATTAAATTCGACAAGACATGTACATTGTGGCGGTAGCCTTACATAAATGTTAACACAAAATAATCCGCGTTAATAAATTAATTAATTTTTTTATTTTTGGTTTTTATTTTAGCTCACGCGAATTAATTAAGTCTGCAATACTCGACAATGATTTCATGAAAAATTTGGAAATAACCCAAATCCGAGAAATTGTTGATTGCATGTATCCAGTTCAATATGCGGCTGGTAGTTTAATTATAAAAGAGGGCGATGTTGGCAGTATTGTATATGTTATGGAAGGTAAGTGCGGCGACGTGCCATTATATTTTAAGATTTTCTATCAAATTCAATTATAGATTTAAGATAGTCGGTGTGGATCGATTTGGAATCATATCACTGTCACAACTGGTTTTTAAAGTTAATTTTTATCCAGAACCTCGATAAAACTCTTTTAGCAATTTTAAAACTTTTAATAAAAAAATTTAATTTTGGAAACAACAGTGATTCCAGGATTTATCTTTTGTTCCCTCTAAACTTTAGTGGCAGGGCAAATTATTAAGAGATGACGGCATTCCGTAAAACGAAATCCGACTTTATTTTAGTGTTTTCCCATCTTATTGTTGTTACAGAACAACACAAGCCTTATGGTTGTTAGACAACTGAATGTTCAGTTCTTTGCCATATTACCACAATTCATTAAAAATTTTGTATTTCGCAAGAGTTTTCTAATTCAGCATTTTATGTCCAAATTTGGGATCCAAAAGTTCAAATTTGGGATCCGGCTTATATACCGTCTAAAAAAATTTGTATGCACCATGGGCCCAGAGTGGCATTGAGTGCGGAACCTGCTTAGGTTCCAGCCAACTTTAATAATCTATGAATCAAATTTCACTTAAGGTTATCGCAATTGACTACATAAATACTAAACTTACACAAGCCAATCGAAATTGTAATTTAGGACATCTATACTCAATCTGATGCTCTACTTAGTTAAGTTGCCTAAAGTTTGATGACGACTAAAAGGTTCTCACTTTAGTGTTTCTGCAAGAAATCTCGAAGAATAAATCAGTTGCCATCGAATAGAACTGTACTGCTTACCGCACTGTTTCAGCTTCTTATAGCAGAGGACGATTTGTATTCCTATCTCCATCATAGTGTTGATAAATTCATAATTTTGACAATCTAATACACCGTGTGTGCTGGTATTGTCATTTCTCTCGTTATTACCAACGGCAAGATACCTTTGTTTTAGATGACGGTGATCATTCATTCACTATTTAATCGAATTATTGAAATCAGTGACACTATGCAAATATTCAGAAAAATTTCAACCGTGATGAAAAATCAATTTTACAAGTTTGAACTCGGAAGTCACATTTTCCCGGCACTGTATTAGAAGTACACGCCCAGGATCGGTAACAATTTCATAGAGATCTCTACATAATAGATGACGTTTTGATGGTCAACACGAAATATTTACGAGATAAATATGGGGCTTGGTTGGTTTAGACATCTATATATAGCCAAAGTCCAAATACTATCAGTCTTCGGTCTTCGGTAAACACTCTTAACGAGGTGGTAAGTTGTATGGGTTTACATAATTGACCAAACCATTTGTCACTGTTACCATCTCATAAACAGCATGCGCATTGGATGCTAGTCGGATTAGTTTAAATCAAATTTGACTACAATCTGAACGAGTTCGATATGAATTTGATTTTCTTAAAAATTCGTGAGTTTGATGTTTGGAACAGATTTAAAAGTCTAATTCGGAAACCAAAATATTTTAAATTTTTGGAAAATTTGTAATACTTGGTAGGTTTAAAAAATTACTAAATTTCGAAAAATTATGAGAATTTTGGAAACCAATACCACAATGAGCCGGAACCCACATAACCCTCACACGATTATTAGAGCAAAGGACGTTAATAAAATGTTTACTTGAGCAGTTTGGAAGTTATCATAGGATTCCGAATTGAGCACAGATTTATTATCACTGCATATAGAATAATGTCCTTTCCGGAAACAGTGAGCTTAGAACCAACAATCGCACAACGTGTGAGTGCAATCAGCTCCGCTTGAAATACCGCGCAGTTCCGGCCTAGACTCCCACATGATCGTAGGTCATGTGCAGGATAATAGGTTCCAAAACCCGCACCAGAGTTAGAGTGAGACAATTTGTCATTAACCATATTTCTGGTATATATAAACTGAATAAATCAGCATGCTGTGCCTATAAGATGACCGACTGCACTGGGGCAGAAATAATATTGCCTGCGTAATATTGCCTGCGAAGCAAGTATAGAAGGCGAAGAAAGCATAAAGCACCCATAATAGCTCTACAAGCTATACCTTGTATGCTATTAAGCTTCGCAAAACTCAACTTGACAAAACACACCAGACTTCTTCAATTTAAAGAGCGCGTTGCGTTAAGTCTGATAGTGCAGTAAGGTATTTACCCTGAACCAAAACAACTAAGTCATCAGCATAACTCTGAGCAGGGAAGCCAGATTGCTGTAGTTTTATAAGTAATTCGTCAATAACTAAGAGCTACAGGAGAGGTGACGGGACACTTCCCTGGGGGCAACTTTTGGTAATTTTAACCGAAATAGAAAGGGAGTTCAGCTCGGCCACAGCAATGCGTGACCTCAGCAAAGATCCAATCCAAGTAACAACGGTTTGGTTAATTCTAAAATTTGTGCAGGCTTCAGTGCTGGAAGTAAAAGAAGTACTATCAAAGGCAACAGCAATATCGAGGAAAGTGACACAAACAACTCCTTAAGACTAAGCGATCTTTCAATCCTCGTAACAAGTTCATACAGCGCAGTTCCACATGATATTATGTTAAGTACTACTGAGTGGGATGACAGATAAGTGATAATCCCTAATATATCTGTCAACAATTTTTTCCAGAGTTTTGAGAAATGTTGAAGAAATACTAAAAGACAACTCTACTCCTGCTCCAGGAGTAAATCCCAGAGGTACTACTAATTTCTTCGCAGAAGCTAATCCAGTCCTACCAACGGATCTCAGCATTTTCTTATATTCTTTTTGAGCTGCCCAAAAGTTACCCCAATCAACCAGAAGGTTAGATTTATTGGCTTTATTTTTGAGTCTCCTAGCAGTTTTCCTCAGTTTTTTAAAATCAGAGCACCAAAAAGGGTTATTCTGAGATTTTTGCTTGGTAATAAGAGGACAAGAGTTTTCGAAAGCTGACGTGACTGCATGCGTCAAAGAGGAAGCTAGCAGTGAAACGTCGGCTGGTTTCGTTGGGTGTGATATGTTCGACTGAGGACATTGAATTGCTAGCTTCCTCTTTGACGCATGCAGTCACGTCAGCTTTCGAAAACTCTTGTCCTCTTATTACCAAGCAAAAATCTCAGAATAAGCCTTTTTGGTGCTCTGATTTTAAAAAACTGAGGAAAACTGCTAGGAGACTCAAAAATAAAGCCAATAAATCTAACCTTCTGGTTGATTGGGGTAACTTTTGGGCAGCTCAAAAAGAATATAAGAAAATGCTGAGATCCGCTCGTAGGACTGGATTAGCTTCTAGTTGGTAATCTTTTTGTTACGATAAGGTTTAAGAGTAGTTCTTCTAAGATATATATAGTATGATGGACATGCTACCCCATAACGTATAACCACTAAAGGTAAATGTTTTGTACTGCTCCACGACGAAACAAGAGGAGTTGAGACTGAATCGTAAGGCAGATAGACTGTTCGACAATTCCGCTGAGCAACATTCATTTAGGGTTGCAAAACCCACTTTGTTTGGTCTGTATTGGTATGAATTGGCGACTATAATATTCAATTTTATAAATCTAATTTTTAGTCTGATGACTGGCCATATGTTAAAAGGTCTTCATCAGATTAGCTCCTCTTTTGATAATTTGAACAATGATTTATATAGAATTCAGGATTGGTTTATCATTCAATAGTCTATACCGTATATGGACGTTTGTCTTGGAAAATTGATTTAAATTGTATATATGGCTTGAGAGCCCTTAAGTGTGTAACATGAACCAACTCTTATAACAACTTGTAATGCCAAGATTTAAAACATATATAGCCATTAAATACGTTTATAGACTTTATTCGTCTTATTTTAATCCATTCTAGTCTGACACTGTTGTATCAAACACTGCAGTATTCGAATCGTTTTATTCATGTTTAAATTGATTAGTTTCGATGAGTATGTAACTGATAAATTACTCGACCAGGACTTACAAAATAATTATAATAATTTCCATAAGTTTGTTGGACCTAAATGTCTATTGATGAATTATTCGCCCAATAGTTTTCAAAACGAATGAGCTGAAACTGAATTAAAATCATACACAAAAAATTTATGTTAGCAGCTCTACTTTTGAGTGTACTTTGCTATAACGTTGAAATTTTTACTTATCAGCTTCTCATGTCATCGTTTTATCCCGTGAAGATTTTGTATCGCCAATTAGAGTACTCAACATATTTCAACGGTATTACGCGGCGACCACGCAGTGATGCCAAATTGTAAAAATTTACAAAAATCTTTGCGATCAATTGCGTCGTGGGAACTTCTACCCCATTGTGCGTAAATTCAACAGAGTGCTATCACACATAATGGAATTGAAGTTTTCCAATATATTCGCGTAGTGTAACGGGCATCATCTAAATTTTTCTGCAAGTGTTCTTTGTGTCTCATCTATCGAGTTACCATTACAGTACAACTCTGATTGTCCGAGTCCTTGAATAGCTTTGTGTCTAGGTTCGATTAATAGTTTTTTGGTTGCTCAATTTAATACTCTGCTTGCTCTCTTAAGAATGATGACAATAGGCTCTCATTTTGACCGGTGTGAAGTTTTTACACAAAATATGCATACTGTGAGTGTATATATTTTCTGTACCATGAACACTTTGACCTTTCCAAATTTGGGTTAACACTTTGACGTTTTAACTTCTTCAACACTTTAACTCAATTCTTTTCGTATTTCATATGTGGTATAAATATTACGCGCGATAGGGATATAACAGGTGCCACACCAAACCGCGCGCACGTTATGTTACAGAATGGATTGTCACTTCTCTCGTTGTTCGCAACGACAACGTATCTTTTTTATGTTTGTTAGCGCTCATCGATTCAATATTTAACAGAAGTTTGCCATTATAAAGGTTAATTAAATTACGGAAGAAAATCAACCACAGGATACACTCATAACATAAAACTATAACCAATTTGTGGTAAACAGTCACTGTATACAAGTAGCATTCGTCAACTGATCGTGATTCCTCCATAACGCTGTTCCTTTTAATTAAGTGCAAAATAAACAGCATGTATTGTATATAGATAGTGGTCGAATTAGTTTAAATCAAATTTGACTACAATTTGAACGAGTTTGAGGTGAATTTGATAAAATTCCAAAACCGCCAGCGCTTAATCCAGTCCTCATAATCTTGTTCAAATGTCGAAAATGCTTTCGCCTATATAAGCTCGTATACTGCGGGCGTTTCTGACTCGTAAACCCATCTGATCCGCAGTTATGATGCGTTTTGTGAAAGATAAGTCAGATAAAGTACCAACTCTCTGATAATTAAACGACGAATTACAAGCATCATTTTCTTACAAAACTGGTCAATCTGAATTATTTGAATCAAATTTAATTTTTACAATTCCTATACTATTTCAAACACACAAATTTTGTATACGATTAATTGAGTCACACTGTAACTATAAATAAATATTAATTAGCTGACATTTAGGGGCGACATTAACCGAATGGTATAAAATAATATATAATATGACGCCTGAAGTTATGTTATGTATATACTTTCGTGTATACCAAAATAGTAGAATCCACGTATACATCATCAATCATTTCACTTTTAAAACACATAATTTGCATAAGAAAACCGCTTACAGATAATAATAAACAACATTTCTTATCGTATATCAATCATGTCTTATTATGAGAAAAATTTATCACTTTCAAGACGTTTTTAAAGGTTGAATTATAATGATTGTGCGCACACACATTTATAGCTAAAATTACGAAATCGTAATGTTTGGTTTAGCAGCGCTCGATGGCTTTGATTCATAAATCACTCGGCCCAGGTGGGTTTCCTTTATATAGAAATGTGTTGTGAAAATATTTTTCCATATAAACAGCTTGATACTTAATTATATATGTGCGCATCTTTCATTATGTTTAATTTTCTTATATACGGTGTGGACGATTATATTGGGAAAATGTGTGCGCGACTATTAACCGAAATTTTGTCGTTTGTTTGCAAATTTGTGCAGAGTTTAGAAATTTGATTAATGTGTGGAAGAAACCAACCAAAAACAAAACGAAAGATTTCAATGTTGTTTGGGATGGAGAAACGACGAACCTGCTAAAAAAAATCCTTTCTATATATATATAAAATTGTGTTGCATAGTCATAGTTTTTTGTGTATATACATATATAGTTAAGTGAATGGCTCGTTTACCTGCGTGTATATAGATATTAAATTACATCATGTTTATACGTATATATATATGTACATATATATACGTGTTTTGTGTTCAGTCTGAAAAATAATATTCATATAACATATACGATTCAAGGTTCCTTGCGCGAGTATCGTTATACCCCGACGTTTATATATATACATAAAAAATATTCTTAAACAATTCTGTGGAAAATTATCTAGAAAATTGTTATTATTATAAATATTATCATTTAATTATATTTTGAAAACATTTATCAAGGTTTTGTATATACGCCGTGATTGTAGAGAAAAATATTTTTGTTATGTATATAGTTGCAATGGAAAATTCGTATCACGTATAATTCGAGACCAATTATCGAATTTATTTATATATTTAAGATTTTTACATAGTGGACCCCCTGTTGGGGGTATAACTATATATATACACATTAGTCATTGGATCGTATTACGATATATATATATACAGTGAAACGGAAATGATTTTCACCGCACTCTCCACACTTGATATTTACTCGTATATCAAAAAACCGCGGAAAATTCTTGTATATCGCGATATATTGTCTCTGTCTCGCGGTTTTATATATACTTATGTATATATAGGATTTCAGCTCTTAATCAATTTTTATGGTTTTTCATTCTTTGTATATTATGTACATATATAATACATAAATGTAAAGTTAAAAGTCGCACAAAACACAGAATTGTTGGTAACCTTCAAATATTGTGGATAAGAAGAAAAAAAATCAATATATATGTACAAACTTCTAGATGAATATTAAATTTTATTTTTACACCAAGTATGAATGTATAGAAAAACTATCGGTTAGTTGTGAATCAAGCAACTTGTATATATAAAATCAAAAATGAATCATAACAAAGTTAAACCAACATAAACAACACTTTAGACTTAATTTATATAGCCTTGATCGTTCAAAATCTAAAGCCTTTACCTATAGATCATGTGCTCGATTGCCTATATAACTATTATGTTTTATCCTTTTGCAAGAAATATGATGCTTGACAACAGATTGTCTTTTTAAACAGTTTAACATTCTGAACCAATTTTGAATCCTGAATTTCATTTCATAACACGCCCCATCGCTTAAATCTTAATGCATAAATGGTCCAGTGGCATTACTATATAATTAGAATTGATCCAGCTTTTCGACAGATTTGTGCATTTTAAATATATTTTAGCTTTTAAAATACCAAATGGTATATGTGTACGGCTTTTTGAATAAATTTTTGGAGTTTGTATCTTCACGTCATATGATTCTGTATATAGTATTTCCTGTTACCTAATGAATCGGGGACATATTCCCCGGGCTCACTTACGGATTATGAGATCAACGCTTATACGGCATAGTAAGCATGGGGCTGTACGTAATTTTATCATTCTGAACATGCAACTTCTTATATGATCTTGAATTGAGCTTCAATTGCATTCCGACCAGGTGGCTGTTTAGGTTGTTTTGCACCTATATCGAGTAGTGTCTATACAAACTTTATCATTTAAATTAAATTACGGCATAAAGGAGAGAACAAATCTACTGCTAGAAGTCTTATATATCCTGCCACATGTAAATGTATCCCCTTTTAAAATACAGTTTGGATGTAATTCCGTGGTGGTCTCGGTAACTTCACTGTCATATTCGCATATTAGGTTACCGATGGTTTTTTATTTAATCATAAATACCACGAATTGTATCTTTATTCGTAATGGAATCCATATAGGCGCCCATTTTGTGAACCTGACAGCTCTTCGGATGTTCACCGTTTTGTTTAAGTATAGTTCTATTTCACAGCTAGTTGTGTATGTGTTGTATTCATATATACCGGCTGATGAACATCACAAAAGTATTTTCCATTAAGGCACTTAAGGCATATATATTGACTTTAGTGTAGTGTGACCATCAAGTTTAGTTAAAAGATAGCCTGATGTAAACATATTCTACCTGGCGGATCCTATATATATATAGGAATTGGTATAACGTGTATCGGAATTTTGACTGTTTTGCCTTTGATCATCTTATATATATGTAGCTGTTGTGTCTAAATTACGGCACGGAAAATCGGTGCAACATAAGAGATCAGGTTTGCATTGATGAGCTTCTGTGATGGTGTCAATTATTGTGGATTGTAATGCGCGAAGTCTCATCATTTCCATCATAGCATGAAGCGCCAAGTCGGTATGAATTCCTCATGGAAGATGTTGGTTGTTGATGAATGCCCGAAATTTATTATCTTATCACTATGTTGTTGAATGCCCGAAATTTATTATCTGCCTCCTAGTAACTGTGCTAAATAACGTTGATAGTTGATTCTAATATCGGCATTTGCTGTTTAGTTTTTCTATGCAAATAACTAGTTGGCAATTGTACCAATACAAAGTCAAAAAGTGATCTTCTTTGGCGAATGACCTTCTTGAGTGTACCCTTGATATCAGAGTTGCATTTGCTCCTAATTCGTCCAGCTGACGAGTACCGCTTTCGAGGTGATCTATAGCTCTGCTCAATATGACGTGAGATTGTAATATATAGGATATAATTTTCTATTCCCCATTGATAAGATTACCTTCACCAATTTTATCAAAATAAATGCCAGGATGGGAAATGAACTGTGTTATAATGATGTTTAGGGCTGTTGTATTGCGAGCGTGCAAAGTAACAGGGTTAATTTTCTATTTTCTCTCGTCGTTCGTCCGTGTTGTATCGGTTGTTTGTGTCTGATTCCTGTGGTGTCCTTAGGTTTTGGCAGACCAATTTTTTGCAATTGGTTACTATCCTCAATTGGAAGACGACTGATTTTGGTAATTGGCTAGGTGTGTGGTTCTTTAATGAGAATTAGCTTCCCTTTTGATATATTAGCTTGCCTTTTAGTCCATTCGCTTCGTTTTTGTAGTATAGTATTTGTTTGTATAGCCGGTTACCCAAATTTTCCAATACCTGAGTTATTTTTTGTATAGGAGCTTCCAACGTATTAAATGGTTGATATTTACGTTCAAGATGCTTGATTCTGACATTGTTCTCGTAGGTTCGCCTATCAGAAAATCCCACTTTAAATAGCACTTTGTTGTACACAACCATAGATCCACCTTTTAATTGATCATCTCTATCTGCAAACTGTATATAGCTCCATGGTATAATCACCGATCGGGGGATGAAAAATTCTGTTGAGGTTTGAACCCGTACCTTCCAATCCAAACGTCGCAGCTTGAGCAGTATAAACTAAGTTTAAAGAGCTTTTATCAGTAATTAAATATATTTCAGGATATAATTGTTCGATTAACGTTTAATTTCCTAATTTTGTAAGCAAAGAATAAAAATTTTTAACTGGGGATGAAATTTTCATGAAAACGCAAATTAATTTAGCATTTAACGTGCAATATATTATAAAAGCTTTGATTCAAGGAAAACAAAAAAATAATTAAAAATGGCACTCGAATTGCTGTCTCCCGAGATAAGAATTTGTGAAGTTTTAAGTCGCAAAATTCATAACAGTGATGAGTATTTTTATTATTCATCTGTATGATCCTCTTCAAACTGATTCAAACTTTCGCCAATTTTTGATCAAACTCAATTTATTTTTTATAAATTTTCCGAACTTATGAATTGTTGTGTCACTAGATTCATTCATATAGTTTTATTTTCAACCAAACTTGTATTATGTTTTAAATATTACAAGAGTGGCAACTACGCCGTGAGCTAATTTTTACATATGAGCTGAGCAAAGCTTTTTATTAAAATATTTGTTTCAGTTTAAATTCAATTACGAGTATAAGGTTGCTATACATTACACGCTGGTTTATTTGCTGCTATCTTCACAATTATGCCATTATTAGAGATTTTAATTCAAGTATTTGATTAAAAGTTTGATTTGAAGATATTTTCAAACAATATATACAAATCAAATTTGAACAACAATACGGACAAAAACTAATCCTAGTCATTATAATTTAATCATACATTCAACTTAAATTCTGTTCCAATAGTTTTTAGTAACAATAATATTTTAGTCTTTTAAAATTGAATTTGAATACAATTTCATTAAAATTTCCATAAACATATATTTGGATGAATTCGACCTAAAGGAAATTCGGCCTTTATATAATTTTTTTTAACCTAACAGTCTTGTGAACTGGGCCTAAATAGTTAGACCAAATTTTCTTTATGGGAATTTAGGTTGAAATTCCACTAAAAAGGTATTTAGAGCTAACATTGTTTTAGGTCGAATAAGTAACTGAAAATGATGTTACTTTTGTAACCAATTATTTTTTTTAAAATAAAAATTCTTAGAAATAGTGAACACTTTTATAAAACTATAACTAGCGGCTCCTACTCTCCCGTTCCTATAAAACAACAAAATGTGGAATATTTCACTATAGAATTACTGTCTCCCGAGATATTTAAGCTGTTTTAAGTAAGAAAAGCTTCTGAATTAAAAAGCTCATTTTAAAAATTATCATAATGAACGTCCTAATTTTTTCCCTAAACGAACTTTTGGATCCCGAAATAAGCTGCCTTTTTGATCAAAAAGCTCTATAGAACGTAAACCTTGATTAAAATGAGTTTTAGGCTAGAAAACTTATTTTTACATGAAATATAAATCAGAATATTTTTAAAATCAATTTCCTTAAAAAATTTCGAAACATTTGTGAATTGGATAGATCAAGCCAATTCGGACTTGATGAAATTTATAAAAATTTTAAATTTTGTTGTGAAATATAAACTCTTAAAATTCAAAACAGTGATGATTATTTGTATTTTTCATCAGTCTGGTCATTTTTCAGAATTTGAATTGTTGTCGCACTTGAAGTATCGGCATTCCTTATATAGTTTCGTGATTTACCATTTGATTATACTTCACAGTAAAAGTTTACCTACCGAAAGCCCTCTTAGTTTTGACGAAGATTTGAAGCCTATATACTTTCTCTCCACAATTATACCATTATAAATTTTGATATACCCGCTTCAATTTTTTTATTATAGTTTGATTTGAATGTATTTTAAAATTTGTAATCAAACAATATTCAAATTAAATTTGAACAACAATTAAGACAAAAACTAATCGCAGTCTCTATAATTTAATCATATTCCACTAAAATTCGACCGCAACAGTTTCTTATTTTAAATTCAACTTCTAATCAAACTTGTTTCAAATTATTCCATTCAATTTTTATTATTCAATCTAACTCTAAATTTTTCATAAATTTAGTAATATATTATGGTATTTTAAAATTGAATTTGATTCGAGTTTGATTAAAATGTTTTCAAAATGGATTCGACCTAAAGGAAATTCGGCCAAAAATTATTTTGTATGAAATTACAAACACAAAAACGGAAATTGAACACAAAAACGGAATTTAGAGCTAACATTGTTTTAGGTCGAATTATTAATTGAAAATAAAGTTAGACCTAATAATCTCGAGTTACAAATCTTAACTTTTTCTACTTCTTTGTAATTATCACCGAAAAGTCATCAGTGCGAAATAGAAAGTACTTGTAAATTTGAAAATTCGGCCCAACTATTCGGCCGAGATTCTAAAATAAACAGAAAATGAAAATTTCAATTAACAACAGAATGGGAATTCAGGCAGCCGGTGTAACCGATAATTAGGGATTAAAACATATATTTATTTGTACGAGTAGCTCATTATAGTTGCTCAGTTTAATTATATAAATTATTAATTTTTATGTTTTTCGTTTACTTTCAGGTAATCATAAAATTTTAATTTTATAATAATATGGCGGCTTGCTAACTCGTTAAGTATACTTTACTATTCTATATTAAGAAATAATTTATTACTTATCTAGGGTTAACACAAAATAAAAAAATGTTTACATACATATATGTACCTATATTGCGCATTCTTATGATCGTCATGAAATATAATATGTGTATTGCGCGAAGAACAATAAGACATACAAATTAGTATAGAAAACACTTGGGAGGATGAAGATTTTTATGAAAAAGATCGAATTGCATTGTCAGAGTTGTTTATACATTTTTGTGTCTCATTATTTTTTCCAATTGATGGAGTATAAGCGCATACGCAAAGTTCATTGCATTTTAAATAGGCAACCTCGCACTATACAAATGCAATTTTTGTGCAAATTTATAGTGAGCTACATTCTCTTTCTTATGTATATTCTTATACAATATCTTGTGCACAAAAAAAATACAAACAAAATTCTCAATTTTTTTAACTTGAGATACTTGATAGACTTGCACACTTGCGCACACAACCGATCGATTGAATTTCTTTGTGTATATATAGACTATAAATGAGAGCGGGGCGCGCACACACAAAAATCTTTAAGTTTTCTTGCATGCTCAATTGTTTAAAAAATAAATTTAAAAAAAAAAAAAATACACGATCACATTTGATCATATGTTTTTTTGTTTTTTTTCAGTCGACTTTTGTTTGTTTTTTGTCAGTCGCGTTCAGATCTTTGAGTTGTTAAGTCGTGCTGCGCGCATTTTTCTTATTAACTTAACAAAATTTATTTGTGTATGTGTGTATGTGTGGCTATGTATATATATATATATGTGTATTGTTCACGTTTGGTTTAATTAAAAGTGAAATATTTGATTAAAGGTTTTTGCGGTGCGCGGCTTAATTTTGTATTTTTGAAAAGTGAAATGAAAATGTGATGTTTAGCAGCGAAAAGAATTTATAGATAAGTTGGAACGCTTTTTAATTAGTGCGTGTGATCTGTGCATATAGTGCAGAATTTATTATAGTGTCATCTTCAAGTGTACATATACAGTGCAAGTTAAATAGAAAAAAAAGAAAAGAAATTAAATTAAGAATAAAAGTGTGTCACTATACTATATAGTTTATATACCCGTGAAAGTGATCATGAAAATTTGTTTATTAATTTGCTAGTTTTGAGATCATAATGGAGTTGATTATGGTAAATTTATATATACTTATATGACAAAAATTTTGTTTTCTTTAAGATATTTGTGCGACCACGTTATTATAAACTTATATATGATTCATTTATGAAACATATATACGAGTCATCTCAATTATTTGATATTTTGCTGTTTTTTTTTTTTTTGTGTTTGTCAACATAATCAATCGCGTCTCTACTTCTTATAAGATTAGTCGTCGACGTCTTACGGCATATAATAAATAAATAAAAATTGTTGTTGTTTTGAAATCACAATAACCTCTTGTGAACCGTTGGGCGACCATATAATATGTATTTCCGTCATTATTTTTAGCGGATTAGCAAAAGAACAAAAAACACTATAATTGTAGATCCCGTTAGATCGTTTCTTGCTAAATTGCTATTTTAAGGTGGCCTCTCTTAATGTCAAATTTGCAGTTAGTTTTGTAAATATTTTCGTACGATTGGGTAAACATATATGTATGTCTGTATATTGTTTATGAGGATTGAGTAGAGATTTGATAAGATGCGAGCTTATCTTTGTATATAATATATTTTCTTATTATAATAATTTATATTATTTACGCCAAACTCTTTATTTGAAACCAATTGAAGGACAACGTTCTTTAAATACTTCAATTACAATTCAATTATTCCAATGTTAGCAACTTCCTATACATATATACATAGGTACTATGAATTTTTGTTTTATTGACCTTCTCGATTTACCACACCGCACACGTTCATATACGTCAATTTTTGGGTGATATACATATATATTGTTATATGTACATACCGTAAAGTACGTTGCCTAATCGAAACTTAATTGAGTACAATATATAGCCAACGATCATGACTTTATTATTATTATTGCATGCAACTAGTTCACGTTTTTATTTTTATTTTTTTTTAATTATCTCGGTTTTTATGTACATATACATACTCGTATGTATGACAAGACGGGAGTAATTAAAATTAAATTAAATCTGAATGTGCGATTGCATGAGATTACGATTTAGAATTTTTAAAATGTGTATACTATATATATACCGGGAGGGAGTGTCCGCGATGTCATATATATTGTTGTCAATTTCCGTCATGCTATAAAATTTATAAATATCATGTACATATGTAAATGTACTTTAAAACAATTAATTAGTCAGAACACGACTAATCTCATAAAAATTCTGAGGTTAAGTTTAAAATCAAATATGTATATGATCAAGAGTTATAGAACAATCGCAGTAATAAATGATTGACTCACTTAATTTATGCATCGCTTTACTATCGATCATCTAATGATACTTAAACTAAAACAACCAAAAACGAAAGATCATTTGTGTGATGATCGTGAACTTTATATAGTGCCTTGAAGCTGCCAACCAGCCAAATCAGCTCGCCACAACGAAACCTCGCCCATAATTTATTACAATTTTGTAATTACTGCCACTTTGTACCTTTTGATGTAATTTTGATATAATAATAATAATAATAAAATACCATTACTGGCCTCTCACTGTATCAACAATTTGGCTCCAACGATTTCGATCCTGAAGCCAAGTCATTCTCTACACCGTGGAGCCATCGTCGCCTGCAACGAACTTTGCGCCTACCATACAGTGGCTCTTCTTTCAGAGATTGCTGCACAATTCGTTCCGGATCAGCAAGTAGAACGTGACCGATCCAGCGTACTCACTAAGATCTTACTTCCTGTACAATATCGGGGATCTTCATCAGATCTCTGATCTCGATATTGTACAAAGCTTGGTATGTATGTACCATCTTCTTCATGCTTTGGATCGTAAATCACACGCATGATTCTTCTCTCAAATGTAATGAGCCATATCTCGTACTCATCCGTCAGCGCCCAACTTTCACATCCATACATAACGACGGTTATGATCCACGCTTTGTAATGCTTTGATTTTGGCAGTGACCGTAGTGGTCACTACTAAAACCTGGTCCCTATATGATCAGAGGTCATGTATTTCGTGTTGGACTCATTGATCTGGTGTTCAGAAGCTGAAAACTCTACAAGCGGATCAAGTATTTCTTTCACTCCGTTGCTATTCAGAACAATCACGCATATGTCATCTGCATATGCAAGCACCTGATTGGACTGGCGATATAAGATGATGCGCTGAGGTGTTTCAGTTTTACGAAAGATGGTACTCCAACATAAATTAAATGATTAAAGAATTTCGGGGACAGAGTTGCTCTGACGACAGACCACAAACTCTCTCGATTGATCAATCATAACAGGCCTATCCAGGAACATCTGATGTATGCGATGTACGGAATTCCAGGAACACCTGATGTACGAAGATAGATGTCTCGTAATATTTATATAGAATCATCCGCAGCGAAATGACTTTTTTGGTATTTTTCGTTGACTTGAAACGGATTTTACCCAAAATAATGCTGAATATACATTATTTAAAAAGATCAAACACGATCATCACATTTAAAATATTATAAATATATATATATATATATATTTATATAGTTAATGACGAATCCCTTGATCCATTGATCAACCACACTGTATTACCAAATACTACCTTGATCGCAAGTGATCTTAACGAAATATTGAACAAACGATCGTAGATTCTCATGCGCGCTGACAGATATTATCAATAATACAAATAATAATCAAATCGTGTATTTGAACATTTATCGCGGTGCAAAAGGTGCTACACGAACGATCTCAAACGATTGGGAAATACAAAAACGATTATATATAAATCAATTTATCTGCAATTTAAACTAAATAAATATAATCACACAGAAGTATATACAAATATAGTTTGGTTATATAAATAAAATATACAATTTTAACCCCTGGACAACCCCGCAAATAATTTATATAATTAACCAATCGCAAAACTCTCAATCTGGGTCAACAATTTATATTGCGAGCACATTAAGCGCAAAAACCCTTTCCAATATTACATTAACACCACGACCTTAATTAAAATTGAAAATAAATCCCTTCTTATTGTTGATCTGTGGGGCTAAACTAGATTGAGATAAAAACCGCGAACCTGATTTAATATTTTAGTGTTTAGTTTTTTACTTGTCGCTATGTGTTGTATTAATAAACTATACGCGCAAAAGAATTATATAAGATTGTAATTATTATTGTATGTCTTACATTAACATATTCAAAGTTGAATTGTTCTAAATATACGCGATTTATTTATTACGTGTGTGACCTTGTTGGTTTATGTCACTCGTATCGTATATAAGTAGCTATGTATACATGTGTATAAAGAAATTGTTGATTTATCGTGCAAGGAGAATGGATTAACCGCGCGCGAGAAACTATACGAAAGGCAAACAAATTATTTTTTTTTTGTTTGCGGGTTTAATTTAACACTACTGTATCCAAATTACACTTTTACTTAAATTAATTAATATATTATTTTGGCCATCAAATCAGTTGTTCTCACGATTCTATTGTTTGGTGCGCGCCCACCATCATCCATTTCCGCATTTTCTAACCTTTTCACCTTGATTTTGAAAAAATCCAAAACCAAAAAAACTATTCCCAAAATTAGAAATTTAATTACACGCCACTATATCCGTTGTATAAGTATATACATATAGTATGTGGTGTCATTCAATTATTTTTAGACATCTTCTTTTAAAATATCGCGCATTAAGTAAGAAGATATATCAATCGTGTTTTGACCATGACATAGCCTAAAGTGAAATTTTGAAAATGAAAACAAAAATATTTTTTTTTTTTATGTAAAATGGAAAGTAAATAAAATTGATGATCGGCCGATCGTTCGAAACTATATAGGTATATTGATAGATGTCCGTTCATTACCGCGGGACTTACATCGAAATGTCATTAGCTTTTTAGAAGACGCGTGCACGCGGTTTATGAACTTTATTGGTTTTTTGAAGATGATGAAAGTATATATGATGTCAGGTAAATAATAATTGGCTGTGAAATTGAAAGTTTTCGATTGATATTCATATTCTAATATTGTAATATCGTTGGCGTGGTATTTGTAAAATACTTATAATTATAATGTGAATTGAGAAAGGTTAGACTAACATGTTTAGAGAAAGGTTGATGCGCGCAATGTGCGAACTTTCTTTGTCGTGATGTTCATATATACATATTTCTTGTTTGTTTGTAAATTATTTTGATATTTAGAAGATAAAATTTACATTTAGAATACTCGTTTTAAACCGGATATATATAAATGTACATGGTATATCTAGATATCCACTAATTTTGTATTTAATTATACTTATATACAATAGCTATTGATAAATCATTTAGTTGATTCACGACATTGACAATATATTATTATACTGTAGAAGTTTATAATATTATCAATAAATACGCATGCGCCAAACCGGGTGAAATTATTAGAATGCTCTTTACTCAAAGTAAAAATTATATTCTACACACTAATCAAATTATCTTCCAAATATCATTTTAGCCTTGATCAATCAACTTTATATTCACCTAGAAATAACATAACGTTTCACAAAAAAAAAATATGTTCCACAATAAAATTAGATACCACAAAAAATTAGATACCACAAAAAATTATGTTCCACATATTAGATAAGCTCTCCAGAATCCGGCAATCAAATTTCTTTTAAGCTAAATACATAAAAGAGCATTAGGTTTTGTCAAAATCAATGAATTTTGAACTACAACAGAATACAAAGAAATAAGCTTAACCAGGATCATAATTCATTTTGGGAATAGAAAGGCGGTTGGGTATAAATTATGAAACAATTAGGAACTCCGTGATTTTATAGTAAATTATACTTTATCATACTTACATAGTAAGTACTTAGTAAGGATATTACTTTATGTTCCACAAAAATTATGAAATTAGATTCCACAAAAAATATGTTCACATATTAGATGAGTTCTCCAGAATCAGGCAATCGAATAGCTTTAAATAGCTTTTAAGCTAAATACATACATAAAAGAGCATTCGATTTTGTTAAAATCAATGAATTTTGAACTACAACAGAAATATATTTAACCAGGATCATAATTCATTTTGGGAATAGAAAGGCGGTTGGATATAAATTATGAAACAATTAGGAACTCCGTAATTTTATAGTAAATATTACTTTATCAAACTTACGAATTAAGGATAAAGTTTTGTATTCGAAAAAAATATGTTTCCCAGATTTGATTTTTTCACGTCCTTCTATGTCCTTAATCCAAACTGACCGTTTGTGAAAAATGCCTGTTCTTGTCTCTGTGTATATGTGAATCATTTTTCTGTGAACGAAAACTTATAGACGTATCAAATTATTTTTATTTACTTAGCATCCTACGGTTAAAATGTAGGTGTGATAGACTTTTGGTAGAAATCTACCCAAGCAAACTCGAGATATTTAGATATCAAAATAAATCTGCATAAAAAAAAAAAATTTATTTTCGATTTTATTTCGCAAGACTATTCGAGTATTCGTAGAGTTTTGTAAAGAATCGCTTTGACCACAGATGCCGGATGATGGGTCAACATTTTTAATTTCAGATATCTCATGTGATATATCAAATGAAACGTATTTTTATAAGCAATCTAGTGGCACACAATTTTTGAGCAATTATGAAAATTATTAATTAAATATTAATTTTTATAGCGTTTTTATATTTAAAAATTCAATTAAGATTAAGGGTTTAACGAGATTTTTCTAAATTAGGCCCAGATGATCTCATAGGTTTGTTTTGATTTATATGTTCCATACAGTTTTCAAGTCATTTCCACATTATTGATGCCAATTACTCTGAGCGGAATAATTAGTAAAACATCTTAAATATTAGATAATTTAGTCCTAGTAACCAAAATATAATAATTTAATAAACAAAATTTACGTAATTCTGGAAAAGCTATTTCCAGAATATCAAAAGAATAAATTGAAATAGAGCATTTTCGTTTCAAAATATGCAAATACAGTGGATTGTAAAATAAGGTAACTCCGAAAATTAGAAGAATATGCAGGGAATTAACAAATTATTCGATCATTAAGTATAGAAGGCAATCTCTCTCAGCTTTCATTTATTTAAGGTTGACAGACGCCCGGTTTTCGGAATAACTGCTAATCAGACTCTTAAATATATGTATTTAAAAAATAGGAGAGATATTATATAAAATAAAATTGCTATTTTCTGGATTCACTAAAAAGTTACTTTCTCTTAATTTTGGGGCCTGAATCTCAGGAATATTTTGTTATTTGAAGCAATTTCCTTTTCTGGTTCAGAAAAGAGTTTTCAGCCATCGCAGAAAGAGATACGAGTTGGAAACCACGAAATTTTAGATTCAGTGGAACTTCTAATTAAATTCCAGGAGAGTCCAGAAGTTTAGAGAAATTTTGTTTTTTGAATCAATTTTCAAAAAAGTTGCAACTCTGAGAAGAATGCAATAAGGGAACCATGAAATATGAAATTCTGGATTCACTTTGCCCATTTGGAAAGTGCAGAGTTATTTTATTATTTGAAGCATTTTCTATTGGTCCAAAAAGATATGCAAACCTAAGAGTAGGGAGCAATTTCATTTTTAAGAAAATATTTTTAACTTTGATGCCCTCTTTGAATAACTTGGAATAGTTCGTGTTCCATCAAAATTATAAATCATCTGGATTCAGTTGAATATTTAATGAAACCCCTTACTACTTTAAAGGGCCTTATATTATGGATTTGCAAGTATATTTGTAAACATTTTATTTTAAATCAGTCTTTGTAAATTTACTTGCTCTATTCTTCTCTAGATACATGCTGCTGGACAGCTAATTTGACGTAAAACGTAACGTCGATAACTTAATGTTGGCGATATTTTTTCCGAGTTCAATGTTTGAATAAAATAAGCGAGCATTAGCTTTAGATGGTAGCATGAAATCGAAAGTGGATAGTTCTGTTTAAGGATGTAAGAATACGCTCCTCATCTTTCAAGTAATGTATTGGTTGAATATTTTATTGAAATAGGAGAGGAGCATAGTGAAGAAATTTATAAATAATACGAAATTATTTAATTCAGAAACCGTTTTACGTCAAAATAGACCAAGCATCTCTTTTACTTTCAAGTGATTAGCTGACAACCTTATTACGCATTTTAAAATGCGAGTTCCATAACACCGTGGCATGATCGTAACCAAATTATTAGGAAAACGTTTGTCGAAACATTGATCACTTCTGCATCGATCTTCGAGTCTACCATGCCTCGAAACAATATTCTGGAATACCTGTTGCAGCACATGAATGTTTAAAACCAATTTTTGCTTTATGGAATTGTGTTTCCAAACTTGAATTTGGAACCGGTTCCAAAAATAAGGTGGAAGGATATTTCTTTTCACCAACCGCCCGATTGTTTTGTTTCGATTCTTCAGGTGCCATGGTGGCCTATTTATAACTCAATTTTTTTTACAAACGATCATCCTGGGAGAGCTAGCTAATATCTTTAATGTGGTCTCAATAAGATGTTGTACTTCAACGAATTCTGGTCTAATTGCAACGAAAGAAATATGAAGTGGCCATATATATGAGGTTGCATATGTGTCCGTATTTATTTAGGACGTATTATTATGAACCAACTATACCATTCGCGTACACATGGTAATAAAACAAATGTTTTTGAAAATTACTCGCCAAGAGTTGAATTATGTTTAGGTTATTTTTGAAGGGAACTAAGTGATTTCATGCTATGTAAAAATAAAATACATAAAAATAAACTCCAGAATAACTATTTAGATGGCAGACAAATATTTTTTAAATTATTGACGGATTTTATTTTTTATTGTTTTATGTTTATAGGTGTAGTACAGTTTACGTTAGTTCTTTTATTTTCCGCCATACATATTTTGGCAAAGTAAAAACTAAATATTTGTATGCCAATATACCACTCAATATACCACAGCGATCGTATGGCACTAACAATTTTTTTAATGTGAAAATCTTTTCAACTTCAGCTAGCAACTTGAAACAAAATCTAAATTCAACCTCGAATCTCTTTCAGTAGATTGAGACCTTAGTTTTTAATCCATTCCTTACAAAAGTTGTTTTCATATTTTTACCCGACCATCTCTAACTCAGAATTCCGCATATGCGATCTGCATAGTATTTAATACAGTTTTTATAAGAAAAACTGGGTAAGTATAACAAAGCAGGCCACTTGTTGCAAGATCTCCTTGCTTAAGAATATTTCAAAAATTCTTAGTTGTAAGTCACGTTTTTTCACGTCATTTCGATCACTTTGAAATTGTAATAGAAAATTATGTCATCGTATAGTTGCAAAAATATTAGACGTATTGGTTTATCTAAAATTTCATCGAAAATGTTAATTCATCGAAAATGACAATTTATCGAAAATGACAATTCCTCGAAATCGACAATTCGCCGAAATATTTGTTGTACCGACTTTTAAAACTGGACCGAGTACATAATTTAACACAATATAATATTTTCGGTGAAATGTCATTTTCGGTGAATTGATTTCTTGTGTGAAATTCGAATTAAAATTTAATCTTTTCTTTATTTGATAATTAAGAGACTTTTGTCAGTTTTTCATCAGATTACCGTGATTTTGTATCGAACCCCACACCTCGGACGACCTCGTCAGCTGCACTAATAGTTTTAATTAAAATTATCTAATAATTAAATCAATCAATTAAAAATGCATACACAATGTAAAATATAATTTTAAATTAGAACAAACACAAAAGAGTTTATCATTTCCTTTGTGCTGTATGTGACCCCATAAAATCTGTTGTTTCTATAAAAAAAAATTTAAAAAAAAATTCTATTGCTTCGTTTTATTTATTATTATTGTAATGCATGAAAGGAAAGACGCCTATTTGTCGTTACCAATTTCTCTTCACGTACATATGTGTGAGTGTTAAAAAAAAAAAGTACCGATCTTATGATATTTCTCGATTTGTATTTACATATTTAAATTTTTTTTTTATGTTCCGGAAATTTAACTTATAATTACATATTTGTATATTTAAAATGTCCGCAGATGGTTAAAACGAAAGAAATTGGGTCGAGCATTGATTGTCGAAAGATATTTGATTATCGATTGAATTGATTAAATTGTATTGTGCTGCTCTATGTGAGTGACATAAAACGACAGCAACAACAAAAAAACATAAATCGTTGCATGCGCGCTCGCGCTCTTTCTGCTGCATTGTTACTCTACTCCAGTTCATGCTTCAAGGTGAATTATATACGATTTATGTTCGACAGATCTACAAAACTATAAAATAAAAATATATAAAAAATATTGATTGATGACGGAAAAATACAACAACAACAACAACATCGTTATAAAAATTTTTTTACTTAGTTTGTTGCAATTATGTTCAATTAAAATTGTTTTTGTTCTGTGGCTCTGTGGCAGATAGATGTTGCATTGCAGACGATGGTAAAATTATTATTTTAATTTTTTTTAAGTTTTTACTTCATCTAGGTACGATATATGTACGACCAATATCTTATCTTATGGGAATATGATATAAACAAAGATTTTATTGCGCTATTAAGAAATTGATGGAATAGTTTGGGGTGGGGCGCGGGGAATCGATTGTGTCTTGTATGTATTTGAAATGCGTTGGGAATTTTTGTAATTGGAATAATAATCGTTGAATATGAAATATAAAAACTGTGTATAAAGGCGCAGATCATAGGGCAGATGGTTAACGTAATTAACGGTCATACGATTTTATATCTTTTTTCTTAAATACATGATGGTGGGTGATGTATGGGACTGCTGGGCGCCTTTATTATATTTCCAATTAAAATTTCTTTATGTATTCTGTATAAATATAAATTGGAAGCTTAGTTTAGTGTATTCCCTTAAAATATCTATAATATACAACCCTATCATTTCGTAAATAAATTTTCAAATTGTACTGTATATGGTATAAGAGATATATGAAAAGAATGAACAGTAGACAACGCAAATACGAGTACGTATGTCTGTATATGCATAGCACAAAAATAAGATCTTTTTAAGGCAGATGTTAAATTAAAGTTACACATTTGACAGGTGTTAATGCTGTAAGAGTTAAGTCAATATTTAATAACCTTAAAATAACTCAAGTCTCATTTAGTAATGGAAATCATGAATTAGCTATATATATATATATATATATATATATATATATATATATATATATATATATATATATATATATATATATACACATGGGTAAAATAGAATTTACTCATTATATATAGCAGCTCTTCTCAAACTTTATTATAGTACGGACTCTTTTTGAAATAAATAAAAATACTCGGCTGCGACGATAACTTTTAACTATCTACAATGAATTCAATACTATCGAAATTGTATTCAATTGTGAAAGTGTTAATGATTCATTTAAATTAAAAATAAACTTTATTGTCATAACATTCAAACTCAAGTTAAAAAAATAAATAAAATTTGAAACGAGTTTGAATCAGTTACATTTATACTCTACGTAATTTATATTACTGTCAAATTCTAACCAAACTCAAATTTAAATTCCATTTTAATTTATGCCATAAAAGTTTAGAATTGAAATAAAATTTGTGTATAGTATATTAAAAAATTTGAAACGTTTTGATTAAAATTTGAATGAAAAATACATTTCATACATATATTATACCTGAATTGTGCGTTTGAGACTTAAATTAGAGTTCGCATTCACATTTAATCCAAATCGATTTATTTTTATTTTACTAACATAAAAATAAAATTTGAAATCTAGTTCAAATTAATTTTGATTGCAATGTTTCTGATAACATTTGTGCCCAGCTAATAAAATTATATTATTTTCAAAATTTTATTTGTAAATTTGACTCAGTTCAAATTAACTGTCTCGAATTTTGTATTAATTTGATTACAAAAAAATTTGCATGTTCCCAAAATCCAAATTTAAATTTTGCAAGTTCTGTCAAACTTTACCGGCCTTTTTCAAATTGTAATAAAAGTATATTAAAATATTATCCAAATTTGGATACATGTATCATATTTTAATCAAACTCGTAAATAATAAAATTTGAAACGAGTTTGAAAATAAATCTGATTGATATAAACTTGTAACATTTAAATTAAATTTGATTAAAATTTAAACATCAAATTATGTTTTTAAATTATAATTATATACTGGTTGGTATACCATTGTAATTTGACTCGAGTCCTGTTCAAATTTAACTCGATCAGCGTTTGTGACTTAAATAAAAGTTGGATTCACATATTAATCAAAAATAATTTGGAACTAAACTCAATTCTTTTATTGATTACAATTCATTTCAAATTTAATTAAATTTGATTGCAGATTTTACAAAATGTTTGTTATTTTACAAAATTGGCAAAGCTTAAATAAAATATTGCTTTTGGATATGGAAAAAAATATGCTTTTGGATAACTCCAGTCAAATTTTGCACATATTTATGTAAAAATCTAGTTCAACAAGTGAACAAAAGTGAAACAAGTTGGAAAATAAATTTGATAGATTTGACCGTGTCACATTTAAATTAAATTTGATTCAAATTTGAAATAATTGTATATTGTAATTCGACTCGAGTGTTCAAATTCAACACGAATAGCATTTTTGAATAAAATAAAAAATTAAATTTGATTGCAGAGTTCAAATTGAGCTCAACTTTCATTCAAATTACATTTATTTTCTACAATTTTATTTGTGATTTAGCGAAGCTCAACAGAATATTGTTTTATGAGTATTCTAAATTCTAGATTTCAATCCAAATTTCAGTTAAATTTTGTTCAAATTATATTTCAACAAACTACTTTGCAATTTCCTCGGAATTATGTTTCATATTCTAATCAAACACAATTTTAAATTCTATTTTAATTTGTGCCATACAAAAATTTCAAACTATAAATAATTTAGTATTGCACTGATTTGACCAAATTGTATTTTAAATAAATATCACTAATATTTACTATTATTATTTGATTCAAATTGTATCCAAACTAGAAATAAACAAATTTCAAACTCTAATCAAACTGAGTTAAAATATTGTTTAAATTCTGCTTAATTTTAATTCAATATTTTATGGCTCGTCAACGTTATTCAAATTTCTTCCAAAATATTATATTTCACATTTCAATCAAACTCGAATTTATTTATTTTATTTGAAAATTGTGTCATACAAAAAAATTGTATTTAAATCAAATTTGATATAATGCTACATTCTTCTTAATTGTTTTAGTTTGAAACTTAAGTCGGTTCAAAAACCAATTCACTTTACTCAGTAATTTATACTTTCAAAACTGATTCAAATTCTATTTTATCACTGCGTAGTTTTCAAAGAAATATCTTTTCAAATAACTTTCAAATTCTATTCGAATTAATATCTGAAAAAGAAATTTAATTTGAAAATAATAAAATAATTTCAAACTGTATTCAAACTCCATTCAAATTGAAATCAAGTTTTTAAATTTTAGTATCAAAAAGTAAATTTAAAAGCTAATTCAATTCAATCTCAATTCGGTTTTGCGTTCAAATTTGATTAATGTACGTACTCGTTAATTTGGAAGACTTGCAAAGGGCTGAAGAACCACGGTCCATTACTTTAAGTAAAGCTGCTCAGTATAGAGTAGAGTTTATACAGATCCCATATTTGTCTTGTTTGGCATTTTATGCGAATTGTGAATTAGCTACACATATGCCAAAACATTTAAACAACATTAGAATGTTAGTATATAGAGATGTGATGTAAGATCGAAAATTTGATTTATTGTTAAATTTCGAAATTTTATTTAATTTCTTTAATTGCCAAAAAAATTCATATGGTAGCGTACGTAATACATACAAATATGCGTCTATTTAAAATTCGATTTCTACCTTGAAAAATGCGCTAGTGAATGGTTTTTTAACTGACAGGTTGGATGAGAGCGCGCGCAATAACATTTTTATGACAGTCTATTAATCATATAAAGTTTTTTTTTGATTTTATTTGAACTAATCTAATTACCATTTTAGAAAATTAGAATTACGGTAAAGTAAAGCAACCAATATACAAGCTGTCAGTTTCACGGTGAATTTCATAACAAATTATTGGTGTACGCCTTTTTTGTAGAATAATTTATGTATCTGAAACAAGATCCCCTCTGTAAACGTCAACGATCTCTCTTAACTATAACCAGCCATATACATATACACATAAGTATAAAACTTTATTAGTTTATAATATTATTACGGTCTGATGACTCTGAAAATATAGAAAAAGCTAACAATTGATCTTTGAGAAAAAAATCATAAACCGAAATTCCGATGTGGATAGCATTGCGTGACCAAATTTATAAACGAGAAGGGTATTTTACAAGCGATTGTGGTCGCGCGATAACAATCTTCTCATCTCGCGCGTTAATTAAATATTGAACATGATCGTAATATATTTATACAATTATAAGTATATAATTCGAATTTATTTTTAAAATTAAAAATCACAACGATGATCGCACAAATATTTATTTATTAAAGAAAACAAGTTTTTGATCCTCAACACACAACGTGTATGATTTCGAACAAATTTTTCTTATTTTTTCCATTTCTAGAAATCAAATCAAATTTCATTAAACTATTATTGAGATTGAATCGATAAAAATTTGGTATTTTAATTTATTTATCATACGATATCGACTATAATTTATAAAATCGATATAGTAATCAGATCAAAATGAAAATTCGACATTATCCCGGTAAAGCGGTCGATGCCAGCTTATCGATGGATCAAAAAAGTGCTATGGGAATAATATACGAAGCGAATTGGTTGAATGCCCATGAGAATATAATGCAAAATAATCCGTTGCATAATCATCATCGATCGTTGCAATCAACATCGTCATCATCATCGTCGGCTGCATCGTCACAGCATGATTATGGAACCAGTAGTGGTGCGGCTATATCATCACTGGGTAAATATCAAAAAACATTGGAACAAATAAAAGCGATCGAAGAGCAAAGTCGTGATTCGTCAATCGCGAAAACGATCAAAGAACTAAACGGATACAAACCGTCAACGTTACGACGTAAAAATCGTAAACATTATGCGGAATGGGATGACACGGGAACAGTACAAAATACGAGTAATAATAATAATAATTATCATCCTCGTCAGCGGCGTGCCAATGAATCTCAAACGGCCGAATATAATATATATGCGAATCTCGATGATAATTTTACGAAACAACAAAAAGGTGGTCTGAAACGATCACAGACGGTGATTGTGGATCAACCAAATTTCAATAGTAAATATAACGCGGCGGCAACGGCGGCTGCCACCACCAATGCCGCATCAAATTCCCGAAATAATTGTGGTACGCTAGACATTCGTGATATTTTCGTGAAGAAAAATTTAAGAAATAAAAAATTATTAAACGGAACTAGTAATAGCAATAATAATAATAATAGTGATAGTGTTGTTAATCCTAGTGATAAGAGTTGTGATAATGTACGTAATACACGTCATCCGCGAACATTTAATATCTCCAAATCGATTAACGATTATGAGGTTATTGATTTTGATGATGATTCTGGATATCGTACCTCGACCCACGATTACGAAACGATCGAGTTTAAAAATAATCGTAACGATGATGATAAATTTAGAGATGGTGGCGACGCTGTTGTGACCCCGATTAAAGATCGGATGAATGGTTATAAAACACCATTGTTAGGCGGTAGTATGTATAATGGGGCGGAGACGGTCGTAAGTCACCAGATGAATGGTGGTACAAAAATGGCGAAAGAATTGGGCCGCGCAAAATCGGTGCGCATAAATCCGAATATAAATGATGAGCAGGCGATCGAATTGAATAAAATCAAATCGGGTGGCACGCGCAAAAAAAGTGAAAGCTCATCGAGCTTTAAGCGATTTATATACAATACGATTTCGGCAGGCACCAAATATCCTAAGGAATTTTTAAAACATATCAACGGTAGTAGTAGCAGTAGTAGTAGTAATGGTAGTACTAAAAGTAATAATAGTGTTAAAGACAAAACAAGCAAAGAACCAACTACAATCAGTAATAATGTTGTTAGTAATCAGATAAATTCTCACGGAAATTCAAGGCAATCTGCTATTGTCTCACCGCAACAGCATCCAACTATTAATAATAAGACAAAAACTGATACAACAACAATACCAACTACTAGCACTACGACTAAAACCGCGACACGAAAACAGGGAAGTTCATCGAGTATTGATTCAACGGATGAAAATATGTTTAGTATACCAAGGCCACGGTTAATTGTGCCCGTGCATACGTATGCAAGAAAAAGGCGGACCGGCAATTTGAATGCAGACAATTCAATTGATCCGATCTACGATACAATCGAAAAGGTTGATAATGAAAAAGGTAAATTTTTTTTGAATTTTAATTTTAAAATTATTTATGTAAATTATTTTTGATATTTGACATAAAGGTTGTTTGATTAACACAATAAACATAAATCAAATGTGATATATGAGATATAGTATGTTAATGATATTTGAATATCATTCAAGGGACAAGGCTGCGTTTAATATATAGAAATTACAGATTTTCATGCTGATTATTGATTTAATATATACAGATAATCGATTATAATCATTTTGTTTGTTCAATTTATCAATCAAACTCTGCTAATTAACGGAAAATTTGCAATCAAACCATTTCAAACTAGTTTCAAACTAATTCAAATTTTAGTAATTTGGGTTAAATCATAATTATAGATTACATTACAAATAGGTTTGTATTGATTGTCACATTCAATCAAGCTCAATGATGATTCAAACTAATTATCCCACTTTATATTTTTTTTTACATATCGTAGATTTACGACGAAACTAAGCTTGATTGGGTAGTAAATAGGTGTAACGGGTATCGCCTCAAATACCTTTCAAACTAATTCAAATTTATGTCACAACTTGATTCATTTTCATTATTTTAATAAATTATGAGAAAACGTTCTTCAATCAAACTAAATTACTATAATACCATTCAAACTAATTTGTTTTTTGAAATTTCGTGACAAATTTCCGGCATACTTTCAAACTAATTCAAACTTGAATT
Organism: Tipula unca; assembly: GCA_951394425.1. Taxonomy (NCBI): domain Eukaryota; kingdom Metazoa; phylum Arthropoda; class Insecta; order Diptera; family Tipulidae; genus Tipula; species Tipula unca. The sequence continues at coordinate 194,269,537 of OX596381.1, forward strand.
ATGATTGAATCAAATGGTGGTCCGAGAAGGAAACGGTCTATACGGTGTTCCTGATCAAAACCTATTATTCAAACTTTATTGAGAACATGCGTCTTTGGATTGTTCTGGACTGTTACTACGGGGCGCTCATTCACCATATCAATTCGGATCACGTATGCAGAGTTGTGTCATTCTACAGTGTCGATAAATGGGTTGCCGCAATACGTTTTACGAATAGCTTTCTCGGCCCAACATAAATTCTTATTTAAGTTTGTCAGATGCTCACATTTTTCTTGACCAGAAGTTTTGTTACCTAAACGAAAGGGTGTGGCAGACTTTTATCTATATGTACATGTAATTCTGGAGTTTTTCGAAGGCTTAACTCGAAGTTAAACCTTTTTTCTATTTCCAACGTACTTTTGGTAAGGTCTAAAACAGTAGGTTCAGTAGTTCAAGATTTATTTTTTAAGGCTTTCGACATGTGCTGTATATAAATTTGGGCCGATTTATATACGAAATTTATTTCAACTTCCCTGCAACGTGGTCCAAGCCAGAAGAACACTTGTTGCTCGTTATCTAGTATTATACCATCATCATCGGACATATTCCATGAATGTAAGTTCGTGATCGAAAGTTTTTCGGCCGCCTAACACTATCCAAAAGAAATTTTCCAGTTCATTACTTTCGTTACGAAATTTTAAGCTCACACATGGTGAATTGAACGTGGGTATAAATTTTCGTTTGAAACGCAACAAAAATTTAAAATGTTCCTGTTGCTGGTGAATTCGTAATACTTCGAGTTCCTCGCCAAATATAGCCTTAAATTTCTTTTGAAGGATGAATGTAAATGTCAACCAACCCACGTTGCCGGCCCTGCCAAAAATAAACGGAGCATTTAATATCCTCTTCAGATCGAATTTCATTACAGTAGCGGCATAAAAATACGTAACACTCCCCGGTGTGAAAATGTCCGTGTTCCTCATTGGATAGGCGGACAAATTTTTTCCGTTCCAGATGAAATGATTCCATTTTCTCAAGATCGTAATTTCATTCTTTACAGAATTTTTGTTGCTATTTACAGAATGTTGTAGCGTTTGTTTGGAAGTATTCTAGCGGAATATCACTTAAGTTGAGTGTTAGATAGATTGACCAGACGGCGTGTTTGAGGTGGCAACGTTTCGAGTTTATTGTGTGATAGGTCCAGGAATAAGGAGTTTGGGATTATTTCTATTCTGAAATTAAGAAAATAATTAGACTTGCAACACTAAACTCAGATATAGACTTACTAATTACCGCTTAGGGTTAATACACTTCTTTCAGTCAATTGTGTGATAAATCCAGTGACGTCAACGCTTATATAGTCGAAATAATTCTGGTGGAATGCCTGAATTTTTAATGATATTGTGCCGCACATTCAAACAATATCGTTATCACTAAATAGATCATACTCGTTCTCCATTATCGGATCATCAACTTCATTCAAATTCTTCTAAATTGTCATCCAGGCTTATTTGTGGTGCCATCGTCGCCTGCAACGATCTCTGCGCCTACTATGTGGTGGCTCAGCTCCTTTCATAGATCGTTACACAATTCGTTCCGGATCAGCACCCAGACCGAGCCAGCATTTCGTTGAGATCCTATTTCATGTACAACGTAGGGAATCATCATCAAATATCTGATGATTTGCTTCGAATTTTGGGCCGTAAATCACACGCATGACTCTTCCCTCAAATGTAAGGAGCCATTTCTCGTACTCATTCGTCAGCGCCCTATTTTCACATCCAAATATAATAACGGATTGACAACTTGATAGTCACCAACCAGGGCTTCCGGTAGAGGGGTGATTCTATCCAATATAATGTATAGGACAGTAACTTATATGATGTGCAAAGGTACAGCTATACCGCGATAATTCTCATACTTCAAGCGGTCTCCGCTCTTGAAGAAAGTATCAACTCCGAATATCAAGAGCTCCGAATTAATGCAGTCCACTCCAGGTGAGTGATTTTGTTTTAGTCTCTGCATGGCCCTAGTGAATTCCTCATGGGATGGATCCTCAATGCAAATCTCCCCATTCTGTATTTGAGGTGACTCAACTACAGTCTGTGATGCATGATCAACACCAAGCAGGTCGGTTAAGTGTCCATTCCATGCGTCGAGTACTGCATCGATGTTGACACAGAGGTTTCCATTCCGATTCCGAATGGCAGTTGACGCAGCCCTGAAAGTATATGGTGCAATCCGGTAATCCTCTTAAATAAATTACGCGAACTGCGCTCATTGCTCGAAGTTGATGTACTTTCAGAACTTCAGCCTTCCACCATTCAAACTTTATCCGTCTACGTCTTTTCCCGCTTAGCTGCCCTCCTAGCAAGAGCAGCCCTGTTTTTTCTCGCGATTGTGAGACGTTGTGGCACTTCACTATGGGTTTTATTTTGCTGCTCAACTGCAAGACGACACTCGTAATCAAACCAATCATTCTTGGGTCTGACTTTAACTATACCTAAAGTCTGTTGAGCAGCACTGACAACCGAAATTTTCAGTGCCTCCCACACAGTTCACACAATCAGTCTGGTAATTAGCTTCCTCAATGTTGTCGCTGACAAGATCCTGATATCGTTTCTTCTGATCTTCATTTATCAAACCTTCCCAGTCGAAACGTTCCATGCGTTTCGTTGTGTTTCCGGACCTGTACGAAAACTTCAATCGTACCTTTGCAGCGACCAAATAATGATCTCTGCCGACGTATTTTTTTTTTGCTGACCGAAATTTTGGGAGGAAATGTCCATGCTTCAAAATGTATCTGTTTGTGAGGAAAAGATGCTTGTTACTCTAAGATCGTGAGCAATTGCACAAATTACATTATTCTCTCTTCATTATCGATAGCAGTTTTATTGTCTGGAGTACGGACCTATGTTTTCACGCAAGTCAGTCTGATTTCTGCCAGCTCTAGCATTAAAGTTCCTAATTACCATTCTAACATCGTGTTCGGTAAAATGAATCTTGGATGACTTCTGGGGGCGCATGTACACAAATTATCGAGTTGGCTAACTTCATGCGCAAGTGAAGCTTACACAATCGGTTATTGACTGCTTGGAAATCCAAAACAGCCTTCTTTACCTGCGGCCCGAGAAGAAATCCAACTTCAAGATTTTCGAAGCCGTCTCCGCTGTATAACAACGTATAGTCCTGGGACACATGGTCTCCACTTTTAGACCAGCGAGTTTCTTGAAGAGCAACGAGTTCCAGCCGATACTCCTGCATGCACGTGATTAGGCCCTCCAATGCTCCTAGTTTTCTTAGTGATTGCACGTTCCACGTGCCGATCCTAAATCTCGTGTCGGAGTACTTGAGTGGTCCAGTTTTATTTTGGCGGTATCCATTTTTAGTTTGGTTGATTTTATAAACAGATTCTTTTTTTACGGATGCGGGTCATCAAGCAAAGAATACAGTGGTGGCATTCTTGCGAAACATGTTCGTGCATGGCGAGTTTATGCATTTGTATCTTGCTGCAAAATTGTCTGCAAAGCGGGGTGAAGTTAGCCACTTTTTATTCTAGTATGTTGGTACATGGCTTTTTGCTCAATTTGCGGCTGTCAAAAATTATGTCAGTTTGACGTAATTTTGACATAATATTGACATAATTTTGACATGATTTTGACATAATGTAAATAAATTGATGTTATTTGCAAAGCAATGTTAATATATCACATAAAATACTACTGTTGGTAATTTCTTTGCATAAAACTTTGATTCTTGAAATCTTTTGAGAGGGAATTGTACACACTGTAATATCACAACCAAACCCACTCTAAATACTAAATCATTGTATGTATGTGCGTACCTTGTAAGGATGCACCAGAAGATGGTTATAATAATCAAGAATTAAGACTATATTAGAAAACCAAACGAACTTAGAACCGAAATAAAGGTATAAAAGTACATATAAATAAAATTTTAATTAATTTAATAAATTCTATTTTATTGATCATGGTTTATTGCCCATCTTACGGATTTCGGCCATATTTCTTAGCTGCTGTTGAACCAACGTGCACTCGAATACAATTAACATGCACAATGTGAATAAAGAATAGTACCAATATTCATCAAAGCACCATAGACCGACAGAAAATATTTGGAAAACAAAAAATGGAGCTGTGGCACATTCAATAAATAGTTGATAAAATTCTGGCACAACCATATGTTTTCTCGGCTAGGCTAATTTCACTCTCATCTTCATGTCCTTTCGATTCAATATATTCGCGATACGTTTTATGAACTGGAAATTTGAGCCCTCTGAATTGCTTTTTATCTTCATCCCAGATGTATTTGGTTTTCTGGAACACAAACCAGTAGATTACATTGTTCTTATCGTTTTTCAACGGCGTAGAATTCAGTTTGACCATTTCGGATGATCCATTATTAGACGCTGGTATTACCTTTGCCACCACCGCTGTTTGTGGAGTTTTCGCCTATATAATCGATACGAGCATGAATAATTAATCAATTAATTACGTTAAGAGATATTTACTTACTGAGCGACAATTTAAAAACGTATGAACGTGAACACTACAGTAACAGCATAGCGATATAATTATTTGTAAAAATGCTACCACCACAATTGTAACAATTCCGGCTTCATATTATTCTTCGACACCGAAAACAAAAATCCACAGGCTAAACCAAAGGCCATACAATACAAAAATATGTTCCCGTTCATCAATATGATTGGATTTGGTATATGCAATGTGATGTATTGGATTAATTCATCGATTCGATTATCATTTTCTATCGCTGTCATTTTAATGCATTACATTTATGTGTACTGGCCTATTAATTTATTTAATTTAATATATTCGGAGATTTATAAAACACGGTGATTGTCCACATTTTGTTTAACTTCCTCGCTTTTAGTCTTGACAACGTCAAGACGACAATGACATTTCGGTTTCTCCAAGATATAGCAACAAAAAAAAAAATTAATTGAAAAAGAGCTAAAATTGACATAATGAGTGAAAATTTGAGCATATTTTTAATTTGTAGCAGTTGCCAGCCTGCTGCACATTTTGCATCGATTTGAAATTATTTTAATTCGGAAGGGGAAATTTGTTTACGAAATGGCTTGTTTTGATTGGCTTATATATGGTCGGTGAACATTTTGCAGCAAGATAGAAACGTATAAACTCGGCAGCAGTTTATGTTTACGAGACAAGTGTGCCACCGACTACTCTGTCACATTTTGCATCGATTTGAAATTATTTTAATTCAGAAGGGGAAATTTGTTTACGAAATGGCCAGTTTTGATTGGCTAATATGTGGCCTGCGCTGAATATTTTTGCTTTACTTTCATTCTGATTGCATTCAAAAGGGCGTTTAGCGAATCGTTCCAGCAATTTTTCACACAAATACTTAACATTTTACAAGATTTGAATTTTAAATTTGTCTAATATTCCAAAATTCAAATTTCTTTAATAAATTTCCCCTATTGAAGTCCGAGACACATTTTAGTTTGTAAATTCAACACTGCACAAAATAAAATGAACACCGAAAATTGAGCAATTCAAAATCCATCGAAATACCGAAAACCGAATAAGATATAAATTAAATTAGTAATAGTGATAATTTATTAATTATAATTAATAAATACATAATCTAACATTGGAATTAGTAAAATACGTAGTTTTAAGGTTTTTTCTGTGCGAACGCACATGCAAAGTTACAACGAAATATATTGAGCTACATGCATATAACGAATACTATGTATGTATGTATAATGTCTCTAGGCTAAATTTCTACTATATTTATACGCATTGCATACAATATAGTGTTTGATCGTTGAAACGTGAACAAATTTCACTCTGCGCATGCATTATGTATTCTGTACACGCGGCCATCATAATGAATTAAAAGGGAACTTGCTCTTGTTAAGTTAAACCAATTAAAGTTTCACTTTCAAATTGAATTTTATACACTGAACTAATTAAGCAAATAACTAGTTGTTTGTATTTATAATAATATATGTATATATTCTTGTCTCGACATAATATTTGGATGGATAATAACGATAAGAAGATCTAGATAATTTAAAGTTTCCTGCCTGCTAGTGCTACGCGCTATATATCATTTGGATATCACAACCAGTTTTATTATACAAGCGAGAATACATTATGTATGTATATATAGATATGAGTCAGATTATTTACATAAAATTAGCATATATGCATGTATATATGTATGTAGTCGACTGGAATTGGAATAAAGAATACAAAATCTATTAAATAAGTAATTATAGAGTTTTGACAAAATCGTTCTTTAAGGTAAGGTTCATTCACTAAATCGTGTCGCATCTCTCTATATATTCTAGCGAACGCCTGCGAATAGTGAATTAATTTGTTAAATTGGAAAGTAAATGACGTTTTAATCGCGCCAACGATGAATATAGATAATGATCTTACATGATGCCATAAGAAACAAACAAAATTAGTTAAATTTTTAGTAGCTTGAACGGAAAATTTCGTAACTATAAATAAATATACATACATATAACTAAAATTGGAGTACATAGTTATTTTTGTATTAATTCGTATGTACATGATAAATTTAATTTCCGCATATTTGCGTAGCGCATATAATTGCGTTCGGATCGTGGAATGTTGTATAGTGCCATCGTTGCAAATTTTTGTTTAGAATTAGACGTTCAATATCATTCGTTTCACGTTTCAAGGATCCGTATTATACGACCTTGAGGTGTATATTTCATAAATTAATTATTACTTTCTATTTTTTGTAAATTACAACATTTTGTTAACATACACATTTTTGTTGTCTTTTTGGAAAAACAATAAAATGTATTAATTTCCTTCACGTACATTAATTATTGCTTACATGCTTACAAATTAAATGTTTATTTTTCGAAATAAAAAATTTTAATTATTTTATTTCAATTTTGATTCAAGTATCGTGACTCGAATATTGAAGTTAACAGTAATATGTACTATATAGCTTAGGAATTACTTGAACAGCATTACTGTTGGTCTTTTCTCACTTCTCTAAATTCACTGATTCTGATAAATTTTCCAATAATTAGGTTTATTCTATATTGGAGAGCTGTACTGCTACTACGCCAAACTAGTGAGAGTGTAGAATAGAATAAAAATTTCTTGTTTTACTTATCTATTGAATTTCTAAATACGCTTTTAGAAGCTTAGCTCAGAATTTTGCTTCTAAATTTTTAAACTAAAATCTTTACTTATTTGGTAAGATTGGCCAACCTGCGTATATACAATAATTCAATAAGCTTTCAGTTAAATGGTTTAAAATCGTGAACTAGAATTCACAACTGCTTTGATGGCTGGACGTTGTGAAAGCTTTATAATAATACATCATGTTCCAAAAAACCTTAACATTAACTTCTTAAGCTTTGATCCAAAACAAAATTTTAAAATTTATGTTAAGCTTAAACTTTGAGAACAGCTGTATAAATATTAATAGATGCAAATGAGCTCAAATATTTTCATTAAATACAGGTAATAGTAACGAGGTTTTATGAGAATAATAAAGCTTTAAACATGTATAAGCTTTCGGTTAAGCTTTTGCACTTTATACTAGTCTTTCATCGATTACTTGACCGACACAGTATGTTCCTAACACATTTAAAAGCTTTCATACAAAATTTTTTAAATTTATATTGTTAAAAGCTTTAAATTTGAAAAATATATGAGCTTTATAGTTTTGCACTCGTAATTCTAAACCTACTATATTGGTAAGCTTGAAAAACTTGCGTTTGTACTATCTATCACCCAAAAATTTGTTAAAATCGTCTTTTAACAAAAGATTCCTACATACATTAAATTCCGTAAAAGCTTTTATATTAAAATGGGATTTTCATTTGGTAAATATGATATTTAAAATTAACAAAGTTCCAATTAGATTATAAACAAGTTTAAATTAAAGATTTTAGAGTGGTTTTCAAACGCTTAGACGAACTAAATTTCATGAGGTTATGCGCTTTTAAGTTATACAAAAGTTGTTCATTTTAGAAATATTGGAAGATCAATTCAGTGCTTTTATTAGACAGCAATCTTAATTCGGTTAGTGTGATTTATGTACGTAAACTAAAGTTAAATATTAGAACTGATGAGTTTAACAAAGCGTTATTTTTAAAATTATTTAAAAGGTCCTTCATATTAGTAACGAACTTTTATAAAGATCAAAGCTTAAAGTAAACGTTGATAAGCTTTTGATCAAGGTAAATAAATTAATATTTCCAACTACTTTATTTCCAAACCTTTAAAAAGGTTTATTTTATATTGGAGAGCTGTACTGCTTCTACGCCAAACTAGTGAGAATGTAGAATAAAAGTTTACTTGTAATACTTATCAATTGAAATTCATTCTACATTGAGAAATCAGTATATTCAATAATTCTATAAACTTTTAGTTAAATGATTTAAAATCGTGAACTAGAATTCACAACTGCTTTGATGGCTGGGCGTTGTGAAAGCTTTATAATAATACATCATGTTCCAAAAAACCTTAATATTAACTTCTTAAGCGTTGATTTAAGATATGATTTTAAAATGTATGTTAAGCTTAAACTTTGAGAAAAGCTTTATAAACTAATAGCTTTTATTACTTGGTAATCGACATTCTTTTAGTGTGGTTTAAAACACAATAATTTGAAATTTTGCAAATCATTATGTTTTTCAGATTTCCTATATTTAAGTGCTTTTTCAAAAGCTTTGAGATGCAAATGTGCTCAACTATTTTCATACAAATACAGGTTTTTAAAAATAGTAACGAGGTTTTATGAAAATAATAAAATTTTAAACATGAATAAGCTTTTGTACTTTATACTAGTGTATCATCGATTATTTCACCGTCACAGAACGCTCCTAACATATTCAAAAGCTTTTACAAAAAATCTTACAGTTGTATTGTTAAAAGCTTTAAATTTGATTAATATATGAGCTTTACAGTTTTAAACTCGTAACTATAAAACAACTATATTGGTAATCTTGAAAAATTTAGGTTTGTACTAGCTATCCGCAACAAATTTGTTAAAATGAGCTTTTAATAAAAGCTACATTACATTTTCATTGGTACAAAATTTCAAAATTTTCAAAGTTCCAATTAGATTAAAAATAAATCTGAATTAAAGATTTTGTGGTTTTTGAAAGCTTAGACGCACGAAATTTCATGGGCTAAAGCACATTTTCGGGTTATGTGAAGTTACGCACTTTTAAGTTTAACACATAAGCTGTTTACTTTAGAAATTTTGCAAGATAAATTCAGATCCTTTATTAGACAGCAGTCTTAAATCGTTCAGTGTGATTTATGTACGTAAACTAAAGTTTAAAATTTTGCCGGTTCTCAGATGGTGCTTTTTCAATAGTTTGCTAAATTAAATATGCCTTACTAAATTAATTTGACTGGTCTTAACAAACCTTGGTTTATAATTTCCTGTTTTAAAGGTCAATCGTAATTGGAACGAACTTTTATAAAGATATAAGCTTATAGCAAATTGATAAGCTTTCGATCAAGCTAAATAAATTATTATTTTCAACTGCTTCTACACGATACTATTTGTACAATAAATTTGGAAATTAGCTTTAGAATTATCCTTTGTTGGAAGCATGTAAAATGTGGAATAGCAGAAGCTTAGTTTAGCTTTTTGCTTATAATGTTTAATCTTTAAATATTAACGTAACATAGTCAGGTTATTATTGTTGAATAGTTAGATATAATAAAAGGTAATACATCATATTCTATAAAAGCTTTTCATTTCAAAATCAGTTTTTCCTTTGTAAATATGAGATTCAAAATGGTTAAAGCTCAAATTAATTAAAAAATAATTTGATTTTGAGATTTTCCGATTATCCGTGAATAGAGCTTAAAAGACAGGACTTTTCCGAAAGCTCTCTGATCAAATTGCTGCATTATTTTAATTTGGTACTTTAAAAAACTCTAGTTAAAATTTAAAACATTTTATGTTAATTGCTTCACATTATCAGATGCTTTTATCCAGTGAAACATTATTTTTTTAAATATTTTGATATAACTTTGAAAATCGTTAAAAGCTGATATGAATACAAAAGCTCTTGGTATTTTTAAAAACATATTTAATAAAATCAAAATCAGTTAAACATAACACACATCTGTGAGCTTAATTGTGCTTTATACGAAAACAAAGTTTTTCGGATGATAACTTTATCTTTTTGCCAAGCTCACCTAACAAATTATATTTGTTTAAACCATTTGATGTAAATATTATAATGAGCGAGGGTGCAACCACTATCCGTAAATGAGCAAAATCAATCAATCTATATGTTATATAAACTTCTGTCTGTAGCTTAAAAGAACTTGTAAGGAAATATTGATGCAAAATGTTTAGTTTTACCTCAAATCGACAATAAATCTTTTTTCCATATATGGTTTGGGTTGATGCCCAGTCAAAAAAAATTAAAACTCAACAACATAAGTACACACATCAAGGCTGTTCGTCGTTAAATTCATAAAATAAATAAATTTCCATAAATTATAACAAGATTTACATATCTTGTATATATTCGTTCTTAGCACACATTAATAATTTATGACCATGACCATATCACCATCATGAGGGATGCTGTGTGCGTGTACCAAAATATATATATATATACAAGCAAACCAATTTCACCTACCGTACTCATTTGTATTATGTACATATGTGTATATATCGTGTTTGCATGGTTTTTGGACTTAAGAACTTGATGCAAAAAAAAAAAAAACTTGTCTCCAAATTTCATGTTTCCATCACACGCTCGAGTATGGTAAAAAAATCAATGTTAATATTTTTTTTTTTTTTTATAACTATCAATTTGTCACCAATTTCCATTTATTTATGTTTTATAAATATTTTCTTTGGTTTTATTCCAATAATTAAATATAAATAATAATAAAAAAAACTAAACCTTCGCTTTCACTCGTAGTTGGTGCATCTTCACAACAATTTGTTATTAATTTTTATAGATATTAGAAATTTTTTCAAACGGTTTTTAGATTTTAGATTCTTATTGATCTTTACTAATATCTATTTTTTTTCTAATTACAGGTTAGTTTTATCACGAATTCTTAATCGCTGGTTTGTACATATATACATACATATATATAAGTAAAATATTGAAATAGCAAAAAATCCGTTATTGTATTATAGGTTGCTATTTTGCTATTTCTTGAAAGCTTTCATCACAGAAACGGATTAAAACTTGATTTTATAATTCTAAACAGTTAATGGTGACGAGATTTATGTTCTAAATTTCAATGATCGCTAATTAATCGATCAAACTATTTATGATGATGTCGAGATCACTCGATCTTCATGTTCTTCAGACCTCAATTATTAAATCGGATAATCATAAATTCAATAAAACTATCACGATCGCAACCTTGCAAGCGAATTTTTTCAAAAATTCCTTCTCGAAGGTTCTATCTCGCGTGATCAATGCAAATTCGATGCGATCGCAGCTTAGCTAATCAGCTATACTATTTGACCTACGATCAATAGATTTAAATTGTTAATTATGATGATTTAGCTATATTTAAGCAATGGTTATCTACGATCACCCGATCAATCATCTATGTATACTATAGTCATGCGTGTAGGATTCCATATATCGATGCAACACGTTTAATTTACCAATTATTCATCTTGTTAAAGTGAATAATCATCGTAGACATTGTTTTCTGCCCTCGGCGTAGCAATAAACAAATAAATTATAAAATTTCTTTAAATAAAAAATAAAAAAAAATTTAAATTTTCCCACCGTACATCATCACCGCGTAACCGTATATACATATATAAGTGCATGATATCAATCATATATACTTTATGTTAAATAAATAAATAATTCAAGCACGGTATAATTTACATCGAGAATGCATAATTGTCAATTACAATTTGCATACAATAACAACACAAACACACACCGTGAAACCAATAAAAACTTTCACAAAAAACCGCGCCGCAATCGCGCACATTATATAAATTAATTTACAAAAAAATAAAATGCGCGCGCAACTTAGTGCATCGATGCGTCTAATGATACGTACTATAGTCGTATTGATACTTTATTGGTTATTTTATATAATTAATAATTAAATTATAGACAAATAAACCATACAATTTGAACTTCACTTTCACTTCACTATAAACCTTTTAGAAAATTGTACGTATGGTTCTGTGGTTTAAAAGCCGCGCGCTTAATAATTGTATTGATAAACTTAGCGCTACTTTATTTACAGCTTACCGTTTCGATTAGTTTTTTTTTATATTTTGAGTATATCTTTGATTAATAATTGAAGGTTTTATTACAAATTTTCTTTTTTTTTACGGTTGTTGTTGTTATTTTAATCGATCGTTAATCATTTTCCATTAAAGATCGGAGTGAAAGGTTTTTACTATATTACATACATACATATACATAGATATAAATTAAAATTTCTATAAATCGGATTTAAATTGAAATTATTATTTTTTATTTTATCGTATTTTGTATATAATTGAGATATATATTTATTCGATATTGCGAGATTTGATTTATGTACCTAATTGTTGGGTACCGAAAATTCAGCTGCATGTGTACATAATGAACTCTCGGTATTATATATATCTGTTTGTATAAATTATGGTTTATTAGTGCGGTGTTTAAGGTGGAAAGTTAATTTTAGGGTAATAAATGTTGCTTTTGGAAAGTAATTTTTTTTTTGCCGGAAACTGGAAATTAGATATCGCTGTTAGATCTCAAATTGATTTGGTTGGACCATTTTGGTATTATCTGAATTCCTTATTTTGATGGGTTCCTTGTCCCCAAATTTAATCAAAATCTGGAACTTTATAAATTCCGGAAACTGTTTTAATTTTGAAATTTGAAAGAAATTCTGAACTTTTAGCAAATTCATAATTTATTCGAATTTCGAACTAAAATTTTATTTAATGCGAGAATTAAATATAATTTTAGTTCAGGATTCGATAAAATTTCGACAGAATTTTATATAACCGTCTTAAAAATTTGCTCATAGATTTTAGAATTTTTTTTAAAAATTCTTAAAATTTATACGTAAATTGTATAAAAATTGGTTTGTGGCTGCGCCTCCGGTCTGGGTCGCAAACAATTTATAAATTTCAACATTGTGGTTCCATTGAAAGAATTGAAATCTTAGAACATAATACATACAAATTATTAAACTTTAAGTTTTTTTAAAATTCAAATTTTCAACGCAATCAACGAATTTTAAATTGTTTGCAATTGTTACAACGATATTCGAAATTTCGTGGTTATTTCGAATTTTTTTAAATTTCTTTAATCATTTTTAAAATTCAATAATAACTCATTTTATTTTATAAATTATTGCTTATTATTACCAAATTGCTAAAATTTGGGTTTAATTTTTAACATAGCTTTTTAAATAAAATGAATTTTTAAAATTATAATTCTTTCAAACGCGTATTAAATGATAAGTTTAAATCATAAAAGGTCTATTGAAAAAATCTGTGTCGAAGAATAATTGAAAAATTAAATATGACTTCTATTTTGAACTTAATGAAACTCCAAAGTTTTAAGCAAATTAACAAAAGTTGGTAAAATTTCCAATTAGAAAATTTTAAGATTCTGATAAAAAATTCTAATAAAAATCTGTAAAAACTGAAAATGAAATAAAATAATTTGCAGTAGGCCTCAGAAATCTCCCATTAGGGATTCACAAAATTTTATTGCTCATTTGCCTGTTTTTCATAAAAATTGTAGAGTTTAAAATTTTAAATTTTTTATGAAAAACAGGCAAATTAGAAATAAATAACAAAACTTATGGAATCTTCTATATTTGTTCTGTACCATTTATATTTCAGAATATTTATCGCAGGAGTTTTGAAAAAGATTGTTTAAAAATTTTCAAAAATACTAAAATTTTACCCAATTCTGAAATTAACGTTTTCAATTTTTTGAAATTTTGTAATTGCATCAAACTATGTAATACTAAATTTTTACGAGTTTTGTACTGTTTCGTGATATATTCATTCGAATTTTAATATTTTCAAATTCTTATTGGTTTAAAAAATTGGTTTAAATTCTGAAACTTGATTGAAATTCTAAATATTATTAAGAAATTCTGAATTTAATCGAATTTTGAGTGCAAGAACTAAATATAATTATAGTTCAGAATTCGATAAAATTGCGACAGACTTTCATAAAATCGTCCTTAAAACTATAGAATTATTTTGAAAATTCTTAAAATTGCCACTCATGATTCAACATACACGTAAATCGTAACAAAAATTAATTTCAAAATTGTGGTTCACTAAATTTTTAACGAAATCAACGAACGAATTTTAAAATGTTTGCAATTGTTTCAACCATATTTAAATTTTCGTAGATATTTCGAATTTTTTTGCGGAAATTCACAAAATGTTGTTATTGCTAATTTGAATTTTTTTCATAAAATTTTTAGAATTTCAAAATTTGACACAAATTCTGGATTCTTTAAAATTTTATCGCAAGAGTTTTAAAATAGGTTCATTAAAAATTTTCAGAAATGCTAAAATTTTATACAATTCCGAAATTAACTTTCTAAGTCATGTTGAAATACTAAATTTTTACTGAGTTTTGTGATATATTTATTCGAATTTTAATATTTTCAAGTTCTGAAGTTTTCTTTAAATTTGTAATAGAAAATCTTTGTTGGCGTTTCATACTTTAAAATTTTGGTATGTATTATGAATTTTCAAATTGAATCAAAATCTGGAATTTTATAAATTCAAAAATTTGTTTAAATTTTAAAATTTGATTGGAATTCTGAATTTTTAAGAAATTCGGAATTTAATCAAATTTTGAATCCAATTATTATTTATTTAAATAAATTATTTAAAGTATTAAATTAAATTTTAGTTCAAAAACTAATAAAATTTTACAGAATTTTATAAATTCGTCTTTAAAATTTGTTTATGAAGTTTTGAACTATTTTGTAAATTCTTTATATTTCTCACGCGGTACACAGTTTGGCTCGCGAACAATTTACTATTTACAAAATTGTGGTTTATTCGATAGAACTTAGAACATAAAAATATACAAATTTTTAAATTTTTTAGAATTCAAATATACAACAAATTTTAAATATTTTTAAATTGTTTCAACGACCTAATTAAATGAACAAAATTTTCAAATTTTGTAAATTTGAAACAATATAAAGTGCCGCATTATAATTAACTTTATATTTTGAAATTGATAAAATTCTAAAGTTTTAAGAAAATTCCCAAAAATTGGTAAAATTAAAATATTTTAAAATTCTATTTAAAAATTCTAGTAAAAAATTGCCTTGGTAAAAACGTAATAAAAAATTTAAAATATTCTAATGTCACTGAAACTGAAATAAATTGATTTGCAGTAGGGCTCAGAAATTTTTGGGAATTCACAAAATCTTATGCCTGTTATTCATACAATTTTTAGAATTTTAAAATTTGCCAAATTTTCTGGAATCTTCAAAAAAATTTCTTCCTCCACAATTTATTTTCAGAATATTTATCGTAGGAGTTTTGAAATAATATCCTTAAAAATTTTCAGAAATCCTAAAATTTTAGCCAGTTTTAACTTTAAGGATTTTTTCAAATTTTGCAATTAGATTAAACTTTGTAGTGTATCTTAAAACACTAAATTTTCACGATTTTTGTACAGTTTCGTGATATATTTATGCGAATTTTAATATTTTCAAATTATGAAGTTTTCATCAAATTCTATGAAATTTTATTCTGAATTTTTTTAAGATAATTTGATTAGAATTCTGAATGTTTAGTTAATTCGGAATTTAATCGAATTTTGGATGCAAGAACTAAATAAAATTTTAGTCCAGAATTCGATAAAATTTCGACAGAATTTTATAAATTAGTCTTTAAGATTTGCTCATGGACTTTTAAATTGTTTTTAAATTCTTAATATTTACTACCAGATAAAACAACGTTCATGTAAATCGTAACAAAAGGCAGGAGGCGCAGTCTGGCTCACAAACAATTTGTAAATAATTATGGTTCATTCGATAGAACTTAGAACAAAAAAACAAATTTTTTAGAATTCAAATTTTCAACGTAATAAACGAATTTTAAAATTTTTACCACCAAAAATGAAGTAAATTTTCCGATTTTGTAAATTTGAAACAGGGTAAATTCGCACTTAAATAATAAATTGGAAATAATATGCCTCATAAAATTATAAGACCCTGAAGTTTTATTAAAATTTACAAAATTTGGTAAAAACTTCCATTAGAAAATTTTAAAGATTTCATAAACAAATTCTAGTAAAAATCTGTTTTGGCCACTGTATTAAGAAATTTAAAATATTCTATTGTTAGGTAAGAACCGAAACTAAAATAAATTGATTTGTCGTAGGCATCAGAATTTCAGAAATTAAACTTTTAAAAAATGAGAATTTTAGTAGAAAATATCAACAGATATTGCAACTAAGTGGAATTCTATTAATCTGGCCCTTTCGAACAAAACTCATTAAATTGTATTGCCAATTTGCATGTTTTTGACAAAAATTCGGGAATTTTAAAAATTAATTAATTTTATGTAAAGAAGTTGAATTGTAAATTTATTAAATTTTTTATGAATTTAACTGACGACTTAGAAGTGGATTGATATAAAAATACAAATTAATTTAATTTTAAATTTAAGCTAATTAAAATTTTTTGAAACCAATTCTTTTAATTTACCACTACAGCATTGGTTAAGCTTCAAAATTTAACATTTCAGTAACATATGTAATAATAAAAAAATTCAGAATTTGAATAAAAATTTAAAAAAATATTCATTTAAATCAGACTTTATTCGCTTAAAAATTTCTAATTTTCTAGGACAAACTCAAAAAAAAAAAATCTCATTGCTACTGTATTTTTTTTATAAATATTTCGGATATGGTAAGACCATTTTGTTAAAATCCACTAAATCGAAAGTTATTGAATCGGAGTAGAGATACGATCAGTCATTAGAGTTAAAATTAAAGTGCGAGGCAGAATTAATTAAGTAGCGCGGTAATTATTCAAATAGGTGTTAGATAATTATTAATACCACACAAAACCATTAGGTCATGATGTCATAATCCAAAGGTTAAATATTTTGTATCTAACAAGGAAAAATCATAAATTAGATAACATTATTAAATCATTATTAATTAATTGAGAGAAAAAAAAAATGCTTTAAAGCTTAGATTTATCTCTTGCGGTTTGTTTATTTGTGTCAATGACACAAAATATTTATATTTATCGATGTTTGTCTATCTTATATATGAATATTTAAAGAAATATTTTCTGTATTTAATGATTCGGTTTGATTGATTAGAAATTTTAATATTTATGTTATATATGTATGCGCATATCAAAATCATATTTTTGGTGCTTTTTTGGGTCAAGCTGATAGTATATCAAATTTTTTAGTGACGTTCAAAGTAGAACATAATAGACTGGCTAATAATAATATTGACCCCTTTGTCGAGTCTTATCACAGTCGTACCATGGTCGTTGATTATTTTGTGATGTATTTACATAAGTAATTACGACTGGTTAAATAATGCTGTTTGCTGTATACAAAATTAACTTTTAATTAAATTTAGTCCGTCAAAAAAAATGTCACAAGATATTCGGCACGATGACTCAATGCGGTAATAAATATTGAATTGTCAATTAAATCTATTAAAGCTTGTTATGATACCTACCAGGAAAATATATTTACATTTTATTTTTTCCAATTGATTAGCCAATTATTTAATTAATTTTTTTTTTGCTGTTCTACCTTGGCATTTAAGTTTAGCATATAATCCAAGTATAATATTTATATACACACTGGAACTAATAATTCCGCCAATCATGTACTTATGCAATACATAATAATAAATATTAAAATATGTATAATAAGGTAAAGGAAGAATTATTGTACATATATACAATATTCATTACATCAATAAAAAATTCCGCAAATGAAAGCTAATAAATTAATTTTGCTATAAATATGGTATTGTAATAATTAAATAACGATTGTAAAATTATATAAATACATTTATGATATATGTATTTAAATTTATCCGTTTATATAGTTTGAAACATGTGCTGGAGCCATTATATAAGTATTGTTTGCATATGCACATATGATTCATGTATACCACCATTCACTCTGGTCATGTTTCCAACCCACATATATAAAATATAAGAACATGCACTCTTTCGGATGACTTGTCCCATTATATAGATAAACATAAATCAGAATTAAATTTAAAACGCGTTTGCATACTAATCAGGGGATCGTTTATAGCCAAATTATGTACATTTCCGTCATCTTAATTATAAGATGGAGTGTGTGGGCTCAAGGTTTACACCGATCCAAAAAAAATTATTACTACCACAAAATTGCTTCTAAATGTAATGTAAATTTCAGAATTTAATGGATAAACTTTCAAACATTACTGTCCACAGTACATGCGGAGAGTTGACATTAAGGTAGAACTATGGAATCTGGTTACATATTTTAAAATTTTTGATTGCTGATTGATACGGAAAATTTCAAACTTTAACTACTAAAAAGTTATGAAATTTAGACAAGTTTTAAAAATGGTTTAAAAAATTTCGTAATGGCATGAATATTTAAGTTAATTATAAATTCTCAGAATTTGATTTGTCTTCAAATGGAGCTTGAAAGTTTCAGAGTTTGATGATTAAAGTAAAATTTCAAATTATGCTAATAATTTATAAAAATAAATACTAAAATGCTAAAACTGTTTTATAACCTTACTTTAGAACAACATTTCAAAATTAGGTGAAAATCTAGAACGGAAATTGGTAACGAACTGTATTTAAAAATTTTAATATTTGATTAAAATCCCAAATTTATCAAATATTCAATTTGTACAAAATTTTAATTTTTTTAAAAATTTAAGAATTTGAACAAATTTGATAAGACTCCGAAATTAATAATACCAGAATTTAAGAAAGTTTCAAAATTTAATTTGAAATTGCATCCGAGATAAACTCCAGCTAAATTGAAGTAAAGCACCAGGAATTGGAAAAACATTCTTTTATTTCCGAGAATATTCTATTTTCTTCTTTGACTCATATCTTAACCTCTGAAAATAAATTCATTGACCCGAATTTTTAAAAATTTGTGTCTAAGTTACTAAATTGGTTGTGCCCAAATTTGGAGAAAATTTCGGCGCCTGATTGTTTCATTTTAAGTTAAATGGCCTCTTCAAATTTGGTAAAATTTTGACAAAATTTCATAAACTAATCTTTAAAACTTGCTCATAGAGTTTTGTATATTGTTTTAAAAATTCTTAATTTTTTCCACCTGATTAAACAAAATTCACGTAAATCGTAACAAAAATTATTTTGTAAGGCTCCGCCCGTCCTTAGTCTGGCTCGCAAACAAATTATTAGTTTCAAAATTCAAGTTTAAATTTTTCGAATTTAATTCGATATAACTTAGAACATAAAAAATTATCAAATTTTAAAATTTTTAGTTTATTTAGAATTCATATTTTCAATATAATCAATGAATTTTAAAATGTTTGCAACGACCGAAAATTCCAGATTCTGTAAATTTGAAACAGGTCAAATTCGCATTTGAAAATAATAAATTGGATGTAATGTGTCGCAGAATAATTGAAAAATGAAAATTAACTTTCTATTTTGAATTTGTGAAACGAAAGAAAGTTTAAAGAAAGTTCACAAAATTTGGTAAAATTTCCAATTTGAAAATTTTAAGATTCTCATAAAAAAATTATAGTAAAAATCAAACGTAATAAAAAATTTAAATTTCTAATGTCAAGTAAAAATTGAAACTAAAATAAATTAATTTGCAATGCGGCTCAGAAATTTCTCATTGGGAATTCACAAAATTGTATTGCTAATTTGCCTGTCTTTCATCAAATTTTAAGAAATTCTGGAAACTTCAAAATTTATTCTGCCTCCACAGTATATATTTCAGATTGTTTAAAAATTACTAAAGAGTACTAACATTTATAATTACATCAAACTCTGTAGTTTGTAATTACATCATACTCTGTAGTGTATAGTGAAATGCTGATCTTTTACGATTTTGTTCACAATTTCGTGATAAATTTTATGAATTTAAGCAAACTTGAAAACTTATTTTGAAATTGCATCCGAGATAAACTCCAGCTTTTTTTTCCAGAATTTTTAAAAATGTCTGTCTAAATTACTAAATTTGTTGTGTCCAAATTTTCTCCACAGTTCACGTTGGAGAAAATTTCGGCGCCTGATTAGTTAATTTTACGATAAATTGCCTCTTCAATTTTGGTAACGCTTAAAGTCATTGACTAGGCAGAGAAATATACTAAACTATCTGAAGTTGATTGTGATCAATCTTTACAATCTCTAAAATTGTAATTTTTTTGAATTTCAACAATTTAATGACAATTAAATAAATATTCAATAGAAATTCGTAAAAAGCTGGTTCAGTTTAATTTCAAAAAATTTCAGAATTTCAAAATAGTTTGACAAATTTAGAGATTTTTATGAAATTTACTCAGTTTATACTAAAAAGTTTTGAATTCTGTTCAAATTCGAAAAACAGGTTGTGATTTAACGTGGTCCTTATACCTAAAATTTAATTAGAATTTATTTTGGCCTGCCAAAAAATTTTATTCAAATTCTGATCAAATTGTATTCAAATTCTGCTCAAATTTTTCTGTTATCGCAAGCGCAGTACAGGACAACTTTTGAAATTTTGCTTATTCCGGTTGAAACAGTCCCAAATATGCAATGGAGAAAAGTCAATCCAGTCTCCATCGGACAAAGCTTACTTTTAATGATTAAAAAAACTTTAAAATTTAACAATTTTTTATTAATTTACTTTCAAAATTTGAATAATTTTCTTAATACTTATCAGTTATAATTTACAAAATTCCATATTTTATAAATTACTGTCCGCTGTACATGGAGAATTAAGAGGTTTTACAATTTTGAGATTCCGTAAAAGTTTTTTTATAATTTGTGGGATTTAGAGAGATTCGAGAAATTTAAAAATTTTCAGATTTTAATTTTTTGTCTTCAGACGAAGCTTGAAAGTTTCAGAATTTAATAATTAAATTAAAATTTATAGAAATAAATAAAAGTCGACACACTAGTAAAATATTTATTAAAACTGTTTTAAACAGGGTCTCGAACCCCGACAATTTGGGGTTCGGGTTCGAGTTCGGGTTCAAAAAAAAAAATAACTTATTTTGTTTATTTATTGACAAAAATTTCATTTAAACGTACAAATAAAATATTTTTTAAGGAATTTTTACTTAATTGGACATGCTGTGGCGCAAAAATTAATTTAAGAGCAGAAAAAGCCCGCTCCACACTGACCTGAGTTGCTGAGACAGCAAGTACAACCGGGGCAACTTCGTATAATAATGGTGTATCAAATTTATGGTTCTCCCAGAATTCGAAAACTTTTTTCTTTGGGTCAAGATGTCTTTCAACTCGTCGTGGTTCTCTTCATCCAATGAACTGGAGAATATTCTAGAAACATCCATATTTTCCCCAATTGTTTGTCAAAATCTGTATTTTGACTTTGCTGGTACTTTCTTCGTTTTATTCGAATCCATGGTTATTTCAGAATCCATTATATCTGAGCAAAACGTACGATAATCAAGCAAGTGTTAGGGCATATCGTAGGTAGAGTTGCATCGTGTTGGTCAACCCAGCATTGCTTTCTTTAAGCCAAATTTTCTGGCTAAAGTTGCACTATTATGTGCTTTCAACTTTTTCGAAATATTTCTGCATTTTTCACTGGATTGTGTTATAAAAGCAACTGAAGAAATAGTATTATTAACCATTAACTGGGTAGTGTGGGCTATTTTGCCAATGATTCCACCCCAGGTTTTCCATTAACAATTATTGTTTCGTCATTTTCATATTTGTCGTCTTCAGCTTCTGCATCATTCTTAAAATTTGTTTCTTAAAAATTCAGCCGATTTTAACATATTTCTACCATTGTGCGATGTAATCGAATATACTTGATTCAATTTTATATCAAATGGATTGAGGACATCCATTGTGACATTTTTGAAATAACTTGCTGTTTGACGATCATTTGCCTCATCATACATCTCCAAAGTTGTTAGTTGAATTGCCCTATTACGAATATATTGGGCATTTATTCCAATTGCATTTCTAACTAGACGCGATGCTGAATTTATTTTGATTGATATTGAATTGTTAGGCATTTCACTTTATAGTATTTTTATCTCATTTACCAAATCTTTAATATTTTCTGCATTTATACCATAATGATACCCTTAGATTTTACATTATTGCATCGATAATGTCTAGCATTCTAGAGTCTTTAAAAATTAAAAACTGGCGCCAATTAATGGTAACTAACTTGACGCAAGCAACAGTAAAACATTTTAGTGCCCTATTGATTTTAATTACGTTAAAGTAGTTTTCAATAGAACACGAATTTTCACGCTCTGATTAAAGATGCTTTTCAAGAGATTTTGAGGTTTTCTTTGAATATGTCGACCTAGATTAGAAGTATATTTCCCTGGCATAATAAACGAGCATATTGTACAAGTCGCTGATCTTTGGTAAATTCTGAAAATAAATTCCGAGCCGGAACGAGTTCAGGTTCGGGTTCCGTTCGAAACCCTCTTTTAAAACGTTAGAACACCATTTCAGAATTGGATTAAATTTCAAGATTAGATGAAATTCTAGAACATAAATTCCTAAAGAGCTAATATTTAAAAATTTCAATATTTGATAAAACTTCAAAATTTACCAAATATTTAGTTGTGCAAAATTTTAAATTTTTTATCAATTTAAGAATTTGAACTTAACAGTATCAAAAATTAAGAAAACTTGAAAATAAATTTTGAAATTGCATCTGAGGAAACTCCAGCTTAAATTAAGTAAAGCTTCAGGAATTGGAAAATCATTCTTTTATTTCCGTTTAATTATTATTTCCGTTTATTATTTCCGTAATTTAATTAGAATTCAAAAAGTTTCATTCGAATTCTGCGATCAAAAAATTAATGAAAAATTTAATTCGAATTTGTAAGAGTATAGATTTTTTTCTTAGGGCCTAAAATTAGGGTCACTTAACATAGCAACATTGATTGATGAGTCGATATGTTTTCATAGATTTTTTCAACTATAAATTAAAATTGAGGTGAACTATACAGCTTATATCAAATCGTAAAGTGTTTACCATAAGTTTAAAAATCAGCTTAAGCTAAATATAAACCGCTGTAAAACTGTTTTGAAACCTACGACAGACATTTTAGGCTTAAACCTAGTGTTATAACGTAAGTCATATTCAAAATAGAAGATTAGACTTAATTTGAACGTGACTTAAGCCAAATTGTGTAAATATGATAGACGAATATGATAGACGTATGATTTCTGGGTTGTTTGTAGAATTTCAAATTCGACCCAGATTTAAGTCAAATAAATTTTAATTTTTTTTTAAAACTAAATGTTTGGTTCCAGGTTTCTTACGGTTTTGACTTAAGTAATATAATTCTATGAAATAACTTAGTCTAGCTACCTCTATACAGGGTGATTAATTTAAGTTAACTCACGAATTTTCACAGAAAATAGAAGTGTTATGTACACATATATAGATGATATAAATGGGTGAGTTTTGTACAAATTATTCAACAGTTTGCATACTAATTAGATAGATTGATAACAAAAACAGGATTCAACAGCCGAATTATATGTTTCATCAATTAACGCATCTTCTTCATTCATTCAAAAAAATAAACTATACTAAACGTGGGCTCAAGGTTTACGACACTAATAAAAAAAATCACATTACAACTTTTAATGATTCAAAACCACAAAACTATATGACTCATATAGTCATTCAAAAGCTGTGTTGTCAACACTTTTGATTTTCATGTTGTAAATTAGCAACACTTTGTGATTCGGTCATATTTTGCTTGCTCAATTAGAGAGCGACCGGCCGAATGAGGGTTTTCTATAGTGTCCGCCAACCTTGGTTGCGTGTAGCTTTTTAACTTTTTCATTGATATTGCAGGACAATTTTTGGATGAAAGTTCAACTCTCTTCAAACCCAATTTTATTCCGGATTATCGAAATTTTTAATTTATTTAAAGTGACCACCATTTTTTGTTTGGGTGTGTTTGTAATAACATTAAGATCTTGAATATTTCTGTTTATTTATATTTCAAAGTGATCCGACCAAGCAGTCACACGGCTCCGAATGACTGACTAATCTTTGTACGTTTTGGGTTATATTTATTTCGGATGGCGCATTTGTAATTCAACGAAAGGTAATTATGTTTTAGGCCAAGCCCGGGGCCGTCTTTTCGTTGTAATTTTTAAATTGATTTAAATACAAATTCAGTAATATCTGGTTATATTATGCAAATCACTATAAATTTTAAATACTAGTTCCGTTTCTAAACTAACAATTTTGATAGTCTGATAACAAACAAAAACAGGAAAGTAGTTAATAAATTAACACCTTCATTCAACCAAAACAAATGAAATATTATATGTGGGGGGACTGTTCAAGGTTTCCAAAAATTTGCATTACAACTTTCGATGAATCAAAACCACAAAATGTAATTTTAGTTTTGGAAATTTAATCCACGATGCGATAATTTATTACATTAAACTGACATAAACGACTACATCTAGATAAATAAAATTCCAACTATTTTATTGGTTATAATATTGCGACTGTGATAAGAGTTTGTTAGTTTCGAAATAGTGTTATCAATATTTATATAAACCATTTCCTATTCAACTTACATAAAAACTTCAATCATTTTCGAAAAACAATAAATCGTATATGTATATACCTGAATAACCAGACTTGTAAACTATAAATAGTTTTTTTGTTTTGTTGTATTATATAAATTCTTAATTTATGAAATCATTATAAACAATAACCGGAACGTCTAAGCCACAGAGCACAACAGCATTTCTACATTCCCAATTTAATTCAAGATCACGCATATAGAAATCTCGATTGTATATAGTTACGTACGTACGTATAAATCTTTATCTGTCCAATATATCAACTATATAAGAAAATAGGAATTGTAAAGGCCTATTGACACGACCTACATGTATTTTAATGGAATTAAAAGTGCATAGCTAGGTAGCCAAGGCGTAATCAAGAGTGAACTATTTGAAGTTTTTTATATGCATGCGCATCAGTTGATTTGAATGTGAGCGATAAATTGTTTACATTTTTATTTTATGTTTATTGATAATTAACACTTTCATTTGTTTAAATAAATTTAAAATTTATTTAGATCAATAAATTTTTTATTTGATTGGAAGACTAATTAGCTCTGCATGTAAAATAAAATCGTGTACTGCGCTAACTGTCAATTTTAATGAGATTCATAACATTGATTGGAAATTATTTATTACCAACTATTCTTGTGATTAAATTTTTTTTTATTTATCATCGTATGTACATTAATTAGAAATAGGTAGCATACATTTTATTAACAAACTTTGTATAGTTTCTAGATTTCAAACAATCAATTTTATTAGCAAATTAACATTTACCCGCCGTCTGATTCTCACAACAGCAAAGGTTAAATATATTTATACTAAATTTGTCGTATTTTATTAAGACAGACTTTAACTGCAAATATTTCTCTAAAGTAGATCTGATTCGGGCATCTCACCACATTCCTGAGGCACCCGAATACTTCCGCAATTATTACACCATTTGGCCTGTATGAGTTTCGCCGTATGCCATTCGGACTTAAAAATGCCGCTTATAGACCTTTCAAACAAAGTATTGAGGGGGGATTGTATTTCGAGGATATACTAATAGCTAATAAATTTGAAGAAGATATAAATAAACCAATATTCATATGGCCAGAACAATGCAATGAAACTTTCGAGAAAGCAAAGTTAACCTTCAGTACAATGACCTTTTTAACTGACGGCTCGGTTGGTTACTTTTTGGTCGATCGAGATCTCTTAACGATTTATTTATCAAACAAGAAGCTATCGACCAAACAGGAATAGAATTAGAACCCCTTGTGTTTTTAAAAGAGACTGACGAAGATCTAAAATCCTTACTTGGTAAATAAATTATGGTGCCAAACTTCAAATAAATGAAAGAAAGTCCACATATCCCCGAACCGATTCGTCATGTAGTTTTTCACAGTCTTATCGCAGCCAGAATTAAAGCTACACGAAAACTCATGAGTTGAAAATATTTTTGGCCAAGCATAAATATTGATTCAGGATAGTACGGTCCAAAAAAATAACTTGTTTAGGTTATGAAAAAGCTATAAGGTA
Source organism: Tipula unca (assembly GCA_951394425.1). Lineage (NCBI taxonomy): Eukaryota > Metazoa > Arthropoda > Insecta > Diptera > Tipulidae > Tipula > Tipula unca. The sequence goes on from OX596381.1 coordinate 194,295,837, forward strand.
TTAATTCATAAAAGCTATAAAAGTGTTTTGTTCCTCGTTTTGGGATTTCCTCAACTATTACAACAGACCAAGGATCCTAACTCAGAATTTTGGAACACATCGTATACACTCAACTGCATACCATCCTTGCAATAATAGAGTTATATCGTAGAAATGGTGCATCGAAGGTTAAAAGAAGCATTGAAAGCGAGATGTAATACCTACTTCAAAATGGGTTGATGAGCTGCCTTTCATCCTTTTAGTTATGCGACCTACCATAAAAGAAGACCTGTTCTGAAATTGTTCAAGAGAAATGGTTATAAAAAGTCCTGATAACGAAAATTTAGATCCATCGAAGCTATAAACAAACTCGACTTTCGAACAACCGTACGACATACTTTCCAAATGATTTAAATAAATGCAATCAAGTTCTTGTCCATGTCGACTGCGTTCGAATTGGTTTAGAAAATCTATACGAAGGTCCATCCGACGTTGGCCGTAAACAGAGGAAACCATTTGTAGTTTACATTAATGGTATAATAATCAAAAAAATGCAATTGATCGTCTAAGTATATAAATGGTTTGGGGACCACTTTGCGAGAGGATAAACGTGTGACGTTCCGCCACTGCTCCATTCTTGTTACGAACATCGACTCCAATAGAGTGTTCGTGAACTTTCTAAAAACGTGTTGCGGCAAGTAATATCTTTTCAATTCTTTGTTGTCTTCAAACAATGTTAAGTGGTATTCGGCACAATTCCAGTTAGATTAGGTTAGGAAAGACTGGCCGTCCTAATGGACTAGCATAGACACAAATTGGTCCGTAGTTGTACCACATTTGAGTTGCGTTGAAGGCCCCTGACATTGATCTTACTAAGATCCGTCAGGTCGTTGAAAAGGCTAGTTCCCATAAATTATATTCTGCTGTACGCTAGACTAGGAAAGGTGCCGAGCAGATGGAGCACAGGTTCCTCCTTTTCCTCATCACAACAGCTAAGGCAGAACTCATGGGCAAGATCTGCCTGGTTTTTTTTTTATGTCTTCTTCCTGAAGTACCAATTTACAGGAAGGAAGCGGTATCTTTATATCCATGCTAAATGTTGAACTGATCAGCCATCTCATTCAAAGATGCCAGATAGTTCTAGGCTACCTTCAACTTCAGTGTGTATGATTGTAGAGTTTTATTAGCAGCCTGCGGCTGTCTGTAAAAATGCGAATATCCCTCGTAGATAATATATTATATTTCAACCAGACCATGACTTCCATTATCGCGGTAAATTCAGCTTGAAAAACACTCCAAAAGTTGGGAAGACGAAAAGGGCGGTTGACCCTTAGTGCCTCACAGAATACTCTGCAGCCAACCCCTCTATCCCTTTTTGAGCCATCCTGAAGAAGCTTATTGCTTCATTGTCCATAACCGTCTCATTCACCCAGTCCTCTCTGGTGGGAAATTCAGTTTGGAATCTCACCTCAACAGATGACGAAGGGATAGCGTAGTCGGTAGTTTCCGGAATACCCCTACAAGCTGCGCGGCTGCAAGATCCAAGTGAGTGACATGAAAGAAAATCTCCAGAGCTTGAGTAGGTGTGCTCCTACGGGCCCCACTTATTTACAGCAAGCCATTCTGTGGTCTTTCATCAATAGTTTCAGCTTAGCCATAATTTTTAACGATGGCCACTAAACGACAACCCCATAAAGTAGTATATTCCATCGATCAACCCTTACAGTATGCTTGTTGAGATCCCGACAGCTGGACGCTTGATTGAGCTTCTGATTTAAGGCTCTATTTGTCTTTTCAGTGATTTTAATATAAAAGAGGATAGCTTATAGGCCTAAACCCTTTGTGAAAGCAATGAGAGCTTTTTCCCGCCTTAGGTATAAATATTAATTTTACTTCAGTCCATTTTCTAGGAATGGGATAAAGGTCTGAGCTGCCTTTAGATGACTTCCAGCCAGGGTAGGGTTAAGACAATAGTTCGCTGGATATCCGCAGGGAAATTCTAGTCACTTTCTGCCTTGTTGAAAGACTTTCTTACTTTTAATTTAGTCAGTTCTATGTTCCATCACAGCGCATTGACTGATTTATGTTTGGCCGGACAGGTCTTATATATGCTTGATCGCTTTAGGTAAATGTTGACTGGAAATATGGATGAGTGGCCAAAAAATTATAGTATACGTCTATTGAGGAATGGTGGTGGGAATTTGCATTATTTAGACCCTCTAGGCATTGCATTCGATTGTTTTATTGCAATATATTTTGACACTAGTGTTTAGAGAGTTAAGCTCGCTATAATTTTAGAACGTAGTATAGCTCGTGAAAGTTAAGATTATACATCCTAGCTTGAAACGTAGATACCTGTCTTAATTGTCTTTAATTTTGACTTAACTAGTAGCATTGCTGAAAGTAATATCTAGAAGTGCGAACTAGATCTAATTGGATTTTTTTATTTCTGGCCTTTAGTATGTGTTGCTTTATCCTTGCTCTCTTTGGATTCGGGTTTGAACTGGTATTGAGTCTATAAAAGCATTGTTGTTTTGCAAATGTTCTGTGCTACTATTGGCAAGAAAATAGATTAACTGCGGCAAAAGTAGTTTCGCATCACTACCGAGAGGATATTATAACATTTAGTTGAAACACTAGGTATAGCCAGATAGGACAATTAATTAATTTAGAATTTTATTGTCTACATTTCAAGATTGAAAGACAGAATCCTGCCATATTTAAATTAATCTGCCAAATAATAAACTGTCAAATTAAAATTGAGATTAAATTGAGAAAATAATTTCACCTTGAGAATTTCATCTATCCAGTTCTGTAGAAATGTTTTCTAACAAATTCAAATTAAGGCTGAACAACTGACACTAATTCTTTTAAACTGAGAATAAAATGATATTTTACCAGAGATTTTTGAATTGATTTTGTTAGATTTCATCCATCAAATTCAGGAGAATAAAGGCAGCGACCAATATTTTGATCGCTTAAATTTAGATCAAGACTTAAAATATAGATTTATGCACGTCAAGTCAGGTAAAAATGTAAGTCACGGTCAAGTCAAAAGCCATGTAAATATAACGACTTGACTTGTTTACAGTTCACCAACTATATACAAAGTTCGTAAAAATGTTAAATTCTAAAAATTATTTACATATTTTGAGCAACTTTTAAATAATCAACTTTTTATTTTATTTCCAGGTGAGTGCCAACCACAGTGGCGTTACGTAATATATTCTAGTATCGTAAGTTCAACCAAATTTTTTGTAATTTTCAGTCAACCGCATAATATTTATGCCCTGTAAGCATATATACAAACGAATCTAAATATCAAAGTGCATATATTTCTTAACATTTTGTATAATTGTATATATACAGTCAGCCTCTGACACCTTCGCTTTGATTTATCGATTGCAATGTTTTTGTGTTTAAATAAAATCTGTCTGTATATACCACAACTTACAATTTCAGCTAATTAAAACTTAACGAAAGCTAAAAATTATGATTGTGAAATCGCGCTCTCTGTATATGCATGTATGTATGTATGTATGTATGTAAATTTATCTTTCAATCTTAAAGACTTTATGTATATATACGTTTACATTCAAATATGAGATTAGATCGCGTTAAATTACATTTAGATTGTGTAAGTAAATGGTAATTCTTGGTAAATGTATTTTTTAACAATGGCGATATTGTCAACTGAATATACTTATTTGCAGAATTAATATTCTATCGCATTAGCATATTACGAGTATTTAGAAAGTTTCTAAGAATTTTTTATCGTCTTGAGAATCGTGTGACATACCTTTTTAGTGTAACTAATTTGTTTGGTAATTTATACTCGTATATACAAGATTAAACCAAAATTAAGATTTTGTTATGCGATTGCGTAAAATAATTACAGTTGTATATGTACGATATAGAAGATGAATTGCAATTTGTCTTGAAAATTTATATATAGGCTAGATCGCTAAATAGTTTTTTATATTTGTAAATAGAGAAATTTCGGATTTTTTTTTGTTAAAGGCCACAATGATGTCGAAATTTAGTGCTTATTTCCACGAAGGTAGTTTCCTGATTAATAAAAAACGGCTCTTTGTTTTATATACTCGTAAATAAAACACTTTAAACCTAAATAAAAAGCCAATCTAAAAAGATAATAATCTTGTATATTTTAATTAGAATAACAAAACTATAAATAGTTTTCCTCATCATCTAGATATATAGCGATATAATGTATATACATACAACATATATGTAGGTAATTAAAAAACTACTAAACCAAATTGTTGTATTTCACATCATATATACAGAGATATAGTTTTTAAACAATAAAATAATAAATATTTAAGACAAAACATTTAAACTTTGGATAAGGTTAAAAATTGTACCATAAAGTGGCGGGCAATAAAAATTCGTGTTAATTGGATTTTATTGTAAAAAAATATCACTAATCGTTTTTTAAATGCATTTAATTCACTTTATTCCTAATTTCCTTATCCCTCTTTTGGGGTACGTACGAGTATCTAATGTTGTCTATATTCACTTATAAAAGCGTTCATTAAAACTTAAATAAAAATCCATAAACGAAATAAAAATCGTTAACCATAAAAATTAAAATAAGTCTATCATCGTATCTACTGAAACAGAAGCGTTTCTGTAATCCTGAGCTGTGTATCTCTACGAGGTCAAGGAGAGGCAACGAATTAGTGGCCATCGATGTAGATAGGGTGGTGGGAAAAATGACGGTCGATAGATCATACATTTTATCAGCCTTGATCGGCAACAAGCGATTTCAAACTGATGACAACGAGACTGTGGGGTCTCACCAATCCACCACGATTGGCTAGGCGTTCACTCAGTCTGTGTACTCAAAGAGGATGTGAAGGCATTAGAATTGGAGATCATACAGATCTCCAAGATTAACATTGGAGAAATGCAAAACTGCAACATTGCCTAAATGCCATCGAAATAGGCCTCGAGATGGCCGGCAATAAAGGTCGACTTCTAGAACAATCAGAAATACTGGAAATACTTAAATCTGAGAAAAAGGTCACGTACGCGCAGACTTTGAAAAATGCGGTACATCATCTGCGGTCCTAATAGCAGGAACAAAACGACAGACCCAGTGGCAACCATCAAGGATTGTCACTGTCAAAGCCATGGCTGGTAGAGAAATTTCCTTCACAAATAGTGAGGAGGTTAAAAATAAACTGCTGGATTCCTTCCTATCCAGTAAGGAACTTTCAAACGCTGGGCTGGTAGCATCGCTAATATATAAAGCGTCTGCCCAAGATCGAGGCAATTAAAGATACTTTAATAAAACAAAGCTCTGAATCTATTAAAATCGCGGATTTGAAACGAAGTGTCATGACTCGGCCAAAAGAGGCCAAGTCAGTCCATTGGGTGACAGAGGTATTGCCAATTGCCAGAAATATTCTCATCAAAAACCGTCGTGTATATCTAGGCTGCTCCTCAAGTAGAGTCTCATACTTCGTCAGGTTGACAAAATGCTACAAATACCAGACATTTGGACACATTGCCAAGTTCTTGTAAGGAACAACACCACCAATGACCAAAAATCATGCACAAAATAGACGGAAGACGCTAAATGCGTTTCTCAAACCGGGCTTTTGACCATTCGTTTTGCAGTAAAGTTTGTATCTCATACAAAACGGCCTTGAACCTAATGATGAGGCCAAAAATAACTGTCGATTGAAGATTGCCCAACTGAATATGCAAAATGCTAAAGCAGTTCGGCATAATATCAGACAATCTATTGAAAAAGAAGCGATGACATACTCTGCACGCAGGAACCATAGGCGGTATAAGGGGCTATAGGTGGAATGACCACGTTCACAAGAATAATCATTGGAAACAATGAAAATATTAAAGCAGCAATTTGCATCCTCAACAACGATCTTGAGGTTCTTAAATTTCACAGTACTGCGACACACACTGTGTGTGTGTAGAGGTGATATCTAAGTTAAGAAGTTTCTATCTGGTATTTACTTCCAATATTCAGACGATCCAGTGGAATATGTGAGTAAACATGATAAAATGGTCATGAAGACCATCCCATTATCATTACTGGCTACTTCGATGCTAAGTCCAAACTTTGGTACAATAAGGACACAAACGAGAGATTATAGTCCTCGTTGAACGATTTATAGCCAGAAGTGACCTATTCATTATCAACGAAGATGGTCAGCCATAAGTACATATTCCACAATGCGGACTCGTATATTGATCTCACTCTCATGACGGGCCTGTTAAGAAAAATTTTAAGTTGGTCTTTGACAGTTGGACATCAAGTGACCACAGATCTATTATCTCAATCTTGGGTTCGGAGAATAAACATAATGATTCCCTAGCATTAAAGAAAGTTCCTCGGTATGCCTTAAGGCATGCCAATTGGGACTGTTTCTATAGCCAACTAAGAAACATCTGGCAAAAGCCCTGAAGGTATCGATCGAGTTGAACAAATAAAATCAAGTTCAATTATCAAAGTCTGTAGCGCTACAACACCACGTTAACATGTTTGTAAATCAAAATTGTCGTGGTGGCCTCCGGACTTAACCGAATCAAGAAAAGTGGTTCGTAAATTGCGCAAGTTATATCAAAGTGATAAAAATACCGAAACGCCGAGAAAGCAAAAGGCCTAAATATGTGGTACACCGAAATGTGTATTTTAAAAGTATAAGTGACAAAAGATAAAACAGCCTTAAGCAGGTTATAACATAACACGGTAATGTAGAACCGTGGGGTTTTGTCTATAAGTTATAAGCACTGGCAAAATGAGAACTAATGAGGTACTAAGTACCGTGGTAAGCGGTGGTGGACAATCAATAATCTGTTAGGAGGACACCGCCAAATGCTTACTCGATACCTTGCTACCGAATGTGCAAAGAGCAACCCCGCGCGCATCGTAACATTGTACCAGACATGCCAAATGTGAGCCACTTCAGTGATGAAGAAGCCGCTTGGCAATCATTGGAAAAATGGCAAAGTGGTTTAATAAGGAAAGGTGGGAATAGGTGTCAAACTAATATAATTTGTGATGGCCACGTATAATGTTAGAGTTAAAGAAAATAAACTGCCCCGCAAATATTTACATGACGTTGTAAACGATTATTTTTCTGAAAGAAAAGCCACTGTAACCTTAAGTCACGGTACACTCCAAAAGAGTATCAAGAAGGGGTACCCACAAGGCTCCACTCTAGGCTCACATCTATGGATTATTGTCTTCAACAGTAATATGAACCACACAGTCCAAGAGGTACTATTCGCGGACGATAAGTTAATGCTATTTGACGGGAACTCTAGACTAAGTATTCAATAAAAAAACGCATCTGGCCATAGGCACGATGATGGACTGGTGCAATGGTTAAAAGATGGAGTTGTTCTCCGCCATGACAGTTATGATCCAATGAAAAGGATCACTTGACATCGGAAGATCTCCATTGATCTCAATAAACGGTCGGTTAAACGAATTAAGATGGTAAAAACTATCAAATGGCTTGGGGTGGACTTCGATAAAAAGTTCGGAAAATATGAAAAAGGCAAAATGTGAGCTATGGAAACGTTGAAGTTCTGAGCAACCAGATACGGCCGAACCCATTGAGATCACTCAAGAGACCGGTAAAATAAATGGCCCAATTCAATGGATGGTGGAGTAACATATGGTTACCTAACCAACCATTGAAGAAAGACTTGAGTGAAAGATACCTTTAGGTGTGTGGTTCACGTAAATAATAACAGGGCATGGAAGAATGACATTCCATATGCATCGACTGAGTCTGGTATAGAATCCCATACCTGTGAATGTAGACAGGGCGAGAACAGAATTAATAATATCCTGTATGACAGTGAGCTAGCTCAAGAAGCAAGAGATCAACTTCGCGTTGACATAGGAGTTGAGTGGCCAGCAAGTAAATTTATTTTGATGATGCCAAATAAACTCAACTCTTTCAAAAATTTAGTGATACCGTACTAAGCGGTAGGTATGTGTCTCCACGTGGCAGGGATGGAAACAGAGAAACCTGGCTAAGCATACCGATATGTAATCAAATTAAAAGCGATGTAAGACGTTGTAGGGTTTGTATATTATGGTCATTATATACCGCAGCGATTTGTGTACACATACTTGATAAAATTTTAAATTCAATGTGTACACATAGTTAATCTAGATTTTTCAAGATTTGACGATTTTAAAGTGCAAATACAGTAAACTGAGCTAAGATAAATAATTTTTCATTGATATGAAACAGAATACGATAATTTTATGGGCATACTTGTATCTATATACACAAACTAACTAATAAGATGAGGTACGGTAATTATTGTCTCGAGTTACTATAAAAATGTAAATAGAAAGAAATTTTGTATAAAATATTGTTTTAAAAAATTTGTAAACACGATAATTTTATTCTTGTGACTTAAAAGACGGAAATCTGTGTATGCACAAATAGTGACGATCACCATTGTTAAATATTTTATGAAAACAACGCCTAAATGACTGTGTAGTGTAATATTTTACTACAGGTTTCAAATGCGAAAATGATCGTTGTATTGACTTAAAAATTAGCAAGTATCCCTTGTTTCTTAACAAAACTAACTATCTGCAGATATCAACTTTATGTAAATTAAATTCTAATACAATAAAACAGGATATCTGACATATTTTCAAATTAAAGATTCCGAATAAAATCAATAAAAATTTCTAAATTATTTGAAATGCGATTTCCCAAAAATGATATTTTTGCAGTTAACTAGTTTCTCAAAAAAATTACAAAATTATTTATATATAGAACGTAATAAGTCCTCTTCTAGAACAAAATTTTGTATACGAAAAGATCATTTACGTCTGCTACTTTGGTAATCATAAAGATGATTCAGATGTCTGAAAAGTTAAAAATCGAAAATTTCGGAATTTCCACATTCGGAAAATTCTAAATTTCCAATTACGATTAATTACTTGCTAGATTAAATTTGACAATATTCAATTTTAACTCGAAATATTAACTTGGTTTCGAACAACTAAAATTTATTAAAATTTTAGTGTTATAGAAGTGATCGTGAAAATGTTCAGTTTATGGTGGACATTTTTTTGAAATTTTAGAGGTTTTTTCCAATATTTTGGAGATTTTACAAATTTCAGTTTTTATCGGATTTTCAAAATTTTATAAAATTTCATGAATTTTTCATAATTTTTAGTTGATTTTGTTTTTTCAATGACTTTTTTAGAGAGAGCCATTTCTTCAAGATTGTTGTCAAACTATGTCAAACCCAATCCCTTGCCTGGTTTATTAAGTGATAACCTAACAGCCCTAACATCTTATGGCTGAAATTTAATATATTACTTTACATATAATTCAAAAAACTAAGTGATTTGTTTCCTAGTTAAAACGGTTCTAGACAAACTCGATACTATATTCCCAGTCCTACAGATTTATAAATTGTATCCCACAAATTTTATTTTATTCTAAAATGGCTCTAAATTGCCGAGGGTAATTTGTAATTGTAAATGATGTAATTGTTTCGAGGTGATACATGACGGAGGACACTGAGGGGGTTTAATGTTCTACAGTTATTTTATAAGTTTGGAAACTTTTTGAATAAAAGTCAGTATCGTTTTTTCTAAAGTCTAACTTTACAAAATGTTCACAAAATGTATCAGTGCCAAAAATCTTTGGTTTATCATCGAAATAAATAAATAAAAGCTGTATTTTAAAAGCCGTTGTATTGAGCTTACGAATTTAGCTTCTGTTGAGTTAACTCCATTGAGCAGTTTGAAAATTCGGCATTTATTAATCGGAATCTGTAGCACTTGCCTTGCGTTACATTCACAGTATGGAGTGGCATTACCTCTGATTCTTCTGAGAATTTAACGAATCGCTTGTTCCAACGTTTTTGCCGGTTGGTTGATACAAATGTAACGGACAGTTGAACTTCTGTATCATTTTGATGAATATTAGCTTCTTTTGGGATTACCTTAATTTTCATCGTTGGGTCGATTGAACCGGGTACAAAGCCTACTTCTTCGGTATTCGTAGTCATCCAAAGATTTAATGTTGTGTCCCCAAATAAGTCCGGTCATTCTTCGATTGGAATTACGGTATACTATTTGGAGTTTCTCCTGTTTCTGTAGTCGTTCTATAGCGGTTGTAGTATAGTAGCAGTGGTGGTGATCATAAGTGATTCATTTTCAAAGTACCTGCCTTTACCGGTGATCAAAATATTCGGAGGTTTGTTAAACCTCCACCATCACCTCGTTGCATTCCGATGTACGAATGACAAAAATGTGTACCAGCTAAATCCTCAGTAAATTCATAACGGAATGTATCCCCAGGCAAGATCGAACATTGTGATATATGAGAAACACCATCTATGTACGGGTTTTCACGTTGGTGAAGTCCGTGCCAATTGGTCCCGTTGTGCCTCGCGCATTAGATCATTTTTAACGTCGACTATACAAAAAAGTTATAAGTAAGTTATATTCCTTTTAAACATTTTTTGGAAACTTTAAAAATGTTCTAAACCTAAAAAGCTTTCATTTAAATAAAATTGTATTTTTAACAAAAGCTCAAAAATCTGATTTAATTGTTTTATCCTTATCACAAAGCTTGTTAGTAGTCCCTTACAAAAATAAAGTAAAGGATTTTAGATTACCCACAATGGGCATCTTAGTTGAAAAGCTCATAAGTTTTATAAATCAAAAAACAATATATAGCTTTTAGATGGTTAATCGTATATATGTAGGCTGCGAATGGTCTCAGTTTGGGCTCTCAGTAGATATAATAAAGCTTGAAAAGTATAAACTGATAACAGTTTGTTTTTAAATTTGTAAATGTTGGTCAAAGGGTCAGTGGCATAACTGAAAGCTGTAATTTTAATTCGATTCTGATTTGGATTTGAAACTTTTTTTTTCTAAGACAAAGCTTTCGGCGACAGATTTTTTTTGTTTTAATTTAAAGGCTATTGTAAAGTAAAAGCATGTTTACAAAAGCTCTTATAAATATTGTTTGGCTAATTGGATTGGCTATGAATTAAAAATTAATTAGAACAGTAAATGTTATCATTCATCAAGTGATAAAAATTAAAAGCTTCTGTTGGTTTTAAAACTCAGTTTTGTTGAAGATTTGGTTTAAAAGTTTTTACCGTTATTATACAAGGCTTATTCTTTACAAATATGAGAAAAGCGAATCTTAGTTGAAAAGCTTAAAAGTTATATAACATATAAAACTTTAGTACTTAAAGTACCCCAGAGCTTTCGTTAACATCATTTTTTTGAATATTTTACAACATTGTAAAGTGAAAGCATTTGTTTGTTTTTAAATAATTGAAGGTTAATTGATCTTTTATTTTTCAAGCTTTGCGTTGCTTAAATAGTTTACAAAACAGCTTATCGTTATTATAATAGCCAAAGAGCAAGATCAAGTGATTATTAGAATGCAAATAATTTTAAATGTATTTCTTATAGTTAAAAAGTTGAATAGTTGCTAAACTTAAAATTCAATAACTGTTCAATAAAAGAAATGATTAAAAAAGCCGGGCCATTATTGATTAAGGCAAACACTGAGTTTTTTGAACTTAAACTTAAATCAAGCTGAATAATAAGTTTAATTACTATATAAGCTATAGTATTTGGGTTTTTGTTTGACATAGACTGGTCCATAGCTGAGCTTTTCACGAAGCGTTGAATATCCCTGATGTAATCTCACCAAGATACTTCAGGTTAGATGGGGGGCTCCCATAAATTGCATTCTGCTTTGAGCTAGACGAGGACAGATGCAAAAGCAGGTCGAGTACAGTTTTGTCCTCCTGCCCATCTTCGCAGCTACGACAGTAATCATAAGCCTATTCGAATCTTTACCTATTATTGTAATTGTAGCGTTTTAATGGCAGCCTGACTGTCCGTAAAAATGCAAATATCCTTTGCAATATTACATTATACCTCAACCAGTCTATAACTTCCACTATCGTGGCAAGTTCAGGCGGAAAAACCCTGCAAAAGTCGGAACACTGTGCATGCTGTCAATTGTTTCGCCGCAAGATCCAAATGGGTGCGATGAAAGAGAATCTCTAAGGCTTGAATTGGTGTGCTCCTGAATGCTCCAGATACACAAGCTGCCTGTTGACCATGATTTTTAAAACTGCCCACCTGACGACAATCCCATATAGTAGTTTGGGTCTGACTACTGAAATATAGAGTCAGTGTGAATATGAAGCTCCAGTCGCCACTTCTTTCCAATGGCATTTTTAGAGGAGTAGAGCCCTAAATAGCTTTCTTTTCCATTTCTAAAATGTATGGGTTCCAGCTTCGTTTTATTTTGCATTTTATGTGGTACTATTTAATGTTGCCTAATCCATCTGAGGAAGCCTCTGATCTCTTAGTTAAGAAGACTAACTCAGTTTTCTGTGGATTTGCGTTTTGTCCACCGCTGCTGTCTCATTTAGATAGAAAGCCAACTAGTAGACAGGAGTATTTGTAATCAAGATGTTTCGCAATATGTAGAACCAATAAGGAATTGGAGAGTTGCTTCCATCGATTGTCCCTTACAGAACGCATGTTGAGATTTTAACAGCTATCCGGCTTGATTGAGCTTCTAAGGTTTAATTCAATTAATTTTTTTTTTTTTTTTTTAGGAAGGATGTGAAATAGACACTTTTTGGGTCCATAGCCTTACCTTACATTCACACAACACATTCATTCTACCCATTCATTCATCCCATTCACACAAGTACAGTATACCACCTGTGCATTGCATAGCTCCATGTCACCCTGTACAGTGACATGGATGATGGGTCGGCCCATGAGTCCCACATTCCAACAGAGGGTTATAGATGTTTTCAATTTAATCACCGATCGTAATCGGGAGATGAAAAATCCCTTTTGCATCCCGCCTCTGTTGGGATTCGAACCCGGTACCTCCCGATCCAAACGTCGTAGCTTTAACCACTGCGCTATTTGCTTGGTTTTGATTCTATTGGTCTTTCTAAGGATTTTAACAGGAACTGCAGTGAGAGGTTTGCCCGCCGTTTGTATAGAAATATTATTTTTACTTCAGTTCATTTCCCAGGAATGTGGCAAAGTTCTAGACCACCATTGAACGTAACTTCTCCAGGGTAGGGTTAGGTCAATAGTTTGCTGGACATCTGCAGGGATAATGCCATAAGGTCTTGCTGATTTATATGGCTTAAAACTGTTTTCTGCCCACAGGATTTACCTTCTATTTACTATATGACTCGCGGGGCTTTTTGGCCTAATTATGTTAGGCCGCCCTGCGTCTCTACTAGTAGCTCCAGAGATTCCATCACACAAGATAACTTAGGATAGAAGCACTCGAAGATAGTACTTAATGCGTCGAGATGGTTTGCGGCATTGCTGCATCCTCGTCAACCTTAATCTGATGATAGACTTGGGCCATTCAGGTTTGCATAAGGATTTCGAATTGCGGTATCGTAGAGAGCAAGTGAGTGGCTGAAGGTATTGGAAAAGTATTGGCCATAGGGCCTTATTAACAGAAGACTTATAGTCGACGCAAATCTGAACTGACTTCAAATTTGCATCTGATTTTATTATGGAAGATCGAGATATCCGGCCCAATTTCGGTTAGAATGGAGGTAGAGACCAGCTTCACGGTATTAAACCGGCGTTTTTCCTTCTGGGTTTTCGGTTTGCTGGCTATGGTCTGGATTGGATCGACACACCTTCTGAATGTGGCCAGTGAAGCCTCAAAATGAGCAAACCGTTGATCGAAATCTGTTGAATATTGATGGTGAATGAACTTAACTTATATACGTATGTGAATCAACGATGGTTGTTCCTTGCCATTTCTGCACCAACGGTTCTTACAGACGGTACATTATAAAGCCTTTTTTCACTCTAAAACCTCCTTCACAAAAAATGCCACCGTCGATGTTGACTCTTGGCCTAGACAAAATGTTGAGTGATAGGCAGCGCAAGCTGTTCAAATTTATAATCGGATTATCACTAATTTATTTCACGAAACTATGTGTAGTAAATCGAACGGTTTAGTGACATAATCGAGTGTATTTAGCAGAATGGTTGAAGCGGTGATTTTTATTCTCATCTTTTATTTCCATTTGTTCATTTTTCGATGTTTCGTTCTATTGATAGAAATGTTGTTTCAAATGGTTTATATTTGAGTATTCCTTGTATACAATCAAGAGGTTTTTGAATAGCAGTTCATTTGTCGGGAATGTGACAAAGTTTTAAACCATCTTTGAGCATAATTTCAAGCCTGGGTAGGGTTTAGTCAATAGTTGGCTGGACATCTGCGGGAATAATGCCACAAGCTCTTGCTGAATTAGATTACTTAAAACTGTTTACTGCCCAGAGTGGTTTTCTCCTATTTACTATGATTCTCGTGGCATTTTGCCCTATTTATTTTAGGCCGATCGTTTGAGAAGCTCCATTCCACAAGATAACCCGGGATGGAAGCATTCGACAATAGTACTTTACGTATCCTAGCTGCATCTGTGGAAATAGGTGCTTTGGATTTACTTCGACCATCAGGCTGAACAATTTCTATAGTAACTCTGATAAATATTTATTTTAATTTTAAATGAATCATTAACACTTTCACAATTGATTACTATATCGAAGACTAGTCACTATTATTACCTGGTACTAAAAATATGGTAAGCTTATAGGCCTAAGACAATTATTTAACATCAAGTTCATTTGAATTAAGTTCATAAGACACTAAAGTATAGATCACATTGACACATATCCGGAAGGAACTTTAAATCAAATATTAAGCCAATTTTCCGGTTAATTTACAAAACCATTATCACATACAGAACGTTTATGTGCATATACACAATATTTAGCATAATTTTAACGTATTGTTGAGAAATAAACTACTTGAATACATTATAACGTAGCGGCCTTCAAGCCAAGCGGTTTCTTATGTATTTTTTTTTTTTGCTTCTATTTATAAATAATAATATAAAAATAGGTAAATGTTAACATTCTTTAATTTAACACACCAAAGCCAAGCAAAATAATTTTGTCAAAGTCAAGTAAATAATCATAAAAATTAATAACAATCATATTTAACACAATAAATAATAATAAATTGTGTCCATACATACAGTTGAACCACAAATCTTAGTTGACATCTTATAAATAAAATGAAAGTTGTTTTTTGTTTTGAGTATATTCGCGTAAATTAAATTAGAATAATTTAATTTATTTAGCATTGTGAAATTAAAAGTTTATAAATGGTGCGTGTGCTCACTGCTCTTCTATTAACCTCATAATTTGTAGTTCCACTTTCTGTCGCGCATAAAATCGAAATAATTAACAAACTTCCTCTTTAACTTGTGTTTAGAATGGTGAATTATGTAAAATAAAAAAATGTCGCTTAAGTATGACATACACAGAAATTAGTAGCTCAGCCGTAACGCTATAAAGTACAAAAGACTTACAATTTAATACGATAAATTCGATCCAGAAAATCGTCTGTTACATCGTCGATATAGTGATGTCTTATTATCGCATCGAAAACTTGAACAATATTGAGTGCACTCACCACACTATGTAATTGTATATATAATTACGTATATTGTGTGTGTGTGTGTGGGTGTACTTGATTGTAAGTAAATTTGTCGTGATATTTAAAAAAAAACGAAAAGAAAATTGATTGAAATCCGGTTTGAATTTTTTATTTTTTGTGAACTGGTTGGTCTCTTTGCGGTAATAAGTAGTGTCCCAAGCGTTTCTTTGTTTTATTTTTGTCTTATATCGGTTTTATGTTAAATGCAATTTTATAACACTTTATTCGTTGATTGCGGTTGTACGACTTTAGTCTTATTACAAATTTTTATTACTTTTATAATTTGTGTATAGATCACGTGAGAAACGTGATTTACGTGTTGGTGAACTCTATATTGATGAAATTCACTTTCACGGTTTTATATATAGTACATATATACATATTATGTATTAAAATCCAATTAATTATAGATATTTTTGATTTATGTATATCATTGAAAAATAAATTATTAACAAGACTTTCTAATAATTAATTAACAAAGAAAACGTATAATGTATGTATATGCGCGCGAGCGGTAATATTTGTTTTATCAGTGGTGGGCAGTGTGCGGGATACGCGTTTAAATTGTTTAGTCAAATTCTAAAATATTATTTGAACATTTCATAAAATTTAATTTCGAAAAATATTTTTGGTAGCTTTCTAATGTAACATGGATCATTTACAATATTCTGATGAACGTTGTTTTGGAACGTCTGTATCTTCTTGATGATCGTTTTCTTGGTACAACTCTAAAGCTGTATACCATTGGTCCATACCGGTTTCAGTATTTACCGATATAGAAGCAATTTATAGTAATTGTATACAGATAGTTCAGAATGTCTACCTAAGAGCCAATACATCTTCCTATACTTCATGTTCAGCTCTTCCTTTTTCTTTTTGACATATTCTTTCCACCTCAACTTGGCATCCAGCGTCATACCTAGATATTTCTCCGTATCTGCGTAGGCAACCTGTTTATAGTTGATTATGATTAGGATTCTATTAGAAATATTTTTATTAGTAAAGTTTACATGCACAGATACAATTTGTTCGCAGTATCATCAGCATAAGTCGCTATAGTTGCTTCTTCCATTGGTGGTATATCCCGAGTATATACAAGAGGCTCAACATAGGCCCAATACGCTACATTATGGTATCCAGCTGAAATTTTCTTTAGGTCCGAGAATTCGTCTTTATATTTTACACAAAAGTGTCTATCAGTTATATAGGATTTCAGAGTTTCATAATATTTTTTGGGAAGGTCCTTTGAGCTTGAACTCCAATCCTTTGTGCCAAACTCAGTCAAATGCTTGCGGTACATCCAGGAAAATGCTTGAACAAATTTTTTTAGTTTCTAATGTACGTTCTACAATATCTGTGATTCTATGGACTTATTTTATATATTCAACGTGGTTTGACATTTCTGTCCACCATTATTGGTTATATTCTTCTCAGGAGCAATTTTTCAAATATCTAGGATATGGTTGGGAATATGGATATCGGTCTGAAGGACTTTTTATCGCTACATTGTTTTTTAGGTTTAAGATCATGATAACATGAATATATCGCTTTATTTGTTAGTTCTTTAAAGGTTTGTCCAGTTATGAGGTCGTACCCAGGAGATTTGTTCATGTTTAAATTCTGAATTTCCTGTAGAGATACACTTTGTATATTAAGCTCACCAGATCGTTTCAGTAGGTTATCATTTTCATCCGCAGTTTGCCTGGGTAATGGTTGAAATGTTTCTTCTGGGTGACTCGCAAACAAGACAGCTTTTTGTTTACCGCTTCGAGCCCAGCTTCGAATTTGTTGGTCGCTTAAGGACTTTCGTTGCTTTCCATAAGGAATATTCGGTATCTTTTCTGCTAGTAAGTGACGACAAACATGTACATTTTGATTCCTTCTTAACTCTCTGATCAGAGATTTCAACTTGTTGCATAAGTTATTAAGGGCGGTTTTATTTTCTTTGGTTCGAGCTTTATGTTTCTTTTGCACAAGCGTGTATGTATTGTTGTATGTTTTCTATTAGCCTTTCTACTTCCTCTTCGACTTGTATGATATTCCTTATTGATACTTGAAGATTTATGTTTTGTTCTAATAATTCTTAGTATTCCTATTAGACAGTCTCGCTGTGATTTCTTTTTTAATTATTGTTTCATACAAGTCTATAAGGTCAGGTGTTTTGTTTAAATTTTGTAAGTTGGTGAGCCACCAGATTGAAAGTCACATTTTAATTTTTTTTCCTGCTTCAAACAACTCTCTTCCTTTTGGTGTAGTAATTATTGTGGCTCAGTACGTGTTTTTCGTATTGAAGTCGCCACCAATGATAAAACAACCTCCCATGGTGTTAAAAAGTTGTTCATAATCGTCTCTTTTCAAATTTTGTCTTGGTTGATAGTATATTTCTGATATATTTATTTTTTTGTACTTTGTGCGAGTTTTGATAGTTGGAACTTGCATAGATTCACTTTAAATTTTTAATTCTTAGTTGTGTTTTATATTCTCTTTAGTAAGAATGGCAGATCCGCGTCTTCCTCTAACTGATGGATGGACGGCATGGTGAAATCTGTACCCACGTATTCTGGTATATGAGGAATTTGTGGAATAGGTTTCAGAGATTAGACATATATCAATTTTTTGTTCTTTTTATTTTTGGGTCCTTGACTGAAAGCTCTCAGATTATTTGTATTCTTATATTTTTGGTAGTGAATCGGGCTGAAAATTTAATAGTTTTTCTGAAAGGAAATTTATTTATCCGTGAAAGCTGTTAACCATTTAAAACAGTAAAAAGCTCAATTATCCCTCTATTATAAATTTTTCACAATCAAAGAATAACATAAAGTTTAGACGCAATAGAAAAATTGATTAATAAAACGATTTTACAGAATTTAAAGCATAAAGCTTGCCATAAAAAGCTTCCAGTTATTAGTAGGGAAATTGAAATATTTTCTTTTCATATTTTATTTTATTATACTTTCAGGATACTTTATAAGCTCCTAATTATTAAAATCACTATTCTATATTACTAATATTTTCGGTTTAAACGCAATAAACCCAAAAGCTCAATAAAATAATTGTTCGCAGCTACTGGAAGTATTATTTGCAAATAAAAGTTTAGTTTATTCTAATTTTCAAATTTTATTTTATCAGCATGAAGTCAATATAAATTGAATGTTTAGAAAATAAAAGCTCTTAGATAAATCTTATTAGTTTTTTTTGTAAGAATCTGATTGAATGTTTCATAAGTTTATTTATTATGGTTATAACTTTGAATACAGTTTAAAGTTCAATGAGTTATTTTAAATATACGTATTCTTATCAACACAACTCTTCTGTTACTAAAATCTTCTGACTATAGTGCATGCTTTTATCATGTAGGTTCTTTTATTTTTCTTAATCAAAAATATGCCTCATTAGAATCTTGTTATGTACATTTTTGTTTAGTTAAATAATTTGAACTTTTAGCCTCAACCTTACCGGGATAAAAACATAAATAGTTGCCTCTCTTTTGAAATGCTAGGGCCCTTAATATATTTACTAAAGACGGCGAATTAACTATCGGCCGTGGGGCTAATCGATATTGTCCAATTTTTACATTCATTTTATTTTTCCATTGTTCGGGAATTTGTCAGTTGCAACCTGTTATCAAATTTTAGAAAATAAAAACAATTCGGATTGCAAACTTGCTGGGTTTTTTTTCGAATTATATAATGGATTTCATTTCATGGGCCGTACCGTGTCTAAGCTTTCTCTATCCTAAATTTTTTGTAAGAAATTTTATAAAATTCTGAAAATATGCCATTGAATTCTGTAATTGTATGCCAAATTCCGAAATGAATTCAAAAACGTTTTTAAATTTTAAATCACTATCATTTGATTCTGAAAATTGTTTTACACGAATATAATTCTGAACATTCAGAACTCAGTCTCTTATAGCAGTCCTTTGACGCGGGACTTTAATTACTCTGAAATTTTGATAGAACGTATTTTAAAATTGTAAATGTCTTTACTCATATAAAGTTTGCCCATCACTGATCGTAATACTATTAATATACCAACTTTATATAACTATGCCAGTACATACATATACATGCATACGATCGTATATATCTATTTGAAAGTACCTTGACATTTTTTTTACTATTCTGTTTCCATTTCAATTGTAATTTCTCGATTCTATGACTAATTTTTTTTTTAAATTTTAATTCAAACATTTTATTGTAACAATCAAATCACACACCGAGCGTATATGTATATAAGGCGATAGAAATCTATATTTTATATATATATACTTTAACAAGTACGTACATATATGATTGACGTCTATTATTTGTTGTACAAGCATATAGGTAAAATCTACTTTTGGAAGGCGGAATATTAAAACTTTGCTGTCCTTTCATGTCGAGAGGTATGTTCCCAGTCAGTAAGAGATTTATATATCATAGAATCTCGAGACAAGAAATTCACAAACGAAGCCAATAGCCCAACCGCACGAAAGTATAATAATTTGCATTTATTAAATTTATGTATACAATGTAGATTGTTAAAAAAAAAGTATTTGTCTTGAGATATTATTTAATGCGAGAGAGAGGAATAAAAATAAAAAATAGCTACCTACATAAATTTTATGTAATTTGATGTTGCTTTGTTTTTGTGTTGTTGTGTTGTTGCTTTTTATGTTTTAAATCTTGAGTCTTGAGTAATACATGTCATGGTACTTGATGATGTATTACCATTTTATTGTGATGTTCGCGAGATGATGGAGATACATTTTGTTTGCTGCACGTCTGATATCGTGAAATAATTTGTCACAAATCGCGCATTATAATGTTAATCAGATGATTGATCTTAGCGAAATATAATATATATAGAACACAACTATTGAGGGCACATAATTGTAAAAGCCCAAAATTTGGAGACAGTTTATCAAAATATAAAAAATTTTGGGAGTAAAATTTGGGTTTATCGAACTTTAACATTCACCATTTTAAAAGTTCATATTTAGAAATTTTGAAAACCAAGATTTCTTAAAATATTTATAATTCTAAATTTAAAGTGGAATTCAATAGAAATTTAGATTTAGAGTTTAATTCTACGTTTTATTTAAATTTTGTAATTGATAATATTAGATTTTCCCAAAAATTAAATTTCGAAGTCGTTGATAATTTTTGATTAGTTTTAATTTGAATAAATAATTACAGTTTACAGGACGAATGTTAATCAACTTAAGGAATCTTGAAATGTTGTGCATGTTTTGGAATTTCATGGCAAAATTTAATTTCAATTTTTTTCAAACAGCGTACAATTCGTTTTCTCGATAGTGGGTCTGTGGCCAGCGTTTCTATATCATCTGTGCTAAATTCAGTATCTGTTTCTATCGTCTGTGCTTAATTCATTTGTACTCAAAATACTGTTTCCAACATTTAATGAATGCAATGGTTAATAAGCCATGCTGCTTGACCGCTGCTTTCTTTCCGATTATGAATAACTGTAAGTCATGATCCTCCATTGTTTAGCTTTAATTATTTCCTACTCCCCGCTATTGTGTGCTCACTTTCATCTTATTTATGTTGAAACCACACATCCCTTAAAAGAAGGGCCCGATTAACCAACTAATTTGTTTGTTTGCTCACAGTCGAAACGAGCATTTACGTTTACCACTTAGGTAATCATAAAGATTCTTATGATTTTGACGTTGGTTGATCGCGTGGCATGAAAAGTTAAATCAAAAATACACATTTATATAAATTTCGGCATTTCCACAATCAATTTTGGGGTTTACAATTCTCAATTTAAATTCGGTTTTGAAAAATCTAAAAAAATTTTTAACTTGTAAATTCCTTAATCCAATTTTAAAAATTTGAATTGAATTAGAATATTTTCATCGGATTTTAAAAAATGTATCAAAATTTATAAAACATCCATTTTAAATAATAAAAAACCAACTAATTTGCCGTATAACGCAAAATTGATGGTTTTCCATCTGCGGAGAAAAGCATGCTGCAAGATGCAAAAATAACGCATCAAGCGCACAGTGTTGAAAATTATCATTTAAATAAAATTTAATCTTAACCAAAGTTAATTTGAGATAATAATACCAATAAACAGTGTTTAAAGGCCATTACTGGCCCAAGATCCAACAATCTGACTCCATCGGTTTCGATCCTCGGCTTGGTTTTCATATACTGTCTTATACAATCTGAAGCAGCCAAGTTCTTTCAATCGTGGAGCCATCATCGCCTGCAACGACCTTTGCGCCTACCATATGGTGGCTATCCTTTCAGAGATTGCTGCACAATTCGTTCCGTATCAGCACGCAGAACGTGACCATGCCAGCGTACTCGCTGAGATCTCACTTCATGTACAATGTCGAAGATTTTCATAGGATCTCTGATCTCGATATTGTACAGAGCTCGGTATATACCATCAACTTCGCGTTTTGGGCCGTAAATCACTCGCATGATTCTTCTCTCAAATATAAGCAGCCACCTCTCGTACTC
The DNA here is from genome assembly GCA_951394425.1 of Tipula unca. Classification (NCBI taxonomy): domain Eukaryota; kingdom Metazoa; phylum Arthropoda; class Insecta; order Diptera; family Tipulidae; genus Tipula; species Tipula unca. The sequence goes on from OX596381.1 coordinate 194,317,876, forward strand.
ATCCGTCAGCGCCCAACTTTCAATCCAAACATAACAGCGGGCCTGATCAACGCTTTGTAAAGCTTCATCACGGCACCTGCTTGGACTGGCGATATAAGATGTTGCGCTGCAATGTTTCATTTTTACGAAAGTACTCCAACATGAGATTTCATTTAAGGTTCCATATGTTTCGTTGTGTTCTCGGATTTCCATAACGAAAACGTCCATCGTAGCATTGCAGTGACCTAATAATGATCGCTGCCTACGTATTTGGTTGCTGACGATAAGTTTTCTCATCCGGCAAAAACCGAGCTCTTTTGAAATCAACACGTGGTCAATTTGCCTGCGGGAAATTTTTCGAGGATGTGTCCATGTTTCCAATTTTATCTGTTTGTGAGGGAAAATGTGCTTGCTACTCTAAGATCGTGAGCAATTTCATTTCGTGTCGAGAGTACGGACATATGTTTTTACACAAGCCAGCCTGATTTATCCTAGATCTAGCATTAAAATCCCCAATTACCATTCTAACATCGTGTTCGGGTATAGATGCCATCAGATCGGCCAAGTCATTGTAAAATGAGACTTTATCTTGCGGCTGGCTAACTTCTCTGGGCGAATGTATTCACAAATTATCAACAGGTTAGCTAACTTCATGCGCCAGTAAAGCTGACACAATCGGGTATTGACTGCATGGAAATCCGAAGCAGCCTTCTTTACCTGCGGCTGAAAAAGAAATCCAGCTCGAAGATTTCCAAGGTCATCTCCAGTGTATTATAGCGTATAGCCCTGGGACACATTGTCTCCACTTTAAGGCCAGCCAATTTCTTAAAGAGCAACGAGTTCCAGCCGATACTCCTTCATACATGTGATTAGGCTCTCCATCGGTCCTGGTTTCCGGGTACTTGAGCGGTATGGTGTTGTTTTGCCGGTAACTATTTTTCATTTTGTTGAGTTTATAAACAGATTCTTATTTTTACGGATGCCGTTAGTCAGCCGAGTGATCCAACCGTTTAGTCGCCTCCTACGACAAATAAAGGGTACTGTGGTGGTATGCCTGGGAAACATGTTCGTGCAATTTAGGTTTACAAGACAAGTGAGGCCCCCGACCAAAGGGGCCAAAATTAATTTGAATAATTTAATTTGAGATAAATATTGCGAAAGACTTGAGCCTCATATCAAGTAAAAGAAATACAAATTCAACCTGTTAGATGAATATGATATAGTTTATAATTTTTGGTAGAAATTTGTTAGAGAACCCTTTCGTTTAATACTGGCCTCAGGGCCTCAATTTCCCGTAATCCGGCACTACTTAGAAGACGTAAATATTGATGAAATTGTAATATTACTTGGCTCTCCAAAAATATCAAAATCAAATTTTCAAAAATAAAAAACCAAGAATTGCATGGGCGGGCCCCATTTTCATGTCAGTACTAAAGTTGAGAGATCCTCTCTATAGATCCTCTATTTTGTATAAGCCAAGTCAAATTATAATTTTAAAATAATTTTGCTCATCAACTCACATTTGCTTTGAAAAATCAATAAGAAATCGCGATTCGAAGAATTTACCTTGTTTGATATATAATTACCGCTGATGAAATAGCTTGAAGCAACAAATCCATCCAAACGTTGCCATGTCCTCGACATTAAAATGCATTATATAGGCATCGCTTTCAATCCGCCTCATTAAAATTAGATCAATCAGTCATAATATATATGCAAAACTATATTATGTAAAATCATAAAACATAAAAACTAAATTACATAGTTTAAAATTGTTGTTGTTGTTGTATTTTTAGAATTACCTAATAACATAATACACATATATAATTTAAATAATTACCAAGCATCAATAAAAATAAAAATAAATTGCGCATACACACCACCGTGCATGAATTGAAATTGTTCGATCGAAGAATTCCAAAAAATAAATTTAAATTTAAATCGATTTCTAAAATTTCCTAATACCTAATAAAAGAAAATTAAATTCTCAAAATATTTAAAAAAAAAAAAAAATCGAAAGTACGATTTAATAGTATACATCTAACTATTATTTAACATTTCCGATTATCAAATATGAAATAGTGGATATTATAGTGAAAGCAGCGCTCGACCGCGCACGCGAGTGTATATATACTGTATCGATATACACACTTCCGAATTTGTAGCGGCGCGGCGCGCTGGAAAATGATTTGCCAAAAAAAAAAAAAAAAATACAAAATCATCGCTCGCATTATCAAATTTCTAAACCGTATCAAAAATTTTTATTATGTCATGGTTACATATCAACGATATATGTACGCAAAACCCTCATTTTTATGTTTGATTAGAAAGCGTAACTATAACATTTGTTGTGAAATTGTGCGCGCACATCTTGTAAATTATAAGAATATACATACGCCTTAATTAATTCGCTAATCGCATTGTTGAATTATAACGATTACCATGACACTTGAATCTAACTATATCCTCGAAATATGCAAGTTCATAAATTTCATAAAAATGAGAATTAAAAACTTAAACCTTGAGGAATTATTATTATTATTATTATTATTGTTATTACTGTTGTTATAAGACGATTAATGTCACACTGCCACGGTTGAACTATGTGTGGAATTTCAGAAATGAAAAAAAAAAAAATTATATTTTAAATTTATGGCCGCGTACATTAATTAAAGCTGAGTAGGTACTCTACCAACGTATATATACACACACATACATAATGTGAATTTTCTACGTTAATGTGAGATAAATCATAATAATTATATCTATTAAAGTTTTGTTCTAAATATTGTTTTTTTTTTAATAGTTTATTAAATGCGCGCGCGAAGAGAAATATAATTAAAAATTCTCATGTATACATGTAAGTATATATAGTTAGATGAACACTAATCTAACCCATATCCAATTATATACACAGCATCAGCAAATGCTGGGGCAGATCTCTTGTAACTTTTTTATTTTCTTCAATTTTAAATCTATTACGTATGGTATACGCGTAATAAATATATAATTATATCACGGTATATTATTAAATAGAGCTTCTGGATATAATTAAGTTTTAATTTTTAACACTTAATTAGAATAATAGATGCGGAATAAAGAATATATATGTATGTATGTATAAGCATTCATTGAAATTCTCATGGTTTTGGTTTTAATGCACCGCATCGGACCGTTATATTTTTTATAGTTTTCGCAGTGGTACGGGAAATGATTTATAGTCGCGCGAATTATTTAACCTCTTGACCGCGAATTATTTAACCTCCGTATACACATTAAAGCATAAACGCTATTTATTTATATTTTTAATGACCAGAGATAATTATCAATATCAAAAGTTTTGGTTGTGATTTATTAAACTTTTAAAAGATTAAGACATTAATTGATTCATTCAATTCAGAGTAATTTAATGTATGTACGTGCCACAATCTATCAATGATGAATTGCTATTTCTTGTGATAATGACCTCTTTTGCAACAACAAGTATAACACGGCAACTAAACCACCACCATATTGGCAATGAACATAAAATGAAATAATTACTAATTATAGATACACAGTAGCAACTTTTAACTTTCTTATAAATACGTACAGACATACATCGGTATATGATTGATGTAATCAACCTCAAATCAGTAACATTTTTATTCAATTATTCTCTTTAATCTTTTAAGATTGAAGAATGTGCTCGTGTATGTTATATACGAGTATATTAGTTTATTGCCACCACCTCCACACACAGGAACAATATAAATTCTTGTTTGTTATTCATACTATTTAACTACCTACCTACATCGGATTGAGTGTAATATACTGTACAAGTATAACGTCATGTTGTACGGCTGAATTAATAAATGTATTTATAGAAAATACTATAAATTTCATTAAAATACTGAAAAGTGTCAAAAAGTGTTGTACTAGAGATTTAGTGTTGGCACTTTTTTGAAGGGCATTAACATATAACGGATATTTTAACGATAGTGTCGAAAAGTGTTAAAAAGTGTAGATGCCTAACTTCCCTGAACTGTTCAAGTGTTAAAAGTGTCAACTTCGATTTCAGTGTATACACTCTTCCTAGAAAATGACTCATTTTTAATGTTTTGACATTGACGCACCAAACTTCTGAATTTTTGAGAATTTTCTAATTAGCCATGTGATCGTCCTAAATTTTCAATTAAATTAAATTTAAATTTTGGTTTCTTTAAAAATTTATACAAAATTTACAAATTAAGTAAGTTTGCTTTTCTATATGCTCTCTGGAGTATTGCCACCATTTCCACATACAGGAACAATATAAATTCTTGTTTGTTATTTATCCTATGCAACTATACCTAGATCGGATTGAGTGTAATATACTGTACAAATAGATCTAGTGTTGACACTTTTTTGGAGGGTCCAGTACTTTTTCTACACTTACCACTTTAAAGTGTTTAACATATAACGGATGTATTAACGATAGTGTCGAAAAGTGTTATAAAGTGTTGAAATATTTTATATAGACACTTTATAGTTGGAACCTATTCATCGTTATCGAAATATTGTAAAGGGTCTAACTTCTCTGGGGCCTGGATTGTTTAACTGTGAAAAAGTGTTGATAATTACAGTGTCAAATTCAAAACGGTTCCAACACACTAAACTTAATTTATCACAATTTAAAATTTTAGAATTTCCCGCCTTTTGTTCTAAATTTCTAGTAATTAGCGTTCTGATTGTAATGAACGCGAATGTATTGTTTTGCATCGCATTTCAACCCACAGTACATCTAATTCTAATCGCTATAGGTTGACGAAAATTAAAATTGCAATCTCTTCTGTATTGGTAAAAACAGAAGGTAAAGTTATAAAGAATATAACTCTTCTGATATGCACTCGATCGTGTTCCCAATGTGAACGGCGTCACAATCCCTTGACTCATACAAAAATCAATTTTTAACATGATACGCCTCCGCAGTCCACGTACACCACAACATTTAACTTCTGCTTGCACGTAACAATTATAGTGTTGACATCAAAAGTGGTCGTATGTTACCGACAGCATGTGGTGCTCTGGGTCGATACACGTAAACCATCGAGATATTGATTACCAGCGAAATTTGTGGAGATAACTGAAATGCCGTCTGATAATGGTTTTTCAATTATAAAATATTTAGACTATAATAGTTGCGTATTGCCTGCAGCAGACATTTTTACGTTGAAGGTTTAGAAACTGTTAGAAACGAAACATCGTAAACGAATTATGCTTTTTAAAACTTTTTGTGTGTTCCATTCTGTGGGTCTAACAAACTCTGAAAGGACAACCATGATTTTAGAAAGCAATTTCGTTAATCTCGTTAATTCAGAATTCCAATAAATTGTAAACTTTACAAATTTTATTAAAATTATTTTGCGAATTTTTAAAAACTTTTAACATTTGAAATTTATTAAATTATGTATTCAAGTTGCTTCAAACATTGACACCACGATTTAATTTAACAATATTAATTTTCGAATTTTCAGATTAAATAATTCTGAATTATACATTTGAATATAAATTATGAATTTCGTATCTCAGTTGTTAACAAATTTTGCGGATTTTTATTTAAAATATAATCTATTAAATTTCCCAAAATTTTTAATTGCTTCGATTGACTTGGATTGGCTCAATTTTTTTAAATTTGGAGGAATACGAAATTTTTTAAAATTCCGAATTTATTCGATTTCTCAAAATATTTTGTCAAAGTTCTTATTAAACGCTACGTCTCGAATTTTCAGTTTAGATAATTCTGAATTACATAAATTATAAATTTTAAATTTATTGTAAATTTGGTAACTTAAATTTTATTAAAACAAATTTTGTGAATTTTTAAAAAATTACAAATATTTTAATTTTATTAAATTTCCCAAATTTTGTATTCAAGTTGCTTGGAACATTGACACAAGTACTTATTTGATCAAATTTGATGAAACTCGGAATTCGATATTTGCGAATTTTCAATATTTCACGACATATTTTAATCAATTTATGATTAACTGTATAGTCCGCTCTAAATTGATTAGTTCAAATAATTCTGAATTACTTCAATTATAAATTTTGAATTTCTTGTAAATGTATTCAATATAAAATTTCACCCTGATTATTTTTATTTTTCTTGTAACCTGCTCAGGATTCTGTGTTCGAAGTGCTTACTTCAAATTATTTCACAGATTACTTTAGGGTTTTTAGTTACGTTATTTCCTATAACCATCTCATATGGAATTTTGGTCGACTTATATAATTTCCGAATTCTAATGACGAACAAACATTTGTTTATTGTCATCTCTCAAGCATTGATACCATAGACTCAATTTATCAAATTGGCTAAAACTTTGAACTAAAAAATTTCGAAATATATTGACAATTTTCTGATTAATCGAATGATGGTCCTAAATTTTCAATTTACTTACATAATTTTGAATTATATCAGATATAAATTATGAATTTCTTGGAATTTCATAAAATTTAATTTTGTTGAATAAATTTCCCAAGGGTCAATTTTTAAATATGATAAAACTCAGAATTACAAATTACAAATTTACCGAATTTCAATTTTTAACAAACTTTGCGAATTTTTAAATTTATTTGCATAAAATGGAATTTTATTCAATTTCTCACATTTTGTATTCATGTTATTTTGAAATTTTTTCGAATTTATTGAAATATTTTAACAAATTTCTGATTATCCATAGAATTGTCCTAAATTTTCAATTTTATTAATTCTGTATTTCAACAAATATAAATTTTGATTTTTATAAAATTTCGTATCTCAATTTTTATTAAAACAAATTTTTCAAATTTTAAAACTTATTTTAATTTTATTAAATTTCTAAAATTTTGTATACAAGGTTCAACAAGCCTAAACAAGACTCAATTTATCATAGTTTGTACCACAAAGTTTTAAAATTCTAAAATTTAAATTTTAATAAATTTCCTAAATTTTGCATTCTAGTACTCAATTTCTTAAATTCCAAAATTTTCGAGCATATTACGATATATTACGATTTTCTCGACATATTTAGATAAATTTCTGATTAACCGCATGATTGTCCTAAATTTTCAATTTAATAACATAATTATGAATTATATCAAATTAAGAATGAAAATTTCGAATATCAATTTTTATAAAATAAATTTTGCGGATTTTTAAAAAATTCTAACCATTTGAAAATATGAACTATAAAATTTAAAAAAAATTTTGTTAAATTGATTTGATGAAACTCAAAATTACAAATTTCCAAATTAACCGAATTTCCTAAAATATTTTGAAAATTTTCTGACCATTATCGACCTAAATTTTCAGTTTAAATAATTCTGAAGTTTGTGCATCTGAATATAAATTTTGAATTTTTTAAAAGTTTCGTATCTCGATTTTTAACAAATTATGCGAATTTTTAAATAATTCTAAATATTTGAATTTTATTTACTTTTTCAAATTTTATATTCAAGTTACACCGAACATTGGCACCACAAACTCAATTTATCAAATTTTCTAAAACTCAGAATTCAAAATTTCGAAATATTTTGACAATTTTCAGATTAATCGCAAGATTGTCCTAAATACTCAATTTACTTACATAATTTTAAATTATGTATATCAGATACAAATTATGAATTTCTTAAAATAAATATCTCAAAACTCAATTTTTAAATTTGATGAGACTCAGAATTAAAAATTTCCAAATTTATCGAATTTCTATTTTTTAACAAATTTTGCGAATTTTTAAATTTTTTAAATAAAATGGAATTTTATTCAATTTGACTATTTAAATCAAATTTGGTGAAACCCAAAATTTAGAATTTCAACATTTTTCGAATTTTTTGAAATATTTTCGCAAATTTCTAATTAACCATATGATTGTCCTAAATTTTCAATTTAAGTAATTCTGGATTACATCAAATATAAATTTTGAATTTCTGGAAAAAATTCGGATCTCAATTTTTACTGAAATAAATTTTGCAAATTTTAAAAAATTCTGCTTATTTCAATTTTATTAAATTCTAAATATTGTATTCTAGTTGCTTCGAACAATAGTACTCATTTTATTGAATTTTAGAATCCAAAATTTTCGAATATTACGCGTTTCTCGAATATTTTGACAAATTTTTGATTAACCGCATGATTGTCCGTAATTTTAAAGTTAATTACATAATTATGAATTATATCACAGATAAATTATGATTGGGAATTTCGGATCTCAATTTTTATAAAATAAATTTACCGAAATTTTAAAAAATTCTAAATATTTGAATTTTATAAAATTCTAGATTTTTTTTATAAATTTCTTAAGACTCAATTTCTAAATTTGATGAAACTCAGAATTATGAATTTCCAAATTTACCGAATTTCGATTTTTAACAAATTTTTCGAATTTTTAAATAATTTTAAATAAATATTGGAATTTTATTCAATTTCCCAAATTTTGTATTCATGTTACTTTGAAAATTAACGTGGACTATTTAAATCAAATTTGGTGAAACCCAAAATTTAGAATTTCAAAATTTTTCGAATTGATTGAATTATTTTTGCAAATTTCTGATTAACTATAAGATCGGCCTAAATTTTCAATTTAATTAATTTTGAATTCCTGGACATAATTCGTATTTTTATTAAAACATATTTTTCAAATTTTTAACAATTCTACTTATTTCAATTTTATTAAATCTCCCAATTTTGTATTCAAGTTGGAACAAGCCTTGGACACCAGGACTCAATTTATCGTCGTTGGTAACACACAGAATGAAAATAAATAAATTGAAATGATAAAAGAAATTTAAAATTCCAAATATGGAATTTTTTAAAATTTTCTATATTTTGTATTCTTTATAAAAATTCTGAAAATTTTGTCAATTCCGGAACAAATATAAATGTTTTTTTGGATATTTTCAAAATTTTCATCCAATGCTCGAATTTTAAAACTTAAAGTTGCTATGCCCGACTCAGTAGTAGCCTCGAGCACAAATTATGACTGCATTATTTTGAAATGTTAAATCGTCCCATTTGAAATATTTGTATAGTTTGAAATTTCTTCTATTTAAGTAAAAACGCCGAAATTATGTTCGCTACACTTATATTTTCATTAAAATGGCAAAAGTGTTGCACTTTTAAAAGTATTCTGATTTAATGCTTGCCAATTAGCTACACTTTCAATAATTTTGAAAATTATTCGATACTTTTGGTGTTTCTATTAGTTTGGCATAGTTTTAGATGAATATTTGGTGTTTACACCAGATGCACTTTTCTGCACTTTTTCATACTCTTTCAAACACTTTACACTTTTTCACTAATTTTCGACACTTTGCTGCTCTAGCACGTTAAAATCGTTTTGTGACATACCAATTACAAATTTCCACACTTTTTTTGTCTTAACACTTCATAGCTACACTAATGTATATTTTCAATGCTTCAGCACCTTACAAATCACTTAATGAATATATACATACGTAATTTCCTTGGGGAAACCAAAAATTTTCCAGTTTAGCACAAAATCAACATTACAATTATTGTAAAATTATATAAAGTCGAAAAAAATTAAATAATTTGCGGAAGAAAAAAAAAATCACAAATCACAACCAAAAGTGAAATATAATTTTTTGTGTAAAAACTGGTTTTCTTTTGTGTATAAGTTGTTGGCTGGTTGCGCGCAAACATTTCTTTCTTTTCGTATTTCATTGCATTCATAATTTCTTATTGAATTCTAACCAGCACACAATTAAGTACAATCTATCTAGAAATAAAAACATGATTTATGGTTTATGTGTTACTGTATCACCTCGCTATATACAAGATATACGCAAAAAATGTAGGTGAAAATAATTGTAGAAAGAATATTATTGCGGATTTCAATTTTAAACATAACATATATTACAAATTTTTTTGTTATTTATTTGCAGAGGGACGTGTTGAGGTGTCACGCGAAGGAAAATATTTATCAACGCTGTCCGGTGCTAAAGTACTTGGTGAACTTGCAATTTTGTATAATTGTCAACGTACCGCAACGATAACAGCGGTTAACGATTGTAAATTATGGGCAATCGAGCGGCAATGCTTCCAAACCATTATGATGAGAACGGGTTTGATACGGCAAGCAGAATATACAGATTTCTTAAAGAGGTGAGTTCGCATATTATATTAGTTATAGGCCATTTTGTTTAAATGATACAAACAAAAAAATCACACGCATTTTGTAAGACGATGAACGATTTCTTTCACTTACATATGTATACTGGATGCAATATATAAACAACAACAACAACAACACAAATTTATGTATGTGCTATGAATACATAAGTATAGATGAAATTTTTTTTTATGATTCTGTAATATTTGCGTGGAAAAATAATAACATAACGGTAACATATTTTTTTTATGCTAATTTTATATTATGTTTGTCTTGTGATTTATGTCTTATGGAATGGATGATGGTTTGTGGCACACATTGGTGATTAGACTTAATGTCTTTCAGCGTAATACATACAATCGAATGAAATTTTAATGAGAAATCCAGTACATGACATCATCGACGTTTAACACGAAGAAATGTCATAAAATTAAATTAAACTTATAAGTCATTACATGTCATCGCGCGTATATTTAAAATTGCAGCAATAAGTTAACTATGCTTGGAATGCATAATGAATTTTAACCACCGTGCATGCTGAGTTATGAAATTTATTTTAAACCTTGAGTCGTGCTCTTCCGCCCGCCCAAATCTGTTTCCAAGTATCAATTTTTTTTTTTGTATTTAATGTTTATCGTGTCGCACCCTCGATATGTAATTAAGATTTTTGTGGCATTTCATCATAAATAAGATCTCATGAAGTTTGAATTGCCTAATACTGTATATACATACTCGTATATTCAGTTCAATTGGTATATTGGGAAAGCTATATACATTACATCTTAATTAATTGTACTTAAACATGACAACATATTAACTGTTTTTGAAAGTCTATATTACTTATATACATACATTATTGTGCAGAAGCATCAAAACAAACCATTAAATTTTTGATGCCAAACTGAATTGTGTACATATATGTATATCTGTTTGGCTTATGTCATATTGTATCCAAAAAAATTAAAAAATTATTTTGCATGACAAACACTTTTTTGTGTTTTCAATTTAAATAAAGTTAAAAACAATAAGCAATTATAAAATAATAGAATTTATAAATAAATAAATAAATTAACATTTAAATATATTTTCAAATCATACCAATCCGTATAGACATGAAAGTTTTTAATGCATTAAAAACTATACACATTACGAGTATGCGGTATGTGGTTGGATATAAATAATACACCACCACGACGACGACGACAACAATGTTGATGTATCCTAAGTGTTGTCGTTGTTGTTGTTGATTTGCAAAAAATCGTATAACAATAACCCCGCGTCAACTTTCACTTTTTGTTGTGTTATTTGTAAGTGACAATAATTATTGTTACATCGGATTGGATTTTTTGGTTTTGTGGCTGGTTGTGTAAACTGATTTATAGATTTATAGATGTTAGATTATAATGCTAATTCGAAAATCGGTTACCTACCCGCGAGAGTAAAAGGTGATGGAAATTTTTTACAAAGAAAGGCAATTTTAGATTTATGGTTAACAGAATTTAGTGAAATTCAATGATACTATCAGCTCCTCATCGCTGAATTTGCCTTAAACAACCAAGCAAGTGAAAACTAACTTATTAGTTTAAAGATTGATGTATTTATCTTTTGATGTATCGTTCTCTAGAAGGGTGTAGCATTTTTGAGTTTTTTTCAATACCAACGTGACGACGTTGTTGTGGAATACTTACATTATTTAAATCTACCATTGAACAAGTGTGTTTTCAGTGTGAGCGTGGCGTAGTTTAAAGATATTTGTGTTGATCGATAATGTTGATACTATTACTTTGCTGGTAGCAGACGGTTCCACGGCAATTTACAGAAAAACAATTCACCGAAAACGACAATTTACCGAAAAACTGAATTCACCGAAAACGCAATTCACCAAAAACGCCAATTCACCGAAAAAGAAAATACATGGGAACCATTATACCGATTATATAATGAATTCGAATTATTTGATGGAAATGGGATTGACTCGTATCTGGTTGCATACGTTGGCCGCTCTGCATGGATTTTCTGCTTCAATTGGATCAATTGTTGACGATAGAGTTGGGCATTGGTGGTTTGGCCACTTGGCAACAGCTCATAGTGGATCACACCTAGGTGGTCCCATCAAATGCACAGCATGACCTTAGCCCCGTGAATATTCGGCTTTGTTGTCGATGGGCCGGCCTCACCTTTCTTGACATACGCTTTTTTGCGCTTGGGATTATCGTAATGGATCCATTTTTCATCGCTAGTGACAATACGATGCAAAAACGACTTCTTTTTGTGGCGCTCGAGCAGCATTTCGGACATGCAAAATCATCTTTCCAGGTCTCTTGGCTTCAACTCGTATGGCACCCAATTTCCCATCTTTTGGATGAATCCCAAGGCTTTCAAACGTCTGGAAATTGTTGCTTGATCAACTCCTAATGATTCTGCAACTTCTTCTTGCGTTTAACATGAATCTTGATCGAGTAATGCCTCCAATTATTCATCCTCAAACTTTTTCGGCTGACCAGGACGCTCTTTGTCTTTGATATCAAAATCACCACTTTTGAAGCGACTAAACCACTCAAAGCACTGTGTTTTTGCAAGAGCATGCTCACCATACAAATCCACGAGCAAACGATGACTTCCAGCTGCTGTTTTGTTTGCGAAAAAGTGACTCAACAAAACTTCCCGCAAATGCTTTTTTTTTCGCAATTTGATACATTTTCCATCGTTGAAATCGGTTGGATGTGCACAATCAAAACAAAATTGTTTAGCTGATTTTGACATTTCAAATAGAATAGAACTTTCAAATGACATAGATGTCATTGATGTACTATTACGCATAGACAAGTAATGACATCTAGTATCAAATTTCGGTTTTTACTGCATACACCCAATAAAAAAAACGATATTAAACAATCATATGCAACAAACTGCTGCCGTTCGGAACAGCATTCAGGTTCTACAATTTCATTTCAACAAAAATGTAATTCATAAAAATTTCTCTAAGCAAGTAACCAGCAGTAATCTTTGTATAGAGTAAAATCAAATTAAAGCTTTTCGTTTCAGAGTAATTTAGATATGGGTGGATACACAAGCAATCGTTTTTTTTAATTGTTTTAACCGTCCAGAACAAATATTTCTAGCAAAATCCCGTTTCTGTAGAACATACAGGATTTCATTATAATCAGGGATGGGCAAAGGTAGATTACGCCATGTAATCTACGCGGTTGCCGACACGTAAAATATAACGTAGATTACTTGGCAGTGTTTTGTGTGGACGTCAACAATTAAGACAACGTCAACAACCTGCGATATTTTAGCGTTTGAATTCGAATGAATCAATTCACAGTTGTATTTGTATAAAATGTATACGAAGAAACAATATCATAAAAACTAATTTACTAATTTATTAGCAAATTTACCACAACTCTGGAAAATGTTAGAAACAACGTTAAAAATTGATAAATAATAATTTGATAGTTATAGTTTTAATTTTATATCATCTAGTTATTGAATAATATCAGATGCTCGATAAACAGTATACATAGGTATGTAACAGATAATAAAATAGGTCATCCAGATTACATTGAGTTATTGAAATTTTAATTTTTTAGCGATAAATTATATGGAAATATAATGATTTAAAACTTTTCCAACCTAACTTAATTTTCTGAGAGGATAAGTCAGATTAAAATACGTTGAATGATATTTTAAAACTGTATTTTTATCCTTAAGAAATGTGGTCACCGTAGGTTAGAACTATTTTACAAAATCACACTATGAATAGTCGGATTGTACGGATTGTCGACACGGCAAAACAATAGGGCAAATCAATTTGTTATCTATAATCCCAAACCAAATATTAACGCGGTACAGGGCGTTGTTTTTCTACGTATTTTCAACTTGTCGTATAGCTACCAAAAAATTACCTCTAATCAATCATGCAGATTATGCCAATTTATCTCTCCGCAACAAATAATGCAGAACGTAATAAAAATTGTGATGAATCATTGGCAAAACACCATTCGGTTTTCGTTCCTGTAATATACAGAGGTAAAGCAATCTCACTGATTTCAACCCTACGTTATTGACCCTGTTAAAGTTAGCCGATAGTTTCCAGCCGAAAAAAATCGATAATGAAGATAAATTTTTGTTTTGAATTGAACATTAGAATTGAAGTATATTTTCTCTTTCTATCATACTACTAAAATTACCGATAAATTTCAGCCGATATACGAATGTCGATAAAGAAGATTATAATTTCTTGAATGAAAGAGATACAATTTATTTCGATACATTTGTGAAATATTTTTTATTAATACTGGTAGGAAAAATTTCTTGTGGGGATCCTGGGAAATTTAGATTTTCCAAAACCATATGCAAATAATTGAAAATTTATAAAAATTCTGCCTCTAGAGTGTTATGTCTGGAGATGTATTGATTTGAAGTGTTTTTCTAATAGCTATGACTAGAAAATTGTTTGGGTCCTAGTTTCACCTAAATTTCTCAGGATCCCCACATGAAACTTGGACCAAAACAATTTTATGGTCATAGCTATTGGAAAAACACTTCAAATCAATACATCTCCAGACATAACACTCTAGAGGCAGAATTTTTATAAATTTTCAATTATTTGCATATGATTTGGAAAATCTAAATTTCCCGGGATCCCCACATGAAGCTTTTCCTTAGAATATTATTATAAATTGTCTTACAATTGTATCGAAATCCAATTTATCGTATTATCTTTATCCAAAAATTAAAAATATTCTTTATCGACATATATCGGCTGGAAACTATCGGCTGGAAACCATCGGCTGAAAACTTTCGGCTATGTGAATTTTTTATCGGCTGTCATATTAATATATAATCTGCATTATCAATTTTTATAACTTTCGGCTGGAAATTATAGGCTAACTTTAACAGTATCGTTATTGACTAATAGCTTTGCCTCAGATATTATTAAAACGAAATATTAAATCGAAATTCGATTCCAGTAAATAATCTTACAGTTAATACTTACACCATTCCAAGTGATAAAATCTGTAAATTGTGGCCAATTGCCTCAACATCAAATTTACTCAAACTTTTCCTCTCGAATGATGAAAGCATTATTACTTACTTTGGTTGCCATGATTGTTGTGAGCAGGTCATCGAAGAGAACCCACTTTAATGCAGTAACTGTTTGAAATTGTATAGAATATGCAGATTTGGGTCACGTCACTCCTCAAACCGTTATTTCCTATTATAAGCCTTATAGATATATAAGTTGCACGCGCATATGAGAGACATTGACGACACTGCCGTGTCGTCAAATCAAAGTATATATCCTCAAATTCAACTCATTGCTCAAGTTCAAACATAATTTCTGATTTTTATCAAATTTTGCTTAAATCGTTTGCGTAACAAATCTACATTGGAATACTCTTTAAATTGTAATTAAAATTTGATTCAAGCCCATACTGGAATTTTAGCTGGAATTTTACTTAAATACATACAAACGCGATTAAACATAATTTTAAATGCATTCAACTTTTGTTCATATTCCGCTAAAATATTAATTTATATCACTCGTTCAATTTAACTAAAGATTTTGTTTCAAATTTACTTAGATTTCGCTCTAAAATGAAATCTGAACTTAAATTTTTATACTTTAAATTATAATTAGACAAAATAGCTTTTTCTACTCAATGTTTGATTTTTAAATTAATTTAAAATTTAAAATGCACTAAAATTTAGTTCAATACAAAGTGAAATATTCCTTTATTTTCACTCATACAATTCATTTAAAAAACTAATTAAAGGTTTTGGCTCAAATTCATACCAAAATTCTATTTTAGAATTTCAATTAAGCAAATCCACTCAAAAAGTATATACTTTGAAGTCTATGCAAACTAAAATATGAGTAAATATTTATAATTTAAATTGTACTCAAATAATCTATAAATCAAGTTTAAAATTTTACTCAACTTCATAGTATAAATTGTACCGTAAATTTAACTTAAAAAAAGTTCCACTCAAAATATGTATATAATTCTATGTCTACTCAATCACAATCAAATATAACAGAAAATTATTCTTTAATCAATGTTTGAGTTTTAATTGATATTTAAATTGCACTCAAATTTTGTTCAACTCTATCCGTTAAAACCCCTTCGATTTCAAGCATTGATTTTCATTTGCTAGTTTTCCTTTGTTCCTGTTTTCATGGTATTCTTAGCAACCTTTATATAGAGCTAATGTAGCTTCATGTGCATCTAGCCCTTGACATGGTACCTAACACCGTTGCTAAAAAATTCAAGGTTCAGCGGTATTGCGAACATCAAGCTTTATTCTAGATCTGCTGAATTGCCTTACAAAATTAGTTGTTTTAGATTCTTGCGATTTTATTTAAGTTTAGGTCATTAACGCTAGTTCAAGCTTTGATCTTTCAAATCCATTACAGTTTCATTACGATTTCTAACTTAGTTTATTTAGAACTCATGCCAAATAATTAAAAATGGTGGTAGTCGCTGTAGGTTAACGTGGTATGGTAGAGCATGATCATACGCAAATCCATATTTCCATGTCAAATAGCGTATGTATTTCTTTTGTATCGATATTCTGGGTGTGGTCCTCGTAAAACGGACTCCACACGTCAACGAAAGTAACCCCTAGGTCTTTAGTTTCAAATACTTTCTGAAGAAGTACATCATTTATCTTATATTGTTGTGTAACAGGGTTAATTTTACGATGGAATGATAGAGATTTACACTTATCAATGTTGAGACTAAGTGAATTAAACTCACACCAAATAACTAGTTTGTCGATATCCTCGTGCAGTATCATCAAGTGTCTCGATGGTTCTGTAGATTTTCAGGACATCAGCGAACACTAGGATTTTGTAATGCTGTATCACTTCAGTAATGCCATTAATAAAAATTATTAAAATCCATGGACCAACATGGGAGCCATGTGGAACACCGGAGGTAACTTGAATTGTTTCTGATCTTTTACCTCCTAGCTCAACAAACCAAGCTACGAATTGGCTGGAAAACTAAAACTTATAAATGTGTTCCACAGTTTTAAAAAGACGTCAAATTGCTGGTGGTTCTCTATTTCTTTAATCGAATAGCTGGTAAATTCGATAAGGTTAATCGATGTTGATCTTTTGGGCAAAAATCCATGTTGATACTGGGGCACATGCCGTGGTACTAAATCTCTGAATGACTGGCATACTGTACCAGTTCAAATAATTTTGGTATTGAAGATAATGGTGTAATAATACCTCTGTAGCATGAGATATCACTTCTAGTTCCACTTTTGAAAATCGGTGTTACTCTTGTTATTTTCCATTTCCGTGGAAATGTTGTCAATTGCAATGATTGATTAAATAGAATACTTAGTGGAGTTGCCAATATTGCGGAATTTTTCAAAAATGAACCTGACATACCATCCGGGCTCTTATCGGCTTTTTTGAAGTTATAGTAAGGTTTCCGGTTGAGGCAGTTGCTTAAATCATTATTCCCTTCATTTGCAAAAATTATTTCAATGGCTTTATGGTGAACATCATTAATAACGAACGGTGTTGATGATTCATCGATTTTAAATAAGGCAGGATCATTAGTAAAACTTATGTCTAATATTCGATCTAATCTATTTTTTAAATTTGGCTTAGATTTGACTCAAAGACAGCGTCGTTGAACAGGTACCCATTATTCGAGCTCACGTTTAGAGGCTTAATCTCGTTTATTTCTTCGTCATATATCCATCTAATATCTGATAATCTAATCTAATGTCTGATGAATCAGCCGCATTGGTACGAGTAATTTCCATAGTTGTACCACAGGATGTAGTGTAAGATGATATAGGTGAATCAGGCGGGATGTATACGACGTAAATGTATTGTGACTTTTTATTGATCTTAATTTTTACACATAATTCTTCACATATACAAGTACTATTTTAAGCTATCGTCCATATAATCCAAAATAGCCTAGTTCTGTTCTAATTGACCATAATTAAGTCATTTTCCAATCCCATTTCCATCAAATAATTCGAATTCATTATAATCGGTATAGCGGTTCCCATGTGTTTTCTTTTTCGGTGATTTGTCGTTTTCGATGAATTGTGCTTTCGGTGAATGGCTTTTCGGTGATTGTCGTTTTCGGTGAATTGATGTTTTCGGTGAATTGTCATTTTCTGTGAATTGTCGTGTTACCGTGTAGCAGACAGGTAAATCGGCTGTATATACAACAAATATAACACCACCGGGCTCAGGAGGCGTTGGTATCTGCACTGTTGTCTCGACACTCTTTAAGTTTGTCTATTGTTATGAATTTCGGGCTCTTCTGGATTCGTAATGGATTTTGCAATAAGACACTTTGAGCTACTTTATTAACACTGCACAATAAGTTACAACACTTGTTTTCAGCACTTAACTCTTCACAATCTTACTAGTTCACTATTTCACTTGTTTAGTGGTCACTGGTTGAATTTAAACAGATCTTCTCTGCAACCTGATCTTCTCTCCACATCATGTTTTGTAGCTGCGACTCTAACCTTTTGACTAACGACGATTCTGATGTGATTGTGTTTAACGCTAGGCATAATCGTCACAATATATTAGTCCATCATTTATGGCTTTATCAAAGGCCTGCGTGTATAATATCATAAAAGACGGCAACACAGGATTTTTTCTCCTCTATAGTGTGATTGCATTTAGAATTCTGTGGACGTGTTCTATGGTGCCATGCTAGCTCCGGAACCCAAATTGAGGATTAGGATTAACAGTTTTTTGAAATCGTTTTGAAAATGTTAGTACTTAGTACAATGGCATATATATAAGACGGTATGGCGAAACATTGGGTTTCACCTTTATCGGGCTTAGGCATCATTTTAATTTTTGACGTCTTATTCATTTGGTAATTATTAACAACTTTTCCGGTAGTAAGATCATATGTTGGTACTCTTTTATAGTTTATGCAGTTAATAATTATATTTCTAATAATCTTCCACTTGAACTTGATCGGCTTTGAAATTGAATCGTTCACCCTCTGGTAAACATGAGAAGCAAAACATTTCCTTTTTCTTCATCACTTTTTGCTCAACATGAACATCCATTATAGGTAATTTAATGAGGGGACTCAAATTTATTGGTATATTTAATGTTCTTGTTGCCTTCCATAATAAGTATTCTCTGTAGGTACCATCAGGTGACAGTGAAGATCGCTTAAATAGTTTAGAATACTTTGATGTTCCTCTTTCCTCAAGGCGAATGATGAATCCTCTGAGATTATAGCAAGATTTAAGTTTTACGGTCAAATTTTCCGCTAATCCCACGTATCCAATTCATAATTCTGCAGGTCAACTACATCACACCCAATTAAATTCTAGTGGCAACATTTTAAATTGGACATTAAATCGATATATGTAGATACATTTTTCAATTTTGGTTTTTAAAATTAACATTAACTATATTAAAATTGTAGCCAAAATTATTGCTTCTCGCCGCAGCACACACGGGATGACTAAACATAGTTTAGCGCATTTTTATAAATATTCTGGGTACAATCAATAATTTGGCGGAAAAATACACTACCATTTCCCAGTCGAAATTAAAATTCAATTATTTTGAAAAAAAAAATCAGGGCGTTATATTTATTTCATAATTGTACTCGATAAAAAAGATTTCCCCTCTTTTCGAGTTCCTGTACTATAATTTTATCGAGTACATCGAAAAATAAAGTTTAATTAAACAGGAAAATTCTTATCCAGTACAGTATTCAAACTCGAACATTTTGAAGTAATAAAAATTCTTGAAATTTTTACTATTCCTATTAAAATAGAATGAATTAGCGCTCTTAAATTTTTTGAAATTTGAACATTTGGAAATGTCAACTTAAATGTAAATTTAATTAGCATTTAATTAGCAAAACGTTAATTTTTGTATACCATATTGTAAATAATATTCGGATATTACTAAAACTGGAAATCCTTTTTCACGTCAAAGAATGGAACTTCTGGTCTGCTTGGTATTCAACCGGCTACGACTTATAAGAGAATTATTAACAAATTTGTCGCCGGAAAATATATTATGACTTAAGAAAAACAATTGTGTTTTAAGCCAGAGTGTTTTGACTTAAACTTTAAAATTGCGATATAAATTAGGTAGAAAAGTGTGGTTTAAATGCGTTTTATGGCTCAACTTCTTAAATCGGGCTCTCGTTCCTGGATCATCGCATAGGCCGGAATTGCAGTTTATTTCATATTTGATATAATTACATTCAAGTACAATAAGGAAACACATAAAATTTCAATTACTTTGAAAAAAATTAGGGCGTTATTTTTATTTCATACTTTGATTGATTTGTTGTCGTAAATTCAAATTTAACTCAGCATATTATTTATATTTTTTTGTTATTTTTAAAATTTCCCCTATTTTGGAGGATCGATTCATACTATGATTTTGTCTAGTACATCGAAAGTTTAATTAAACAAAAAAATTCTTATCCAGTACAGTATTCGAAAATTCTTGAAATTTATTGACAATGTATTCCTGAAAATACCTAAACCTAAAATATTTGCGAAATTTTTGTCAGACCCAACGCTCAAATTTCAAATCTGTACATATTAAGCTCGATTAAACATCAGCCTATGCAAGTTTAACCGAATTGGCGTTCTTAATTTTTTTCAAATGTGATTATTTGGAAACTTGATGATTTGAAAATGTCAATTCAATTTACCCAAACTTTAAATGTCAAATTTTATTAAATTTTAAAGAAATTTTTTAGACCTCGTTTCTGGAGCATTGCTTAGGCCGGGACTCCAGTTTATTTCAGATTTGATATTATTACATTCAAGTTTGATTGGAAACAATAAAAATTTAAATATTTAAAAAAAAAATTAGGGCGTTATTTTTATCTCATAATTTGTTTGATTTGTTCTCATAAATCCAAATTTAAGTCAGCGTTTTATTTATATTTTTTTGTAATTTAAACGTCAATGGTTATTATGAAATAAAATCAACGCCCTATTGTTTTTTTTTTAAATCTACATATATGACATTATTCTTAAGTTGTTAAATTATGGATAGAATTTTTTATGGCTAGTTTGAATCAAACAAAGAAAGAGGACTAAAATGTTATATAGCAGATTATATGTAAGTGTTCAAATATGGTTTTATATGTACGAGAGTATTTGGCAGTAACAGATCACCCCAATATTTTTCTATTAATTTGCCACAAATTTCTAATCTCTCTCGAAAAAAAAGACAAAACTTTTATTTTCTAAATGCATTAAAATTAATTAATAAATGAAAATCGAAAGTTCATTATCGTCCGCGGACTGCATATATTTATACACATACATACATATATATATAGAAAACTCAATGTGACAAAATTTACATAAATTAACCAACAAAAAATAAAAAATCTAAGTCAATTTCGTATTTTGACGGTATTAGGTATATAGTTTAGTTTATGTGAAAGCCAAACGATTTAATTAATTCGAACCGAAAAATAATTTTACACATTTTAATTGTGAATGAATCGCGATCAATGTCACTAAATTGTTAACATGTTTATTGTTTGTTTAACACCTTAGTTATAGATTAATATATGATTTAGTGATAGAGACAGATTAGAGTCAGTCAGTCAGGCGCACGCATATACACAATAAGAATAAATGGAAACTTTGATTTTAAAAATGAAAGTAAAATGATTGTGTGTCTTGTCGTGTGCAATATATATATATATATATATATATATACATATATATATACCAAACGACCTGATGCTGTGTATTTGTACATCTTATATTTTAAGTGTATGCGTTGCGTATACACCCAGACAAGAGCTTCCATTCAGAGTTCATTATTGCTTTTAAGATTAATGAGTTTTTTGTTGTTTGAGAAAGTGAAGGTTAAATGTAATGTTAAATTGCGCACAGCTATACTATATATAGCTAACAAGATACAAGGTACTGTGTATACCCATACACACACACACATAATGAGAAGAATGAAAAAAATTGTCATCTGAATTTCGGTTCCATGTTTAGTGGTCACTTAACGAATACGGGTTTTTGTTCTATAACAAGGTGAAATCATAGACACATATACTTCTTTGTTATTTTGTGTAAGAACAATAGGCATTTTAGAGGTGATAATTGTTCTTTGACCTTTGCGGTTATACAGTGGAAGAATCGTGACTTAATACAAAACTAATAAATTTTTTTTTTTACATTTTTATTTTCAGTGTGCCAATCTTCAAAAATCTGCCCGAAGACACACTAATCAAGATCTCTGATGTGCTCGAGGAAACGTATTATCAACACGGTGACTATATAATTCGGCAAGGTGCTCGCGGTGATACATTCTTTATAATATCGAAGGGACAAGTTCGAGTTACAATCAGACAGGGTGACAATCAAGATGAAAAATTCATACGCACCTTACGTAAAGGTGATTTCTTTGGTGAGAAAGCACTGCAAGGCGATGATTTGCGTACCGCAAATATAATTTGTGATACACCCGAGGGTGTCACATGCCTTGTGATCGATCGCGAAACCTTTAATCAGCTCATTTCGAATCTCGACGAGATCAAAAATAAGTACGACGATGAGAGTATGTCGGAACGTAAAAAGTGAGTTACAGATATTTCTTATCATAAGATTAATGATTTTATTAATTTAATTTTACAAAGTACTGTAGTTTTTTTTACTAATTTCGCTTTAAGGTGCGAATACCTAAGTGTATACTCAAGTTTCTTCATTTTTTATTTTATTTCGATTATTTTCATGCTTCATGCGTGTATATTTTAAAAGGAAAAGTTTATGTGAGTATATAAAATACTAGCAATGAAAATTAATTGGTTTAATAAATTTGAATAAATTTAAATAAATAAAAAAACTTACTCCTGGCTAAAAATTAATCAAAGTGTCACACAAAATTTGCCTTACGGGGTCCGCATTTAAATCGTATACGGTTTGAAGTTATATATTTGTCAAAAACACAAAGTTAATTGTGAAGATTAATGGGATAACTCTATATAGTGCGTAACGTAATTGATAGTCTTCCTATATATATAGGAAGATTGGTACGCCCATCATAACTAGATACAGTAGAAGAAATACCATAGAAAATTTAATTTTAACATTGTTTTATACCGAGATGTCCATACTTAATAACTTCGTTACACATAAGCTTTCCTTTATACGTCGAGCTATACAGCGAAATTCACAGTTTTTCAACAGCTTTGCAATCCTTGCTTCAATCGTGATCTGCATAATACATATAAGTTAGGTTTAAGTCAAATATACACCGGCTTAAGATATATTATCAGATGCAACCGTAATATTAAAAATTTGTTAAATCGAGCAATCTTTTCGAATACATCACTTAAACCGATCAGAAAATATTACTTAAGTTTGATTAAGCATTTTTGAACCCGAATGGCTCTTAGTCTTAAGTCATATTCAATTTGAGTGTGAATAAATTTAATTTAAGGCTGACATTTAAGTTTACAGTACGGCTCTGAACCATTAGATTTTTGTAAATAACGATTTTATGTATTGTAAAAAGCCATTCATGGTTTAAGATTATGAGACTTATGATTAGACAATTAATAATAAACAGTATTTAAAGGCCATTACTGGCCCCTTGCTGTGTCAACTATATAGCTCCAACGGTTTCTTATATACTGTCTTATATAGACTATCTGAAGAAGCCGAGTCGTTCCGAAACACCACGCAGAACGTGACCGAGCCAGCATACTCGCTGACATCTTATTTCATGTACAATATCGGAGATCTTCATTAGATTTCTAATCTGGATATTGTACAGAGCTCGGTATGTACCTTCTTCTTCCTCTTTTGGGCCGTATTATTTATTAAAGTTGGCTGGAACCTAAGCAGGTTCCGCACTCAATGCCACTCTGGGCCCATGGTGCAAATGGTTGGACCGTAAATCACACGTATGATTCTTCTCTCAAATGTAAGAAGACATCTCTCGTACTCATCGGTCAGCGCTCAATTTTCACACCCAAACATCACATTGGGCCTGATCAACGCTTCATAAAGTTTCAGCTTCACCTTCACGGCACTTGATAGGTGTTTAGATTTTAGCAGTGGCCTTAGAGGATACTCACCCACGCTGTTATTGTGAGTGGGCCCAAATATTTGGATCCTCATGGGATGGATCCTCAATGCAAATCTCCGCAGTCTATATTGGAGGTGACTCACCTACTGTCTGTGACCCGTGATGAACACCAAGCAGGTCAGTAAATTATACATTCCATTCGTCGATGTTGACACAGAGGTTTTCATCCCGGTCCCGAATGGTGGTTGACGCAAGCCTGAAAGTACGGTGCAATCCAGTAATTCCTTTAAAAAAATTAGTTGTACTTTTAGAACCTCGGCCTTCCACCATTCTCGCTTCTCCCACTTGAATGATGAAGAGGCCACTTTGACTATCATGTCTATGGAAGCTAGTAGAGCGCCAGGCCTCAACAATATCGAGGTCGAAGTGATACAACGTGCTTATTGTAGGGCCCTGTATCACCAGCTTTATAAATACCTGTCTTAGTAAAGGAATATTCCCCAAAGCATGGAAAAATGATAAAATAGTTATCATTAGAAAAACTGGAGATCGCAAATCTTATCGACCAATCATGCTGTTGCCTGTCCTTGTTAAACTATTCGAAAAGTTAATTGCCGGCAGGTTAATGGACAAATTCCAAAAAAGTGGTAACTATATATAGTGACAAACAGTTTGGCTTCAGATAAAATAGATCCACAGAGGACGCAATGATCAAATTGATCAATATGGTTAAAGAGTCGGATCAAAAGTACAATATTGGAGTATTCCTAGATGTATCTGGCGGGTTCGACAACCTGTAGTGGCCCAGCATTATGTTGGAGCTAAAGAGATTCAATTGCCCACGCAATCTCTATAACATCCTAAACAACTATTTTTGTCCGCAAGGTTCCATCCTTGGTCCACACCATTGGAATATTGTTTTCAACGGAAGCATGAACCAGGAAGTCTAAGAAGTAGCATTCGCGAATGATAAGGTAATGCTTTTTGCTGGGAATTCAAGACAAAGTATTCAAGAAAAAGCGCAGCTTGCCATAGACAGGATGGTGGACTGGTGCAAAAGCTACAAAATGGAGCTATTCTCTGAAAAGACAGTCATGATCCAACTTAAACGTTCACTGGACATTAGGAGACCATCATTGGTATCCGTAAATGGCTATAAAGAATTAAGATGGTGAAAACAGTCAAATGGCTGGGAGTTGACTTCGACGAACGACTTAGAGTCACTTCACATGTCAAAAGAGTCGCGGAAAATAGTGAGAAGGTTTTCGCTGTGCTAAAACGAGTTGCTAAAGAGAACTGGGGCCTCAAGCAACGGACACTATCAATAATATACGAAAGCCTTATGGTATCTTCATTGACATACGCGTGCGCTGCATGGGCAGACCGAATGAACTGCCACCATCAGCGTACACTAAAAAATTACCAACTACAAGATAAGGAAAAGACAAAATGTGAGCTACAAGATAGGTAAGATAGATGGTCGCACTCGGTGGATGGCAGAATCACATATAGTTATCTGCCAAACATTGAGGCGAGATTAGAGACAAAGATTCCTCTAACCGTATGGTCCACCCAAATGTTATCGGGACATAGTAGAATGGCCTATTATATCCACTGACTGAGTCTAGCGGACTCAAGTACCTGTGAATGTGGACAGGGCGAGGATACAATAGAACACATCCTCTATGACTGTGATCTAGCTCAAGAAGCTAGGGATCAACTAATAACTAACTCAAGAGTTGAATGGCCAGCAAGTAAACTAATTTTAATGGGGCCAAACAACCTCAACTCTTTTAAGAAGTTTTGTGATACCAAAATTTCTTTTAAAAGCTAGTTAAAAAGTAGACGAGTATGCGCCTCCTCGATGGCAACCTGGGAACAGCTTCTTCGTATCAAAGCGACAAATTAAATGATTAAAATAATTATTCTCGCTTCTTCCGTCTACAAACCCGTTTAGTGGCCCGCCTAGTAAGAGCCTTGGTTTTTCTCGCGATTGTGAAACGTTGTTGCCAGTTCACTGACACAGGGCAGCACTGACAATCGAAGTTTTCGGTACCTCTCAGACAGAGTTCACACAGTCAGACTTGGTAATCAGCTTCATCAATGCTGTCGCTGACAATATTCTGATATCGTTATCTTTTGATCTTCATTTATCAGACCTTCACAGTCGAAACGCATAGAACGTTTCAAGCTCCCGGACTTGTACGATAAGCTCCATCGTAGCTTTGTAGCGATCAAATAATGATCGCTGCCTACGTATTCGGTTGCTGACCGATAAGTTCTATACAACCGAAGCTTACACAATCGGTTATTCCAGCTCCAAAATTTCCAGGATCATCTCCATTGTATAACAACGTATAGCCCTGGAACATATGGTATCCACTTTTAGGCCAGCGTTTCTTGAAGAGCCACGTGACTAGGCCTTTCAACGCTTCTGGTTTTCTAAGTGACTGCACGTTCCTCTTGTCGATCCTTAGTCTCGCGTCCGAGTACTTGACCGGGGCATCCACTGCTTTTTGGCAGTGTATCCGTTTTTCCTTTTGTTGATTTTATTATCAGGTAATTTTTTCTACGCGGATGCGGATCGACAACCCGGCGATCCAGCCATTTAGCCTTCTTCTACGACAAGCAAAGGATACTGTGGTGGTATTCTTGGAAAAAATGATCGTGTAATTTAGATTTACGAGACATGTGGTTGCCACCACAGGGGCCATTTTCTGGTAAGTGTAGATAACCACTTTTACCGAATTTACTGGCCTGCTATTCGAGATATAGGTTAAGCAACACTGTTTTAAAGACTTTAAACAATAACAACGAAAAAAAACAGTTCTTAGTTTGAATCATCTTTGACTGGTTTGTTATTTATTTGGTATACACGTCTTAAGAGTATGTAAGACAGGCCGAAATTAATTGCTGTACATTTAATACACACGATTTTATTTTTTGGTTTGTTTTTGTTTATATGCGCGAACTCAAAATTTCGGGGAATCATGCATCAACACACAAAATTACAGGATGTGTGTGCTTTTTTCTCGTTTTACCAACCCAAAAAATTTTAAAAAAAAAATCTTCTTTCATTTCTTCTTATACGATACAACTTTTACTTTTCGTGTTTTTTAATAAAATATATCTAAGATGCCCATTTGCGGTTTATTTATAAATGCGCACAGACATTCATACATTTATTTATTGTTTTGGTAGAGTTCAAGCCGCGAGGTTAATAAATCAATAACGCAGGGTTTTTCATTACTGTTCGCACGCACGCACATCAAATTACTATGTACGAGTATATCAGTCTGTAGAAACATTCTAAAATTTATAGACCTTTATAGCTAATTACGCAACAATTATAACGTCTATTATCACATCATCGCTGTAGAATAGTAGTCACCATGATCAATGATATCATCGCACGATTCTGTACCGCGCGCATATAATTAGAATGGACCTCGACGCGCACGTTCGAAACACTCCCCAAAATAAAATTGTTAGGTATACAGTAATTGTAATGATTGCATTGAACATAATGATTACATATCAATGTTGTTATTTATAAATAAATTTATTTGTTGTTGAATTTAGGTTTTGGTTTCACACGGAAACGTCTTATATGTATGTATATGTATATGTACTGTTCTCTATACACGAACGCGCGCGCGATAAGTCTTAAGTGAATGGATTCATACATATATGTAAGAAAGGAATTATTTTGTTGATTACGAAATATTTAGTTTATTGTTGTGAATGATTATCAATCGCGAGTAATAAATTATAAATAGAAATTATATTGGAAATTATTTAATAAATTTTGTGAAAATTTGCTTAAAAGAAGTAGGTGAGCGGCTTAACGCATTTCGATTTTAGACTTGGTATTTAGCACAATATAGATAGTAGTAGAAAGGAAGCGGTTATGTATCATTGTGTGCGCGTAGGCTTAACCGCAAATCAATGGGGTTACAATAATATTAAATGTACATATATAAGAGCTAAGCAAATAGTGGGTAACTAGGCAGTGGCGGATTTGATCACTTAGTATGTACATACAATCTGGTTCTGTGGTTCATCTGTATAGGTGGTTTTTTCATTTGTTTCTTTTTAATAAATAACGCATGAGCACTGTGTCAAACTGTCATACCATTTTTGCCATACAGCGCACAAACCAATGCACTTATTGAGAAATCATTTTGGCGAGCAGTTTTTTCCACGCTTCGGACCGGTGAATTGTCCACCTAGATCGTATGGTATTACACGTCTAGACTTTTTCCTATATGCGGGGCTACGAAAAGTCCTAAAATTTGTCGATATAACCGACAAGAACAATTCGCTAAAACACAATAGAGAAAAAATTAAGAGAAGCAGGTTTGTGTCTCGGCTGTAGATATAAAAAAAATTTCTACACGAATGGCATACATAAAAGTTGGGTATAGAACTAACGAAAGTGGTAAAGTAAGCAGAGCTATTAGCTTTGCTTTTGTGAATCTGAGTTCAAGCCACGCTTGTAGTCATTATATTTGTAATTCGATTTCTTCTTTCAAGTTGATTCAACTCAGCTTCTATTAAAATGTTCAATTATCGCAATTATCGCAATTCATTTACAATTAGAATCCCCACCAATCCCTTTGTTCACTTTACCACGCCACTGCCGCCTTATACGTATATAATTACTGCCATACCCGTCCTTTATACCTGCCATTTCAACAGAAAATATTTAAAATTTTAGCAACCTCAATGGACTCTGGTCAATGGACACAACAGATGGCTCTTATACTTGCAGAAATTGAATAGAGAAAATTGAATTAAGATTTTAACAGAAGCTGTGTTGAACCAATTTGACAGAAGAAATTAAATTAAAAAAACGTTTCGCGCTGATAAGGCTTGAACTCGAGCCCACAATTCGAAACGCAATGACTCTGCTTAGTCTGCTGCCAGAGACGGGCCAGGTAGATTACGCCATGTAATCTACGCGGCTGTCGACACGTAAAATATAACGTAGATAACTTGGCAGTGTTTTTTGCCAACATCGACAATTAAAATAAAGTCAACAACCTTCAATAGTTTAGCGATTTGAGTTCGAATGCGCCAGTTCGCGTTAGTATTTTGTAAAAGCGTTTATCTAGAGGTGGTTTTGTCATTTGTTTCTTTTTGACAAATAACGCATGAATAGTTTCAAACTGTCATCGTATTTTAATTTATTTAGTATTGTTTGCCATTTCATCATCGAAAGAGTGTTCAGCTTTATTATGAAAATCAGCGTTCTGTGAGGAATGTGTTTAGTGCGCTTAGACCAAGTTATGGTTGACATAATCGGCCTGTCAAGACCACTATTTGGAATACCATCGAAAAGTTTACAGTATTGGATGATACTCTACTAAATAGGCGGTTTGGTGTGGTTTATGATAACGAAATATTTGCTGTCTGAAATTGAAGCCCGACCTCAGCGACATTTGGTTCCAAGAAGTAGGCGCTATTTGCAATATAGTGCGCGAAGCGCTCTACTTATTGAAAGATTATGTTGGCAAGCAATTAATTTCACGGTTCGGATCGTTGAATTGGCTATTTAGATCGTGTGATACCTCTAGACACTTTTCTTTGGGGCTACGCAAAGGCCAAAGTCCATGTGAATAAACCAGCTAGATTTGAGGCAATGGAATGGAGCAACAATGAAAATGTACGGCGATGGTCAAAAAAGCAGAATCCAGAAATAATTTTGGTTATAAAAAAATCGATCAGGTCAGGTATTTTTCCTGAGTCAGTTGGCCAATATGTTGGTTTTAATTATGAACCTTTTTCCCAGACGCTTGAAGAACTCTGAGTATTGTAGAAGTAGTATAGAATGTCTTGGTGGACAGTAAAATCCTGCCACAATAATAGGAAAGTTGTTGGTTTTTATATACATGAACAAGTGTTGGTTATCTGAACGATTTGGCTTTTTAATAATTCGGTAGCACTTATAGCCTTCCTGAACTCGAATTCGTTTTACCAAGGAGTGGGGTGTTTTAAATTTTATGGGACGCTCAAAGTTAAAGTTCCCCGGATTATTTTTAATGAAAGTTATACCCTTTTTGTCCGATTTTTTTGCGAGCTGTTCTATACCGTTCCACCGTTATAAAGAGGACCCCACTATATATCGTTGTTTTAGGCCAATTTAATAATTTTGTAATGGATAAACATTACGCTGAATTAGATTCATAGTATTTGAGATTTATGGTATTTCACAAATTTCGCTCTTTTTGAAAAGAGATTTAAATGCATTGACAAATGCATATTGGATAATGTATTACTTACCGTTAAAATCCCAAAACTTTTTGTACTCCAATCGAGGATTGAGAGCGAATAACATTTGTCATATTAGTTAACGCCTGCGAACAATCACTGGAGTTATGAAAAATTGCAATATCGTCAGCAAACATTCTGATTTGACCAATCAGCCGGTAATTGGGCTAAATCATTATTTATGAAAATCAAAAATAATAAAGGCCCAAGAAGAACACTGCCTTGCGGTACACCACAGTTGATGGTTAAGATGCTACTTGCGACAAAATTCATTACCACAAATTGAGTGCAGTTTTGAAAATATCTGGCCACAAGTTTATACGATATGCCCCTAAAACCATAACAATATAGCTTTTCTATAGAAGCAATCGATGATCAATAGAGTCAAATACTTTGTGTAGGTCCCAGAATAGACTACACATATGTATATTCCTGATTGTCAAATGCCATATAGAGTAAATCGGTAATACTAAATCCTGTCTAAAACCATACTAATGACAACAAAAAAAAATCTATCATTAAGATATTCTATCATGCGATTTGCTATTAATTTTTCCAATATTTGGTCATAAGACAGAGATCGGGCGATAATTGCTAATAGCATTTGAGTTTCCAGATTTAAAAATAGATGATACTTTTGCAATTTTTCCGGTTATGAACACTACATTAAATATATCAGCCAATAGGTGTGAAAAACTACTAGCGTTACGCTTCACAGCAATGCTATCATACCACTCACAACCCGTCTTCATATCTAAATTACTAGAGACAAAAAAATTGAATTCAATAGTGTTTCTTGTTTGCAAAAATTATTCCAGTTATTGTTCATAATCACAGGGGTCGAAGATGTACCAACATTTACTAAGAATTTATTGAATGCATCAACAATATTATTTGGCTCTTTACCCGAGCAATCACATCTTCCAGACTTCTTAACTTATGTTGAATAAATATGCGAAATAACTTTTTTTGGCATGATATTTAAACGATCTGATTTTTTTGTTAAGGAATTCCAACCTGTCCTTTAACACAGGATTATTTGTGTTGTGCTTGAATCGTTTAAGAATGCGATTTTTTTGTTTAATTAGATTCCATAGATCTATACTCATTACGTCTGAATCATAAATATTTACGTAGGCGTAAATGCTCATTGCGTATGCAAATATTTAAAATAATTTAAAACTGGATACAGGATAAGTAATTTGATTTTTGTTCCAGAAGAAAATCGAATAGCAAAAAATCAGCAGATATATGTAGTGCTATCGGCCGTAAATGGGACCACAAAAAGGCTGGTAGATTCGACAACTCTGCTGTAAGTCAATGTCTCAATGGTTTGCTTTCATACATCAACACCGATCTACCGCACAATCGACAATGATAAGAGATTTCCATCCCTAACGGTAGAGCCGAATTACTATTTGTCGATCCGAGACAGCCTTCTGGTATCAAGACCATGTCTCAATAGAAAGTTCATTGGCAAAGTTAGCAAATTTGCAAGTTTCAAAAGAACAAAATAAATGAAAAATTCTATAAAAAATGATTCAAAAAGTGTACCGCGGCATACAAACTAAGAATCGCTGATATACGATATGAATGAATTAAAATCAGTTAAGAGAGAGAGTCGTTGCCGCGTGTACATACATATATTATAGTTATTGTTGTATATACATATTTGTATAGTGTAATAAAACTTAATAACCCGTTTTATTAAATTCTTAATGGTATATAAACGTACGAACATATAGAGATGGGCATATAAACAAATGAAAGTTGTGTATAAGATATTCTAAGAAATAATTATGGCCATGGGTGTGTATTATACATATTGCTAATAAGCGCGATTTCAATGAACGGTAATACGAGTGCACAACTATGTATATAAATCTATAAATTTACCAAAACTAACATTCAATGCCGAATATATTATGTACACGTAATGTTCTTCTGTGTTATGTTATGTTAACATCACAAAAAAAAAACTATAAATATTTTTTAGTTTAATTTAATTATAGAATTTTGTAATCATCAATCAATTGCCAAACAACTTAAAAAAAAAATCTAAATTAAGTTCCTCATACGCGATAGATGAACAGTTAAAATTTATGTTTCCTAAGGCGATGTGAATCTACTACATAGCGTGTATACATCGATGATCTGGACTATGATATCATATACGTATATGCAGTAAGATCATCGATTGATCAAAAGAAACCAACAACAAAAAAAAAATATTCACACGGTTTGAAACTGTGTATAGCGTTATCGCGCGTTTCATTTGCACATATCATCGCGCGCATTAAATTTATAATTTGTGCAAAGAAATTAGATTAGTAGATGCGATCGACACAGTCATAAATATTGAAAATTGGTGAAATTTATGGTAAATTGAGAAAAAAATATTTAATATTTAAATAAATATTGAGCAGTAATAACGGTAACGGTTGAGTTGTTTTTGAATAAATTGACCAAAAAATCACAGTCTTGTATTCGATTAAGAAATCCAATTATAAAATGTTTAACGGATGTATTGATTTTTTTCACTTTAGAAATTGTATGCGTACATAAATTATGAATGCGCAAGAAACACGACATTTCAAACGCATTATGTTTTCGTAACCTAGGGAATTTTCATAGAGACTTGATTTGATTTGAACGTCATATTTTAAATTCGAGCTTAGCTAAGCTTCTTTGCGCGCTTTGTGTAATAGAATTACTACCCGAGGGTGGATTGATAAATGTGTAGAACAATGTCATCTATGCGTCACTAGTAACAACTTTTATTGTTTATGTTCATTCAATTTTCGACTAAATCGATGACTTTACTATATGGTTCATTAGTTCAGTCAGTCATTCATAGATACCACTAGTATCAATTAAATAAATTATGGTTCTCTTTATGATTCTTATTTTTAAAATATGTAAGTATTGTAACTTTTGTTGTCCAACCCAAACAAAATGGTAACTAACACGAAAAGCAATTTCAAAACGAGACTAAATTATAGTATTTCTACTTCAAATACAACTGTATCCACTTCAATTCAAAACTTTTCCAGATATACTAAAACTTTTTCAGAGACAAATAAAACTAATTATAAACTGATTAAAACTTTATCCATTTCAAATAAAACTTATTCCAAAATAATTAAAACATTTTCTATTCAAAATAAATATATTTCAAAATAAAATTAAACTTATTCCAATTTTGTTTAAACATTTTTTCCAAAAATTTATAAAACAGTTTACTTATATATATTTACGAGTATATTAATGTAGATGTTGACGATCAACAGCTTGTGGCAGCTTCATTAACATATTTGTAACATAATTGTTGCAATCATTTTGCGTTACGCTTTGGACTGACTGAGCAATAACCTCTACGATATTGTGATCGACACTGTTATATATTAGTTGGATTAGTTAGAAAGCATTGTTGATGGTCTGTATGCAAACCGTTATTTGGAATTGCTCCCCTAACTTTGCCGCTATTTCCTTGAGAGTAATGCATGGATTATGTTCCACTGTCGCCTCAATAAAGTTAAACATCTCGGTGGTAACTTTTTTTATTTTTTCGCCACCTCTGCTCCTTACTATCAGCTCTGAATCATTGGCTTTGTAGTTGTAAGATGGTTTTCGCCGAATTTATTTTTATATTGGCAATTTCGGCCGCTTCAGCAATAGTTGCTTTATAAAAATTTCTTTTTGTTGAAAATTTATTTTGGCATATTTACCTCTATGGTGATCAACCTCCTCGCTACTTGTACTCATCTTTATTTAGGTATTATATTTAGGTAAACTTGTATCCTCTGTTTTATTTAGTCACGTAATATTATATATAAAAGAACGAAATCAGCCAAATTCTAGGCTTATATATTTGAATAACGGATTTATTGCAACTCGTTTTATTTTTTACGAAACGAGATATAAAGCTTTATTGCTTTAATTTCGGTAACAGTCAGGCTATGCATTAATTGTCGACATGTAAATTTACAGCAGGATAATTGAAAACATTTTTAGTTTTAAATCAATTAGAAAAAGTTGTATACGCTTTAGAAAAAGTTTTATTTGATATGGATAAAGATTTATTTATTTTAGAAAAAGTTGTTTATCAATTGGAAATGATTTGATAGTTTTTGGAAAAGGTTGGATATCATTTTGATAAAGTTTTTATATATTTCGAAATAGTTTCGATTGAAGTTGATAAAATTTTATTTGACATAGAAATACTATAGCTAGGCAAATGGTAGCCATCTAGTAATTAATTGCATAATCATGATTCATGAATTTAGCCGAAAATATTGGCGTGAGGTATACAGAATTAGTATGTAGTGTGTTCTTTCCAACGAAAGCTGTTATATTTTTATGACATTTGATTGAATAGAGTCTTGAGTCGTTTTGTAGTCACTTGATTTTTTTTTAATACTTTGAATACAAATGAACATCGTGCAGTGATCAAACACTTTCATTTAAACGGTTTAAAACCAAACGAATTCATCGTCGAACATGCACTTTCAAATGCAACCGTTTATAAAGTTGTGCGAGATTGTTGATATTGTCTCATATGAATTTGAAGACAATGGGTAAAAGCTGATTTAAGAGTTCCAAAGGTTATGGTCTCCTGAAAAAATTAAGGGAAAACGGCCATATTTCAAGAAGAAAAAAGTACTCTTTCATCATGGCAATGCACCATCATTTTCATCATGGAAAACACAGTAACAATTGAATGAATTGTGCTTTGAATTGCTTCCTCATCTAGAAATTTGCTATTTCTAAACATGAAGAAATGGCTCGGTGGAAAGAGATTTGGGTCAAATGATGTAGTAATAACTGAAACGAACGCCAATTTTGAGGATTTTGATAAAACTTATTTTAAAAAAGGGTTCCATCAGACCGTCATAAAAAGAATTGCACAATTTTTTATAAACCAGCTCGGTAGTTGTTCGGCTAATCATAATAAGGCTGTCCGCGGTCCGGTTTTCGGAAATTTCCATTTTCTGTTCCAGTGAAAGCTTAGCAGCAAAGAAATTCGAGTTGGGAACAAGAATATTGAAATTTTCTGGATTCTGTGGCACTTTCAATTAAGCATTTCGCACATTTGGAGAACCTAGAAGTTCGGAAAAATTTTGTTATTTGAAGATTTGCCTACCCAGAGAGATATATGAATCGGAGACCATGCCGATTTAAATTTTCTGCACTCTGTTGAATTTTTAACTTGCATGTTTAAAGAACCTAGTGATTCAGTTTGGGATTTGAAGTAAGTTCTATGTTCTGGTTCAGAAAAGTGTTTCATATCCAGAAAGAAATACGACTTGTGGGCTCCTTAGAAAATTCAAATTTTCTGAATTTAGTTGAAATTTTAAGTAACTCGTTTACACCTTTGAGTGTATTTCAAAATTTGAGAGAAAAAAGCTTCTGTACCGGATTGCGAAGCATATTCCATAACTGGTCTAACAAAAGATTGAAATAACCTTAGCCATAGTACTGTCATCCAACCAAATCATTTATCTCATTTACTTTGATGTCAAAGATTTGGAAATGTCAAATTGTCAAAGATTTAGAAATGTTAAGAAATATAAGCGATTTTCAACAGACCAGTTTACAAAAAGCCTACACCTTCAACATTACGTATAGCTTAGTAAAATGATCGTCTGCATAATTGACGTCATTTACAAAGAAAATGGTAAATGACTATGACGAACCATGCTTGCTCTGGGAAACCAGATGAAACATTATTGCAAGAGTATTATTCATGTTCAGCTTTATATGTCTATAGTGGATAACTAATTAAGCCTTAAATTATAAAACGATAAATTTGGTGACAATCCAATAAACCTGAACGTTCCTTCAAACAAATTATAGAAGTGATATTGTCCTGGACCCATGGATATTTTCGCATTTAAACCAGGGCAGCTATAACTTAACTTTACATGTGACCATGTTCTGCACGTCTTATGTCCATTTCTGTACACGTCTTCTAAATATTTTATCAATCATGTTTGCTGCTTGCTTATCTATAACATAAACGCCACAGCTAAATTTGAAATTCCCTCTCCTCTCTCTATCTTGCCTCGTTTAATTCCATTATACGTTTCTCTTTTATTTCGTCTTGACCATTGTTATAGTCTGTTACGGAAGTTGGTCGTCCGGCTTACCATCTAAATCAGAAAATACAGTCAAAACATTAAATATGCGTCTATGGCGGCAAATAAACTCCAGAATTTCGAAATTGAATTGTTCGTTAAAATATTCCTAATACAAAGTTGGCCTTCAGTTAACATTCAATCGTTGCGGTTTATCGATTAAGTTTTGATCGGAATTATCACATAAATACTAAAGTTAGAGTGCCGCAAATAATACAAACGGCCAATTTATCAATTCATATATACTGTACGAATATAGCCTATAGATGAATGATTTTTTAGAACTTCTTGTTAGGTGAAAGTGTTTACCCCAATATATAGTTGACCAAAATGTGGATGTGAGTTGAGTTAAATTATGGTTACGAAACCGCATTGCGATTATTTTATTTTGACCAATCCCACACCTAAAAAGCAAATTATCAAAATTCCGATCACAAAATCGGAATAATTTAATTCTAAATTAGCGGTAAAACCAAAATTTGATTGGCAAAATATTTGGTTCACTTACCATAAATAATAACACCACACTATGCATGCACACATTGTCCCAAATTTGAGTTTTTTTTTATGAATAATATTACCACCGCAGTTGCAAATTATTAACGGACCTGTGTGTGTGTGCTCAACCAAACTTGGTGGTCATAAACTTTAAGTTGCCTCTCTTATACATACACATATTATGAATTTAAGCAAATTATATAAGAAAACTTGACTGGGATTTAAAAAAAATTGTAATTTTATTTTACTTTTATAGAATCAATGAAGAATTCCGTGAAGTGCGTTTGGCCGATTTACGTGTCATCGCAACATTGGGCGTTGGTGGATTTGGACGAGTCGAATTGGTGCAATTGCATGGCGATTCAAGCCGATCGTTTGCCTTGAAACAAATGAAAAAGGCTCAAATTGTGGAGACACGACAACAACAGCATATTATGTCAGAGAAAGAGATTATGGGTGAAGTAAGTGGACTAAGTCTGAACTTTAAAGATAAAGATTGGAATTGCGAGAGATTAACGCAAT
The DNA here is from genome assembly GCA_951394425.1 of Tipula unca. Lineage (NCBI taxonomy): Eukaryota > Metazoa > Arthropoda > Insecta > Diptera > Tipulidae > Tipula > Tipula unca. Next base: position 194,355,477 of record OX596381.1, read on the forward strand.
TTTACGTTTATACATTTTCAGGCTAATTGTGATTTTATAGTTAAATTGTTTAAAACGTTTAAAGATCGCAAATATTTGTACATGCTGATGGAGAGCTGCCTTGGCGGTGAGCTGTGGACAATTTTACGAGATCGCGGTCATTTCGATGATCCAACAACCAGATTTTATACGGCGTGTGTGGTTGAGGCGTTCGACTATTTGCATTCAAAAAATATTATTTATAGGGATTTAAAACCAGAAAATCTATTATTAGACATGAACGGCTATGTGAAATTAGTTGATTTTGGGTTTGCCAAAAAATTACAAAATGGTCGCAAAACATGGACATTTTGCGGTACACCCGAATATGTAGCACCCGAAGTGATATTAAATCGTGGCCATGATATAAGCGCTGATTATTGGTCGCTCGGTGTACTCATGTTTGAGTTGTTGACGGGCACGCCACCATTTACGGGTTCGGATCCAATGCGAACCTATAATATAATTCTTAAAGGAATCGATGCGATCGAATTTCCACGCAATATCACGCGTAACGCTAGTAATTTAATTAAAAAATTGTGCCGTGATAATCCGACGGAACGTTTGGGCTATCAACGTGGTGGCATCAGTGAAATCCAAAAACATAAATGGTTTGATGGCTTCTATTGGGAGGGATTACGAAATCGTAGTCTACCGCCACCAATTTTACCAAAAGTAACTCATGTCACAGACATTAGTAACTTTGACGATTATCCACCGGATAATGATGGACCACCTCCGGACGACTTATCTGGATGGGATAATGATTTTTAAGTACACGCCTACATACACAAATCCCGCCCTTTTGATTTTTTGTTTTTAATTATTTTGATAAATTATTTTTAAAAAAAATTCTCGTTAAAATTTCATTGCAAATGAATCATTTTTCTAGTCAAAAAGACAAAATATTTGTTTTTTTGTAGTGACATTGACAAGAAAACGATCTTTAAGATAAAATTTGAAAAAAAAACATTAAATTAAATTTTAAAAAAAATGCCCATCATGTCCGGGGCGACCCAGACGAAAATTATCACTTTAAATATTAACAGAAAGTTTTCGTTTCTAAGTTTTTCATTTTAGTTTTGAATTAATTTTTTGCTTTCTAATCGAAAATTCAAACCTATATAAATACATACATAATAATTAATAATAATATATTCTTGCCTAAAAATGAATAATTAAATAATTTTTTTTTGTTGGAAAATTTAAAAAAAAATAATAATTTCTTGTTTGTTTCTTAATTAATTTTTAATTTGTTTTTGTAAATATTTTTATTAATTTTAAATTGTTTGCTCAAAAATAATTTAAAAAACAAAAATAATAAAGGAAAAACGCTCCCGATATATTTTCAGATCAAAAAACAAATACTTGTGTAATATAAACAGATTTTTAAATATAAAATAAATTTTTAAGATATAAATATTGAGTTTTATTGGAATTTTTTAATTTTATTGTATTGTTACGTTATAGCCTTGTTAAACAACGTTCGATCACATAAAACAACCAATTTAATTCTAGATAAAACTAAATTTATTTATTTCCGAAATACTCTACAAAACACTAATCATGTGTGTCTCGATCGACTAAATTGACTAACTTAACTAAAGTAAGGTTAATTAGTGCAAAACATATATAGATGGCACTAGTATAAAAGTACTAAATTAAATGTCAAAATCGTACAAAAACAACAATCATACATAAAGTAAACGATTTTTTTTTATAGAATAATTAAAGGATAATGATACTCCCGCATTTTACTTAATACCCTAAATTAACGGATAACCGGATAATCATAGTCAGACACGCTGAGAAATGTTCCAATTTTTTGTACATCTTTTCAAATAAATTGTTCAATCACCTAATGGAAAACTGGAAAATCAATCTCTTAAATGAATAGAGACTATGTATTTTATAGGTTAGGTTAGGTTAGGTAAGGGTGGCTGTCCTAAAGGACTAGCATAGACACAAAATTGTATGTATTTTATAACAATTTCACATTTACATTAGTGTCTCTACTCAAATAGAGATGTCACGACAATCGTAACAATATATTAGGGAAACCCCCAAAAAAATTATTTGGTACATTCTAAAATGACTTTAAAATATTCAACATTATAATACCTTTAATTTTCACTAGATGTCTCTTGACGATTGGGATCGAAAGGTTTTACAAAATAAAAATATAAATTTGTGTAAAATATTTAAATTGTGTATAACAAGATTTTCGAATAATTTTATCAGAAAAATGTGTATACCGTAACCACAAATTGTTTAGCTAGTGTCTGGTAGATGTCGTAACCCACTAGATCGATTTTGCTTTAAGTGTACTTAATAAAATTTTCGTTCACCATTTCCTCCAACGCACCGTAACACCTACCCCTATTATGATTCTCGCCTCGCCGTGACTGCTAAACTCGCGTGACTCATATATTGGTATTATATGATTCTCACTTTATTTTGGCGAGTGTTTAACGCGGCGCGATGCGTTCTTTATTATATTTTTGTGTCATCAAGTAGGTGCAACTTTTATTTATTGTATATTTTGAGCAGTTTTATTGACTTTATTGACGTCTAGTTATTCTGTATTTGGTATTTACAGAAAGAAATCAAATAATTTAGCATTTGTGTGTGTATTAAAATAAAATTAAACAGTTTTGGTGTTTTTATAATTATTTATTTTACTTGAATTAGATACATTTGACCGAATTTAGCCAACATTTGAGAATCTAAGGCTCCAGTACTTTCCTGTTTACCAATTTGAAAATTGGTTGATATTTTTTATTATCAATACTTATTTTAAAAATTTCTATTAATTATATTCTTGCCAAATAATAAAAAATAATAACACTTTCGTAATTTTGTCTTCAATTTTTTATTTATCTGTGCTGGGATGTTCTATCATCACTTCGATTCGCTTCGATAGACATTTGTGCCTCTTTTTTTAAGAATACAATTGTGCTCTATTGCATTTTTTTAATCACGTTTTGTCTATTGCGATCTCAGCCTGTTAGAATAAGTTTGCAAACTATCTCTCTTTCCTCTTCACTTGCCATCGAAAATAAAAATATTGGTGATATTTTATCGTATGAATTTATAGAAATAGAATCGAGTAGGCTATAATCACAATATAAATTGCGAAATAGAATACAATTTTGTTCGTAAAAAAAGACACAATTGTCTATCGAAGCGAATCGAAGTGATGATAGAACATCCCAGCACTGTTTGAAAAAAAATTTTTGCCTCTAGTCACGATTTCACCAATAAATTCTAGGTGATGATATTTGACATTTTTTCACTCACTTCTCGCTCACGGCGAGAACCATAATACCAAAATATGTTTACGGCGACTTGAAGTCGCCAGGTGACGCGTGAGATTCATAATAGGGACATAAATCACTGGGCAACGGGAACTGCCACAGTCTAGTTTATCAATTTTGTCAGAAAGTAAATTACGAAGAGTGAACAATAAAACAAATATTTAAAAAAAAATCATAAATACATTGCATCGTTTCGTATGCATGTATAAATAAATGTATTAAAATTCCAAGTCATAAATTCAACATGAGTACAATTTCAGAGTCAAACACTAAAGTATAACTGTGAAACCGCGCACTCTGCAGAATCACAAGACCAATAAAATAGAATCATTATTTGTGGAAATATTTCACAATAAAACAAGAACTAGTCTATTTTTATGGCTTCCCCATGATTCCAACTTAAAAAAATAAGAAAAGTAACAAAAAACATCACATTTCATTTTATAAAAAAAATTCAGTTCCACCTTCATCGTTGGTGTAAAAATAAATATTCCGCATCGCTTACAAATAAAATAAGCGATCGTTTAATTCTTCCGCTGGCTGCCGTTTCATGGAATTTCCAACTAGATACGCCAGCTTATGAGCATACTGACAACACGCTGGTACCCGCAAAGATCCCGGCCAATTGTAGTAAAGAAAGCACATTTTGTACGATAACTTTTGCAATATGTCCGGCGAAAAATTTGCCTCATCCATAACAACGACGTAATGTGTTGGTGATACAGTACCTTGACGAACATTCTGTGATACTAAGTAAAAATCGTACAAATTTCGTTTTGTAATTTCTCGATCCAAAATTGTTCCCGGCCGAGGATTTGCCATTTCACCCGATCGTTCTTTAGCAAAAAGACGTGTATTGATACGTTTTTGTACTACCACGAATGTGAATTTTGGCTTAATATTTAACGCATCAGCTGTTTGTTTTAACTGTGGTATTTCATATTGCGTGCAAGTCGGCAATTGCCCGTCTGAAACACCATCACGGAATATGATAATACGATCCGGATACCGACCGTTCGTTACTTTATATGCTTGTAGTGCCAAATTAAATGAGAAACATAATCCGTGCAGGAACTCCTCCTTTTTGCTTTGGATAACTGCTCGACTGTACCAATGAGTATAATTGCGATCTTGTGATGCAACAAATGCGGATACAGCATTTCCCATATTTAGGCCAGCGTGATACGTATCAATGCCACAAATCATTACATTTTCAAATGGTATATTGATTGACCATAATGCACCGCCCATTTTACAATTCATTTGTAATGCAATTTTTTGCACAATCGAACGATTTTTTGCATCATTTCGCAATGTGCCTGCATTTATCACTTGAGACGGTACGGGTATTTCAGCACAACAAATTTTTTTTACGGCTGCATAGCGATCATCTCGTGCAGTCGGGAAAATAATAACCACAATTTGTGTATCGTTCCTAATCAATTTGCGTAACGCTTTAACATACGTATCGGTACGATCGTCTTGTAGTACTTCGATATGTGGCTGTGACACACTAATACCCATGGGCCGAGCATTTCGTTCGAAACAATTTAAAAACTTTTGCGCACATTGCGCGTCTCGTTTTGTATGAATTAATATCCAATTTTGTAAGTCAACAACTTCAAGGCATTCTTCGTTAGTAGCCGCCCGAGAGAAATCAGCACTTGGTCCGACTGGTGCTCTGGCATTTTTAAATATCACAGTTTCTTCCTCCATTAAACGGCCGCGACATTCCGCTGTCGGATACACTATCGATAATCCCCACTGGCTTAGCACTTGTTTTGCATCCGGGTTTGCGTTGATATTTTCAATAAATTTCTTAAAACTGTACATTCTTTGATTAGGTGTAACACGAGTATGGGTTGCCAATTCTCTCATGACACGCATGTCATTGCGCGTCTCAGACTGCAAACCCGTCAAATGACAAATCTCCGGCATTAAACAGAACAGCAACTCCTCTGGTTTATCCTGCCCATTAATTCGTTTTTCTTTACGACTAACCAAGAGCGGCTGATTTAAATCCCGTATCGAGATATTATAATGCGTCTTGTAATAATCTAAGTATGTAACGTCGCCATGATCTTTCGTCGAAAATGTTGAACGCGGATTAAGTTTAAAATTAATATCGTCTATTCGATACGTTTTATTATTGTATCGGGTGATGATGACTTGTCCGGTAAGCGATTTCAACGCATTCGATTGAAAATTGTTCGGATCTCGTCGGCAAAGATCTTCAAGATGTTCGAGTACCGTAGTCTGACACAACATACGATGGCTCACGTCCAGACACAACATTAGACCGCCATCAAATTCTTCTACCGTAGTTACGTATCCCGGCCATATTTCCAACTTGTGTTGCGGAATTATAATCGGTGACGTGGCATCGAAGGTTTTTTTACCGAATTGTACAAATTTAAGAATTTTCATAATTCGATTGAACAGATTATTATAGAGGGCTAAACATTCGCCCAATCGTTTTTTGCGACGATAGATTATCGTAACATTTACTATTAATCCATCATTTGGATTCTCGGATTGTAATTCAAGAATGTCTTCCTCCAATTTATGCGGAAGTGATAATTTATTACCATCAAATATTTTTGCGCTCCCCAGGATAGATCTATGTTGATTTAGAAATTTAGAACGATGTGCTTGATATACAACATCAGGCGAGAATTTTACGTCGTATTCATATACGCCAAGATCTGGATCCGAATTTAATCGTAAATAGTTTGTCGTTATATTTATTGGACTACCCTTCGTTCCATGTTTATTAATTGGCACCTCTTCGATAGCCTCTTCCATCTGTTTAACATCATACATTTTTGAGATGGGCCTGGAAACTTCTGGCTCAACGACGCCATCATCCGATTGTGTTACTGATGGCGCCGTCATATGTGATATCGTATCACACCTTGGTTGGGGTCTTACATTTTGGGCTAGATATTTAATTAAATCAGCACGTCCTCTTGGTCTCATAACGGCCGAATTCGTCCGACTATCATCACCTGTTGTGGTAACCGTTTTGGATGCATCTTGTGAGTACGATGGCTTTCCACTAGCAGTTGCGTCTATACCACTATCACGTGTAAGCTCATCTGAAGACACATTACTACACGCAGTACTACTCTCTAATAGTTTGCGGAGTAAGGCACCACGCCCACCCCCACCGCGACTCATTGCACTATCTGGCAGCCCAAAAAAAAGTACACAATAGTTAGTAATTTAGAATACATAACCTCTAAACATCAGTTTTTTGTTTTGCTTTTAAACCCATTACCATTTATAGAAAATTTATACTCACATTATATCTGGCGACTTATGTATCAAACAATTATAATAAATTTTGTAATAAAACCACAATTTTTTGATAATTAACTAATTACTTATTGAAAATTTTCCAATCTACAGCCTCCTTAACTAACTGCTACGCAAATTCACACTTTCACAGCTCTCTCTACTACAATGTATGTATATTAATTGATGAAAATGAAAAATACAAAGGAATTTCGATGAAGTAGAGAGCGAACACAATTGAAATGGAGAAAAGTCGACAATGAGACCCCTATCGTTGGGTATCGTATACAAATAACGGCTAACTGTATTTTGCGCTACTCACATTTTATTACAGTAAAGCCTGTTGTAATTTTTAATAATAGCATAGATAACATATGAATATTATAATATTTTATCTATGATAATAGATCAAAATATTTTGTTATTCACGAGATTTATGTTCTTATCTACACGGGAAATATTTGTTATACATTTGTTATTATGCTACTCAACGTGAAATACGCGAAACCATCTTTTCAAACGTTTCCGATCAAAATGAGCAATTTTCCAATATTCAAACCTTATCTACCGATTATTCAGCCACACTTTGTGCAACCCTACAATAACAAAAACTCTACTACAAAATAACAAATTAAGTTATTGTCTTGTCTATCTGTCAAAATAAAAAAAATTGTTTTTCTTTTGTATCGCGTGAAAAATCGCGAAAACCTCAACAAATTTAACATAAAAATGCCACGATATAAATCAGTTCCTTCCCTTTATAGTATTGCCATTAAATCTACATGTTCGATTCTAATTAATTTTTGTCGTAATCTAGAAAAATACCAAGTTTTAAACAAAAGCAGCCGAATCAGTTGCGTCAATGAGTTCCTCTGCTTAAACATTCCCATAAGGTAAGCTCGTGATTCCCAAAGGCCTGCAGGCTAAACCATTTATTTAACAAATAATTTCTTTAGTATTTTAGACGATATACTTAATTACTATTCAATAAGTGAGGTAAATAATTCGATGATATGTTACTACTTCTATAAGGTCGTGCTGCACCAAAATGTTAAGAAATTCCGAGCGAAAAATTTGCAGCTAACTCTATCATATTGGGAATGCCTTTTTCGAACATCGTTCCGAAATTTAATCGAACTCAATTTAGCGCTGAGTTGTACCGATGAAATAATTCATTTAATATCGGTGTACTGTCCGAATTTGGAATATTTAAAAGCAACATGTCGCTATGAACGAATGAGAATGGGCCCAAATGCTACAGCGTTTACATTGAGCGTGACAGATAAGGGGCTCAAGTATTTGTGTGATTGTAAAAAACTTAAAGTAATTACGTTGAATGATCCGCGTAGTCAGAGAAATGGGACGCGGAATAGTATTACGTATGCGGGTAAGTTTGTGCTAGTATCCTTTATCTCGGCTTTGGGATAATAATACAGTGGTATTGTTTTAGGACTCCGCGAACTACTGATAAACGTTCCAACGATAGAAGACATTACATATACCGATCTAGGTTCGGTCATATCTAAAGACATGGATCACATAGAGTCGCTTAATTTACGTATCCTGAGACATTTCAATGCCACCGAGTATACAATTAAAGAAATCCTTCGGCTATGTAAAAACCTACGGGACCTGTATCTAGCCTTCTTCAATATCGAAGATAATCATATAAATATTATGAATTTATTGTTAAATTCAAATATAGTATTTTATAGTTTAGGTCTAGTCAATTTCAATTTTTCTAATCAATTTGATAATTTTTTCATTAAAATAGGCGCGAATTTAATCTACCTGTCCGTCTCGAACTGCACGAAACCGATCAATTTTCAAAATTTAATAACTATTGGGCGCCACTGTCCGAATCTAAAATTTCTTAAATATAATCTTATCGATAACAGCGCAGATAATCAAACGACAAATCGAAATACCCTGCTGAGCCTCTCGAACCTGAACGCATATTTTAATAAGCTGGAGGATTTTTATATATCGGGTAATGAGCTGGATATTGAGAATATTTTACGACTGTGCACGTGCAATGCAAAATATTTAGAAAATTTTAAACTAACGGAATTCAATCGGGTCACGAGTATTGATCGAATTTTATTGAAGAGCCTGAATAATATGGGCTTGAAACACATTGAGCTATCGACTAAGCTGATTGTGAAGGATTTGGCAACAATAAAACGGATAATTAAGAAATTTCCATGTCTAAATTATTTATCGGTGTATTGTGCCGATGATTGTAAAGAGCTGAAAATGGAATTGATCCAAGAGAATTACGATTTAACGTTCATAAATCAAAAAAATAATTTTTTAGATGAATAAAATTCCATTAAAAAAATTAAAATAAATTGAGTTTTTGTTATAGAACCGACTGGCCAGGTTTGAGATTTGAGAAATTGCAGGAAAAGAACCTTGTACATTTTTTTGATATTTATAGGTAAGTAACATTCATTGGCTACATTCGATAAATTTTCTATCCAAACTCAGAACAGAATATGAAAAATTGGCAAAGATTTGTACATTATTGTCAATATTTTGGTGCTCAGTTCGTGCAATTTCCACAAGTCGATGTCTTTAGAAATTTTGAATTTAGTTTATACTTTATCTACGAGTTCAGAATACAGCACAAACAGACACAATACTAATACTAGTAGATTCGGAAGGCTTGAGGAACTGATATATCAGTAAGAACCAACATTTATTGCTACCTCGCTTATACTTTCTTCAAGATTAGCACATATTGCTAGCACTGGCTTAAGATTATCCAGTTATGTAACGCGATAAAGTAGCTTTAGGGAATTAGGTTAAAGAAGTAGTCATACTAGCCTTTAAATTTGATTTATTTTTCCAATGTCAATATTTGCTCTTAGACTAGTAAAGTTATACCGCATCATAGAGTTCGATCAAAGTATTTTTTTTGTTTCCAATATTATTAGCTCAGAACGTGGGATCGAACGTTGTAGCACCCATAAACATTATACGTATTCTAATTCGACGTATGACTGACTAGTCAGCCTGTTCAAAATTGGTGTAAAGATGCATAGTTGAATATGCAACGGCCATCAATTTTGAGCTAAAACAGATTACATGAACATTTTACTTATACTCATCGGGAAACCCTAAGTAGGACATGCGTAAATCAAAATTTCTTGAAAGTTCAGTTTTAATATATATTATTAAATTATTTCATTATTGGACTATTTATTTAATAATGTGAATGTATAAAATAAATTCTTAATAATATTATTCAAAAGTTATAAGTTGTAGCTCAAAATATGAATTTCAGCAAATCTAAAATGTGTCAAAACTAAAAATTCTATGGTTGTTCCTGTCAAAAATTTAAATTAACCGCTTAATCGAGCCAAATTTCACTCAATTTTGACAGCAAACGATTGCACTTTGGCATATTTCCATTCATTCGTGCGCCCAATTCGTCCGATTTCCGCACACCCGTACATCAAAATTTTATTCGTTGTTTTTTTCTCGCTGTAGCACAAAATTCTTTTCGTGTTAAGTGGAAATTGATTTGGGTAAAAATATAATTTAAATTTATCATTGTTGTATTAAAAATTAATTGATTTTGATAAAGTTGTATTAATAAAAAAACAGAATTGAAATACTAATGATTAATAGAATTGCGCTAATAATTGTATAATATAAATATTTCTATATAAAGTTTTTGTTTAAATTAAAAAAATTGAAATACATTTTTTCAGAGTTAAACCTCACAATTGTGTCTTGACTTAAAAGCAAAATATTTTTTTTTGTAAACTTTCTGTGTGGTTCTAATAAAAAAATTAGGAAAAAGTGAATTTTGGATTCTTATTTATGATTTTGATTAATGAAATAATAAAATAAAAACTAATTTGTATAATAATATTGAATTTAGTTAATCAAATAAAATTACAAAACTAAAAATTTAATGCTATATAAAGACAAAAATAACAAATGACAGTCTTCATTTTGTGTGTTGAATATTGAGAAGTAGCAGCAGAAAAAAAAATCCGTGACATTTTGCGATTTGCACACAAAAATTCGATTTACTTTTATTTAATTAATTTAGATTTGTGTTATGTGTGTTATAATGAATATAATTTAGAGTTATGAATTAATTTATTAATAAAACAAATTTGAGTGATTAGATATTATGGATATAGATTTTCCAAATTCATTGAAACGATGTTCTAGTGCTCCCATGATCAATAATATTTTGCATCCAAATTCGGCACCAACAGCATCACAAATGGCATCAACAGCTCAACAACAACAACCAAGTGTTACAAATAGTGTACAAATGGTTCGTGATACTGTACCACCAACCTCTTTATTTAATATATTGGGTCCTCGAGCCCGACGACATTCGGGTAGTTTTAGTCCGTTAAGCTCGGGAAATGGTGGAAGTCCAAGTGGTCCACGTTTAATAGCCCGCGTATCACAGCTGCGGCAAGAGGAATGTGCCGACATTTCAAATAGTCGTGAGGTAAATCATGAACGTGAAATTCATACGGCCATTCAAATGTCACAGAGTTGTGAGGATTTGACAATTTGTGCAGAGAATTGGTCGTGCAAAATTGATGATTCGATGACAAATCCGTTACATGTTAGTCTTCCGATTGGGCCACCAATTTGTTCGAGCCCGTCACCAACGAGGTAATATTTACCCTACATATTGTAAAAACATAACTATAAATACCATGTTTTCGTTTTTTTTTTATATAGAAATGGAATCCGATGTATTTATGGCATGTCGCCTTCGCCAACTCGAAAAACATTTCAAACACGACGTTCGATGTCACCGATTGCACTACGGCCCAGTAGCCTTAGTGGTGTAAAACGAAAATGTGAAATGGACGATTGCGGGTACAGTCATTCACCGCCACCGTTTAAGAAGGCATTCACAGAAAGGTAAATAATGTTTTTTGGTTTCCATTTGATATAAACCATTTTCAAAAGTAGTAAAGTAGTGGAATTAGTCTATGAAGAATACATCAGCGTTCCAACAAGTTAGGCTTCATTCTTTTAAATTAATTAATCTTTCAAATTTGTTGTAATTTTGAATTAAATTAACGATTAATTTAGGTACACTACAATGGAATTGGGATAGCAATCGATCAAACTTAGATTTGTGAGGAACGCAAAAATACACAAATATGAGAAACAATGGTATTACATATTTATGAATGAATATTTCTGACAATCTAAATTTTGGGTCATTGATTCCGATAACAATAATTTACGCTATAAACATAAAAATTACATAAATTTTATTTTCATTTGTATAGCGTGTTACATGATAAACCGGGTGGAAGTATAACTAGGAGTTTGTATTGTGAAGCTTATCTAATAATGTTGATGAATAGTCGGTTGTTGCACCATATTGTATTTAGAAGAGTTGACAAATTGTGCGTGATTAATTCTAAGGTCTTGTCAATCTTAAATAGAGGACGAATGCAAAAGTTACTGTGAATATAAAAATTAAAATTTAAAAATCATTACAATAATTTAAAATACTTGAACTATCACACATTGAGGTTGCAAAATTTATAAATAATTTCTAAAATGCGATCAATATTTGAAATATAAATTTTAAATTTCAAATTGAACCGTTTCTAAATTAGAAATTTGACCAAATTTTATTCTACTTACAAATTGATTAAAAATTTTAAACGTCAGATATTGTACTTGGAATTCGTCTAAATTTTTATTCATTCATATTGTCTAAAGTACCCAAAAATGTTAATTTCCCCAAAACCAGTGGCATAAATAAAATAGGTTATGGCACTAAAGCCATATTATTATAGCTTCTCAGCCGACGTTGCGGCTTGACACTTAACCGTTAAACCCTTAGACTTCTAAGATAATAATGTAGAATTGTAAATGAAAAATTTACAAAATAACTTTCATCATTGTTGACGTAATTTAGTCGTCCTTGGCAGTAATCATCTTCCTAATTATTTTCAACAAGTTTTGGAATTATTTTAACCCACATGGCTAATATATGTACATTATATGATATTTCTATATATCTTTCTACATTGCTTTCTTTCTGCAATTTCCGTCATATGAATGCAATTAATGAAATCATCCATATCAAGTTTGTTATATAATTACCATATTATGAAGAGAGATATTATTATGAGATTTGATTGGAACGTGATCCATTTCAGATAAAAGTTTTAAAAATTCATATTAATAGCAATATTATGTCATGAATCATGATCATGAATTTTCATAAACATTGTAGTAGGACGTCATCTACGTCAAATAAATTTTGTGGTCAATAGTTTAATTTATAGAAAATTCCCAGCAATGATCTCAATGGGGATTTCATATTTCATATTTTTATTCATCAATATTATAATATCGGTCGAGCTCAATTTGGGTTAAGGGTTCGTTTCACTAAAACATAGAATCTTAAAATTGATAGATTTGCTGCAAATTTAAAAATTTTAAAATCTATTCTTTCATATATCTATTAATTCGTTTATAATTTTATTTCTATTTACCAGAGGTCCATCACCATCAATATGCCAAACTCCATCACCAATATGCCCAAGTCCGGATTCATATGAAGGTCGTACAACGCCAAAATTATTTCCATCCAAATTTAATAGTTACACAATAAATACAAATTCATCCTCATCGATTTGTTCATCGCCATTGGCACCATCAATGATGGATATATCGGTTGAATTAAATAGTGTCGCACCAGTTACAAATCAATTAGATACCGTGATCGAAAGTGATATGAATGATGAAGATGAGGACGATGATGAGGATGACGATGATGATGGTGCGAAAATTAAGCAAACAAATAATTCGACGGATATAAAACATGCATTTTTGTCGGTAACAACAGCTAGTGATAGTAATAATAGCGATAATAAAAATGGTTACAATAATCATCAAAGTGATTGTAATCGTAATAATAATAACGATGATACACTATTAAGTGTTATAACATCATCGTCTTCATCATCAGCTCCATCACCGGCTGCTGCGTTTGAATCATCGTCGTCTGAAAATTCGTCGAATGTGTCGTCGTTGCAGACAAGCCAAGACGCTGTTGAAAATAAAAATACAAATAATTTAAATATGTCTGTTATGACAACTGTGTAATTTATTTGTTCAACCGAATTATTTATTTAATTGCTAGCATTAGGTTTTTGATTTTATCAATCAAATTGTGTATTAAAAGATAAAAGTGAATTTTTGTATAGATAGTTTTTAACAAAATATTTAAGTTTTAGTTGTAGTTTAATAAAATATAAGAATTTAGAAATCTTAAATATTTTGTGTGAATGTTATGGAATAATTCGGAATGTTCGCTGGCGATTGTTATTGAACAATATTATTATTTGAGTTATTTTTATTAGAACATTTATCTACAAAATCAAGAATATCGACGATGGCTTACCAATCAAAATCACAAAATATTGAAACACAAATTTTATATCATTTTTCAAATTTGTGTTATATATTTCTAAATTTTTATAAATTAAAAAATTAATTACTAATTTAGTATTTAGACTGAAAGTTATTTTAAATAACAAAAATCTTATTTATTAATTAATACCTACACAATAAATGGGGTATTCGTTGCCCGCGGGTTACATTTAATTAAATGGGCCTGATTCTGAAACTCGATTCGGATACTCGACAATACATTATTGCAACCATTTTAATTTAATATGAATTTTTTATTCGATCGAATCGAGTCGCATAATTGGGTCTCACAGTACTTTAGTCATGTAGTGTCAGTTAAACAACCAATGAGCACAATAATTAAATTTAATAATTTTCGATTTGTAAATATTTTTTTTTTTTTTTTAAAGTTTTGGGCAAATAAACAAAAACATTTTTGTGCCATTTATTTATTTAAAAATATTTTTTCGAATGAATTAAAATGATACAAATGAGTTGAGGCTGATGTGGCAGACAAACGAATATATGGCGTTCTTAATAATTAATTTATTTGTTATTTTATTAATTATCATTATTATTTAATACCAAAGTTATATTTGTTTTTGTAAATTATAGTCAATATTGTTTGATTTCCATATTTAAAAAATTTAAAAAAAAAATGTATAAATTTCGTTTTAAATAAGAATTATTATTATTAAAATTAAATAATCATTTTTCAGAAAATAATTTTATAACGATATTAAATTGGACCCATCCGAATTATTAATTAAAAATCGTTTTCTTTTTTGTATAGAAACTCAAGATTATAGATATTTTTCAAGTATGTTCACTTTAAACACTTTTTTTTGTTGTTGTTGGTGTTTTTATATAGACACACAATATAATTGTTATATAAATATAAATGATTATTGTCCTCTATTATTATTAATATTATTATTATTATACATACATACATACATATTACCATTATAATGAATATTATTGTTGCATACATCTTGTAAATGTGAAATAATATTTTATCTGAACAGAAATAATATGGGAAATTTTAAAATTCTTATACAAAATAAAATGATTTGTTTTATTTTAAAACCGTCCTTAATAAATACTGTTCGTTTTAGAGTTCATCAATAAAATTAAATGTTTTGGATGGTTTGGTTGACCTTTCATTTATCATTTGGAGAATTAAATAAAAATTTCATGGTTTAAAATTGAATAGCCAAATTAAATCTTGTTAATTAATGTGAATACCTTGAATAGATTCAATATTTGAAATTTTGCGCTGACTATTACTAAAATTTGAGTGACTAAGAACCTCTTTTAACCAACACCCTATGTATGTGAAGTTACCTCGAAAAACGTTTCCATCCCGAAATAAGCCTTTTCGGAGAGTTCCCTTGCATTAATTATCACAAGAGTGTCTTCACTCTCAGCACGACGAAATTTATAGAAAATAAAGTAAAATAAGATTTTCCAGTGTATAAATCGAATTTGAAAAAATTAAATTAAAATTCTAAGAAATTTTTAATTTTTATTTTAGTTTTATTATAAAAAATATAAAATCAATTAGCTCTAACATTAATAAATAATTTTTAATTAAATTAAATAGATCAAATTACATAGTTATATAATTAAATAAACTCAATCGGTTAATAAATTAATTTATTTAGTTAATTTAATTAATTAATTTATTGAACTTATTTAATTTACATAATTTTTTTGAATTATTATGAAAATACTATGGAAAATATTTTAACTGTATGATACGAAAATAAGCAGTAATGTTTTATTTTTAGGATATATGTACATATATGTGTATCTATTTTTTAAGGCCATAACCAGGATTAGGTTATCTCTAGGATTTCTCTAAAAAAAATAAAATAAATATTAGAGATGATTCGTGTATTCTATATGGTCACTGGAAACAGATACAAATAAATTTATAGCTGTAAAAATTTCGGGACAAAGTTTTTTCGACTTACTTTACTTGATCTGTTCAACTTTCCACTCTAAAAACAGACCACCTAAAAATTTCGGGATTCTATGGCTTTTCTTACAATTCTTAATATTTTCTCAGGATGGTGCAGAAAATTGTCAAAATTGAGAACGTAGCCTGTGCTGCACTAAACAATGTGCACTAAATACAAAGATCATTACGAGCTCAGCACTATAAACAAAGAGCACTAAACGTAGGGTAATATGAAATGGGTTGAAAAATTGTGAATTTCAGCTTTAAAGTCTCTTTAAACTTTTCTAGTCTATTGAACGGAACGGAACTAGGTCATTCTTTGGCGGATTATGATGAAACTCGACATGTTGGGATTTTAAAATGTTTTTTGAAAAGACCTTTGGGAAATTGGCAACGGATTGTGATGGAAATTCCTATACGAATTATGATGTATAGCCCAGTTTCATCCATGTTGGCCATATTTAAAATCTCATTTACATCTTTTTTCTAATATCTAAAACCATTTTAAAACTCAAATTTACATTTGCAAACCATTTCATAATACATCACGTTTAGTGTACATTGTTTAGTGCAGATCTCCTAGTACAGTTCACATAAGTTAACTAAGGTTAAGTGCATTTCACATGGGATCATTGAAAATACCTTTTCCGGAATGATATTTCCGGTTATTTTCATATATGTATATCAACGCCCTTAAATCGCAAAAACTGAAATTTGGTATACACGTATATGTATAGTTATATTACGGCTGAACGATTAAATTTATTCAAATTTTAAAATGATTTGTTTCGGATTTCGGGTGCCAAGTCTAGTTTTTGGAACACTCCATTTATATTTGGTTTGACATTTTGAGAACTTTTATTGCCAACATCGCAGAGCTAACATTTCTTACTGGACGTAAATAAAAATATTTATTTAATACAATTATAGAAAACCGATCCGCCTCGCATTCTAAAATATATTTTCCAAAATTCAAAATAAGACACAATCGCAGATTTTTTTTGGAATTTTCGATTATTCCGAATAATTGTAATTAACTGTTAACACCTTATCAGACGATCAAATATTTTTCGATTTGTATATTGAATTTATCGGCTACCGAAAATCACTTGCATGCGCCAAGTTTGGCTCGCATGCCACGTATTCGCTATCGCTCAAATATAACATCTCATTTATATTACGAGTTATAGGTCGCCTCTCAACGTTTTGAACGAATTTACAACAATATCACGATCGCCTCATTCTACGTAGGCATGGGTTTCTTAATTTCCGATATTTATTTCAATTCGCAATAGGCTAACACTAATTTATCCCCACACTACTCGCAAACAATGTACGAAGGGCTGACATATATACAAATTTAACCCTTGTGGCAACATGCTAAAACAACCATTTTCAACCGTAAAAATCGAACGAAATTAATTTTTTAATTTAATGGAAAATGGGTCTTACCTACAGTGAAGTCTTTCTAAATTAAAATAGTTTGAAAGAAAATAAATTATATTAAAATAGTTTTTAAAATAGTTTGAATTCTACTGATTTCTCGTCAAAAATTATAAAAATATCGCAAAAACTGTAGTTACAGCTAATAAATCTACTGTTAATCAAAGTGCCCATCATTTACAGCGACTCAAACCCTAACAAAAAACTATCATTAAATGCAACAAAAGTAACAAAATAAGTTACAACGTTGGAGTGTTTTAAATCGATCAACAGATGAAACTTGTTACAGTCATTTTGCTGGATGAAGAAAATTGTTTGGAAGTTCTTGTTGGCTTCCAGTATTACTCTTATGACTTAAGAGAGTCTGAAATATGTATGTGGCGGGATAATGGTATGGTGTGGTTTCTTATTTTGGTGGAGACTACACATTTAAAAAATCAATATTGAATTTAGTAGCATTTCCAAAGATTCAGGAGCTTTTTGAACTACTAAGATGGTGTTATGAGCATGATAGTATTGCGATTCACACAGCCCGAATAATATAAAGCGATCAACACATGGAATTGCTTCCATGGCAAAATTAAACACTTTGGATTTAAACATATAGTTGAAATGACTGGGGCTGCAGCTGGATCTCGTGTGACATTACAAACGTGGATGCCAAATTAACATGTGTAGAGGTATTAATTGAGGCAATTAAAGTGGCTTGGAGTAAACTTAACCAACTTTACTTAGACGGAACTATGACAACATATTCGCTATTTTGATGCTAATATAAATACACAACAAACCTAAAAATCTTATAAATGTTCGGCTGATGTTGTGCATGCGTTACAGCCTATATACCACGATTTCTGTACTACCAATAGCACCACAAACTCTGTTAGTTTACATAAAAGTGTATCAATTACCGATATCCCAGTTTTACCGAACAGGTTGTACGTAACCTTCATGAAGTCCGATAAAAAACAATTGATAAGCAAACTGAAGTTACCAGATTCAAGTAAATTATTGACTATCCATGAGGCACAAGGCCTAACTTGGCATTAAAGTGGCATTAACAAGACATACACGCAAATTTTGTTACTTTGCAGCAGTGGAAGGTGACCAACTGCACACATTTTTGCGTAGACCAATTCATGCTAACATATAGAATAAGAATCTGACTATTTACTTTCAAAATGTAAATAGAATGTCATCAAAAGCAGTACATTTCCATAACTTTGTGTTAAAAACGTTGTTTCCTGTTTATATAATATGTGAGTCGTCCTTAACAAAGAGATTCACAGTTCTGAATTGGATGTATTAAAGTAACGATCAACAAAAAGACAATGAACTTGACGTTGCATATATTGCACCAGATTCGCCATTATCATCGTACACTGTATGCTGCGATACCATCGTAGAAATCAACAACTTGGCCAACCCAGCCGACTCAATTTTAATAACGGATGATTTTAATTTACCATCGATTAGTTGGACATATGATGTAGAAGTAGGTGAAATTCCTCCAATAATGTGTCACCGGAAAGTGAGTGTCTTTTCATCGATACCATGTTCAATACAAGCATGAGCCAAATGGTCGAGATAGCATTTTACATTTTGATTACGTCTCTTATAATCAAGAAAAAATAAAGCATGATCCAAAATAACGGTTACCCAGGAGATATGATATTTGAAGAACAAAAGTCTTACGGTCCGCAAGTCATATCTTATATGTTTGCTAAATTCTTTCAATCAGTATATAAGCCGCAAGCAAGCGAGAACAACAACAATGTGTCCATACAAATACTCCAAATATCACTAAATGATATCTATCAGGCTCTAGAAAGTTTTGGAGATGGATGCGGCCCGGATGGTATATCAGCTTCACTATTACAAGACTACAAACTATTGACAATTCCTCTGTGCCTACTTTTCAATCAATCATTGAAATTAGGAGAATTACCCAAGAAGTGGAAAACAACGAGAATGAAGCCGATCTTCAAAACTGGAACGCGGGTTGATATTTCATGTTACTGAGGTATAACGTCAATTTCATCAATCCCAAAGTTATTTGAACTGGCTGGTAGTTTGCAACACATTCCGGACCGTGGTACCTTTATACATATCACTATATCAACATGGTTTTATGCCAAAGAGGTCTACTAGAACTAACCTTACGAAGTTTACCAGCAGCACAATTAAAGAAATTTAAAATCAGAAGCAAGTAGATGTTATATACACAGACTTTGCCAAAGCCTTTGACTACATCAATGAAAGCTTATATAAATTTCAATTGTTGTTTGTGGGATCATCAATTGTTACATTTAGATGCACATAGGACAAACTATAGTGATAATGAGCCTATCAACTTGATGGCCAAAAGTTTTAATATAATCGACCATGTAATATCTATTCGATTTCATCTTAAGTAGAGATAGCTTTAAACGTTGCTTGAAGCAACATTTTGCTGCTTCTTGATTTTATTTACCATATTTTTAATAATATGTTTTGTTTTATGTTCAGGTCATATTTGTAGACCTTACTCCAATAAATAAAGAAAGAAACATTTTATGGAAGACAAGTTTTTGGTGTTGTTGTTGTTCTTCCCCAAGATACAGGGTCTACCGTTTTTTTAGGTAAAACTGTGCCAATTAAGAAAAATTATAAAAGTCATATCATCTTTAAATCCTTCCCTCTATAAATTTTGTAATTTATTTTTGTTTTTGTAAATTATTTAATATCCTTACATATACTCGTAGCAAAAGTTCAGAATTTGGGAAATTTTTAATTTCTAGTAAACTTGATTTACCTACGATCCATTTGCTAGTATTATATTTAACATTCGTATAGAGAATGAAATTCTAAGAAAATAAATGTTCGAAGACACTTTCAAATTCGTCTGATAAAATGGGTAAAAATACTAAAAATTGATCTATGGAAGGGGAAAATTGAAAAAAAAAAAAAAATTGAAATTCATAAAAATTGGGTGTTTGTACAAAAATGAAGTTGTTTAAGCTTTTTATTTTTATGATCGATAGACCTCAGCATTCTTCTGAACATTTTCATTGAGGATCTGTAAGAAAACTATTCCGTAGAGAAAATTGAAATACAAACTTTAGCAAAAATTTTTAGAGGAAAGAATTTAGAGATGTTATGGTTTTTATTTTTTCTTAGTCGACACACTCTTACCTAAAATTCGAGCTCTCCATCATACGACATATAGTTTTTATTTGACAGCCACATTGCCTTGTCCGCATATTTTTCAAATAGTTGACACACAGTATCTTGGATAACAACAACAATAAAAATGAAACACCTTATCTAGAAGTTAGTTGTTCAATTGGGACTGGTTTCAAAAAATTTGCCGGACTGAATTTATTTGCCAATGCGCTACTGGTAGTACTTACTGGAATTATCGAGAATATTTTTTTTGGTTACCTATATCTTTTAGTCTAAACAGTTCTAATTATATATGTTATAATTGAAATTCATAATTATATCGTATCTTTGCTCCATAACAATTATGAAAACTTAAGAAAAGTTATTCGTTCATCTTTTATTTACTATTTACATGTTATGTGGAAAACTTTCGTATTTTTACCTCTCTCTCTGCAACGATAAAAATCATAAAAACAAAAATTAAAAATTTTCCAGAAAGTTTTCTTTTACTGGTACACCATTAAAAGTTATATAATGTATATACATACAAGTCTCAAATGATTTACGTATACATGTATGTATTTATGAAGACAACACAATTTATGGTGTGTGTCGTGTGTGTGCGTGTGGATGTATATCGTATATGCAAAAAGTCCATTTTTGACAAAAACCCTATAGAGACGTAATTTTGTATGGTTTTATGTGGTTGGTGAATAGATAGTTTTCAACTATATATAGGGCAATCACTGAATGTTATATTATGATATATGACTGTGGTTAGGCCATCGACTTAATATTAAACCGCATATTCTTTCTATCGCGTACGTTTTTATCAGCATCTCGATATTCTTTCTTATCTTGCGGTGTTTAAGACAAAGCTAAATATTTTTTATAAATACTACAATCGTTGGCCAACGATAGATTAGTTTTGAATATAATTTTAAATAGTCATGACAACAACATCACCGTACATTTATATCATAGAATATTATAAAACGCTCGAAAGGAATCCGACACGAGATGATTTACTTAAGTATTATCGCGATAGTTCGATGCTGCGAATAAATGGCGAGGAATTTAAATCGGCCGATGATATTGTGGGCCGATTAATCGACGGGGCGATCAAAACCAGTACACATACTTTTGATTTTTTGCATCAGAAAACTTTAATGCTGGACGAGTGTTTAGTGTTGGTCACCGGTAAAATGGATAAGGATACGGAGCGGGAGAAAAAATTTTCGGCAATGTTTTTGATTGATGAGGTGCACGGTAAAAATGGATGTTTTATAAATAAACAATTTGTGCGCTATTAAAATTTGTTGTTTTATTAATTATACGTGACATGGATAGTGTGTGAGGGGTTTAGAGTTTAAATCCAATCGTATTTTGTGGAATGTATATATTGTAGTTATAAGTGAAATAGTTTTTATTTCGGTTTATTTATTGATGTTTTGATTTGGGTTAACAAAATTCGTGAAATTTTGAAGTCTTTTAAGACCCACTCAAATTACCAAAACGTACTAAGCTCTTGTAAATTTTTATTTACAATCTGTTTAAGACCACAATATAGCTTGTGAGATAATTAAATTAAATTCATCAATCATATACAGATCATCGAATCGATATTTTAATCGTTCCGGATTTGGATTCAGTTCAAAAAGATTTTTTGTTTCGGTTTTCTGCTCCAGGACGGAACCTATTTGAAACCGGTTAGTAAAAAAATTGACTTGTTTATTTCACACGAATTGCGGTATTGACATCAACTAAGCTATAATACGAATTCGTTTAAACATTTTTCCAATTTTTACTGATGTATATGAGTATTTTAAAGCTCTTTAAAATTGAGATTAATTCAAAATTGTAACAAAACAGGTCCATTTTAATGTTGGAACGATAATTTGTAAAAAAAATATTTAATTTTAATCAAAAAAATAATTGTTCTCATTATTACGGTTTAATGTCCTGGTTCAGTTACTGTTCGAAGCTCTGATCGTATATTAGAATACCACATTCATTTCTATCCAGCAGGTTCATGTACATATTAGTCAGGGATGCGGGCATTTACGCGTCTACTATTATCACGTCGACGTGTCAACAATCAGTATACGACTTAAACAGCATCGATAATGTAGACAATCCCTAAATCGTAGATAGATTTCACAGGCGCATAAACCACACCAAACCGTATATTTAGTCCAATACTGTAAACTGGGATTTAAACTTTTCGATGGTATCCCAAATAGTGGTCTCGACAGGCCAATTATGTCAACCGTAACTTATGTCGTTTTCGTTTGATTTTTTTCCCCTCATTGGCAGAGTACACTGATTTTTTGCGTCAATCGAACATGAAACCGATTTACCCTCATTTATATTTGTGTTTTCTGAAAAAAAAATGAATATTCACAAACAAAACCGTTTATAGATAGACGATTTTGTTCACAAAAGTCAAAATGGCACCACACTGACAGATAAAATTATAGTATTGGTGTAAAATAGGGGTAACTCGGTCGAAAAAACCAGAGTAGACAAAATTGCACTGAGTGCAAAAAATTTAGCTGTCAGGCAATTTTTTTTGGTTCAAACGAACGGTTTTAGTGCAATTTTTTTCGTTTTAGTGTAATTTTTTGCACTCAGTGCAAGTTTTTATGTTCAAACGAAAACGACATTAGTCTAAGCGCACAAAACACATTCCTCACAGAACGCTGATTTTCGTAATAAAGTTGAACAATTTGTAGATGCTACGGACTCAGTCTTTCCATGATGAAATGGCAAACAATACTGAATAAACAAAAACCCGATGACAGTTTGAAACTATTCATCCGTCATTTGTCAAAAAGAAAACCTCTAGATGAACGCTTTTACAAAATACTCCCGCGAACTGGCGCATTCGATTTCAAATCGTAAAAATATCGTAGGTGGTTCAAAAACAATATTTCAAGACATTATTTTAACTGTCGACGTTGATAAAAAAACAAAAAACGACGTTCACAAACAAAGTAATCTACGTTATATTTTACGTGTCGACAATCGCGTAGATTACATGGTATAATCTACCTCGCCCATCCCTGGAAGTGGATCCGTCTATTCAAATAAAGTATAGATATAAAATTAAGATGGCTAAGATTTTCAAATGACAGTGAGGTAGTGTCAGATGTAGAAGAATATTTTGAAGAACAAGAGAAACATTTTATTTTGATGGTGTGTACAACTTAATTGACAGCGTGGGTGGAGATTATATTGAAAAATACAAATAAAATTAACCGTTATTTCATATAGATTTACCGCACTTATATTGAACTCCCTTCATACGTGTTATTTTGATAGACAAAGGTTATTCCACAAACAAAGTGGATGTCGAGTGGTTTTATCTTAACATGTTCAACCATATGTGGTTTAAAGAAAAACAAGGAAACAATTATTAAATTTTATTCCGAAATTATGACCCCCAGAGGAACTTCGATCAACTGAAAACCCAACACTCGACAAAGATGTATATCAATGATTCGGTCAATGTCGTGCTAATTGAGTTCCTATTTCTGGACACGAAATAAAATCAACACGGAATACGACACATCAATATTGTTGAAGAACAGTAAGCTGCGGGAACTAAACTTGTTAGAGTAAACTGTTAATTATTGTGAAAAGTGCGCAACCTCGTGACTAAAGGCGGTTCGGAATATTACGGTTTATATATACATTTATGGGGAAGATATGACCGGGATGGAAACCTCTGTGTCAACATCGACGCAGTACTTGACGCATGGAGTGGACATTTTACTGGGCTGCTTGAAGTTCATCATGCGTCACAGACTGTTGTTGAGCCACCTCTAAAACAGTCTGCGGAGATTTGCACTGAGGAGCCATCCCATGAGGAATTCACTAAGGTCATGCAGAGAATGAAACGAAACCGCTCACCTGGAGTGAACTGCATTAATTCGGAGCTCTTGATATTCGGAGGGGATACTTTGTGGAACTGTCTTTTCGACCTTATTCGATTAGTATGGCGAACCGAAGTTATGCCTGATGAATGGAAAGTGGCCGCGATATGCCCCATCTTCAAGAAGGGAGACCGCTTGAAGTGTGAGAATTATCGCGGTATAGCTCTCCTTTGCACAGCATACAAGTTACTGTCATACATTTTATTGGATAGAATCACTCCTCTGGCGGAGGGCTTGGTTGGTGACTATCAGGGAGGATTTCGTCCGAATCGATCAGTCACTGATCAGGTCTTTTCGCTGCGGATGATTCTATCTAAATATTATGAGACATCCATCTCCGTACATCAGGTTTTCCTGGATTTCCGGCAGGCCTACGACTCGATCAATCGAGAGAGTTTGTGGTCTGCCCTGGAATACCTAGGAATGCCAACAAAATTGGTACTACTGTGTAGGATGACAGTGACGCAGTCTCAATGCTGTGTTAAAGTTGAGAACAGGCTATCGACAATTTTTGCAGTTAACTCGGGTGTTCGGCAGGGAGATGCTCTGTCCCCGATACTCTTTAATCTCATGTTGGAGTACATCTTTCGTAAAACTGAAACACCTCAGCGCAACATCTTATATCGCCAGTCCAATCAAGTGCTTGCATATGCAGATGACATATGCGCGTGATTGGACTGAATAGCAACGGAGTGAAAGAAATACTTGATCCGCTTGTAGAGTTTTCAGCTTCTGTTGGACTCCAGATCAATGAGTCCAAAACGAAATACCTGATCTCTGGTTTTAGAGACAATGGCACACCAGATTTTAGTAGTGGCCACCACACGTTTGAGGGAGTGAGGAGGTTCAAATATTTGGGCTCTCTTATCACTCACGATAACAGTGTGGGTGAGGATATTAAAGTGCGGCTGGCAGCTGGCAGTCGTTCTTTATATCCTCTAAGGCCACTGCTAAAATCTAAACACTTATCAAGTGCCCTGAAGCTGAAGCTTTACAAAGCGTTGATCAGGCCCGTTGTTATGTTTGGATGTGAAAGTTGGGCGCTGACGGATGAGTACGAGAGATGGCTCCTCACATTTGAGAGAAGAATCATGCGTGTGATTTACGGCCCTAAACGCGAAATAGATGGTACATACCGAGCTCTGTACAATTTCGAGATCAGAGATCTGATGAAGATCCCCGATATTGTACATGAAGTTAGATCTCAGCGAGTACGCTGGCTCGGTCACGTTCTGCGTGCTGATCCGGAACGAATTGTGCAGCGATCTCTGAAAGGAGAGCCACCATATGGTAGGCGCAGAGGTCGTTGCAGGCGACGATGGCTCCACGATGTAGAGAACGACTTGGCCTCTTCAGATTGTCTAAGACAGTATGAAGACCAAGCTCAGGATCGAAACCGTTGGAGCCAGATTGTTGATTCAGTAAGGGGCCAGTAATGGCCTTTAACACTGTTATTATTATTATTATATACATTTATTAAAGGAGCATGGATTTTAAGGTGCTGGCAATTATAGTTTTATTATTCAATTTATTTTGTTGTGTAAATTTTAAATATTTCTAAAGTTTTTAATTTCAAAACCAATTCTTTGTAATTTGTGTCCGTATTAGTTGCAGGGTTTTATTCTGTCTGATATCAAGAATCATACACATTTACCCTTTCAAGTTTAAATATCAATTATAAAAAGTGGTAAGAACCATCTAAAGTTCGATTGAATACATAATAAAAATTAGGACGTTGTTTTTATTTCTTAGTACTCAATGAAATATAGCAAAGATATTCATGGGGTTTTAATATAGCTGGATCATGGTTGAAAAGTTACACCAATTTGAAAATCTAGAAGCGTCAAACATTTATGTATTTTTCTACGTCATTAGTTATTATGTGAAATGAATGCAACGCCCTAATTTTTATCTTCATTCATTTTTTATTAAACATTTATTTTATTTTCAAAGGTTTTCTCAAGAATTTTGTGGGCTAGCACTAGGTTCAACTCTCAATAGAAACAGTACGTCGAGGCAACCGTAAAGCCCCATCTGTTTGTTCCGTTATTGCTTTGTTGCTACCTGGCTAAGGGTATAATTATTTGCAGAAGGGAGGACCTAGGGAGGATTGCAAACGTTCTTTTGGTGGTTCTCCTAAACATTTTATATTTCAAGTGCCATGATACTGAAGCTTGAGACAGCGTTGATCTGGCCCATTGTTATATGTCTGTATGTGAATGTTGGATACTAACGGATGGGTTCGATAGATGGATCCTTACATTTGAGAGAATAAGCATGCGTGCTCCTCGGCAGCCATAGAAAACTCGACAAATTTCTCGCGTTATTTGACACATCAAGCTTTAATTAGAGTATACTAACAGTTTGCAGTATAGAAACAATTTGACCTCATAAGCAGAACCGTAAGTAGCGTTCAGAAGCCTTTAATCAGTTAAAACTAAAATTTACATGAATTTTGTCCTAAATCTGTCCGAAGAATAAAAAAATTAGTATTTTTTTTAGGACAATATTTACAATTCTACAATATATAGACGAGTCAACTTGGCCCTAAATCCTAAAATTGTTTACATATGAAAATAAGAATATCATATTTTATTTAGATATACCGATATAGATATTATAGTTAAACCGATTGGGTGACATTTTCATAAGTCATGTATGTCGAATAAATAAATTTCCAACTTTTCTTGGGAAACCCTAGGAAGGCTGCAACACCTTATTATTATTATTAAATTTGTCTGTAACCCATTCAGGCTTCGAACTTAATGCCACAAAGAGCCTATATTGTGCTAACCTTGGATTCTATCAAATCACGTAAACTCGTGCTCTGCATCCTTAGCAAATTGGAGAAGTTTGAACCAAGGTAGAGAGGATTGTAGATGAACAGGAATTACCTTGCAGGTCAGCTACCGAAGTGTGTGCTATCATAATTATCTTCAAGGCATTGCTGGATAGTATTCTTAAGTTATCATTTTTTAATGAAAATGCGTACTTTGTCAGCTTCGAATTGAGCTCACTAATAAAGTATTTCGCCTTACGGCAGTCGGGGTGAATGACCACGCTTAAAATAAGTGAAGTATAGAGCAGTATTTTTGATTATTTTGTTACCAATGTAAAGAGGCAACGAAGTAGCAGGTTCAGGTCCAACGAAACATGAACGTGAGCCAAGTTTGGCCAAAGTGCCTGCGATTTCATTATATTCAATGTCAAAATTCTTACAATCCTTTACCACTTTTGAGTTGGTTAACGGATTATTTGACGAGTTGATGACAGATTTACGGTCCGTACAGAAAGCTAATATGTTTACCATTAACCGCGAAATTAATAGTTGCATAGCACAGTTAATTCCGCTTGAGAAATAGAGCAGTAAGTACGTAAACTGCTAGGAGTTTTCCGAACCATCGATGGGCAGTAGGTACCGAAGCCAGCACCTTAATTGATAATTGACTATTAACTTAATTAATAATTGACTGGTTGGAAAATCGTTTTGTACAAAAAATGCGTGTTCATTGTGAAAAAGCTGGCCTTGCGCAAAATTGGAAAGTAATTTAATTAATTTAATTTAATGTATGTACATGTTATGTACCTCCCACCAAAATGCACATCTTGATTAGAAGCGTAGAATTTTTATGAATATGGATACCAGCCAAAGTATCATAGAATTACAAAAAGCATATTCCATTAAAGATTTTATGTACGGTGTCATTAACGGTATTGAAAAACAGCTGGTACGGAGGCAGAAGACAGTTCAGTTGCTATGGCAACAGACGAACAACCAGTTATGAACGATATAGCAGGAATTTTGAGCCAAAGCTGCAATAGTGAAGATGACCCAAACTGGCTTAGATGTAATGATTGTGCATCAGTCAACTGACAAACGAAGAATTTATTCATGCCATCCTTAATCTGAAAAAATTACCTATTATGTTGATAAAGAAACCATTACCCCATTTTCAATCTGAATAATTGATTCACAAATAATACCTAGGAATTATACCATCAGCTTAATAAATGGTAACATAATGAACAGTCAAAGCAGCTTGGTTTTATTTATCCAACGAAGGTGGACGATGCCATTTGCAATATACTTTGGGTGACAACTGTTTAAGTCGTCGCCCAAAAGTAATATTTGACACAGCGCCTCATCAAGCAGTACGGATGGAGTTTGATAGATATTATTTGATATGAAAAGCCGATTGGAAGTGTATTTATGCGAGAAACGACAGAATACGGACGTTTTACAAAAACATATTCTCGTACAAAGGGTGCTAATGGTCTTTGTGGAAATATTTTACAATGAGGCAGCGCAATAAATTTGTATAGACTAATGTAAAGTATTGTTTACAACTAATAATTGGAATTTCCAACAGGACTCTGATTCAACGCATACTTCAAAGAAAACGTTCTAATTGTTGACATATGAAAGTAGATTTTATTAAGCCACAGATGTAAAGCGCAAACTCAACCAACCATTTATCACATGTAGCTATTTTTTATGAGGTTACTTGACAAAAATTTTCGTTTCTACAAAGAATGATTCCGAGGTGACAGGGTGTCTCATAATTCAATTTTGCCAACATAAAATTCAAACTTTTCGTGAACAAAACTCATATTGTACCAATAGGATTATTCTAAGTTCATGTCGAAATGGAATAACCAGATTTTTTGCTGGGCTTTTTAGAATCGCCGGAATCTGCAATGACCACAAACAAAAAATCGTATTTCTACTCATGTTTATAGAGAATATAATTTTTCAATTAAATTAAAATATCAAAAAAAAATGAAATAGTAAAAATGTCTCAAGTGACAATCTGTATAAAAAATTTCCACCCCGACATTTATTTTTTTGTTGATACATTTTGTAATAATATATTGAATATATTGTGTATCTATACTGAACCTGACCAACAGACATATGTACTCGTACATACATAATTTAAAAAAAAACTATTATTTTAATTATCGAGTTTTCGAACTTGTGAATAAATTTTCTTTGTTTCTCCATTAGTGTATGGTGAAATCTAATTCCGGTCTCATTGTTAACATTTTCTTTTCTTTGTACAAAATTTTACTAATTTTAATTAAAAAGTCGAGAACACACAAATTAGAAATTTAATATTTGACGAAAATGTAATATGTTTCCAAGTACATGTAATTTGAAGTTTCACCTTCTCCACCATACTCGAATATTCCAACGTCGGGTGACTACATGACAATTCGAATTAAATCAGTGATCGATAGTATGAAGGTTACGAACAAATTTTGTAAATGGTATTTGAGGTTTGTTTTTTTGTAACGAGACATCTGTTTTAAAATTAATGTTGTAAATTATAAAACAGTTTATTCCAAAAAAACCATAAATTTTAAAATTTAATTTACTATTTTAAAATGACACAAAAGCCCTTAATTAAAGCACTATCCTGGTTTTTTCGGGCATAGAGAGTCTCCTAATAAACTCAGATGGTAATGAACCCGCATATCGGAACCGAGCTACCGCAATGGATTCAAGCGTCGTAGCCAGCGTCTGCCGAAAATGCTGTCAAGGCTATTACTAGGTACGATGACAGAGCAGCCTAGAGGTTGCTCTAACACGTCCAAGTTAATTCGTACCATAACTGGTACCTCTCCTGAAATAATGATGGAAAAGCCGTGTTCGTACGCTCAGACCGTCACCGAATCTTCGATCTCGAAATTTTTTGTTCCGGTTAACAATCCGGAAATCTCTCATGACGTCTTTATTTCCAGGTGCAACAATGATGAAACCTAGATTACCTAGGTTGTAAGCAGCGATCGGTTGGTGACCCTCCAAAACCACTTTTTTTACTAACATGGATTCCTAGTACACCTGAGGATCCATGTGTAATAACAACCAACATCAATCTGATATGAATCGACCCATTTCAATTGAAGGTTGGAAGATTGTCCATTGCAAACGTGACGAGAATCGCTAATCGATTGTTTCCAGGGTTGACAAGAAATCCTTTGAAAGAATAACCGGTTCTGGTTTGTTGTTGCAATATGTGCTGAAGATGAATGTCTTTCCAGATTATCTCTGGTTTGTAGACAAGTTTTATTCTCTTCTTGCTCGACTTTATAATAACGTCAATGTTTAGAATAAAAGTGATCAACCAGCGACATAGTAAGCCAACTTCATTTGAACTAAGGAAGTGGCTTTGTGTAGTTCATTCAAATATTTGTCTAATTCAGGAACTGTATCTTCTTGATGGTACTGTCTCTGGATTGGATGCT
This sequence comes from Tipula unca, assembly GCA_951394425.1. Lineage (NCBI taxonomy): Eukaryota > Metazoa > Arthropoda > Insecta > Diptera > Tipulidae > Tipula > Tipula unca. Next base: position 194,386,277 of record OX596381.1, read on the forward strand.
TTGACAAATTTCTAAATAATAAGGAATTTCTTGTGGCTACATTCCTAGATATTACGGAAGCTATCGATAGCACTTCGTTCTCAAGTTTTAGTTTCAGTCAAGGTTTGCAAAAATTGTCCTCAGGGAGGTGTGCCCGTTGGTCATTGATGATTTACTTGTTAAGCTGCAGCAATCTGGATTCATTGCACAGGACTTGTTCTAACAGTATCAGGCAAACATCTTAGTGTCTTATCGGACATAACTCAATATTCCTTAACTATTGTGGAGGTATGGTGTGTTGAAAAAGGTCTGCACGTGAATCTGTCTAAAATTGATTTAATTGTCTTTACTAGGCGTAGTAATACCTTTGAGCTTCTCTGGTCCTTCCTATTTTCGGAGAACGATACTAAAATTGACCACGTCAGGCACCTTGATATTGTCTTGGATAGTAAGCTTTTCTTGAAGCATCACGTGAATTGCAGGCTTCAAAAAGTAGCTGCCATATTTTGCTGGTGTAGAAAAGCTTTTGGAAAATCCTGGGGCTTAGGCTGCAGGATCATTCAAATGTCGCTAGTCCTACCGATATTATCTTACGCTTCTGTTGTATGGTGGCCAGTGGTAAACCAGAAGGTTTCTTTAGCCAAGCCTAATTTTAGGCACCGCCTGTTCTGCAGAATAAATTAATGACAGATTCCTAGCTGAACTCCTCTTCTCTAATTTATTCTCGCTGGCTTATCCTTCGAGAGAATTGTGAATTGTCAACATGTTAGATGAGTCCATAGTCGTCTTTATTTCAGATGACTCTCACTATAACCTCAGTGCTGGCTTTTCAGACAGGATAAATAGCGCATCACATAGAGCTACATTGAGGCTCTGAGTTTTGCTGTTAAAGACAAAAATATTTTTCTGTGTACAGATAGTAAAGGTGTAGTTAACTTTAAAAAAAATCCCTTGTCTGTCACGAAACCCGTCAAACCAAACATTTCATGAATCTATTTTGTTCCAACAATAAAGTTATGGTCATGTGGGTGCCGGCTTATTGTGACACCATAGCCAATGTGATCGCGGATTAGTCAAAGCCGGTTTCCAATTATGTATAACAATAATTGACGCTGAACCAGCGATTTTCTTATCTTTCTATGGTACGAAACGTATAAAGAAATGCGCTGCGATAGACCTAAGGCTTCAGTGGCCATTTTATAGATCATCTACATCGTATGGGCTTAGATCAGGATGTTTTATGCGAGGACTGTCTTGAAGAGAATGATGAGTGTCTTTACTTCGCGAGTAGTTGTCCTGCTTTCAGTGCTGTTCAATTTCAGCTTTTCAACTTTAGGTCTTTAAATTTAGGCCTTGGTCTAAACTTATCCAGTGTGCCAAGGCGGCGGTATGCGTTTGCAAATTGGGATAGAATCCTGGGTTTGCACCATGGGCCTTTGTGCCATTTAGAAGTCATTAAATTTTAAAATTTGTTAGAATTTTCCATATCATTTCCAAGTATTGATGAATTTTAATTTGGCGTTTTTTTTATATTCATGCCTTTTTTTAAGACAAAACTGAAAATTGAATTTGTACCTAAGTGCAGGTACAGCCCAACAATGTAAAATGTAATTTTCCTGAAAGCCTTTTTGTTTATTTTATTTTTTAAACATAATCCTCAAAGGGAAATTCTTCAACAAACAAAAAGTTTGTTACAGCATTCATAAAATTCTCCTTACCTTTGAGAAGATAAAATTCTTCGAATTGATAATTCAATTTGTAATTATTATCGCGCGCCTGTTAACCTTAATTTTTAAAATCAAATTAAATTTAAAAAAAAAAAAAAAAAATTCAGGGCTTTCAAGCTAATCCGCTTTATTCTTTCCCAAAGGTATGTGCGGTGATAAAAATAATATTTACTTATATTATTTATATAAAAGTACACCGACTGAAGAAAATTAAGAAGAAAATAAAATAAAAGAGCGATGGAGGTAAGAAGCGGTATAAAAATATATCACATATACAACTTTGTTTGTTATACCAACTGAGCTTTTTTTTCGGGGAACTTTTTATTAACACAAATGAATAATTTTATATATTTTTTGTATATGTACATCGAACGTACCAAAAATTTCATTTATATTCTGCGACTGTTTAGAATTTGTAATGTTTTGTGCGGTGATGATGATGGTAGAATGGCAGGATGGCGGAGTCGTATTTTTTTTTTTTTTTTTAATAAAGATTAAAACCACTAAGTTTTTATGTAGATCAATACGAATTTTAGAATCTGGAAAATACACCTCTCTATATCTTCTTTAAATATTGATTCACTTTTTGTTGTTCTCAAAATTATTTATTTTTGTATTTTTTGTGTTTTTTTATTTAATATTACAACTGACTTTATTCTAAGTCTTCTAGTAACTTTCCTTTTATAATTATATTAACAGTTGCTGCGATATAGCCCAACGGCTAGTCCCAGAAATTAAATCTATCATATCTCGATGATTTCGTGCTGTCGGAGGTATGAATCATGCTTGAGAGTATGATACGTAATAACTTCATCGATGTATTCCATCTTTAAATCTCGGTGGAGGTCGTCATTTTTAATGTATCATGGAGCATTTACAATATTCCGAAGTACATTGTTTTTGAACGTCTGTATCATCTTGATGTTCGTTTTTTTGATACAGCCCCAAAGCTGTATACCATAGGTCCATACCGGTTGCAATATTTGCCGGTATAAAAGCAATTTATTGTGTATAGATAGTTCAGAACGTCTACCTAAGAGCCAATACATCTTCCTATACTTCATGTTCTTCTTCTACATTATTCCCAACTGCCAAAATCGCAGTATCATCAGCATATATTGCTATAGTTGCTTCTTCCATTGGTGGTATATCCCGAGTATACAGGAGGGCCCAAAACGCTACCTTATTGTACTCCAGCTGAAATTTTCTTTAGCTCCGAGTATTCGTCTTCATATTTTACACGGAAGTGTCTATCGGTTATGGATGATTTCAGCGTTTCATAGTATTGCTTGGGAAGGTCTCGCTTGAGCTTGAACTCCAATCCTCTGTGCCAAACTCGTACAAATGCTTGCGCTACATCCAGGAAAACGTTTCAACATATTTTTTTAGTTTCTGTTCTATTATATCTGTGATTCTATGGACTTGTTCTATAGTCGAGTGGTTTTCCCTGAATCCAAACTGGGGGTCAGGAATGAGATTTTTGTCAACCATTATGGGTTTCATTCTCTTCAGAAGCAATTTTTCAAAAATCTTGGCTATGGTTGGGAGTATGGATATCGGTCTGCAGAACTTTTTATATCGTTACATTATTTGTTAGGTTTTAAGATCATGATTACCTCTTCCATCTTCCATTGCCTTGGAACGTATCTTAGTCTAAGCACAGCGTTAATTATATGGAGAAGTTTACATATCGCTTTATTTGGTAATTCTTTAATGATTTGTCCGGTTATGAGGTCGTACCCAGGAGATTTTTTCATGTTTAAATTTTGAATTTCCTCTTTTAGCTCCTGTAGATATACACTTTGTATTTCAAGCTCATCAGATCGTTTCAGTAGGTTAACATTTTCATCAGCAGTTTGCCTGGGTAATGGTTGAAACGTTTCTTCTAGGTGTCTCGCAAACAAGTCAGCTTTTTGTTTAGCACTTCGAGTCCAGCTTCCATCCTCACTTCTAATTGGTGCCGTCGAATTTGTTGGTTTCTTAAGTACTTTCGTTGCTTTCGATAAGGAATATTCGGTATCTTTTTGACTAGTAAACAATTAACTGTTCTGATCAGAGATTTCAACTTGTTACATCGGTTATTAAGGACGGTTTTATTTTCCTTGGTTCGATTTATTTGCCAAGACTTTCGAGCTTTTCGTTTCTTTGCCACAAGCTCTCTTACTTCAAGTAGATAGTTTTTACAGTTGTTGTTATTTGCGTATTTGAAAGATGTGCTTTGCCATGCAGCTTGTTGTATGTTTTCTATCAGCCTTTCTACTTCCTCTTCGACTTGTATAATGTTCCTTATTGGTGCTTGAAGATTGATGTTTTGTCCTAATAATTCTCGAAAAATTTTTCAATTGGTATGCTTATTGGACAGTTTCGCTATAATTTTTTTTCAATTATTGTTTCACTGACCGTCATAATAACAGGAGAGTGGTCCAATGTAAGCTCTTCATTATTTTCCAAACGAATATAGTTATCTGATATACCTTTTGTCACATAAAAGTCTATAAGATCCGGTGTTTTGTTTAAATCTGTTGGCCAGTAAGTTGGTGAGCCACCAGATTGAAAGTCACATTTTAATTTTTTTTCCTGCTTCAAACAACTCTCTCTCTTTTGGTGTAGTAACTCTGGAGCCCCAGTATGTGTTTTTCGCATTGAAGTCGCCACCAATGATAAAACAACCTCCCATGGTGTTAAACAATTCTTCATAATCGTTTCTTTTCAAATTATGTCGTGGCGGACAGTATATTGCTGATATATTTTTTTTTTACTTTGTGCGAGTTTTGATAGTTGTAACTTGCATAGATTCACTTTCAGTTTTTAATTCTTCGTGGTGTTTTATATTCTCTTTAATAAGAATGGCAGATCCGCCTCATGCTCTCTCTGATGGATGGATAGCATTGTAAAATCTGTACCCACGTATTCTGGTATATGAGGAGTTATAGTAAAATGGGTTTCAGAGATTAGACAAATATCAATTTTTTGTTTAAATAGAAATATTTCCAGCTCGGGGATGTGTTGGATCAGCCCATTCGCATTCCAGATTACTATTCTGAGCGTTTGTAAATTTATTTTTATTTTATTTTTATCTAGTCGTGTTGGATGATGAAAAGTTTCCCAACTGTTCAAAAATTAGTTTAGTGGTCGCAGCCTGCTCATCAAGTTTTTTATTTAGAGCATCTATGCATTTCACGATATCTATCAAAATTTGGCCGTCGTTGCTATCCTTCGCTTTTACCTGTTGACCTTGGGTCACCTGTGCCTATGATTCGTCGTAATTTATGTAATTCCAGATTTGTCCTTAACGCATCCTGCCATACGTTCACAGTATCTCTGAATGTGATTGAAGCCCTGACATTTTTTGCATTGGACTATGCAGAGACTTTTTCTTCACTGGTTCTATTCTGACTTTCATATTTTGAATAGCTCGAATATCATGAATTTTTTGAATATTTCCGCGTTTTGTGACGACACTGTTACCTTTCTCATCTACCTTTCTCTCTTTTTTAATGATGTTTGCAGCATTCTTAATGTCGAATCCTTTACTCTGCAGCTCGGCAATTATATCTTCACTCTCGCATGCTTGATGTAGTCCATTAGCCATAACCATTAATTGGTCTTTCCTGCTTATCCTCATATGTATTCCACTGAACTTTTTCAGTATTAAGCTTCATAGAGAGATTTCTATAAGTATCTGAGTCTGGAACATTTACCTTCCAAACATCATTATTTAGTGCTACTAGCTTGAAATCCTTGTCCGTAATTGAGGTCATCAGAGCCTTGACAGCCGGATAGTCTTTAATACCAACTATGTTTATTGGTGGAGGATGTTTTTTTTCACTGTGTTAGGAATTTTATCGTTGCACTGAGTAGTTTTCTTGATGTTGATGTTTGCTTTCCCTGCTCAACATATTCTGGCGATGATTCTGCTTTTGCCAAGTTGAATGTGGCGGTTTTTCTTATGTTTCTTGATCCTAGTATCCACTGGGACTATTTCTCTTCCGAGTTCTTCTTCGTCTGTGTAATAATCATTACAGACTTGTTTTTTTTCTTTACCTGATTCGATTATCCTTTTAAGGTCTTCATTTTCTCTCTTTAGTAGGGTAATTTCATTACTCAGCTTTGAGACCACCTCTTCTTGGCTTTTTAATTGGTTATGAAGTGTGCTTTTATCGCTTTCAACATGAGTTGTTGGTGAAGACAAAGTCATATTAATATCTCCTATAGAACTAACGAGTTGCTACTTTTTTCTGGTGATCTTCTTATATTTGGTCTTCTTTGGAACATTATTTATGATCATGGATCTGTACAAGAAAATATTAGTCGTTTTAAGAAAATGGAAGGTTGATTTTGAGGAAGTTAATTTGCGTACACTGCGTATATACATACACAGTATACACAGAAAAAAGGCCCAACTGATAAATTTTTAAATGGGTTCAACACAAAATTATCTATATGATTTAATTTATTTATTTACATATTAAATTGCGTGCATGTACTATATATATGCTGCCCAAAATCAAACCTGAATTCCAAGCAGCCTTCCTTTCCAATAAACACATACAGGCAGCATAAATTATTCAACGGAATATACGGAATATACGTATACGATAGATATACAAATTTTCAATTCAATCACTGAAAAAAAAAAATTATTTAAATTTTTTATTTACAAAATCAATTTTCGGGCATTTTTCAATATGATTTTGTGTTACTGGGTGGCGGAATGGTCCAAAATGTGAAAATTATTCGATGGTTGATACCCAAATAAATTTTTTATACTTCGACTATGTTACGGCCACCCTGTTTTTTGATAAATGTTTTATTTGTTTTCGATATTCGTAAAAAAATATTTTTTATTGAAAATTGATTTCATGAATTAAAAATTTAAATTTAAATTTAATAATTTTTTGGTCGAGATTCATAACTTAAATAGCGCAATGCGACTGTTTTGAATAAATTGTTAATAATGTAAAATGAAAACTCATTGCACACATCCACATACGCAAAATAATCATAAAAACAAAATCGACGGAATTACTTTTTAATTAGCGTATATATAGATATAAAATAATACACAGGATTAAAATTTTAGGAGGATTTCGATTTTAAAATTTTAATTAATCGGTTTTTTGGTTTGGTAAATGATCTGAAAAGTAATTAAAATTTTATGACTAACCAGGACATATACATAAATCATCTATATACAGGCTTTTAAATAAACACTAATTTAGTTAGTATGTATGTACATATATCCTTTTATTTGTGAAAGATATTTTTTTTATTTGCATACGCCTTTATATATGTGCACAAGTTATCAGACAGATAAGTAAATACAGACACATTTAACATGGAAACTATATGATGTATATTTAGGAACTTTAATAAACTGTCGACCGATAAAAATCAAACTTTAAATTTACAAATACGAGTATGTATATACATAAAATAAAAATGACAAGGATACAGAAGTTTTTAAATTACTTCAAGCTGTTAGACAACTATATTTTTTGTTGTTATTGTCGTTCATATGCATGAAGAATTAAATTTGTATTTTAAACAACAACTTTTCACAAACTTATAATTTTCTTAAAGTGTTTTTTTTTTCAGTTTGGCTGGAACTTCTGCCTCGATAAATATGAGTTGTATATGTTGTTTTGTATTGCATTCATTTTTAATGATATTTAGTGCGCATCAAAACATTTTAACTTGGCCTTTTTTATAAGTTTTGAAATTATTAAGTAAAAGCATCATTGATTTAATAAACTATAATATGCTAATTTGAGTTTGAATTTTTTTAAATTCAGAAATCCAAAGTATTTATTTTCAAAAGTATAGACAAAATCTAGTTTCGAAATGTGGTAATCTAAATCTAAATTCAAGTTTTTAGAATATTCTTTATCGGAAACGCAACAAAAAAATTATTTAATAATGTTTTTAGAATCACTACAATGGGTCCTTTAAAATGATTTATTAAAACTCATAAACATACCTGGGTCAACATTAGACAACAATACACAAAACTACAATCAATCAAATCACAAAAAAAAAAACAAATTGCCTAATACCAAATTTTAGTCGAGCTTGCAATGCACTCACATAGTAAAACTCACGAAAATTACGCTTGTATCAGTACTGGACAATTTTTCGTGTATTTTACTACGTGAGGGCTTGGCAAGGTCGACTAAAATTTGGTACCAAGAAATTTTATTATTAATATTTATAAATGCGTATGGAAAATTAACATTGCAACTTAGCCAGATATTCGCTGAGGGAGGGGTTTCCAAATAAAAATAATTTCTTATTATGGAAACATTTCATCCGGATCCACATCATTTCAGGTTTAACTACTGTTAAATTTAATTTTACTGTTAAAAAGTTTCCAACCGATATATGTCGATAAAGAAGATTTTTAATTTTTGGATAAAAGTAATAAGGTAAATTAGATTTTAGATAGACAATTGTAAGACAATTTATAATAATCCTATAAGGAAAAGTTCCATGTGGGGATCCTAGGAAATTAAAATTTTCCAAAATCATATGTAAATTGAAAATATTTAAAAATTCTGTTTCTAGAGTTTAATGTCTGGAGACGACTTGCTTTGAAGTGTGAAGTGTTTCCAATAGCTATGACTAGAAAATTATTTTCAACATCTTAAATCAATATACTGAGCTTAAGCTTTTGTACTGAAATAAGGTAATTTGATTGATTTTATTTTTAACGATCACGTTCATACCTTTTTCTATTGTGGTTACTTAATGCTATTTGATTTATCCCAAGTCTTCAGCCAAGCCAATGGAAACCTGCGTATCACTTATCACTTATAGACCTCAAAAAACTTATGCTGTTCATTTGAAATAGCACCTCCTGACGTTTCTATTCTAGAAGAAAATGGTTGGACAAATCTGGGCACGAATGTATAAAAGCACAATACAAGCGAAGTCTAGGAATTATTAGAATTCAAATTAGCAAAGTATAGAATAATACTCGCAATAAGCATCTACTTTTGACGGAGAACTGCATTCATCAGGGATGCAGCATGATATTAATATCTTATTAGATGAAAGATCGATATATATATATATATATATATATATATTGCTATGATGGTCTTGCGTTTCCGAGTAGTAGTAGAAAGTTTGGTAAATCAACAATGTTTCTGTAAATGAGTGCTAATGAAATAGGTTGGCCTTATTCGTTAGCCTCATTCATTAAGACATGAGAATGGTGAAGAGAGGTTTCAAAATCGAATTCAGACAAATAACTTGTTTAGATTTAATATATACCTTATTGGCTTATGCCGGATATTACAATATTACTACATATGCCGAGCACTAATACATAAAGGAACAACATGAGAGAATCAGCTACAAGACTTTTTTATAAGAATTCTGTCGTTAGGGCGTGCATGTTTATTGGCAACAACATTAATGCTTCCCTCATTCATGAGTGTACCTCGGCTGATCTTACGGCAGTGCTCGTCACTTTAACATTCAACAATTCCTGCACTAAGCTGGTGTTCAGTTTATCTACCGTATGACTCTATCTTACCTCCTCCCTCAGAGGAGCTGGTTAACCTTATGGCATGGAGCAAGCATAAGCATATCCCTCTTGTAATCGGTTGTGATGCTAATGCTCATCACTCGATTTGGAGTAGTACGAATATTAATCAGAGGCGATCTTCTTTGCTAAACTATTTAAGTTCTTCTGAACTTAAAATTCTAAATATTGGCAGTGGGCCGACGTTTGTTATTTCCATTCGACGTGAGGTGATTGACATCAGTTTATGCTCTATGTCTATTATTGATTTACTTATCGTAACAGGAAATTAACAAGTTGGGGACTTTCCTCTCTCAAACTGGCTTCTTTACTTACCCCACCGAGAGTAATCCGGTCGAGTAACGATATTGAGGTACATGCGTCATTACTTGAGTCGGCAATTTCGACTGCTTTTGAAAATGTTTGTCCTCTTATTATGAACTAAAAGTCTAATAACAAACCCTTTTGGAATTCTGACCTTAAAAGGTGAAGGAAATCCGCTAGGAAACTTAAAAATAAAGCAAAAAACCCCAATCGTCAGATTGATTGGGATAATTTTCTGGTGGCTCAGAAAGTATATAAACGAAGTTTAAGATCCGTTTAGAGAGCTTCGTGGTTAAACTTTTGCGAGGAAATTAATAGCCTGTCGGCGGTGGCTAAACTAAACAAAGCCATGGCTAAGAATTGTGTTTGTAGACCTGATACTCTTCGTCTACCTGACGGTCAGCTTACCTCCTGTCATAGAAAAGTTGGTGAGCTGCTTCTATCTGTTCATTTCCCTGGTTGTGCCATTTTACACTCAGATGACGGCTTTCCTATCATTCAGGACCATCTGATAAATCTTTTCCAGACGTATATTGCTTTCTGCGCTGTTTCTAAATCCAGGAGCAGGAGTAGAGTCTTTTTTATTCCGAAGGCCGGCTAATCCGATTATACGGATCCCAAGTCTTTTCGACCTATTAGTCTGTCTTCAACTTTTCTTAAAGCCTTAGAAAGAATCGTTGTCAGATATATTAGAGACAAGCACCTAATTACCTACCCGCTCAGTAACATGCAACATGCTTACAGAGTTGGTAACTCCTGTGAAACGGCCCTACATGAACTTGTAACTAGGATTGAAAGATCCCTCCATAACAATGAATTTTTTGTAGGTACTTTCCTCGATATAGCGGGAGCGTTTGATAGCACCTCGTTTATCTTTATTACTAATGCCTGTAATAATTTTGGTATTAATCACATCAAGTCTCGCACAGTAGAGACTGAACTGGATGGCGTCGCAGTCTCTGTCAATGTTACCAATGGCTGTCCCCATGGGGGTGTGCTCTCGCATCTGCTGTGGCTTTTGGTTATTGACGGTTTGCTGATTAAGCTGCAGCAATCTGGCTTCATTGCACAGTGCTATGCTGATGATCTTGTCTTAACAGTTTCAGGCAAACACCTGAATATTTTATCCGACTTAATGCAGCAGGCCTTACCTATTGTGGAGTCATGGTGCATTGACAAGGGTCTGCACGTCAACCCGTCTAAGACAGATTTAATTGTCTTTACTAGGCGCAGGAGTGGCCTGGATCTATCCATTCCTGCTCTTTTTAAGACCGATTACCAGATGTAACCAAGTCAAACACCTTGGTGTTATCTTAGATAGCAAATTTTCCTGGAAACCTCATCTTGACTCCAAAATAGAAAAAGCTACTGCCATATTTTGCCAATGTAGAAGGTTTTTTTTGAAATCCTGGGGTTTAACACCCAAGATGTTGTTTTTTTTATTTATAAATCGCTGGTCTTACTGATATTATCTTACGCGTCTGTTGTGTGGTGGCCAGTTGTTAATCTAAAGGCGTCTACTGCCAAACTTAATAGTCTTCAAAACACGGCTTGTAGGGCTGTTACTGAAGCTATGTCCTCGACTGAACTTATTATCAACTTATTCAAGGTGGTTTATCCTTTAAGGGATTTGTGGTTTTCGGAGGATTTTCTCCAAAAATTTGACGAGTGCTTAGTGGACTGTTTTCCAAGCGGAACTCATACCGTTGACGTATTGTGTTATGGAAGTTTGGAACTTTGCTGTTAAAAACAAAAACATTGTTCTCAATTCATTGAAAAATCAATTGACTGTCTCCAAACTTGTCAAGGATTGCAAACGCTTTATCAATCTTCTGTGCTCCAACAATACCGTTACGGTAATGTGAGTGCCAGCACATTATGACGTCGAAGGGAATGAGATAGCGGATTGTTTAGCCAAATCCGGTTCTCAGCTAACTATATTTGGACCGGAACCCGCGGCACCATTATCTTTTAACTACGTCAAGAAAGTTATAAAGAACTACGCTTTGAAAGATCTTATAATACAGTGGCTTGCTACTTTTAGTTGTCGTTTAGCGAAGAACTTCATTAGTATCTATCATTAGTATCATATCTTTGAAAAAGGACCAGCTAAGAATCTTGTTCGTGATTCTTACGGGTCTTGGTCGATTTAAGGGGCATCTCCATCGAATGGGTTTATCTCAGGATGGTATTTGTAATGACTGTCTTGAGGAAGATGATGATAGCTTGCACTTTGTGTGCAATTGTCCAGCTTTCAATATTATTCGGCTTCAGGTTTTCAGCTGTAGTTCTATTAATGTAGATCAGTTATCCTCCATACCTTGGTTCAAACTTGTACAGTTTGCTAGGGCTGCAGAGCGATTCTGCGAATTAGGATAGAATCCTGGGTTTGCACCATGGGCCGTCCCGGCATTAACTGCGGAATCCGTATGGCTTTCAATCAATATAATATAACATATAGCAAGTTTATAATTCTATTGAGGACTTCGAGGACCAAAATAATTTAACATAATGTGAAATGTATTTGAATATCGAAATGTATTGTATAGGATGACAGGCTATCGACAATTTTTGTAGTTAACTCGGGTGTTCGGCAGGGAGACGCTCTGTCCCCGATACTCTTTAATCTCATGTTGGAGTACATCTTTCGTAAAACTGAAACACCGCTGCGAAACATCTTATATCGCCAGTCCAATCAGTTGCTTGCATATGCAGATGACATATGCGTGATTGGACTGAATAGCAACGGAGTGAAAGAAATACTTGATCCGCTTGTAGAGTTTTCAGCTTCAGTTGGACTTCAGATCAATGAGTCCAAAACGAAATACCTGATCTCTGGTTTTAGGGACAATGGCACACCAGATTTTTGTAGTGGCCACCACACGTTTGAGGGAGTGAGGAGGTTCAAATATTTGGGTTCTAAGGCCACTGCTAAAATCTAAACACTTATCAAGTGCCGTGAAGCTGAAGCTTTACAAAGCGTTGATCAGGCCCGTTGTTATGTTTGGATGTGAAAGTTGGGCGCTGACGGATGAGTATGATAGATGGCTTCTAACATTTGAGAGAAGAGTCATGCGTGTGATTTACGGCCCAAAACGCGAAATAGATGGTACCTACCGAGCTCTGTACAATATCGAGATCAGAGATCTGATGAAGATCCCCGATATTGTACATGAAATAAGATCTCAGCGAGTACGCTGGCTCGGGCACGTTCTGCGTGCTGATCCGGAACGAATTGTGCAGCGATCTCTGAAAGGAGGATGGCTCCACGGTGTAGAGAACGACTTGGCCTCTTCAGATTGTCTTAGACAGTATGAAGACCATGCTCGGGATCGAAACCACTGGAGCCGAATTGTTGACTCAGTAAGGGGCAGTAATGGCCTTTAAAACTGTTTTAATAATAATTTGAATATCATACGAGTCGCATCTTTGCGAAAACCAACTGTATTGTTCCGGCGGGAGGTGACAGAAATAATGACAAACACTTTCAAGCCGTGGATTGCACAGACGATAAATTCAAATATAGATTTAGAGTTTATACTTGAGGAGTATTCGTGTGCACAATATGTAGTCGAATATGTAATTATGTAATCGTATAACCTTTAAAGGTTTAATGAACAAGCTCAGTTTAAAATTTTTAAACACAGTAGAGATGAGTGGTCAAGACGCAGCTGGTTGTCCGTTAATACAATCTGAGGGTCATGCTAAACTTTTTCTAGATATGCCAAACAACGATCACACCGTAGAAGATGTCTTGTATTTGATTATTATAAATTAATTCACATAATGCGACAGATTGATTAAAAAATTTCTGAGGAACAGATGAAAATGTTCAAAATTATAAATGGTGTATTGAAAATATTTCAGGTGCCATTCGACTCTTCCATCGAAGTTCAGCTGTGGATATGAACAATGAACGTAGAATGGAATATTAAGGTAGAATAAGCGGATAGTCAAAGAACAGCGATTTATTTATTTACTGCAAGAGACTTAATCAAACTTCAATGTGGAGAAAAAGTATATTGCCACCACCAATATTAATATTCAGGATGGTTTGTTAAACGCAGCTATTGGAATATTGTAAACAGTGGAAATCGGTATAGGAGATGATGACAGTTTAATTATCAAAATAGCACGCGTATGATAGTGTTTCCAATGGAAGAAATGAGCAGGCTAGCGAGAGTAAAATCAAGGTCACATGTTTTGTCTAAATTATATGAATTTGGTTGGGTCTATTTTATGTGGGTCTATTTTATGTAAACGCACACCGTTTCCAACAATCCCAGCCGGAGCAATTACGTTACATAAATTGCAGGGTGCAAACAATTAATGAAATTCACGGAAAAGAAGTTAACTTAAACGTTCAAAGCTGACGAGATATTATCAAGAGGATACCGTAAGTCCTGCTTATTATTAAAATAATACATAATTTTTGTAAATTGCGCCCCAACTTCCAGAAATGCAGCTACTGAAAGCAGTTTTGGAGCAGGTTTAATTGTATAAATCCCCTCTTAATTGATGCTGGATAAATACTATTTTTCGTACCGCGCAAAGATGGCCCAGAATTTTATTGATGCACTTAAAAATGGCTTAGTATTTTTGACGGAAACATAATTGAGCTAAATTGATTTTTGCTCGCCTCACACAGTATGTGCGATATGCACAAATACTTTAACCCTTGTGTGAATCCCACGTTTTGTTTTCACATTGGAAACACTAGGGTCCAGCCAGATCCTATATACGTTAAATTAAGTTTAAATAACTAAAATGTAAGTTTGAAAACATAAAACTTATTATGTAGAATTGAAACCATTTATTTTAAAGTTCCTCTTCATTTGTACATTTGAAGCATTTATAAACGCATTTAGATTGTTGCATAGGCTTGCCGGAACATTTCACACAGTAAAAGCGGATTTTGCGACGGGCTTTGTCGTATTTATGGCATAATCGGCAGTCTCGTTTTATTTGGAGAGCGTTAGCACCTTAAATCGTTGCCACAACTGGTGTTGTTGGCGGAAAAACTTGTGTTATTTGATCGACTTGTTGTGATATATTATGAAGCATAAATTCTTACCGGTAATGGGCCACCGATGGATGCTACAATTGCTGATCGGCAAGAAAACTGTTTTATTATTTGAGGATTGTTACAAAAGGCTTCTATTTGCTGATGAACTAGAGTTTCTGAAAGCGAGACCAAAAGTTTGCTGCAAACATCTGTGTTTGTGTAATGGTTAACTTCTTTGCAGATGATATAACTCGCCAAACCCATAATGTCAAAATTATGTTATAAAAGATTGCCAAAGTCCATCGTTTTGTTCGCCTATTTGTGGTGAAGTGGCTTAACATTTAGTTCATTGCATCGACGCCACTTTTTGTTTTTTTATGGTACATAATTGCTTCTGGCTTTTGTAGTTCACCAATTACGTTCCTTTCGTAATTTAATGTTGCTAAAAGAATCACTGATTTGTTTTTTTTTGGGACGTATAGGAGCATTTTGTTACATTATTTTCGTGATCTCCATGAGGCGTTTACACCCTTCTAAGGTATAGAAATCAAATTATCTGCCACAATTGTCGTTCCCGAAATCGAATACCTAAATGCCAAACGCAATATTTCATTTTGTTCATGGTCAACGGCTCGTTCTGCACCTGCAACTTTACCCCTATAAATGTTTCCTTGTAGTGGGTAGTGTGTTTTTGCGCCGTACGTTCATTTTACTTTAATTCCATAACCTCGCAGGTTTGGATGGTATGTAGTGTTTGAACTTCGTTCTACCAAGATATGGAAATAATTGCTCATCTATGGTAATATCACTATGTGGTCGATAATTATCTTCCAAATTCTCGTTTAAAAAATTCCATATATCCCTATATCGAAAATTGGTCCGATCGAATGGTTACTGTGAGGCCAGCCGCAGCAGCCATATATGAATGAAATAATATTCCATCTCTAATCGGAACAATTGTACTTCACAACAAAAAGAGAAATTTGGCAAAATTTCAAACCGTTTTGTTTTATTGCATTTTTAAATTTAAACTTTTAAATTGGCGCATCCGTTATCATTCGCATACCGATTTGTTTCCTTTATTATGATAAACACTATGTTTGGTGTAAGAACTCTTTTAAACACTTCAATTGGTGCCAGGTTTGTAGAAGTTTGCTCACTAAACCTCATAACAATATGGATACGTGTCCGACCAATTGGTAGTAGTGCCCTGTTCCACTTTGTACCCTCTTTCCCGAGCATATTCAATGTGGTCACTTAATCCATAGCTTCCTGCATATCGGGCAGCATTTCGTTTGTTGACTGCGTGTCGGCTGCTTGCTGCAATTTGTCTATTTGATGAACTTCAACTGCTGTTTGCATTTCAGTTGTTGACAGTATTTCATTAGTTTCGTGAACGCTTAAAATTAAAATTGGGCGGATTACTCAATGCCACTAATGGGCCCACGTTGCAATACCCGGACAAACACATATACTTACACATTAAAAACACCCAACCGTGATTTTTGGTCACCACCGGGAGTTGAATTCGAGACGCTCGAATAACAAAGTAAAGACGCTACTTACTGTGCCAACGAGGGCGGCACGCTTACGAAACATTTTGACAAAAGTCGAGTCCGAAACTAATTTTGATCAACATTTTTATGATTCAGTGAAATTTTTAAAATTTTACCAAATTCCTAAGCTCACACCTGATATTGTCAAATCTCAGAATATTGACCGAATTTTGAATTTTTTTTAACTATATAGTGTATTCGAATTTCGCAGCATGCAACATCCTGCTCATCTATTTCTAGTATAAGACTACTCAATTTAGAACATGTTAAACCGAGTTTGCGACATTTAAATCAAATTTTTATTTTTGGAATTTCACTTAATTTTTCAGAAACGTATATTTCGTGTTTTGATTTTCGTAAAACGTGAGTACATCTTGAAATTCATTAACAACTGAAAATTCAATTTCTACCTAAACAGTCGAAATTTTTAATAATGAAAAAAAATTATTTTTGCATTCTCCAGGAAATGATAAATGGAATGAATTAAACACCAAGTATTGAACTGCATATGAAATTAAGATGCACGGAACGAATGCGATTCAACATCGTGTACAAAATCATTTCGTATATTAGTTACTGATAAATACCATAAACAAATCTTCTTTGAACAATTCACGTCTTTTTATATACATATATACATACGTGGTTTGGTAATTTCTTCCCACAGTGCACGCAATTCAACATTTATTTCTTAATTACATTTTAGTCAAAATAAATTATTTATGGTTATCAAATGGAACGTCTTATTCTCGCGTATATGTTAACAATATATGTATATATACATAAATTATTATGTTTTATGTTTAAAAGTAAAAAAAAAAATTATAAAAATTAAGGCGGTTTGCGTTTACGTGTTACATTGGTACAAACCCCTTTTTTATAATATTCTTCACATACTATACGTATTTGAGTGACATCATGTATAGATATTATATACATAAATGCGGCAGATTATGAATGTACATACGTATATATATATATATATACAGACTTATATAATGTTCATAAGAGGATTATGTACATACGTATTTGATTTTTGAACCGCACAGGTTTTTGTGTTCAATCGATTTTGTGGTATGTATACATGTACATATAAGGTTATTCGTCCTCAACCCAATATATTTTGTCTCCACAAAATTAATACAAAACATAATATTGATTTATGATTAAGATACAAAAAAAAAAAACAATAAAGCTCTATTGATAAACTTTTTTAATTTCTTAAATAATATTTTTCGGTTTAAAGTTCAGAAATTTCGTATTTTTTCAACTCTTAAAGTTTTGGCTTTGTTTTAAAGTTAAATCTATTTTTAAGTGTGTATATGTATTTGTGTTAATTAAGATGATTTTAATATATGCAACTAAACACAATTAAATAGAATGTTTTTATTGAAACATTATATTTTGTGTGGTGCGGTGTGAATTTATTACTTCTGAAAATCGATAAGGGAGGCCTTACCCCCTATTTCTTTATATAAGAGTTTAACTTCCTACGTTAGTTTTATCTCGATAAGAATAAATTTGTTATTCTTTTGTATATACATATTGCCAATATTGTGTTTGTACACATATATACATGTATATTTTAATCGCCTTATCTGTATATACCGCAATATGCGAGTAGAACCGTGGCAACATATTACATAAATTCAATTCTATTCATAAATTAATTGGATTAGAATTTGATATAAGTTGTACATGTACATTAACAATTGTATCTCATTAGGGAAACAAATATCGATTTTTGTGTTAATTATAGATGGATTATAGTTTCGTATATTTATAAGGTTGCGGATGATTTAAGCACGCACATCATTCATGATGCATTACAAAATGCATCCAATCATCATATCTCAGAACCATATTTAACTAAAGCTTTATTTATAGAAATTCCATTAAACTCATCTATACTGCCTCAACCCACCGCCCCATTAGGTACTCTATTTAGTAAATAGGTCAATTATATTGTTCCAGTTGAAGAATATATGTTTTTTTTGTTGGATCTTACGAGTATATATTGTTTGGTTTTTTGGATTTATTGATTTTGTTATATTGAAAAATATACTTTGGTCTGCAAACCGAACCAAAAATTGTATTTTTATTGGATTTAGATATAATAAAAAATATATCGATATAAATTTGGATATTTGATACGGATTTAATGGATGGTTACTTGGGATTGAGAAAAAAAAAGACACAAAAAATAAATGTATGATCTTTTTGTATGTATAGATGATGGAGATTTGCTAGAGATTTACTCAGAAGTCCAAATTTTTAAATATTTCAGATAATGGATGCGGGCATTTTTGTAAAACCTTAATTCTTTCTATTTTTTAATAAATATCGAGGCAGAAATTATATTAAGAGAATTTTTTTTACAAATAACTTGACTTCGAATTTAACAAACATTTCTGAGCTTTTTCAATATTTTAGGATTCCTCAGCTGCATTGAATAAGTACGGTCTTAGGAATTATTTGAATTAAATTCTTGGCATACAAAATATGGATGTTAAGTTTTCTACACTCTTATCCACTGTAATACGTTCTAACTAAGTTTGGGGGGTGGCGGGTAGTATTCGGGTTTAGCAGATCAGGAACATAGTTATTCATCTAGTTTACTATCGGAACCTGAGTCCCATCTCTGGCTAGGGGTCTTATCACTCCTGAACACCTTTATTTGTAATAGAAATATAGGCTTCGTGGTTCATTCATTCCTGGGGTTAGGGGTAGTTTATGGGCTTAGTGGCTTAGGATTATAGTCGTCTACTGTGTGTACAATTATAACCTCGCTCAAAATTCAAGCTGCTGGCTAGGCGCGTTAATTAATTTTTGTCAATTTTATATTCCCAATCGCAAAATTAATTTCTCGATATAGTTATTCCTGGAAGTAGAGGGTAGTTATCTTACTTATTGTATTATTATTACCGTGATTTACCTAGTTTATTAGGAACCTTAACAATTTTATTTGGAATCGCCAATACAGAGGCTTCCTGAATAATTTATTCCTGGTTTAGTGGTAGTTTATGGGCTTAATAGATTAGGAATATAGATTCACATGAATTTTCTCCTAAATCTGTCCTAAAATTATACTAAAAACCAACAAAAACCTTTTTCGCTTATATATGTTAGTGTGCAACGCAGATTGTCCTGATATAACGAATTTTGTCTACAAAACTTGGTAGGCAGAATACATGATTTCCTGAATTCATTTGGGAAAACCCTCGGGTCTAAGAAATTAAACTCATAGAACTCAGAGCTTTCTATAAAACTTAATTGATAGACAAGCTTATGCTTAACAAACTGGTTGTTAAAATTGTTAAAAAGCAAATTCAAAATTTAGAACAAAAAGTTTGTTCTGCGAAATGCTCAAATCCATTTGTGAAACTCCATATCATTTCTTGTACTCAAAGTATTCATAATTTGTCCTAGAGGCATATGCTAGAGACATTCAAAAAATTCTCAAGAAATTGAATGAAAATTCAAAATTAAGCAGATCAAACTACGTTTTATTATGAACGCCATTGATAAAGCTTTTCTGAAGTTCAAAGTTCCACAAAAAATGTTGGTAATAGCTAGTTAATAACCACTTCTAGTTAATAAAAAATAACCCATACATTAGTAAGTAGATTTAAACTATATATATTAGAGGTTTCGTTGCCAAAGCTCTTCTAGCATTTTAGTAATAAAAATCATTCAGTTGTACCGCATGATTTGCAAGCTACGAATGTTGCAGTTTTGATTTTATGCAAAAGGTCTATCCTTATTATAGGTTTTTATTATTAATTCATTAGCTTCAAAAATATTTCTAAAGCTTCTAACTCAATTTGTTAACATAGATATATTTAATAACAAAAGTTGAAGACTGCAGCAATGCAGTCACAAGGGTTTTCAATGTATTTATTTCGAACGATATTAACATTATATTCGACCGAATACGGCTAACGACAAATTTACCTATTTGATGAGTAATAAAGCATATAAAGATCATAATTAAACTTTCTTCATTCTTATTTTAGCAACAAATGTTTTTCTATTATACTAAAAAGTTTATTTTACTAAAAGCACCAATTCATTTTTTGTAAAACAAATCATGTCTTGTCTTTGATGCAACCAAAAAACTGTCTAGCAATTGAATGAAAATTCAAAATTAAGCTCGCTCAGCATATACTCGTATCTCGTGGTTTCAGCTCTTCTAGCATATTGCTAAAAATCGCATGATCTGCAAGTTAACAATGTTGCAGTTTTGATTTTATGCAAAAGTTGTATCAACATCTCTGTATTTTTTATAATTAATTCACTAGCTTTAAAAAAGCTTCTAACTCAAATTGTTAATATACAGATGTAAAATAACAAAGTCGATCGGAATAATACTGTTGTATGGTAAAGCTTTAAAGCAAATTTAGTACATAATACAATTTTTTTCATTTTTAGTTTAGCCGAAAACACAAACCTTTAAAACAAACTGAGCTTTAAATAGATTTTGGTACAAATTATAAATTTTAATTTAAACGAATTTTAGATACCTTCTATTTATAGTCTATTGAAATTGTTTTTAGTTCAATTTGATGTTCTCTAATGATTTATAGGTTCCTTGAACCTTTCAAAAGCTTGTTTATGTACAAAACACTATAATTTTGTCTTGCTCAGAAAATTAGCAGGGTGGTGAATATTTGCTTAAAATAGATATACTATAAAGTTGGGATTAAGCTCAACGGTTAAAAGCCACAAAATTTTGGAAAAGTAGGGATTAGGAGATTTTGTCGACCATGTTTACGTCGATTATTTAGGGGATTAGGGGGTTTAGGACAACCAAATTTGGTATGAGCTTAGATATTTCGATTATATATAACCAAGCTTGGTTGTCCTAAACTCGCTAATCCCCTACTTTTTCCAAAACTGAAATAATTCTCTGATAGTTTGAACCGTAAGACCGTATCTTGGTTGTCCTAAACCTCCTCATCCCCTATTTTTTTCCAAAATTGAAATAATTTTCGGATAGCACAAACCCAAAGTTATCTTGTTGTATATAACGTTATGGTGATAGCTTGTACCAAATATATAATTCGTTATATCGAGACATTCTGCTTTGCACAATAACATCTATAAGAGAAAATTGATTTTGCTGTTTTTTTAGGGCAGATTTAGGACAAATTTCACAAACGTGATTTTAGATATCTACCTTGTGTATTATCGGTACCTGTGTCGAAGTCTAGGGCTGTTAATGACTCTTTTTATCAATTTTATTCCAAATTGCAAGATAAGTGTCTCGATTTAGTTATTCCTGGGGATGGGGGCAGTTTTCGGGCTTAGTGGATTAGAATTATAGTGATTAAGCTAGTTTACTAGGAACCGGAGTCCAAATCTCTCGCTAGGCATCTTAACGATTCTTTAAAATTTGTATTCGAAATCGCAATATCCCGATTAAAATAGTCCTAGGGGTAGTGGGTAGTTTATCAGAATCCACATAGTGTACTATCGGAACCGGAGTTCAAATTTCAATTTTTTGGGCCTGTGTTTAAGATAAGGGCTCTAAGATTTCTAAAATTGGTACCATTTTGTAGAATGACAGTGAAGCAGTTTAAATGCTGTATTGAAGTTGACAACAGGCTATCAAGAATTTTTGCAGTTAACCCAGCTGATTGGTAGGGAGATGCTAAAATTTATTGAAAGTTTTCCCGTAGATATCGAGCTCTGTACAATAATATGCTGGCTCGGCCACGTTCTGTATCCTGATCCGGAACGAACTTTGAAGTGATCTCTAATAGGGGAGCCAATATATGGTGTAGAGAGCGAATTGGCTTCTTCAGATTGTCTAAGACAGTATAAAGATCAAGTTCAAGATTGAAACCGTTGGAGACAAATTGTTGACATAGTAAGGGGCCAGTAATGCAACTGTACAACAAAACGGTATATGAGAGTCAGAAATCTGTCTGTGAGGGTCAGTTATTATTTCTAAATTTTTAAAATTACTTATCTCCTGTACTGTAACTATATTTTTTCCCGATAACTAATAAAGCTGTTTTGAATTCAGAATTGTAAAATTCAGGTTCTAAAGTACATAACTCAAATTTTATTCCCAGAATTTCAAACGTTTTCCCAAACTTATAGCATTAAAATTAATGTAAAGCTTACTATCTGACATGTTATTATTTGAAAGCTTAGTTTAATATTTTTTTAAAATTTGTGTGATCCACTTTTCTGTTCGATTAATATTGAGCTTTGCAATTTGCACGTAATAAGCTTTCACTATTTTAAACTATTAGTATGATTTAAGGTGCTTCAGAATTTTTATACTTTAATTTTTAAAACGAATGATAGAAATATAAATCTTTTATCGTTGACATTAGCAACTATATAACAAAACATTTGTATTTTGCAGAACCATTTTAAACATGATTAAAACACTTTCTACTATGTCACACAATACTAATAAAATATCCCAACACTATAATATGATAAGCAATTTCGAATACAAAATACTTGGAAATTTAAATTACGTGACATGAAAATTAAAATATAAATGACTTTCGACCCCAAACTTGATTGACTTTTTTTTTTTTGAAAAAGTAAAATTTATTGGTGAAAGGTATAGGCAAGAAATTCTTGGTATCGCGTCACAATTTTAATTCACTTTAAATAATTTAAGATGTTGGAGCTTTGTCATCCGATCCCGTTTTGAAATCACATAAATAATGCAATTAAAATGGGTAAAGTTCACAAACAATCAATTTCTACGATTCAAAACACCATATTTCTTAGAAATTACGGATAATAAGTCGGCTGTCGGCTAAACAAAAACAAAAATGGGTCATTGTAAAATTCATGATACTACGAAAAGCTCATTTAAAAATAAGAGCTTTTTTCATTGTTGCTTGTTAATAAATTTAATTTTTTGGTTTTTCTTATTTGGTTTGTTATTTAAGGATTAACTTGATTTTTTTCCAATGATGTTTTGGGGACGCCGCTTTCGGCAATTTCTTGTTTAGGGTAAAGTGTGTTGAGGTAGACAACAAATGTTTGTTTCCATTAATCATGTAGATACTCAACATCAATATATGTGTACGTATAGAATTGTCCAATTAACGCACTTGAACAGAATTATTTATTTTTTTTTAAATATCTATCGCGTTTTACACGAAGGAGCGTCAAGATGAATAATAAATTACATTGAAGTAATTATAATTATATACTGTTGAACGCCTACCAATATGTATATACGAACGTATTTTATTTATAGAAAAGTTAGATAAATAATTAGGTTTTTGGGGTTTTTCTGGGGGGCGCGAGATAAATTGTTTATCCATATTAAGAAACACGCTGTGATATTTCGCGATAAGAGGTTACGTGCAAAATTTCTAATAGATGAAGATAGGTATTATCTCGATTATTTGATGTGACGAAAGATAAAATCAATTTTATCACGTTTACTAATTTCTGTGTAAAATATAAGGGGGTATATTCCAAAATATCATAAAATAAAATAATCATTCAATTTTGTAGAATCTTGTTATGTGTTGCTATTCATGGCACAACAGATACATTTAGTTTAGAGTTAACCTAACTTTTATTTCAAAGCTTTTCAATTCAAAATCTAAATTTAATTCACAGCACACGTTACCTACACAATTTTTATCGTTTACCTTATTGAGGAGTTCAGCACAAAATACACGAAATTCAAAATTCTTTATTCATAAAAGTATAAAGTTCTTTAAACTTCCAGCTACAAAATTCGATAATTTTTCCAGAATCAGTATTTTAACGTTGAAATTTCAGGATTCTTAATTCCAAAACACTATATCAAACTCTATACAGGCAACGTTTCAATAATTCAGGCATTCTAAGTTTATAAATTTTTAAAAATTTTTAATTACAAAACATTGAAAATTAAACTTTAAAATTGTAGATTGAATTTTTTTTTTTTAAATTTTAATTTAATTTTTAAACCTAGTTTTAATGTACTACGAGTACATGTTTGTTTTGTTTATTTAGTTTTAAAGTTTATAGATCTAAAATTATATTTTTTTATAAAATTCTATATTCAAAACTTTAGAAAATTTAACCAACTTATTTAAATTTTTAATTAAAGAAAATACTTAAAGCCGTAATTTTAGAAATGAAATTTAAAATGCTTTTCTATAAAATTTGTGATTTTTAATTTGAATATTAAAATTCAGAATTTTTCATTTTTCAATATGATATATATCAATTTCAATATGAAATGCTTAGAGTAATACCATAAATTATTACATATTTTTAATTAATTTTCTTCAAACATTCGAGAGTGTCAAACAATAAAAAAAATCATTAAATATTGTAGAGTTTTATGTGTTGTTATTTAGGACACACCAGATTATTTTAGATTAGAGTTAAACTAACTTTTAGTTCAAACCTTTTCAATCGAAAATCTTAATTGAATTCACACCCCACGTTATCTACACAACTCCGTAAGTAGACTTATCAATTTTTATCGTTCACCGTTTGAGGAGTTCAGCACAAAATACACGAAATTCAAAATTCTTTATTCCAAAAAATCTAAAGTTCTTGAAACTTTCAGACATAAAATTCGGTTAATTCTCCAGAATCAGTAAATGCAGAAATTTCTGAGATTCTAAATTCCAAAACTCTGAATCAAACTCTATATAGTCAACGTTTCAATAATTCGGTAATTTTTAGTTTTCAAATTTTCAAATATTTTTAATTACAAAATTTCGAAAATTAAGCTTTAAAATTGTAGACTTCAAATAAAATTTAAAAGTTTTAACAACCTAAATATCCGTTTTAAAATTATGTTAATAGTTTAATTTTAGATAAAAATTTATTTTAAAAATCCGAGGTTCTCAATTAAAATTTTTTTATTCAAAATTATTAATTTTAATTTAACTAATTTAATTAGATTAAACTTCTAATATTCTGTATTAAAATATAAAATTATAAAGTCAATGCAATTAGAAATTTTAAAACAAATTTCTTTTACTTGAGAACCTTTGATTTGAGATTTCAAATTTTGAGCAAAACAAAACAATGTTAAATTTGAGTTCTAAAATATAAGTTCAAAGTATTTAAGTTGAACTATAAACATAAAAAACCATTTTTAAAATTCTCTCGAAATTTTTGAATTTGAATTTTTTTAATTTAATCTTTTTCTCATTCGGAATAATTTTTTTAAATTTTTATTTAATTTTTAAAACTATAGTTTGAAGATACTCGCACTTGTTTATTAAGTTTTAAAGTTTAAAAATCTCAATTTAAATTATTTTATCAAATTCTATATTCGAAACTTTAGAAAATTTAGCCGAATTATTTAAATTTTTAACTAAAGAAAATACTTAAAGTGTAATTTTAAATATGTATATTATTTTTAAAAATAAAATTTAAAATGCTTAGATTAACAACTTTAATTTGTACGTATTTTTAAACTAATTTAAATTTTATATACATTCTAAATTCTAAAATATCTGAATTATCTTCACTGTTAGAATATAAGTTTTAACAATCTAAACAAAAATTTTTAAACTTATGTTAATTGTTTAATTCTAAATAAAAATTTATTTTAATAATCCGAGGTTCTCAATTGAAATTTTTTGATTCAAAATTATTAATTTTAATTTAATTTTAAAATTGTGATTTTAATATACTCGTATAATATTTCATAGGGTTAATTTTTGTTTTAATATTCTTATTTTTAATTATAGAAAATACCAATATCTGCGATTTTAAACATTTTAAACAAACTATGAAATTAAATAAATTTTTTGTTCCAAAACTGTAATTTTAATATATTTGTACAAAACTTCAAAATTTATTTGTTTTTTTAAATTCTATATTTGAAACTTTAGAAAATTTAACCAAATTATTTAAATTTATAATTAAAAAAAATACGTAAAGTTATAGTTTTAAATATATTAATTCTAGAAATAAAATTTAAAATGCTTTTCTATAAAATTTCTGTTTTTTAATTTGAATACTAAAATACAGAATTTTTCATTTCCAAATTTTAATATGAAATGCTTAGATTAACAACATAAATTATTTTATATTTTAAAATTAATTTTTAAAATTCATATACTTTCTTAATTCTAAAAAATCTGAATTCTATCAAAAAATAAAAAAGTAATTAAATCTTATAGAATTTTATGTGTTGCTAACACATAAATAGATGTAACAGACAGACTCAGTATTTTAACGCTGAAATTTCAGAGATTCTTAATTCCAAAACTCTGATTTAAACTCTATACAGTGAACGTTTCAATAATTCAGACATTTTTAGTTTTATAATTTTCAAATATATGTATTTTTAATTACAAAAATTCGAAAATTAAACTTTAAAACTGTAGATTTCACTTTTAAAATATAATTTTGTTAATACATTAATTCTAGATAAAAATTTATTTTAAAAACCCTAGGTTCTCAATTGAAAGTTTTTTATTCAAAATTATTAATTTTAATTTAATTATAACCTTATAGTTTTAATATACTCGTGTGAAATTGCACAGAGTTAAGTTATAATTTAATATTCAAATTATTCTAGTTTTTAATTAAAGCAACTACCAAAATCTGTGATTTTAAACGTTTAATTCCTGAAATTAAATTTACATATAATTTTATTTATAGAATTTCTGTATTTTAACTTGAATATTAAAATACAGAATTTGCAATTTGCAACTTTAATCTGAATAAAATTTGTCATATTTTATGAAATTTCGAAAAAAATTTAATATCATAATTAAATATACATATTATTCTAAATACTGATTTCTCAAAATTTTAGTTTTCAAACTATTCTAGTCCAAATTCGAAATATGTACTCCAAAATCAGTAATTTAACAATGCAACTTTGGAGTCTCTTAATTTCAAAACTCTAAATTTAAATTTTGGGCAAAACAATTTTAAAGTTGAGTTCTAAAATGTAACTTCAAAGTTTTTAAGTTAAACTACAAATATAAAAAGTACTTTTTTAAAAATCTCTCAATTCAGAATTTTTGGATTAGAATTTAAAAACATTTTTATAATATAAAAACAAATTTTTTTATTCATAAACTGTAATTTTAATATATTTGTTTATTAAGTTTTACAGTTTAAAGATCTCAATTTAAAATTTTTTGTCAAATTCTATAATAAAAATTTTAACCAAATTATTTAAATTTGTAATTAAAGAAAATACTTAAAGCTGTAATTTTAAATATATTATTTTTAGAAATAAAATTTAAAATGCTTTTTTGTAAAATTTATGTTTTTCAAAAATGAATATTAAAATTTAAAATTTTTCATGTACAAATTTTAATATGAAATGTTTAAAATTAATTTTTAAATTTCAGTTACATTCTTAATTCTAAAATATTTGAATTCCAAAACGTAAGTTTTGAAACTTCTCATATTCTAGATTTATAAATATTTTTTCTGTAATTCTAGACAAAACTACCGATTCATAATTTTAATAATTAAGTTTAGAGGTTAATAATTCCAAAACTGTGAAACTGTTTAAGAAACCGCTAAATTAAATTACGAAGTAAACAAATTGAAAACCTCGATTTGAGATCATTTTAAAAACTTTAGATTCTCACTTCAAAGTTTTTTTGATTTCAATTTGATAATTTAATTTAATTTTTTAGTTTTAAAATCCAAAATTATAATTTTTATTTAGTAGATATATTCAATCTATCCTAATTTTTCCAGTGATTTTAAATATACTACTTTAAGAATTAAATTTAAAATTCAAAATTTTTTAAAAGCAAATCAATTTGAATGAATTTTAATTTATTCTAATTTTTAATAAAAATTTGAATAATAATCTGAATTCCAAATTATAATTTTTAAAATTTCTGATATTTTAGAGTCATACCAATTTTTTTTTAATTCTGAACTGAAAACCAGAAATATTCCGGAATCAGCATTCTAGTAATAATAATTCGTAAAAATTCAGAATTTTTAAATAAAAAAGTTAATTTAAAAAAATCTAGAGTACGAAATATAATAATAATCAGTTCTTAAACGACATTACTGGCTCCTTACTGAGTTAAATATATGGCTCCAACGGTTTCAATCCTGAGCATGGTGTTTATACGTTCTAAGACAATCTGAAGAGGCCAAGCCATTCTCTACATCGTGGAGCTATCGTCGCCAGTAACGACCTATGCGGCTACCATATGATAGCTCTCCTTTCAGAGATATCCGCACAAGTTACTGCCAGCTGCCAGACGCACTTTAATATCTTCACCCACACTGTTAACGTGAGTGATAAGAGAACCCAACTATTTGAACCTCCTCACTCCCTCAAGCACCTGATTGGACTGGCGATATAGGTGTTACAGTCTTACGAAAGATATACTCCAACATCAGAGTAAAGAGTATCGGGGACGGAGCATCTCCTTGAAAACCCTAGTTAACTGCAAAAATTATCGATAGCCTGTTCTCAAGTTTAATACACCATTTAAACTGAGTCAATGTCATCCATAACAGTCGTACCAATTTTGTTGGCATTCCTAGGTATTCCAGGGCAGACCACACACTCTCTCGGTTGATCGAGTCATAGACCTGCTGATGTCTCGTAGTATTTAGATAGAATCATGCGCAACGAGAAGACCTGATCAGTGACTGATCGATTCGGACGAAATCCTCATTGATAGTCACCAATTGAACCCTCCGCTATAGCAGGGTAATTCTATCCATGTATTCTATGCGGGTCGTCAGCTCGGCGATCTAACCGTTTAATCGCCTTAGTCGCAAAAGATACTATGGTGGTATTCATGGAAAACAAGTTCGTGCCATTTAAGTTCACGAGACATAATATTTCAATTCAAATTTTTAAAATTGATAGAATTCTGAATTCCGAATTTTGTATTTTTGTTTAAAAGTTATTTTTGATTTGAATTCCAAAATTATAATTTTTAATCATAATTATAGGTTGAACAATTTTAGAGGTTCCAATTCAATAACGTAAACTAACTAAAAAAAATTAAAATTCAGAGTCTTGTTTTTATATTATTACATATTCGATATTTCTAAAATTAATTTTTAGAATACTGGGTGTCCGAAAACTCCCAATCCATACGAATTAAACTAGACTAATTTTAACAAAATCTGAGCAGACAATTTTTGAATTTCGGAAAATATTTCATTCGTCGAGGACATTTTTTAAGTAGATGCATTTTTATTTTTTTTATTTTTATTAAAACGGCTGGAACCTACAGAGGTTCCGCACTCAATGCCACAATGGGCCCATGGTGCAAACCTTAAGGATCTATCCTAACTCGCATAAGCGCACTGCAGCCGTAGCAAACTGTAAAAGTTTGAACCAAGAGATGGATAATAACTGATCTACGTTCAAAGATCCGTACGAGAACACATGAGATCTAGCTCGACAAAGGCCGGACAGCTGCAAAGGTAGTGAAGGCAGTCGTCCACTTCCTCCAGACAATCGTCATAAAGATCATCCTGAACTAGTCCCATGCGTTGGAGATGAGCCTTGAAACATCCATGGCCCGTAATAAGAACAACCAGAATTCTGAGTTGGTTCTGTTTTAAGGATAACACATATTTAGTGACCCTCACGTTGGGTTCGATGATGAACCGTTTTGCCTTTCGACAGATAGGCGTAGAACGCCACTTCTGCGTCAGTTCAAGTAAAGCAAAATTCTTAATATCATCCTTACCACCGTTGAAGGAAGGAGGAATTGCACCCTCATTTCCAACAACGCCACAATGAGCAGGCACCCACATGACCCTTACTCTCCAATTAGAGCAAAGTAGATTAATGAAGTGTTTGCACTCTTTAACCAGTTTGGATGTAGTCAAAGGGTTATCAAGGGTATTGAGCACGGCTTTACTATCCGTGCAGATAATAATATCCTTGTCTAATTTACTAAACTTATACGCCTCAATTGCACTATGGGTAAGTGCAATTAATTCAGCTTGAAAAACCGTGCAGTGTTTGCCCAGACTACCCGAGAATCTGAGCCCATACTTTGGACAAAAGAAACCAAACCCTGCACTGACTTCTGAATGAGAGCCATCCGCAAGAAAAACTATCGACTCAGACAACTGTCTATAGAAATCCTGAGAGATCCACAGTTCCCTCGAGGAGAAAACGACGGAGAATGAATTGGTGAAGTTAAATTCGGGCAATAGCCTGTCATTCACCATTTCGACCTCCGGAATATGTGACTTAAACTTACTTATTAAGAATCTGTCTATGCCCTGTACAAGTCCCGAAGACATTCCGAAGACGTCAGTAAAACCAGTGATTTGTAGATGAATAACACAATTTTAGGGGTCAGACCCCAGGAATTGCCAAAGGCTCTTCTGCATTGCCAAAATATAGCAATGGGCTTTTGTAGCTTATAATCAAGGTGAAATTTCCAGGAGAGATGCACTTGGAATTCGATTGACATTACGCAAGTTGCTAGAAAATTTTCTAAATATGTAATTACACAATTTCCTTTAAAATTTTGAAAACCTTAAATGAAAGTCTCCTTCCTTGGAATGAATCAATCTCAACATAATTATGAACAATTTATAAAATTCAAAAGTACGTCACACTATAAATTACAAAAGAAAATTTTGCAAATTTTTTGTATTAACGATGCAGCACTGCTAGAAATATTCTTATTCCGATAAAGAAACAAAATCGATCGATAAATCCTATAATAGACAAATTCTCAGGGCAACACATTTTTATCTGTCCTTGAACATATATATTTAATTACATTCCATCCATCTTTAATGTTTGTACGTACGTACATATATCTAAAATTAAATTTAACACCCAGGCGCTTCAATCTATACACCAGGCAAAGATTTATTCTATTTTTATTACAGAACATTAAAGTGATGACATCAACAACACTGACAACATCAAATAAAACAGCTTCGTTCATTCTGAATTTTTTTTATGTGTGTGTGTTGTAGAAAATATGTAAACAGACAACCGGTGGCCGATTCGATATTTAAAGAGTTGTTTGTATACCTTTTTTGTGTGCTGGCACGAAATTTAAAATAAATTAACTGGGTTAAACCGTAAAATTATGTTCCAGAGTATGATGACCTTTATTATATAACGTGTTCGTTTTTGAGTTACATCCTTTTTCTATATTTTATTTTCTGGTCACGTATATTGAAATTTTGAAACTGTGTGCCAATCACCCTCGTAATTACTACCTTGCATAACATAAATTCTATGTCAATACGCGTTTAAAATTTCTATTCCATGTATAAATGATGCTAACCTAAGGTAGTGTTAACAATCGTACAAGGATCTAATCAAATTTATTAGGAGTTGTGTATGGGCAGTAAAAGTATAATTATTCGTCAAATTGTTACGGGAAATTTGACAAATGACCAAAAATTCAGCCCAAACCTGCTGGGTAGAATAAAATAAATCTTTAGAGTGAAACGGTGACTAGCAACTTTAAATTTTATCACACCATTCTCATTAATTCTGTCACCAGCAAAACTCGACAAATCTAATACCTAATTATTATTTTGATAGCCAAAAACTAATTAAATTTAGTTTTCTAAATTCGAATCAAATGATACAAATTTTGTATGCTATATACGTGTACAAAAATAAATCAAGTGACACGAAGTAATTATACAACAATAACAACAATGCGGCCTATGTATACAAAGCGTAGGAATTCTTTAATGTAATCACCAAGAATTTAGATCTAATTGAAGCCGAAAGGAGCAACAACAACAAAACAAACACAGCAAAAAAAAATGCTTAAATTACTTTAATGAGGGCTGTCAGTAAAAAGGGTTAAGATAATAGACAAAAAATAAAAGTAAATGGGTCATCTAAAATTCATGATGATAAAATTCCGAAGACGAGTTCGGAAGGGAGAGCAGAAGGTAACGGGGAGGGGGGCAAACGAATAACATAAAAAGCTCATTTAAAAGTAAAAAAGCTCGTTTTTTTCGATTTTGTGCTCTACACACGCTCCCTTGTTATTCTAACAAAATTATTATATTATTTTTTGATGTTGTTGCTGTTGTTGTATATAGTCGACTCGACATTTGTGTTTAAGTTTTTTTTTTTATGTTGACATTATTGTACAAAGTCTTGTTATTGTTCATGAAAAATGTGGATCGTAATTTTATTGTATCTACTTTACTCTTATACTTGAGGTAAGATAAATATGAAATTTTCGTTTTACATCTCTCCCGGCAAACAAACAAATGTACGAATATAATATTCTGGGATTGAAAAGTACATTTTAGTGCTTTTTATTTTTTAAGTTCGAGCTAAGCATACAAAATATAATGTGGAATTTTGGTCTAGACGTTTTTGGGAATGCCTTAATTAAAATTAGAGTTTACAAATTTTATTTCTGAACTTTAACAAGTATTTTCTGTGGTATTTGATTGAGCTAGACTTGCTAAGGAATGGCAGGGAGCCCTTAAAAATTCCCAAATTTCTGCCAAGTTTTAAAATGTAATTTTAATTTTGTTATATTTTTTTATTATCACAACTATGAGACTAGGCCCATCTAGCAATTTATCTTTCAAATGCAAAATTTACATTTCTTATAAAGTTCTCATTTGTTGTAGGGTAATCCAATGGTTATAGTCCCATAATTGATTAAACCTGTTTACTAATTTTAGATAATTGTTATTTGGTAAGTTCACTAGGCTCAGTGGCATGGTTCTTTGGAGTCTTCTTTCAACGACAGGTTTATTTATCATATGGCGAATATATAGGTTTCCGTGATTTTTCCATCCGAAGGTCCCTGAGAAAACCTCCTTTCCTATGGACCACGGAGCATTAACGATGCTACGAAGAACCTTGTTTTGAAATGTCTGTATCATTTTGGCGTTTGTTTTCATGGTACATCCCCAAAGAGTTGGATACCGTAGGTCCATATCAGCTTCAGTATTTACCGATATAGCAGCAGCTTATTGTGAATTGTAAGCTCAGAGCCTCTACCTATGAGCCAATCGATTTTTCTGAGCTTTTATGTTAAGTTCTTCTTTGTTTTTGACATGGTCTCTTCACTTAAGCTTGGCATCGAGGGTCATGCCAAGGTATTTAGCTGTGTTTGCATATGGCACCCATCGTGAGTTAATTTCTAACCTTTTGATATGTAAAGTTAATATGCGCAAATTTCGTCTCATTAAGCTTGATTCGCCAACGTTTTGTCCAGTTACAAACCGCATTGGTAACCATTTGGAGTTTGCTACATTACTTCGTATCACCATTATTGATGTGTCATCTACAAAGGTGGCTATGATTCCTTCATTTGTGATTGGTAAATCCCTTGTACATGGTAAATACAGGATTGGTATTAAGACACTCCTCTGCGGGACTCCGTGTCTATTGGATAAGATCTTATTAAGGTATATAATTGCCTCGGCAGATCTCTATGCAGCTTACTACTGTGCCAACCTTTATTAAATGCTTGGACGACGTTCAGGAGTATACTTTATTCGTTCTAACGTTCTTTCAATTATATTTGAGATTCTATGCACCTGTTCGATTGTAGAATGCTTTTATATGAATCCAAATTGATGTGGAGGAATTAGTAGTCGGTCTTCAATTATTGGTTTAAGTCTCTTTAATAAATATTTTTTTGACATACTCTACAACTCTTTGTCAGTTGCGATTTCATCGCAGTGACTGAATTTCTGGGTAACTGGTTACACCCACACTATTTATTGGTGAGGGTGGTGTTTCTTTCGGTTGATACCAAATTTGGTTGTTGGTAGATTTGCTACCTTTTGGTTGATTGACCTCAGATTGAACAACTTTCGGTTCGGTACTTGTAGTTCCGCTATCATTTAATTGTTCAGCCACAGGTGATGATTCAGCTTTTCTTTTCTTACTCTTCCTGGACTGTTTTTTCTTCTTTAGGATCCAGTCCGTCTTCCTATCTAATTTATCTTCATTAGTGGAGTAGTTGAATTTCTATGGTTCAATATCTCTTATTTCACTATGTTCTTTTGAATTCCGATTCAATTTGAGGTTTTCATTTTCACGCTTTAGTTGCTCGATTTCTTCGCTTAGCTTGGGAAATGCCTGCTCGATTTGGTATAGCCTCCCCAAAACATCCATATTTTGTTTTTCTATGCCACTAGTTCTTTCGCTAGATTCAGCTACTAGACACGTAAAATTTCCGTTGGCATCACTTCTGGCATTAGGAAAATCATCGGCTTATGAGCTCACGAGTTGTTCCTTTTTTTTTTATAGGTGATCTTCCTATATTTGGTCTTCTTTGGAACGGATTTGATGTTCCGTGATTATGCAATTTACCGAATATGCTCATTTTTCAGTGCGCAATAGCTCATTTACACCTTCACTTTCCACTGTTCAAGTATCTACTGTAGTGGTCAGGTTTTCTACTGGGTTTCGAAGTCCCTGCACCATCACCTAGCATTTTATACCTACTGCCAGATAAGAATTCAGCCGCCTGTTACATGAGGAGCAGACAGTGTTTGAAGCCGTACCTCCTGGTGAACAGACGCTTCTCGCAAGTTTTAGTTCACGAGTGGTATTTTATTCCCCACTTACGGATATATTTTTATTATTTTGTTAAATTTTAAAATTTAGATGTTCGCAAATTTGCAAAATTTAGAATTTGAATATTTATTGTACAATTCGAACTGTTGGTAAAAATAACTCCTGAAGAATTTACATAGTTGAACAATATCGTTTAAAACTAAACGGTTTTAAATTAATAAAAGCTCATTCAAAGCAGTATGTAGTAAGCTTATTGCTAAGAATTTAGACATTACAAAAAATATTCCAAGATTTTGTATAAGTTAACTTTAAAAGCTTCATAAGCTTTTATGAGAACAATTTTACTTAATGAAGCTTGTCTTATGATGCATTTGTCTGTTTTACTACATTTGAGTTCCAATTTACTGAAAATAATAAAAGATACATCTGGTTTTTATTGAGCTTTTAACAGTTGAATATTGAAGCACTTACAAGTCCTAATGTCACAATAAATAGATTTTAGTACTCAGCAACAACAAATTAGAAGCTATTAGCAACATCTATCGACACAAATAAATAAGGTACTTAGCTTCAACGACGACCTCAGGACATATTTACATGTTGTTACTTTGTCAAAAAAAAAAACCCAGAAGTGCAAGGTGTTTTATATCTGACATAACGGCCCAATTGGAATTTTGACACTTCGGCAACGTATTTTCAGACGTATTTAATGGACTTAATGGAGTTACAGTACTCAACATTGCGTGTGTTGCGAATGTTTTCGATAGAAGCTTGCAATACAGAACGATCCAGCGATTATCGACCTCGAAGCTTCTTTTCACCGTCATCGTGACTGTGCTGCTATCATCTTCGGGTGGTGAACGACGGGGATATAGTGGATAACCGTTTCCATTGTAAACGCCGACAACGGACGTGGATATTGCTTTATGCATTTCCCCTGTCTGATTTCTCAATTAATCGCTTTTGCCACTCTACTGGGAACATCAAACAACGTGGCTGTCCAAAAACCATCTGTTTAACGATGAACTCCATTAGCGTCCTGAGTTTTTGTTTGAACACACATGCGGTGATGTCGTGGCGATCGCCGGAAGTTTGTCGTAGCAGTAGATTACATTTCGGATTGCATGTGAACGTAATGAACAAATCTGGCCGTCTGTAATGCCCCACACACGTCATAACATCCTGCGCATAATCATGCATATATCGTGGGCTGCCAAAATATATCGCTTCGACGATATCTTAAAAGATGATTGTCCACGCCTTGTTGCATCATCAATCGATAAGTATATACAAATGCATAAAACTGACCTTCTGATTCGTTTCTTCACCTGCAAAATGAATATGTTATTTGTATAGCAATGGAAGTACAACGGATTGACCTTCTTTATCTGGAAGTGGTAGCCATTCTCTCCATGACAAAACATCAATGGACTTTGAAGTGCATCATATGCACCGCACGCGTCCGTCATCACTCTGCTTGATCACAATATCACGCAATTCCACATTTTCGCCAATAATCACAACTGCGACTTCGTCGATAATGGGAGCATTGTACTGACGTATATGGCATTCGGTTGGTCTTTTCTCTGCTCTGATGATTATTTTGCGATCATCAGAAGTAATTGTTTCCAAAGCCTATTCTCCGATTATCTCTCTCTCTCCATTAATCCATTGAAAAGACGATCACTTAATTCTAATTCGGAGTTTTCAACGAAATAAATTTGAAGGAACTTGGGTTCTTCATTTGAATCTTTAAAATAGGGGGCAAATTTTAATATGATGGGTACAATCGTTCAACATTATCGAAATGATGAACACGTGCGGTGACGTCATTACTTGGTGGGATTGTAGCCGGGTTGACGAACAACAACATCGGTTCCAAATGACGTTATGTTAAAGCATTGATTGTACTGTTGCGTGTGTGCGAGAAAATGTCTGGATAGCGCTTTATTCCCATATAGAGATAATCACGCAATGGCTCCGGTGGCGAAGTCAAAACCGGCAATGCTAACTTTGGCACAATACAGCAATGGCATTTGTGCTGGCAGACAATGCGCCAATATCAACGCAGCGAAAATCTATGTAGGCGATTGTAGAGTCATAATTGAAAGCAGCGCGATTCAATTCGATGTTCACCGCTTTTCTTCGTCGAGTTACGTTTTGTCGAACCAGAGCTGCTGCCCTGTCAGCGCGAACTTGTTCGATATAAGTGCGTCTTGTTCATTTAATTCTTTGCGTTATTCTTTCATTGCTGTGAATTACGGTTTCTTCGTCTTTGGTTCGATCGTCTGATATCCGGTATTTTAATCAAAAATTAATTCCTAATAATTACAATGATAATTGTCAACGCCAAATGCGATCGTTTTTCTTTCAAAACGTCGTTGAAACCGTCCAATAAGTTGCCGTTGACTCTTCTTCCCTTTTCAAAGTAATCGATGTGGATAGTAGAAATCAACTGTTTAGGCTGTTCTTGATGGTGATTGATCCATGTTTCATCCACAGTTATGAAGCGCCACAAAAACTCCTTTTGCGGCACGGATAGTTTTTTCATATTCAAATGTTCTTGAAATATATTAAAGAAACGTTCATCTGAGATTCCTAGTATCTCTGCTATCTCGCGCACTTTCACCCTGCGGTCTTGCAATACCATATCATGGATTTTGTCAACCATTTTTGGTGTGGTGACTTTATTTGGGCGTCCTGAACGTTCGGGATCAGTTGTGCTTGTACGACCACAACGAAAATCAGTAAACTACTTGTGAATCATTTTTATCGACGGTGAAGACTCCACATAATATTTATCAAGCTTTGGTTTGCGTAATGGTTTTTACACGCAAAAAATAATGTTTAATTAACACACGAAAATCACTTTTTTCCATGTTTGCAAAAAAACAATGGGTTGTCTGTTTTCAATGGCTGTCAAAACTGAAATAAATAACAGATCTGTCTGAAAATTTTAATTTAGTCTAGTTGAAATCTGAAATTTGCACTTGATACACCCTCTGTTGCAATTTTACCCGATTTCTCACTCCACCCTCACATCGTATGTGGTGGACATTTTTAAAATTGTTTAGACAAGCACGAAGATATTGTTATATCCATCATATAATGGAATTTACTGTTTTATTGATCGATGAATCGATATATGCATATACCCAAAAAACTTTTCTTTGTGCTTAAAATTTTATAATATCAAAGTTGATGTATGCAAATGTATTTCACAATTTTATCCGTATACACATTCGAAACTAATGATCTGTGAAGTTTTGAATATTTCCTCAATTTGTAACATACTAGAGCTGAGATATGAACTCGTATATGTATTTCTGACAAAAGTTCATGAAATGTTTGCAATCAACTACACAATATATAAAGAGGAATAATACAACAACAAACATCATAGTTGATAATTGGAAATTTGCTTCCAAATCAGAATCAATCTTCTAGGGCGAACAATTTGAGAACTTATCCCGTTCAGTTCGGCTTTAAACACAAGAAATTAACGTACTGAATAAATT
Source organism: Tipula unca (assembly GCA_951394425.1). Classification (NCBI taxonomy): domain Eukaryota; kingdom Metazoa; phylum Arthropoda; class Insecta; order Diptera; family Tipulidae; genus Tipula; species Tipula unca. The sequence continues at coordinate 194,424,365 of OX596381.1, forward strand.
GTTAATGAAAATATGCGACCATGAGACAAACTTCTAACCTTTAAAATCTCTTAATAAAAATACATAATTTTAATTTTAGATAAAATAATATACAAAAATTTGTTCATCTTCATCTTTAACTCGTTTATCTATCTACCAAACATAATATACTTTTCAACAAAATGGGAAAGTTTTCGTATATTTCTTTGAGCAGAAAGGCAAAGTAGAAAAAAAAATTCTTTTTAATTAAATTATGAAATCTCAAGAGAGTTGAAGTTCAAATTATATTTTTTTTTCTTTGCTGGCGAACCAAATTAATTTAAATAATTAAATTATTTATATATTTTTAATGTAAGCAAAATTGGATAAGATGCACGTGTGAATGCGCGAGAGGTTACGTTTCGATTCAAAATTATTATTGTTAAATACAATTTGAATGAGTTATAGATGAAATTTAATTAAATTTTTATAAAAATCGTTTAAAGACATTAGAATAATTTATTCTAATGAAGCCACGAATTCGTTGTTAATGAATTCCCGAAATATCAATGTCCACTTTAGAGAATATTTTTTACTGACTTCCAAATACAATTTTTTATCACCATTTTATAATTTTGAACTTTGGATGTGCTCACTAAAACCAAATTGAATTTAATTGATGGTTTCATGCGATCGCTTTGAATGTGCCAATCATGGGTTCCCAATTTTGTTTAGACGATTTATTTTCCCCTATAGTTACCACCCATAAGGCATCAGGTGATAAGGCATGCGTTAAAAATAATTCGACGATGGATACCAGTGGTGGTTAACTATGGTGACAATAACGGATTTAATTTGAGACCATATTTTACCACATATCTTTAAAGACCTAATTCAGTTTAATTTAACACAGAACCCAGAACTCAGTTCAGGCACGTGTTATTTAACCAAATGATCGATAAGTTTAGACCAAAAATAGATTTATTTGATTGTTGAGGTTCCAAGATGACACACTTTTAATATTTTCATACCACGATCGTAAGGTTTCGACAAATAATTATAAATTATTGATTAAAGAAGTGCATCGGACACACACCATTTTTCGATGCCGCAAACTTATAACATTGCTTTAAACGAAGTTGTCGCAGTGACCTTAACAGTCACTCTGATTATTCAGCCATAAAAGACAGTCGCGGTTGACTATAATGTGGCTGTAATGAGACGTCTAAAAGTTCGTTTTGCCCGGCATACATATCTGCAAGAAACATGTATTTTAGTAAACTTGTCCTTTTTATTTTTTATTAACTACTTGCTCACTACTTAGGGCCAATTCTATCTCGACTCGACGCGAGGTACCTGGTTCGAATTCCAATAGAGGCAGGATGCAAAGGGACTTTTCATCCTTCATTTCGATCGGGAGGAAGATGAACACATCTATGATCCTCTGTTACGACTGCAGAATCCATGGGCCGAGCCCCAACACCATGTAAGTAGTAAGGGTGACACAGCTAATATGATTCAATATATTTCAGAATATAATCTGCTGCTTACATGTTTCAATTGCTTTCATTAAATTATTGTATTTATTCAATGGTGAATCCTTAATATTTGAAATTTCAGACATTAAGAATATTCTAATTAATATAACACAAAAAACCGCAGTCAAATTCATTAATTGGAACGAAAGTTATAAATGTTCTAGTGCAAAAGCTTATTTGGCCGACATGCGAGTATTGCGGGTTTGATTTGATTGGAATGTTCGGTCGAGCATTAAACAAGATCTCCCGGAGATGGCCGGGCCTCACCGAACACCCGTTTACACATAACATAGAAGAGAACAATAGTTAGTAACACAGGACGATACAGTTCTAATGTACTTTCATTATTTTTTTCAGCATCACTAGGCTCTGAAATAAAATTTAATAGTTTGCTGGATCAGACTTATGAGGTACTCCTAAAACTTCAACTCAAATTGGTAACGATTTATTTTATTCTGCATTCCAACCTTTAATTGTTTAATTTACATTTAAGTTTAATTGACAGAGGTCCTGCAATTTAGTTCAATTTATTATTATTAATTCCATATATTTGAGCTGTGATAAACCCTGTAATGAAGGATAATATTAGTTAACATATAACACCATAATGGTGAGTTCGCGAGTTTGGATATATACCCTAGCTATTTACATCCGAGCTCTAAAGCAATGAAATCATTAAAAATGTAAAGGTAACATTTTTGTTACTCATATGCAAACTATGTTGCATGTATATGTGATTTCATTGGCGTTTTGTATACAGTGAAATCTGTGGAATGACGTAAAATAAAACGAGTTATTCATCTCATTTCAAATTAAGGGAGACCACTTATGTTATCGACACAAACAAATAAAGTTATATCCTGCAGATGGTGCACCAAACGTTTTTCAACAAGAATTTTTACTGTGTATTGTCAATTTGGTTTTGTTTATTTAATTTTTCTCTTTTTCGATTTATTTACATTATTTTGAAAATTTGATTAAACATAGCGTTTATTTGCTAGTGGTGCCATCTAGTTAATATAACCTAACTACGATAAACTGCCACATCTTGATACTCAAATCTGCAGCAATCTCCCTCGTCTTCCTACAAGGCATTTGTACTCCATATACCTATTCAGCCAACGCACTTTCTTCATCCCTACCATACAACTAACAACTAACAACTAAGCACCACTAGACGAAACTTTAAGAATAACGCTACTTCTGACGTCAATAGTTGTTGATCATCCCCAACAGATGTATCTCATCTTTTCGTTATCTCTTCGTTGAAACTATTCCTCGTTAAATCCTAATATGTTGAAATCCTTGTTGATATTATTCCTAAGCTATTAGGTAATTTAATAAAAATTTTTTTTTTCTTAATGGAAGTTCATCCGATACTTGGCGATTCAATGCCGTGTATATTTATATTTTTTTATTTAACATTATACAACGCCACTTCACCTTTATTTCAACACCAACCACACTGGTTTTAATAGTCTATCAGTTGAGTAAAGTCTGCGTTATCTGTGGCGAACTTCATGATTCAAAAAAATGCGATAAGATGAGAAGTGATCCATGAGTAAAACGCTGTAGTAAATGTGGTGAAAATCACACAGCAAACTACAGAGGTTGCCCAGTATATCTGGATTTGAAGCGTAAGGCCAATCCAAAGTTGCGATCCGAGCAACGAATGCTAGAGTCGCACGTTACAATCAAAGAGATATGACTGCAAGAAGTACAATTGCTCAACAAGCGAATGCACGCTCAACTACACAAAATGCCCTGGAGAATGTTAAAAGCAGTTTTGCACAACCAGAAGTTTCCTATGCCAACATCCTAAAAGGTGCCGCCCCAAAAACGAAAGTTCATTTCAACGAAGAAGAATTAAATATTCACGCAACAGTAAACAAATTGACAGAAACGATCCAAAGTTTCATGATGAAGAGACAAATGAGCATGATGATGCAAAATATGAACACACTAATGCAAATTATTGTCAAAAGCCAAAAATGACGCTCCTAAAGATAGCTGTATGCGGAATGCGAACGGTCTTTCACAGCACAAAGCTGAGGTTGAGACCTTTCTTGTCGATCAAAATATAGACATCATGCTAATATCAGAAACACACTTTTCAAAAAATACCTTTTTTAAAATCAGCGGATATTCAGTTTATGACACCAAACATCCAGATGGAAGAGCACACGGCGGAACTGCGGGTTTGATCAAACGAAGAATAAAGCATTATGAATTGCTAATATACTGCAGTTAATCCAAGAGAAACGGACAATACACCGGCTATCGCAGCAGCAAAAATCTCCATTACTAAAAGGAAAATTGAATAGGGCTATTAAAGCCCTTAAACGAGCATTGAGAGAAGAAGAAGACTCAGGAATCCAGAGTTACCTTACTGAACTCTCGGCGACCGAGAAGACAGATTATTCACTATGGAAGGCAACAAAGAAACTAAAGAGGCCAACATTATCGAATCCACCAATTAGGCAACCAGATGGACATTGGGCCAGAAGTGACGTAGAAAAGGCTACTGCTTTCTCTAACCACTTGAAAAAAGTATTCACACCAAACGAAAAAACTGGCACCAGTGAATTACCAAAGTTTACGGAGGATCCTATGAAACCAATTTAAGTGGAAAAAAGTTAAAAATTTTATTAATTTAAAAATTGTATAAACCCAAAGAAAGCTCCAGGACACGATTTTATTACCGGAAAAATGACAGAGAATTACCTGATAAATGCATGAAACTCATAACTTATATCTTTAATGCGATTATGGGATGTGGGTATTTCCCTAAAAAATGGAAAATATCGAAAACGGAAAATAAATTACAATGATTCCAAAGCCTGGAAAAGACAAAACACAAGTCGCATCGTACAGGCCAATAGGTATACTTTCGATGATTTCTAAACTTTTTGAAAAAATGGTATTACAAAAATTAAAACCAATATTATCTGAAAGACAGATTATACCAGACCACCAATTTGGGTTCCGAGACCAACATGGCACTGTAGAGCAGGTGCACAGAGTTGTTAACACAATTAAATTTGCATTAGAGGAAAAGAAATATTATTCGGCAGTTTTCCTAGACATTGCGCAAGCTTTCGACAAAGTATGGCATAAAATTAAAACTCGTCTGCCAAAAAAATTTCATGCAGTCCTTGAAAGTTACTTGTTTCAAAGAAAATACCAGGTTCACAATTCAGCCATTACTGAACTAAATGATATAAACGAAGGAGTTCCACAAGGCAGCGTACTGGGGCCAGTATTGTATTTGCTGTATACTGCCGATCTACCAACAACTGATAAGGTTGTCACATCAACATTTGCAGATGACACTGCTATCATGTTTTCATACAAAAATCCTCAAACTGCATCAAGAGAATTGCAAGATCACTTATACAAAATTGAGAATTAGCAAAGAACGTGGCGGATAAAAGCGAATGAAAATTTTTGTTTTTCGATTTGGGTGGCACAGATATGGCACAGATATGCTATGGACCTTGAAATTTAGTGCAGTCGTGTCGGTTTTCCACATTGTTTTAATCCGCTTCTTACACGTTTCAATTGCTATCATTAAATTATTGTATGGTGAATCCATAATATTTGAAATTTCGTACGGCCATTAAGTTAGGATATCCTTAATATAATTTAAGTGATGGCCAAAAAGGTCCCAAACTCAATTGATGTGAGAAAATAGCCATTTTTCGAAGTTAGCTTTCTTTGAGGTTGACAAAACCGACACATTTATTTACATATATTGTGGAATTTTCAACAATCAAAAAAATATCAACGCTGGCGTAATCATTTCGTACCTTAACTTAACCGTTGTGAGAAAATAGCCGTGCTTTCAACGACCCAGATGAATTTTTTCCACCAAATAAATTTTACATATTTAAAAAGTGTGGGATGTATATTTTTAAATAGTCTGGAATGAATTATTTACGCGTGTGTTGTAAACTATTTTTTTTATAAATCTTGGGATGAACTCCATGGGATAACTTCCCTTAACTGTAACGAGTGTTTTACGAGTAAAATAAATTTCGTTTAATTTTTATTATTGTATTTTTGAACTATGAACTACGAACGAACATAAATCGAAACGTCTTAACTTTTCTTTTATTTACACACTAAATTATACTTTGTTACATAAGAACGTTAAAGAAGAAACTTGGATTTATATAAGATTACTGGTATTTGTGCGATTTTACGCAATTATTAGGCCAATAAAATCGTGCTATCTGATCTCTTTGATACTTCCACCATAAGTCGCTATTATTTATATTCTATAGATGTGAAATCATTGACCCAGACTCGAAAAGCTTTTAAAACACAAATGAGTTTTATACGACACAATACAAAATGAATTGACAGTTTTTATAGAGGCGTTACAGTTCAGCAACACAAAATTATTGATAAATGATTGTGTTTTGACTAAATTCTCGACAAAAAATCATATATTGTGTGCCTGACTGACATATTTTGTACTCATTGTTTAGTAGATTAGTATTTATGTATATCGAGAACTGATTATTTTTATTTTTATTTAACATCACAAAGGGAAAATTAATTATCTAGCAAATTTTCATATACACAATTAATATCTGTCTATCAGGATAGTTTTATAAATAATTAATTACTTTTCACCTATTCGGTGTATGAAATTCGAAATATGTCGATAGATATTCATTCTCACAATTTTCTTTATTAAAATTCATAATTAATGTATTTTGTTACAAAATAATTTCTTTGAAACCAAACACTTGTTGCTTATAATTACTTTACGGTGGTAAACGAGTTTTTGGAATTCTTACACATTTTTTTTAGTTACGGTCATTAAGATTGATGATGGCAAAATACTAATTTGTGTGAAGAGCAAAATATCTTTCATATTTCCATAAATGTATTGATTCTTAGAATATATAATCTAAATAAGTTTTTATTTTTGTAAATCCTTAAGTAATTGCTACTATTTCCTGCATTCAACGTCTTGTACGTATTAGTTTTTTGTAAAAACTAAAAATGAATGCAGCAATAGAACAGCAAAAATTGAAATTTCATGTCCATTATAGCATTAAAATAAATTCTCTCCTTTTTGTCATGGCACACAGTAGCTGCAGTAGCAACAAAAAATAGAAAATCTATGCAAAATGGTTTATATCTGTGGTAACAAGATGGAAAATTGTTAAATAAATGTAAGAAAGACATCCTATGTAGATGGTATGTGGTGTGGGAAAAGAAAAATTCGTATTCGTATCTATACAATAAATGCAAAATTAGATTTTTTTTAGTACGTATTCTGTATATATTATGAACGACATAAAATAAATAAATGTAGGTCATTGCTGACTGCTATTATAATATGTACATATGACTGTATGTGGTACATGAATAATTTATAATTTTATTGCAAAATACATAATTATGTTATGGCCATATTACATCTTTCTTTCCATAATAAATATAGACGTCATAAAAAAGATTATTTACGTAAATTTATAGAAAGGCAAATAGTTAAAAAATATGCCAGAGAGATGATCTTCCTAGAAAGATGACATATGACCAAATTAAATTTTAGTTTTTATATCATTTGTTTTTGTCTTTTTTGCACACAATTCAAATTTCTGATCTATTGAATTTTCAGTTTTCTAAAATATCAGAACTCTTAAACAAATTCAGTGATCATTATAATGTTTGATTTGTAAAATTTAAATTTTTATAATTCAAAATTGCTAATTGTGAATTTCAACAATTAAATAAAATTAAAATTTGTCAATGAAATATAAACAAATATTCTAAATTTTGAATTTTTATTTTTCTAAATTCTTCGACTTTTATTAATTCCAAAATTTTATAATTCACAAATAAATTATTTACTAAATATTAGGCAAATTTTAAATATTAGAATTTATATTTAAATTACTGAATATTTATTTTATTTTATTAATATTAAATAAATCGATTTAGGACATTACAAATAATCTATTCAAAATTTAGATTATACACAAGATTACAAATATTAGTTTAAATTTAAAATTAAATTTTTTACAATTTTAAAAATTAAAAGTTAAGTTCTCCAGATTAGAGGTTGTCAAAAGATTTTTTTTACAAATTTAGAAAATACGTTTTTAAACTGGTTTTTGATAAATTGAAATCGAATTGATCTTCTACGGCATTGAGTGATTTTTCTGATCTATTGATTGGATTGTTGTTGCCATACAATTGGGTTGTGTTCGAGCGTCAAAAATTGATGTTTACGCAAAGTCCCGCTATTGGAACATTAATAGAGATGTTTCCCAATAAGTAAGATGTATCAATGTGCTCGAGAAGGACGATAAAAGCTGCATCCAGAAGAGAAGTAGATCTATGAAGCTTAATGCTGAGAAAGTTCAGTGGAATACATATATGAGGAAAAGCAGGAAAGACCAATTAAGGTTATGGCTAGAGGACTACATCAAACACGCGAGAGTGAAGATATAATTGCCGAGCTGCAGAGGATCCGACATTAAGGATGCTGCAAACATGATTAAAAAAGAGAGAAAGGTAGATGAGAAAGGCAACAAGTGTCGTCACAAAACACGGGCTACCGCTATTCATGCTAACGTTTGGCACGGAGAAAAATATTCAAAAAATTCATGATATTCGAGCCATTCAAAATATGAAAGTCAGAATAGAACCAGTGAAGAAAAAGTCTCTGCAGATAGTCCAATGCAAAAAATGTCAGGGCTTCAATCACACTCAGAGATACTGTGGACGTATGGCAGGATGCGGTAAATGTGCTGGTAACCACCTTACGAGCACGTGTACATTAGATAGGAACTCAGCTCCAAAATGCATTAGTTGCAAAGGTCCGTGGCTGTGAGGTATCTATAAAGAGTTACAAAATATAAGAAATCGCGCTAGAAAGTCTGATCTAAACCGTAGAAACCCTGCTAGTGAAGCCCCCTCCAATCAACAGACAAATCGTGAATTATATAAATTACGAAGAATTATATGCACAGGTGACCCAAGGTCAACAGGCAAAAGCTAAGGATAGCAACAACGGCCAAATTTTGATAGATGTCGTGAAATACATAGATGCTCTAAATAAGAAACTTGAGAAACTTAAAATAAAATAAAATAAAAATAAATTTACAAACGCTCAGAATAGTAATTTGGAATGCGAATGGGCTGATCCAACACATCCCCGAGCTGGAAAAAATTCTATTTAAACAAAAAATTGATATTTGTCTAATCTCTGAAACCCATTTTTAATCTGGGTACAGATTTTACGAGGCTATCCATCCATCAGAGAGAGCATGAAGCGGATCTGCCATTCTTATTAAAGAGAATATAAAATACAACGGAGAATTAAAAATTGCATTGACTTCAATGCGAAAAACACATACTGGGGCTCCAGAGTTACTACATCAAATGGATGAGAGTTGTTTGAAGCAGGAATAAAATTAAAATGTGACATTCAATCTGGTGGCTCACCAAATTACTGGCCAACAGATTTAAGCAAAACACCGGATCCTATAGACTTTTATGTGACAAAAGGTATATCAGATAACTATATTCGTTTGGAAAATAATGAAGAGCCTACATCGGACCACTCTCCTGTTATTATGACGGTCAGTGAAACAATATTTGAATCACAGCGAGACTGTCAAATAAGAATACCAATTGGAAAAATTTTCGAAAATTATTAGAACAAAACATCAATCTTCAAGCACCTATAAGGAACATTATACGAAGAGGAAGTAGAAAGGCTGATAGAAAACATACAACAAGCAGCATGGCAAAATACATCTTTTAAATACGAAAATAACAACAACTGAAAAACTATCCACTTGAAGTAAGAGAGCTTGTGGCAAAGAAACGTAAAGCTCGAAATAAGTCGAACCAAAGAAAATAAAACCGTCCTTAATAACTTATGTAACAAGTTGAAATCTCTGATCAAAACATTTAAGAATGAATCAATAAGTACATATTTGTCGTCACGTACTAGTCAAAAAGATACCGAATATTCCTTATGGAAAGTAACGAAAGTACTTAAGAGACCAACAAATTCGACGGCACCAATTAGAAGTGAGGATGGAAGCGTGGAACAAAAAGCTAACTTATTTGCGAGACACCTAGAAGAAACGTTTCAACCATTACCAAGGCAAACCGTGGATGAAAATGTTAACCTACTGAAACGATCTGATGAGCTTGAAATACAAAGTGTATCTCTACGGGAGCTAAAAGAGGAAACTCAAAATTTAAACATGAAAAAATCTCTTGGGTACGACCTCATAACCGGACAAATCATTAAAGAATTACCAAATAAAGCGATACGTTAACTTCTCCATATAATCAACGCTGTGTAAGATACTAAGATACGTTCCAAGGCAATGGAAGGTGGAAGAGGTAATCATGATCTTAAAACCTAACAAACAATGTAACGATAAACAGTCCTTCAGACCGATATCCATACTCCCAACCATAGCCAAGATTTTTGAAAAATTGCTCCTGAAGAGAATGAACCCCATAATGGTTGACATAAATTTCATTCCTGACCACTAGTTTGGATTCAGAGAAAACCACTCAACTATAGAACAAGTCCATAGAATCACAGATATAATAGAGTGAACACTAGAAACTAAAAAACTATGTTCAAGCGTTTTCCTGGATGTAGCGCAAGCATTTGACTGAGTTTGGCACAGAGGATTGGAGTTCAAGCTCAAGCAAAACCTTACCAAACAATACTATGAAACTCTGAAATCATACATAACCGATAGACACTTCCGTGTAAAATATGAAGACGAATACTCGGAGCTAAAGAAAATTTCAGCTGGAGTACCACAAGGTAGCGTTTTGGGCCCTCCTGTATACTCGGGATATACCACCAATAGAAGAAGCAACTATAGCAATAATTGCTGATGAAGAAGCTACTAACAAATGGCAAAAATCGACAAATTCAGTCAACAATTGGATGGAGCAATGGAGGATAAATCTGAATGCAACTAAATCTGTGCATGTGAACTTTACTAATAAAAATAGTTCTAATAGAATCCCAATCATAATCAACTCTTAACAAGTTGCCTATGCAGATACGGCGTAATATTTAGGTATGACGCTGGATGCCAAGTTGAGGTGGAAAGAACATGTCAAAAAGAAAAAGGAAGAGCTGAACATGAAGTATAGGAAGATGTATTGGCTCTTAGGTAGACGTTCTGAACTATATATACACAATAAATTGCTTTTATACCGGCAAATACTGCAACCGGTATGGATCTATGGTATACAGCTTTGGGGCTGTACCAAGAAAACGAACATCAAGATGATACAGACGTTCCAAAACAAAGTACTTCGGAATATTGTAAATGTTTAGGGATTGATTGAATAGCTTGCAGAGAGTTTTTAATATACAAGAGGGTATATCATCCGGCCCACATCCTTCTCCAAATTCTCTTAAGGTTGATGTAACGTCCTCAGCACATATGACAGGAACAGTATTTAATGTATTGTTGGTTCTAATTTGATCAGTGTATCTAGTATGATCATGTGGTTTATAGATTGATTGGAAAAATGCTTCAAACATATCTCATATCTCTTTAATGTTCGAATTGCAGGTATTATTATAAGTCATGATGGAGGGATATCCTTCGATTTTACGTTTAGATCGAAAGTATTTCCAAAATTGTTTAGGATTTTCATTTATTTTACCTTCGATACTTGAAAGGTAAAACCTGTATACTTAATATCAATTGCCCGCTGCGTTGTATAAGAGACAGCTTGTCACCTTACGTTCAAATTTGTGAGCAGGTCATCAAACCATGTCGGATGAATGTTCGGTGCTTTATTGAAAATAGGCACATGGAGTTCGAAGCCTTGGTGTAACATGTTATAAAATTTGTCGACATTTGCATTCACATTAACTGCATCTGAAATTTTACCCCAATTTTTTGCTTCTAAATAAACTTGCAAATCGGCGTAATTAGTCTTCTTAAAGTTGTATTTCATTTGTTGAACATTTTCAAATTTTTTCAGCTTACAGTAGGATGTATCAAATACTATGCCCAACAGATTTGTGGTTGATATCATTTACCACAAATGGATTCAGTGATTATATTAATTTGAAAGCATCAGTCTTAATGGTGAAAACAAAATCCAGGAACCTTTCCAAATTATTGACATCCGCGTTAATTTGGTGAAGATTAAAACCAAGCATGGAGTCAGCGAATAAAGATTCTGTGTCAGTTTTTATATTACATGGAAGAATGCAATTCAATTACTTGTCATGCATCCAGATGATATTTGGAAGATTGAAGTCACCAACTACAAGAGCTAAGTCTGATGATTTTGATGTTTTCATTACTTTATCGATCGTGTGTATAGATATCCCCATTCTGATAATAAATAGAACATATACATCTTTGACTGAATTATTGCATGACTTTACAGATGGTTTGATAGTATTCGGCCAATCCTTGCGCCTTCATCACTAGCGAGCGAATTAAATCATCTACAATAATTGCGAAATTTATAAATGAGCACGTATACCTTGATATCGCAACTATAACATGTGGTAAACTACTAAATAGTTCAAGCGGATAGGGTTTGTTCTTACATTGGACTAGTCCGACATAACCAGCAAGTATCATCAACTATTCATCTATAAATACCGTGTCATATTGTCGGGCACCATAAGTAATAAAGCAATCGTTTTGTAGTTAAGTAAGATTTTGTTGAAATTTGTCTTCTCCTTAATACAACGAGTGGAAACTTTAGATTTGAGACCAGCAAAACCTTCCTTAGTCGCGCATAAGCCTATGGTTATTACACTTAAGTTTTCCGCAGCCATAGGAACACCCTGGACCCCAATAACGGTAGGCCGCATGAGGTTGTCCATTTAATAGACAGGATTCAAATTATATGTCAGGAGATCGAGCAACTTCAGTACCAGCAGAGCAGAAAATATATCTATGTGATGTCAAGAAACAGTTTGTGGACTAACAACATTTAAAATACAAGACAAAAAAAACAAAACACGTCCGAAATGAACGATTGTTGAAATTGAATTCTCTTTATTTGAAATAAACATATTTGTATTTATTTAATAGACTTTAATAAACTTATTAAACCATAAATTAAAGATTTCCAAAATCCTGTAAGATTTAAATATGGAACTCTTAATTGATGGCTTCTCTTTCTAAATATAAATATAATAATTGTTAATTTTAAAATTTTACATTAAAAAAAATTTAAATGACTTTTAAATTTGATAGTGCTGCCATTTTAGATGTTAATGTTTTATAATGTAAACACAAATTTTGCAATTTATTTACTAAGTTATAATTCTCAGTATTCTTAATAACATTATAAATTAGAGAATTAGAAAATTACAAATTAATTTTAATATTTTAGTTTAGTTTGTTTTAAATTATAATTGTGCAAGTTTAAACTTTAGATATTTTTGTTTATTTCAATAAACAATTTTACATGCAATTTAATTGTTAAGTTCTATATCAAATTAAAAATTAAAAACTAAATTCAATAATCTTAATTATAATTTTTAAATTTCAATTTAAAATTGTACAATAAAACTACGAAATTAATGAAGTTTGAATTTTAAAATTTAAATAGTAGATTAAATAAAATTCTCTCATCTTAACTCTTAATTTAACAAGATTATATTTGGAAAATATAAAATAGTTGGTAAATTTTGATTTTGTTATTTTTAAAACCGCTGAATATTTAGTATTTTAATAATTGATTTATGGATAAAGCTTCGAAGTGATTTTAAGAATTGTTATAGTTAATTTTTTATATAAATTTGTACATTTTATAAATATTGAAACTGGGTTTTAAATAACTTTAGTAATCCAAATAATTAGTTTTAATCATTTTAAAATAATTAATCTGTATTTAAAGTTTCCTAATTTTTTATTAACAATCTTGCTGAAACATCGCGCTCTTATATATTAATACACATTTTTAAATTTGTAAACTCAATAATTTTAAATGTTGGCAATGTATAATATCAATTTTAATTTATTAGTTTTAAATCAATATAGTTTTCATTTTTAAATTCCAGTTCATAATATCGTATAAATTTGGTTTAATAAATTCTAATTCATATTGTAACAAACAAAGTTTATTAGAATTTTAAATTTTAATTCTAAATTATTTATTTTAGAATATTATTAATTTTTTTAATTAAGATTTTTTAGTAGCTATTGTGTTTGCATAAAATAAAAATTTAAAGTTTTTGGGAATTTTTTCCAAATTTAAAAATAATTTAATTTGAACAACTTCTCATTTCAGATTCACAATTTTTAAATCGTAAATCGTATTTTTTTAAAATTATCAATTCTTAATTTCATTAATTTTATTTTATAATTTTGTATTCAAATATATTTGAAAATTTTAAATTCATTAATAGATTTTGTATATATTAAACTCTTAACCTCAGATTTCTTAATAACACTTTAAATTAGAAAATTTAAAAATAAATTTATATTTTGATCTTGTTACATTTAAATTTTAATTTTGTAATTTCATTTTAAAATTGAACAATAAAAGTACGAAGTTAATGAAGTTTGCAATGTGAAATTTAAATAATAAAATTCTCCCTTCTTAACTGTTAATTTAACAATTAATATCTTGTGAAATACATAAAAGTTGGTAAATTTTTATTTTTTAAATTTTAAAACCGCTAATTAATAATCGATTTATAGGTAAAGTTCTTATTTCGAAACTTTATATGTGAAATCAAAATTTGTCATAGTTAATTTTGGATTAAACTAGGAAATTGATGAAATTGTTTTGTTTCAGACTACTTTAATAATTTTTCTTAAAATGATGTAAATTTTAAATTTTTTAATTGTATCTCTAAATTTATTAATCATTCCAAATTTTGCCGTTTCATAATTTATAGAAATTTTTCATTTTAGGTTTCTGTATATTTTTAATATCATTGTCCTTAAATTCAAATTTCTAAATTATAAATTTGAAAATTTTAATTATTCGATGCAAATTTTATAATTCAGATTTTTATTTTACTTAATTTTTCATTAAAAATTGTTGATGACAATTTATTGAATTTTTTAATATTTAATTAGTTATTAAAAAACTTATACATTTTTACTTTTGATTACTTTTGATTAAACCTTAATAATTTGTAAATTTTATAAATATAGAAACTATAGATTAATTTCTCATAATCATTTTAAAATACGTTTATTTTTAAATTATCAAAATTTGTTAAATTTAATTCTGTTAGTTTTTATTTTAAGTTTTCTATTTTTAGTAGAAGTTCTTGATCATTATTTATGTTAACTTAAATTGTTAAATTTAAATTGAAACGCTTTAGCTTAAAAAATTTGGGCACACCTTACTCCAACTTAATAATTCACAATTTTAAATTTGTAAACTCGATAATTAAATATAATTTTTATAATTATTTTTTATAAATTTTAATTTATTAATTTTAAATCAACAAATTGATAAATTATAAAATTTAAATATTTAACAAAAATATTTCATTTTTAAATTCCAGTTCAATATTGTAGAACTTAGTATTTTAAATTATGATTCTCAATTTTTTAGTTTTGAATTTAGAAGGCAAACATAATGCATAGAATAGAAATTTAAACTTTTTGGGAATTTTTTTTCCAATTTTATGACTAATCTAATTTTACAACTTCTCAATTCAGACTCACAATTTTTAATTTATGAATCATTAAGTTTTAAATTCGTACATTGCATTTTTTAAAATTATAAATTCTTAATTTCATTAATTTTAATTTTATATTTTCGTATTGAAATACATTTGTAAATTTCAAATTTTAAATAGATTTTGTATTACATATATTAAACTCTTAACCTCATATTTTTTAATAATACTATAAATTACGAGTAGGATACTAGCAAATTTAAAAAGAAATTAATATATTAATTTTGTTTGATTTAAATTTTAACTGTGCAAATTTAATTTTTAGAATATTTTTGTTTATTTCATTAAAACATTTTACTTGAAATTTAATTGTTAAGTTCTATATTAAATTAAAAATTGATAATTAAATTCAGTAATTTTAATAATAAAATTTTATAATAGAAATACGGAATTAATGCAGTTTGGAATTTAAAAATTTAAATAGTAGATTAAATAAGATTCTCCCTTCTCACCTCTTAATTTAACAATATGATATTAGGAAATTATAAAATAGTTGGTAAATTCTTTTTTTGTTAATTTTGAAACCACTAATTAATAATTGATTTATAGGTAAAGTTCTTATTTCGAAACTTTATATGTAAAACCAAAATTTACCTTGTTAATGTTTTTAATTAATCTAACAATTCATAATTTAAAATAGTTCCAGTTTTTGAAATTTTCATTTAAAATTTTTGTATATATTTTATTTAAATATAAATAATAATTTAATTTTAATTTCTAAATTCTATATTTGTAAATTTTAAATATTCGATTTTAAATTCAAATTTTTAATTTAGTAAATTTCACATTTTGAATTTATAATGTTAATTTCTTGAATTGCTAAATATTCAATTTAATTAGATATTGAATTTTAATTTATTATTTCCATATTTAAAACTTATAATTTATATTTGGTTAAAGCTTAATAATTTGTACATTTTATAAATATGAAAAACGTGTTTGAATTAGCTTCAGTAGTACTAATTTTTTTGTATATTTATATTTGTTAGATTTAATCATTTTAAAATATTTAAAAATTAAAATTTAAAAAATGAATTTCTATATTTTTTATAGTTTTAAATTTGTAAATTAAAAGATCTGTTAACCCAATAATTTTGAATATTGGCAAAATGTATTATACATTTTAAGTCAATAAATTTGATAATTTCTAGAATAAAATTTTTAAAAAAATTAATTTTTAATTTTTCTTATTACATTATTATTAGAAATAAGCTTTATTTTATTTATTTATCTCATTTCAGATTTACAATTTTTAATTTGTAAATCATTAACTTTTAAATTTGTAAATCACATTTGTTTTAATTTATAAATCCTGGATTACTTAATTTTAATTATATATTTTTGTATGGAAATACAAATTTCTAAATCTAAACTTCTTTAAATTGTCAATTCCTAAACTCCCGTCTAAAATTTATAAATTCTAAATTTTTAGAATTACTCTGTTTGGTTTGTTAAAATAGTTAATAAGTTTTGTAACACACAAATATATCTTAAATGATTTTCAATTTTGATCTTCATCATTGAGGAAGATTTTCAATGAATTATAGTTAATGTAAAAATGTTTATTAGTAGTATCCTTTTTTAAATTAGTTCACTATCCGTCATTATTTGTTTTAATAATTTTATATTTCTTGGAAACTAATGTATTTTTTTATTTTACAACTACATAAGACAAAAACTGTTTATCTCCCTAAACGTAATTTCTCTTCATGGCTGTTAGTACTAGTGTCGCAGGACATACTAAAAATTATATTATTATCCCATTGGAATACATACAAACGGATAACGAGTAACAAGAAAATAATTCACTTTACAATAAATCATCTGTTATTATAAAGTCTAGTGTGAACATATATACATCCTTAAACATTGAAAGAACACAAATATATTATAATTTCATCCTTAACACTCTCTCCTATGTGCTTTCGTATAATAAATTTAATTTAAAAATGATAAAATTGATTTTTTTGTTGTGATACCATCTTAATATTTTCTTTTGTTTTATGGATCTATTTTTGTATCTCATGCATATCGAACACAAAAAAAATATCCATTATTCATTTTTATTTTATTTATATATTTCAGCTTTTCTAAAGCTTTGTCGTCTAAACATAACGTTCCAAAAAAAAAAGTAAAATATGTAGGAGAAATGGGATTTTAGCTAAGCTCTGAATAAATATCGTAGCGAAGGTTTATTCGCACTGTACGTCTTCAATCGGATAATTAACAAATCCTTTGAATTCGTTTTGGATTTTTTTTTTCTTTTAAATATCAAAATGTCATCACAAATTATATTTTATGCCTATCGTTATTGGATCGTTTATTACACTACACTATCGCTCTAACACCAAATGTTTAAATATTTATTTATGTTTCCTTTAGTATACCAAAAACGTTGAGGAAGATGTACGTTGACTGATGATTTAATGTCTCTTGCGAATATGATTTATATAAAAGTATTATGTGGCTTTTTCTCTAGTTGCGGTTTCACTCTAGCTGATTTAATGCTTTTTTGATTTATATGGACGACGGTGGTCCTACTTAAGAAGTTGAAGTTAATTTAAAAGTCACATTTTGTGAAAGCAATGGGGTCAGTTAATACTTCTAAAAATAAATAAATTAAGGTAACGTTTTGATATTCTCCAATAGTAATAAACATTAAGCTTCAGATTCTTGACAATCGAATCTGCTCTAAAATTATTATATTTGAATATTTTGAAAATGAAATAATTACAACTTCTATATATTTCTAAATGCGTCATGTACTTTCTTAAATTAATAATTTTAAAATTTTAAATTTTTATTTTTAACTGCCAAATTGGCAAACCAATTAAATTTTTCACATTCTCAAATTTTTGCTCATCTTTTTGAAATATGAAAATGTGTTTGTTAAAAATTGACTTAACTGTTAAAATTTTAAAAATAAATTTCCCACACCTTTAACCAGCTTTAAACATAAATAAAATGTACCTTTAAAATGTACAAAAAATATTATTTTAAAAATATGCTTTAACCAGTTTCCTTTTAACAGTTGTCCTGTATTTGGGCTTGGCGGGAATAGGTTTTAAATTTGAAAGCTTTTTTTTTAAATCACATCGCCTTATCGTTTGTTTCCCCAAACAAATTTTTAACTTATTTTGTGATAATGAATAAAGTATTAAGTTAAAAATCATTTAAAATTAATTTATGGTTCCAAATCGTTAATTTATTCACCAAACACAAAAAAATGTAAATTAGTCATGGTTTTTCGTTTCTATGTGTTTCCTTAATTACAATTTAAAATTCTGTAAATCCGTATCCTTTCGTAGTATATCGCCGGTCGTTCATTAATTTCTACGATGTTTTGGTTTAATATAAATCGGTATAATGAACCTTGCGAGACAGATACTATCCTCAAAACATGACAAATGTTTTTTTTGTATAGGTTGTTGTTGGTTTTCAATAGACATACAAAGCCACGAGAAGAGATGGATGTGAAAGATATTTTAAAAGTTCAACAACATTCCAGATTTATTAAAACTTACAGAAATTTTTATTATTGGTTTACGGTATGACAATCATCATTGATTTATAAAAAAATTAATTAAACGAAAATGAAATTATTTTTGGGTTAAGTAAATTATTTTTCCTGAAAATGTCTCACAGTGTTTTCCATCCTTTGTTGTTGATCAAATGAAATGTTATTGAATTTTATGGATTTTCGGCATGAAACTAACCATAAGAATACCTCGTAAAATGATGAACAAAAAACGTTTTATATCATAACAAGCGGAAGATAAAAGAGATGATTGTATTGCTTTCTGAAAAGCTTTACGCTTCGGCCTTTACTTTTAAAAGAAAATGAATTTTAATTTAATTACGATGATTTGAAAATCAATTTTAAGATCGAATTGTAAATGAAATTGAAAAATTGAAAATGTTGTGATTTGAAACTTACATTTTTATGTATTTTGATCATTGAGCTTTTACAGCAGAAAGGAATTGTTTAGTTAGGATATAAAGGTTTTATATAGAAATGTGGATAATAAGATTTATAAAAACTCATATTTTATTTTAACAAAGCTATAAAGTAACATAAAGCTTTTTAATCGAAGGAGTCTCTAATCTATAATCGATGTGTAGAAAAATATGAAATTAATTTCGATTTATTGTTACACATGCACAATAAATTCAAGACTAAGCTTTAATTGAATTATATATACATACTCGAATACATTTTTGTATAATATCTGCAGCAAATTATATTTTTTTAAAATTCATTCATATGTATCATTAATGAAAGCTCACGTAAACATGAGGTGTACGAAGTATAAAAAAAAATTATTTTTCATGAACGAAACTGACGCAACAAATTATTCTCACTGGCCCAGTTTTACATCATTTTAAAACCTATGCCATATCAGGGTACCGATTAACGTTTTTGAGAGAGAAATTCAGTTTTATCTCAGCTAAACTCTCAAATGCAACTCTACTTCACAACAAAACTAAAATGTTATGAAATTCTTACAATTAAGTTATGAAAGTCTTACAGTACCGGTCAGCAATTTTAATAAGTTGTATTGCTTACGATCCAAAATTACAGTACCGATTACTGATTTATGATGGTAGTTTTTTATAAGGATCACTCAAAATTACAATTCAATTCCGACAAAACTATACGCTTTAATTGTAAGGCTCCTTTTATACAACCAAAATGGTTGATAAAAGCTTATTGTTAATATGCTTGATGTTCTTTTCCCAGAGTGAAAAGAATTTTTTGTGGGAGTGAAATATGATGCCACAGCTTTAATCAAATAAAAAAATTGAATCGCATAATGTAACTCAATATGTCCGCTAATATCTTGCTCACTAAATCTCATTTATAGCTACAAATGAGTAGACTTTTTTGGAAAGGGATAAAATACAAAAGAACGAAAAAGGTTAGAATCCGCAATACATTACGTTAAAATGTCCTCCACCTAACCGACTGGTGAGTCAGATTCTTCAAGTCACTAGCAAGCTATTTTTAGGCGCAAATAATCAGTCCTTGTTCTATCTTTCCATCGGTCGTTACGTCTCTTGCCATTATGACCCACGAAAATATTCTCGTTCGGAACATTACTCACCATCATTACTCCCCTGCCCGAATATTAAACTAAAAAATCACTGGCTTGAGCAATGTACTCCCGAGGGCTCTGTTGTCACAACATCAGTATATTCTATAAGCACCTAGCCAAATGCCAAGCGGAAACTGCATGATGATTACACAAACTATCAGATCAATATTACGTTTCTTACGTCATAAAGCGAACCACGAATGTGGCTTCATAAAATCAATCTTGTAGAGGTCACAAACGCTTAATCTGAACGAAAAATAACCTGTTCAATTTATTTGTTTTTGCATATTTGAATTCAGTTTTATACCTATATTTGAACTGGCCAGGCATACATTTATAAAGTCCACATGTCATGAAAATAATTGCAGAACACACATAAAACTCCCATATTATATTAAATCGTAGCACCTTATTCCTAAGTGCTGCTTCTACTACTGCTACAATTCATTCGTTATCCAATCCATCATTAATTTGAGGCCGTAATGTGATTTCTAATTCTCAACTGCAATCTCGAAATTTACAACGTATCCATTTGTAGTATAAGTTTGGTGATCGATATTCAAACATCGCAAACGGCCACGACACGTTCTGTGAATTTTTTATGTTTATAAGAGAATATAAATAAGGTAACCCGCCCCTATATTCTCCCTCCTAACTAGCCAGAACTTTCTATTGATTGAGGGTTATTTGCTTAAATAGAAGGAGCAGAACGGCTGGACACGAAGATTGTTCTTTGCTTTATGCTTTCATCAATTTTGATTATAAAAATAATCCTCAGTATGTAGAAAATTGTAACTCTATAGGAGCGGGTCTAAGGGACGGATTGCCTCATTTATATTTATATTCTCTTAAATAAAAATTCTCATGTGGTTTTTTTGATCGCTCATTTTGAATTTAAACAAGATGCGATCCTCAGGTCAAGGGGATTTTTATTTTATATAAAAATTTATTAGCTTTTGTGCCTACACTTTTTTTCTAAATATTAATATCGGTCGGTCGGCGAAACCAATGGGCTTCCAAATATGCTGCAAAGTTGCAGGACAAAAGAGTCCTGATTATAACAAAAAATAAATACATTTATTTTTTTATTTTTTATTTATTTATATTACGACTGAGTCTTGTACCCATTTAGTAATTTACATTGCATAATACAGTATTTTGAATAGTCGGCGTAATCAAGTGATTATCCCCAGTTAGTGTAACTCCTCCCTCAGATTTTTCGCCACAGTAAGTCTACTGACCTCCTGGTCGCGATAAGTCCAGTGGTTTGGTTCTTTGCAGTCTTCTTGTTAGAGATGTAGTCAGCATACAGCGTATGTCCAGATTTTGATGCTGGTGCAGACGTTGTAGGTGTTTTGTTGCATGATGCTTAATTTCATCCGCGACAAGCTCAATCTTAAGATCTCGATGGAGGTTGTCGTTTCGAATGTACTACGGTGCATTAACAATACATCGTAGGATTTTATTTTGAACTGTTTGTATGATTTTGATATTTGTCTTCTTGGCACATCCCCAGAGTTGGCTACCATATGTCCATACAGGCTTCAGAATTTGTTTGTATAACAGCAGTTTGTTATGGATCGCTAGTTCAGATTGTCTCCCTAGGAGCCAATGCATTTTTCTAAATTTTATGTTTAGTTCTTCTCTCTTCTTTTTTATGTGTTCCTTCCATCTAAGCTTAGCATCTAAAGTCATACCAAGATATTTGGCAGTGTTTGCATGGGGTACTACTATTGAGTTTATCATTATTGGTATATGGTTAACTTTTTGATTTGTAAAGTTCACTTGGATTGATTTTGCTTCATTTAATTTAATTCGCCATTGCTTTGTCCAATTACATATCAGGTTAGTAGCCCTCTGTAATTTACTAGTGGAGTCATTGATGTTCTTTGCTGTTGCAAGTATTGCCGTGTCATCGGCAAAAGTCGCCATTGTTTCTTCTGTAATTGGTATATCTCTAGTATATAGGAGATATAGGATTGGCCCAAGAACACTCCCTTGTGGTACTCCGGCTGTTATTCTTTTTAGTTGGGAGTGCTCATTCTCATACTTTACTCGGAAGTGCCTCTCTGATATGTATGATTTTAAAATTTGAAAAAATTGCTCCGGAAGATCTCGATGAAGTTTGAATTCTAGCCCCTGGTGCCATACTTTGTCAAATGCTTGCATATTTGTTTGCTTTCTAGTGATTTCTCGATTACATCAGTAATTCGATGTACTTGTTCTATCGTAGAATGTTTTTCCCTAAATCCAAACTGATGTGAAGGGATAAGATTCCTTTCTTCGATAATTGGTTTTAGTCTTTTAAGAAGAACTTTTTCAAATAGTTTCGATAATGTTGGTAGCAGAGAAATTGGCCTATATGAAGCTTTATCATGCAGAGGTTTGTTCGGTTTAAGTATCATAATTACTTCTGCAACTTTCCATTGCCTTGGTACATATCTTAGTCGAAATGCTGCATTAATTATATGCACTAGTTTCCTCAACGCTTTCTCCGGTAACAGTTTTATTATCTGACCTGTTATAAGATCATATCCTGGAGCCTTATACGCATTCAGATTATTCTTGATTTCCCATTTTAGTTCTTTCAATGTTACAGGTGTAATATTTACTTCATCCTGTTTATTTATTGGTGTAATATTTTCCTCTTCCGTTTGTTTTGGATAAGGTTGGAATGTTTCTTCAAGGTGATTTGCAAACAAATCTGCTTTTTGTTTAGCATTTCGAGCCCAATTTTCATTATTTTTAATTGGAGGAATCTGAAGTTTAGGTCTTTTAATATTCTTAGTTGCTTTCCATAATGAATAATCAGTATCTTTTTGCCCAGTTAGAGTGCTGAGGTATTTATTAACTGATTGATTTTTAATGTCTTTTATAAGGTATTTTAATTTGTTACACAAATGATTAAATACTCTTTTATTTTCAGCATTTCGATGTTTTTGAAGTTCTCTCACTTCCTCTGGATAGCTAGCATTGCGCTTCATTTCCTGCCTATTATTTGGAGTGCTTTCCCACGCAGCATATTGGATATTATGGATGAGCTTATCTAATTCGTCTTCTATTTGGACTGGTCCCTGAATTGGGTTCTGCAGACTAATTCTTTCTGTTAACTGTGTTTGGAAGAGATCCCAATTGGTTTTGAAGCTCGTTAATTTCGGGTTGCTCTCTTTCAAAATAATTGTTTGGCTAAGTATCATAATAACTGGTGAATGATCTGATGATAGACTTTCACTGTTCTCTATATGGATATAATTATCTGAAATCCATTTTGTAATAAAGAAGTCTATAAGGTCTGGAATCTTACTGGTATCCGTAGGCCAATAGGTTGGTGTACCGCCTGAGTGAAACTCGCATTTTAGTTGTTTGCCTGCTGCGAACAGTTCTTTTCCTTTAGCGGTCGTTAACCGAGATCCCCAATATGTATTTTTAGCATTATAGTCACCTCCAACTAAAAAGACACTTCCTAGCGTTTTCAGAAGATTAGTATAATCTACTTGTTTGAGATTGTATCTTGGAAGGCAATATATTGCTGAGATACTGCATGTTTTAATATTGCTTAATTGTATTTTGATTGTTGTGACTTGCATGGAAAGGTTCTCAACTTTTGGTTCTTCGTTATGTTTTATATACTCTTTTATGAGGATAGCTGATCCACCTCTGGCTTTGTTCTCAGGATGTAGTGCATAGTAGCAATTATATCCTTTTATTTTACAGAATGAAGTTTTGGAGAAATGGGTTTCTGATATAAGACATATATCTATATTATGCATGTTTAAAAATATATCTAGTTCTTGAATGTGTTGCAATAGCCCATTTGCATTCCAGGTTACAATTCGTAATGTTTTATTCATTTCTTTTGTTTATAATTCGATTTTATATAATTTATATTTTGATACACTTGACCAAGGTTTTTCTCTACTCTTTTATTGAAACTAGTTTGTGATTTCATTTCTTCTAGTGTTTTCTGCAGACTCATTTCCTGCGAAATAAGTATATTGTTAATGTTCTCTAGATTTCTCAGTATGCCCTGTAGAACGAGATCCACTTTTAACTGTTTCTCCTCTGTTTGCTGAACTACTTGTGCATAAGTAACGTTTTCGTTTACTCTCTGGCTTTGTATGTTATGATTAGCAGTTGACGGTTTAGGCTCCGTGGTTCTTTTTATAGTTTGTACATTTATTGATGTACCTGGTTTGCGTGATTTATCTCTCATTTTTTGTAGTTCTACTGCAACTTCACATCCTCTGTAGTTGGCTGGATGCTGGCCATTACAGTTGATACGGTGTTGTATCTCGGGGGACTGTGCAGTCATTTCCTGCGTGTTTTCCTGCACATTTAACACATCTTGCTTCACGGTGGCAGTACTTTTGTATATGATTATAATCTTGGCACTTTTTACATTGTGGTATTAGTCGATCGACCTTTCTCGGTGTTTCTATTCTAACTCTAAGGTTGAGGATAGCCTTAATATTATAAATATTTTCGATTTTTTCTTGGTTGTCGAAGGTTAGGATAAAAAGTGGAAGACCTCTTCTCATGATTTCAACATTTCCGTCCCTGTTTTCTCTTCTCTCTTTTCTGATGATGTTGACTGCATCGATTATTTTCAGGCCTTTGTTTTGCAGGTCCTCAATAATTTCATCTTTTGAGCAAGTTGGATGGAGACCTCTTGCCATTACTTTAATTGATCGATCATTTTTGTCCTCGTAGGTATACCACTGGTGACCATCAGCATTTAGTTTGTTAGCTAGAGCTTTATAATCTTCAGGCTCTGTTGTATTTATTTTCCAAATTTTATTGCTGAGCGATATTACTTTGTAGTCATTTCGTACTACTTCTTTCATCAGTTTCTGAATACTACCGTGGTTGGTTATTCCTAGAATATTGATCGGAGGTGGTACCTGTTTTTTCTTTTCTGTATCATGCACTTTTGATCCAGAAAATGCTTTGCCAGTTTTAAAAAATAAATACATGACAGCAGCAACGTTCAACATATCATTTCGAACTTATACTCAATGTAGCCCAGGAGCACGACAAAATGTCGGCAGCTTTACCAAAAAGAAGAAAAACAATTTTACTTTAAACCTATTTGCAGATCCGTTTCAATACGCCGAAGTAAATAATGCTAAATCTACTTTGGCTTTTCAACGAATCAGAGATCAAGATCAGTTTTGCTGCCAGTACAGGAGTTGATAAATTTTTTGTTGCTGCTGTTATGTTAAATTATGCTAAAACAGATATAAACATAACAGAAGAAGGGTGTGAAACCTATTGCAATATAATGATCTTAATGTGGAACATATTGCATTATAATGGTCTTCCATCATTTCAACAATCTTTATATACCAAGTTATTGGATTGTCCTTTGTAACCATGATCGACATTATACCACCACCAAGTTATTACTGAGTAGCAATTTTGGGAGTTCTCGGTAACTAGTTTGAGTAGAGCGACACTGAGATGTCGATGTAATACTGTGGTGTTAACTTAATATGGAGATTATAGTGTGTGTATTTCAATATGTGTACAACATTTTTGGTGTATTACGATATGAATAATTAAAATTTCTCAAACCATGTAAATTTAACGCCAATCATCATTCATTGGAACACTACCTAAATGTTTTTTTAATGGTTTTTCAGAAGTCACTGTACAATGATGAAAGTCTATCGTAACAGATTTCAAGTGATGATAGTTTTATTGGTAAATAAGTTTTGTGTTCAATACACACCGAACAGTGTTGTGTATTAATGTTGTATATGTTGGCTATGACAGAATAGATTGTTGGTTATTTTCTTGGCCGAAAACTTTAAATAGTGTTTAAATCTTTGAGAAATCCTAAAAAATTGGTATGATGTGACACTGAACAAGTTAAACCGCCTGTTCGTGTCCAAAATGAATGTGAAAACTTTATTTTAAATTTCTCTTAATTACATAACATAGTATGAGTGTAAAAACAAGTACAATTATTTTGAGTTATAATGTATATTATAATTTTAGGTATGTATGTAATTGAATGTTATAATCTAAATTAATGTTAGTATTTCATTTATTTACTGATTTTCAGCTGATTGGTACATAATTGGACGCACAGAGATGTATTTTTAATTATATCAAGATGGGTATATTAATTACATTTGTTACATTTTCCTAACTGATTTTCATTTGTTTTGCAGGAACTTTGACATCTTAATATTCTCCCGCCCATGAAGTACCTTGTGCTTCATTCAATTAGTTGGTAGTTTAACCAATTTATGAACTGGTCTCTTCAATGTTGTATTTTTGGTCCTCAGCGTGACAACTCTTACCCTTTCATCATTCCCTGGATGTACTTCGATCACACGTGCCAGGCCCCAACATGCAGCAGGCAAATCTTCCTTGACAAGCACCAAGTCGCCAACTGCCAAATTCTGTGTACCCGACTTCCATTTATTGCGTTGTTGCAACGTATTAAGGTATTCCTTGTTATACTTAATCCAAAAACTGTTAACATGCTGTTGTACTTGCTGCCATCTGGTTAGTCTTTATGTTGGAATGTTTGTAAAACTAGCTTCTGGTACTGAAGTTAATGGGCCCATCACCAGAAAGTGTCCCGGTGTTATCACTTCTAATGAATTGATGTCTTCTGTAAATTGTGGATATAGCGGCCGTGAATTCAGTATACACTCGATTTCTGCAACAAGAGTACACATCTCTTCGAATGTGTGTCTTCATAGATTTAACCGCTGCTTCCCATATTCCACCAAAATGTGGGGCCGATGGAGGTGAAAAATACCAATTGATGTTCCTTTCAGCACAAAATAGCTGTATATTTTCATAATTTGCAGTCAATTCAGCCCTTGAAAATATTGTGCTGAATTTTCTGTGAGCTCCAACGAAATTGGTACCGTTGTCTGTGTACACATCAGACGGAAGCCCATACGTCTACTTACAAAGTGTTTAAATGCTGCTATGAATGCTTCAGAACTTAAATCAGATGCTACTTCGAGATGTATTGCTTTGACAGATAGACAGACGAAAACGCATGTATGATTTGATTGGTTTAGCACCTCGACCCTTTTTGGATTGCAGCGTAAGTGGACCTGCAAAGTCAATACCAGTATGAGTATGAGTGAATGGACTCGATTGTACTACTCTTGCTTGAGGTAGTGTACCCATCATTTGGGTTGACGTTTTTGCTCGATATCTCACACATTTGATACAATTATGAGATTCTCGTTTTGCAAGATGACTGGCACCAATTATCCAATAACTATTTTTTAAAAGAGAGCAAAGTAACGATGGACTAGGATGTAGGAACAAATCATGTTGATAGGTTACTATTGATTTGCTGAGGATATGTGACTGGTGCAAAATGATAGGGTGTTTTGCATTGTAAGTAGCAGCCGAGTTTTGTAGCCTTCCCCTAACTCTTAATATGGCGTCTGAGGCCAAAAATGGTGCTAGTGTTGATAATGGTGATTTGGCCTTGAGACACTTGTACTTTTTAAGTTCAGCAATTTCCGATGCAAAGCTTGCTTGCTGTGCTGTTTTAATGCAAATTTTTTCCGATGCTCGTAGTTCTGCTGCTGTAAGCACGCCCTGCCATTTTAAATTTGTATGTTGACAATTATGTGTAAATCGTAGATAGAATGCAATAACACGTTTTAATCGTGGCCAAGATGATATTCGATTGAACAAGCTGTCTATTGAATTATTGACCATTACGGTTGTGTGCAGTATTTTAAGATTCCTTTGTTCCAATTCGGTTGCATGTATGGACTTTTTCATTGATGACGGCCAGTCACTTTTGGTGTTAATTAACCAGTTGGGCTCAGCGAACCAAAATTTATTAGCTACCAGTTCTGTCGGTTGTATACCTCGGGATGCTAAGTCAGCCGGATTGTCACTCGAACTAACGTGATGCCAATATTTCCGAGGTAAGGTATCCAATATTTCTGATGTCCTATTTGCTACGTAGGTTTTCCATCTTTTTGGATGATCGGAAAGCCATGCTAGCACAATTTCAGAATCACACCAAGCAAAAATTTCGGGTTGGTGTTTATTAAAGACCTGCAACACTTGTTGAAACTGTCGTGAAAGTAAGAGTGCCCCATTCAGTTCCAATTTAGGTAGCGATATGGTACGAACTGGTGCTACCTTTGTCTTGGCAGTGAGAAGTCTAATTTGTGGACGAGCATTATCATAACTTTTACAGTATATGACTGCTGATGAAGCTAATTCACTGGCATCACAGAACCCATGCAGTTGAACATGGTTGGTGTTGAAGAGACTTTGCCTTGGTATTCGTATCTGCTCTAGAATTTTTAACGTTAGTTTAATATTTTTCCATTTATTAGCTACATCGTCAGGGAGCTTGTCATCCCAAGTAATATTACGCAGCCACCAACACTGAAACAGAACTTTGATATTTATGATTACAGGAGACAACCAACCAAATGGGTCGAATAACCTTGCAGCTTGTGATAAAAAGGTTCTCATAGTCAATGTATCATCAGTTGAATATTCTTGTACCTTATATTTGAAATTAGCTGTTTCGGGTTGCCAATGAATGCCCAGGACCTTAACTGTTTCACCTTCGTTTCTAAAAATTGGAATGCTACGTTCGTGTTCTGATTAATCGAGGTGGTTTATAAATTGTGTTGAATTTGAAGACCACTTCCGTAATTTGAAGCCTCCTGATTCTAGAATCGCTACTATGTCATTCCGTAGTTGAACAGCTTGTGATAATGTATCCGTACCGGTCAAAAGGACATCTACGTAGAAGTCATTTGCAACTACTTTTGCAGCAGCTAAAAACTTATGTTCATTATCGAGAGACAGTTGTTTTAGTGTACGTGTTGCAAGGAATGGCGCGGCTGATGTTCCGTAGGTCACTGTGTTCAACTGATAATGTTCAATATCGGATTTAGGATTGAATCTCCAGACAATTCTTTGATAGTTCCTGTGTGAAGGTTCTACAAGAACCTGCCGATACATTTTCTCAACATCGGCACAAAATACTATGCTATGCTTACGAAATCTCAAAACAATTCCGGTAACATCATCTTGTATGTTGGGACCCACGAGAAGTTTTTGGTTGAGCGAGACACCGGAGGTTGTTTGACAGTTGTAAACCCATCGAAGACCACACGTAATTTCGTTGAAATAGAATCTGACTTAAGAACGAAGTGATGCGGTAGATAATAATGTTCTGCATCCTTGAGATGTAATTGTTCTGAATTAATTTTCTCCATGTGGCCGAGTGCTAAGTATTCTGACATAAATGCGTGATAATCCATCTTTAATTGAGAATTTCGTTCCAATTTTCGTTCTATTGCCATTAATCTTGAAATAGCTGCCCTTTGAGAATTACCCAATTGTTTACAAGCGTCATTGAATGGTAGTTGTACTATATATCTCCCAGATTCGTTTCTTCTAACTGTATTATTGTATATCTGTTCGCATTTGTATTCCGATTCTGATAATGTTGATGTATGATTAACTTCTTCGGATTTCCAAAATAACTGAAGTGATTTGTCAATATCGATACATGTGTGTAATGTAAGTGTTGGCGTATCGGTATTATCGCAATTGGTTATTTCTCCTGCCAAAACCCATCCAAAAATAGTGTTCTATGCTGAGACTGAAATGTTGTTGTCCTTTATATTGCCTGATAACAATGTGCTAAAAACTATGCCAGCATTTATAATGATGTCAATTGGACTGCGTACGTTAAACTGAGGATCAGCCAGCTCGAGGAATTCAAATCTAGTACTTCGTGGTTTGGTAAATGATTCATTTGGTACGGCTGTTAAATATGTTAAAACGTGAGCATCGATTGTAACGTGTCGCTCTTGATCAACTCTGGATGAGATTGAAACTGATGTTTTGAATCGTGAAGTTGTGTTGGATGAAACTCCGGTAACGATTGTGTTTGATTTTTGCATTGGTATTTGCAACCTTTTAACCAATGATTGAGTTATCAAATTTCCCATGGACCCTGAATCCAACAAGACTCTACATTGATGCAGCTTGCCATGTATATCAGCAACATTCACTACAGCGGTGGGTAGTAAATGTTCGTAGGTTGTATGCTGAGCCATATGAGTTTGCTGGATTTTGCTTGGTTGCAGTAGTTGTATGTCCGGTTGGGCAGATGTGTCTGCTGAAGGTGATTGATCTTGGAGACCAGTTGTAAGTGTGGTGGTAGTAGTGGTAACCAGTGGTAAATCTGGCGTTGTTGACGATATAGTAGTTACTGGTAAATGAAGTAATGAATGATGTTTTCCCTTACAGTAGTGGCATAAATATTTTGATGTGCATGACTGTGCTGAATGTCCGAGAGATAAGCAATTAAAACAAACATTATGGTTGGAAACTAACTCCCGTCGATCTGAAATGCTCATGGCTTTGAACTTTTGACATCTAAACATTGGGTGTCCGCCTTGACAACATTCGCATTTGAAAGATCTGATGACTGGTGAGTTTGTTGAGTGATGAACTGCAATTTTACCTTCTAACTTGCTTATCTAGCAAGATCAGATCTAGCTTGCTTAATAATATGTTTACTAGCCATGGGTTCCTTCCTTCTGCTTCGGTTCCTAAGGCTCGCAAGCCACGAATCACTTCATCTGCAGTATTACATAATGTTCGAAGATTGGACTGAGTTGACTTTGTAACTAGTGAAATCTCTAAAAACGATTGGATGTATTTAGAAACAACTTGCTTTCTTTTGTCATAGCGGTCAACAATTTTACTCCACGCTTCCTCATAATTAGCAGATGTGCACTTAATGTGTCGAATGAGTGAAGCAGCTTAATCACGTAGCACTCCCTTGAGAAACTGAAACTTGTGGACGTTGCTTATACTCGCGTTGTTGTGAATTGATGATTCAAACAAGTCTTTGAATGCTGGAAAATCTTCGTATTTCCCACCAAACGACTGAATATTTATTTTCAGTAATCGAAGATCCGTTGATTTGTTGTTCACATTTTGAAATGCTTCCAGAAAGGTGGACTGGTTTAATGCCAATTGAGCTATCGTTTGTTTTAGATGATGCTCCATGCCTTCGCCATTAACACTGAGTTCCTTAGATAGTCGTTTAAGCTGGGCCTTGGCATCGAAAAACCGTTCTTCAAAGTGAATTATTTCAGACGTTTGGTCTGCATACGACATGATTTTGTCGTCAATCCTGAGAAATTCAGACATGATGTCACCCAAGGCTTCAATTCTAACGGTACATTCTTCAATAGTTGTTTCGCTAGTAACGTTTCCAATGAAAGTTTCGATGCGTTTCAGGGACTCTACTAATCGTATACGTTTCTCAACCGCACGATCAAGAGCCCTTTTGTCTTCTGGGTTCATCACGAAGTGCCTTGATTCTCGATTTGGAGTCTTTCACGTTTTGGTTCACTTCACACCACTTAATTTTGATTGCACTTTGTTTAATTTTGTTATAATCAAGCAAACTAGAATCTAATTCTACTTGAATAGTTACAACACAATTCAGTTGTTATTGAATTTAGTTTGAGTGTAACTGTTTGGAATAACTCGAAATCACGGATAACGGTAAACTTTCTGTTTTAATCAGATATTTTTGAACACGCCACTAAACTAAGCTTCACACGTTATTTTAATTACTCACAGTTATTCCGGTAATATCCTAATATACCTCGATTGCCAATAATTAATTGCCAAACTCTATCCTCGTTGCTTGTTTTTTTTTTTTCAAACTATGAAATTTTGTTGATTTTTATCTCGGTAGAACCTCCATAAATGTTCGTGTCCAAAATGAATGTGAAAACTTTATTTTAAATTTCTCTTAATTACATAACATAGTATGAGTGTAAAAACAAGTACAATTATTTTGAGTTATAATGTATATAATAATTTTAGGTATGTATGTAATTGAATGTTATAATCTAAATTAATGTTAGTATTTCATTTATTTACTGATTTTCAGCTGATTGGTACATAATTGGACGCACAGAGATGGATATATTAATTACATTTGTTACATTTTCCTAACTGATTTTCATTTGTTTTGCAGGAACTTTGACATCTTAACACCGCCCATCCCATGTTTCGTTTTCTAACTGGTTTTCATGATTTTTCAAATTTTTGCTGCTGCTATCAACTTTCAATATTTTTCTAGCTGGAAGTCGGTAGACTTTCGCAAAATTTGTGAATGTTTTATTTGTCTACCGGCTGACTTGGTGCGTTACAGATTAATAAAAGAGAACTTTAACTATCGGAATTTCAATAGTTTAGAAGGAGTTATGAAAATAGAAAATGGCTTGAAGTTTGAGAATAATTTAGTTTTCAGGAGACTACAGTAATATTACGATTATAATTTTGAAATGCTCTCAGCTCTTCCATTCACATAATGAACGTTGAGCAGAACTAGCCCATTCTTAAAATAAGAAATTAGTTTTGAGAATATATTTTGAGACTCAGGCTATACATATATTTTTAACTTCTTCATATATACAGACACCAAACCCTTAATATTTATAGCATAGAGATAAAATATAAAATTTAAATAATAACTTTGAAAATGAGCTTTTTACAATAATAAAAATAAAGTTTCTTGATAGATTGCTTTCTTGTTCTCATGCAAAATAAAACAACATTCATCAAAAAAGTAAAAAAAAGCTCAAACCAACAAAAAACAACATCATCTTGAAGCTCGTCTCGTACCATAACAACATGGCAAAACAATAAAACAAAAAAATGTAATTCTATTAAATTGTTCTTGGAGCTTTTTTGTCTTGGCGAAAAAAAAAATTCTTTTTTTAAGATAAAACTTTTTAAGAAAATTGAAAACTTTTTTTTTTTTGAATATCGAGATCTCTTTGAACACATATATAAAGTATTTTGTTAGATATGATATAACTTTTTGTGTTATTATTCATATTTTGGATACAAAAAATTAAAATATTCAGATATTTCGATTATCTCTGTAAATATTGGTGTGAAATTCCATATTACACTCAACTATATACAGTATTATTCTGAGCTTTATCGAGCAGTCATTAAATTGATCGAAAAGTTGACCGTAAACTATAATCGACCCAAACCACTTTTGTTTGTATACACACATGTGTAATAGTATGTAAAAAGCTCATTTATCAAAAAAATGTCACCCACAACTTTGTATAGTCATTCAATGAGTAAAAGCTTTACAAAAAGTTTGTTTTCGTACTCGTTCTTTGATTGGGAGTTAATATAACTTTAACATTAACACATTTTTATATCTCTCTCGAAATCTAATCGCTCTAATGGATATGTTATTATCAGGGCGAATATACAATTTGGCTTGAATACGTTTTTTTGTTCAAATCAAAATTGAAATGAAATAATTTTTTTGTAATTTCCTGTTCGATTTAATATGTTAATCAGTTGGCAAGGGTTTATGTAAGACAGCGACAGCATAACTATCTAGATAAAATTGAAATGAACAATTACCATTGTTCATTTCAATTTTATCTAGATTGTTATGCTGTCGCTGTCTTGAAATTGAATTCGATTGTCAATAAATGATTTTCGATAAAATATTTTATGAAGAAATTCTAACTGAATATCATTTCCCTAGCAGAGCCACATTTTCGAGCTCTCACCTGCAAATATTTGGATCGAAAAACTCTAAGCAAGTGTGTGAAGTTCTTCCAGGATTCCATCCCGGAAAAACTAAAAATGTTCATCAGGTAATACTATTCTCATCCTAAATAAATCATCCCAAAATTTGATATTATCATTTTAAAAATTTGCAAACGACGTGTTAGTTTGTATATATTCTGGTCGTAAGAAGTAATTAGCACCAAAGGATCAGAAATTCATATGAATATGACCCCATATATAAAATTAAGAGTTTAACTACTGGTTCTCGAGAACCATGATTGCCTGAAAAAGTTTCCTTTGTTTTCGACTTGCCATGATGTCCACTTGCTGTGATAAATCGTTGAGCACCAGCCGTATGTTGAAATTGGGGCAATCGGCTCATATTAGCATCCGCAATTCTTATATGGGGCCAAATACATATGAGCCCATTACGCCAATTACAACATACGGCTGGTGTTCAACGATTTATCACAGCAAGTGGACATCATGTCAATTCGAAAACAAAAGAAACTGTTTCCGGCACTCATGGTACTCGAGAACCATTAATTAAAATCCGTATTTGTTATATGGGTGGTCATATACATATGAGCTCATTGCGCGAATTACAACATGCGGCTGGTGTTCAACGATTTATCACGGACAGTAAACATCATGTTTAGTCGCAAACAAAGGAAATTTTTCACGGGACTCATGGTTCAACGATTATCACAGCAAGTGGAAATCATGTCAAGTCGAAAACAAAGGAAACTTTTCTCGGCACTCATTGTTCTCGAGAACCATTAATTAATAAATCCACATTTCTTATATGGGGGGCCATATACATATGAGCCCATTGCGCCAATTACAACATACGGCTGATGTTCAATGATTTATCACAGACTGTGGATATCATGTTTAAACGAAAACAAAGGAAGCTTTTTCCAGCACTCATGGTTCAACGATTATCACAGCAAGTGGACATCATGTCAAGCCGAAAACAAAGGACACCTTTTTCGGCACTCATGGTTCTCGAGAACCATTAATTAAAATCCGTAATACTTATATGGGGCCATATACATATGAGCCCATTGCGCCAATTACTACATACGTCTGGTGTTCAACGATTTATCACCAGCAATTGGACATCATATCAAGTCGAAAACAAAGAAAACTGGTTCCGGCACTCATGGTTCTCGAGAACCAGTAGTTAAACTCCAAATTTTATGTATAGGGCCATATATATGAATTTCTAAGCCTATTGTGCCAATTACTTCTTACGATAAGAATATATAAGCTAACACGTCGTTTGAAGTTTTGAAAATCCTGGGATCGGATGAGAATAGTATTACCTGATGAACATTTTTAGTTTTTTCGGGATAGAATCCTGAGATAACTTCACACACTTCTTTAAGCTAGCTGCTTAACTGGTAATATATTAGTAGCGTGTTGAATACCAAAATCCAAAATTGTAAAATTTAGAATCTTCATTTCAAATTTCATAATCTACCATCCAGGATCCAAAATAAAGAAACAAAGAAGAAGAGTCAAGAATTAAAAACCAAATCGAACCAAAATCCAAAATGCGGAAACCAAATAATTGGGAGTCAAAAATCAATGACATCTGGAATTCACTATCTAAATCGGATTTTTGTTTCTGAAATTTGGATTCTGGGGGGGGTTTATACTTTAGGATTAGGGTTTAATTTTGCCATCTTAGAATATCGATTTTAGATTTTACCATTGTCCAGTTTTGATTTTCGATTCAGGATTTTATATTTTTTGGATTTTTTTGTGAAAATAGTTCAAATTGAAATTTGGAAATTGGAATGTGAATCTATTCCAGATTAAAATGTAACTTGAATTAATTCAAGCTTTCTATCTAACTTTTCGCGTGTACATACGTACCCATCTACAAATTGAACTGTTGAGTTTAATTTCAATATATATGCACGTACAAGGCAAGGTACTATGTTGTTTAATTTAAATAAAAAGCTCATTTTTTGGCTTAAAATTATTTTGGCATATCATTATTTTGATTACACACACACACATTACGCATCTCATGTTATGTAAACATAATGTACAGGTATACTTCATATCATACGGTATTTATGCTTAAATATTTAGTTTTCATTGTGTCACGATATTTTTGAATCACCTTTTCGAGTTTTAATTAAAATTTGTTTTTTTTAAAGCTTTCAGTGATTTTGAAAGCTTCAAATATATTTCGTTTGAAATATGTATATTATTTTAACGCAAGGTAGTGCTGTACACGGTATTCCTGTACCCAATGTTCATTTCATCATGATAAATTTATTGTGTTTCCCTTTGGAATGTTTTTTTATTTTTTTTTTCCACCGAACACGAATGAAATTTTTCATTAATTTTAAATTCAATTTTCTTGTCATTCTTGATTTTAATAAATTTTCCGTTTTGTTGTTGTTATTGTTGTTGTTGGTAACAAGCACAGCATAACATAAGAAGACGTCTCAACCGATATACGCGTATCAAATTTATTCCCAGGGACAAGTTAAAACAGAAGAATCATATATTTTTATTTAGATTTTTGGATCCTTGAGATAAACAACCGACATTTTGTGCTTGCCATGTTGTATGGTATATATTGTGATAGGCCCCATATTCACACAGATATATAACATTATATTTCCACTTGATTTATACTCGCATGGGCAACAATTATTTTCGTATAAATTGTGGTAAACTTACCAATGTACATACATTTTTGTTTCATGCATAATAAAATTGAAAATTTATCATGCTTTTTTAATCAGCTAATTATATTCCATCGTTAATTGCTACACATAGCAAATTATTTATTGTTGTGTGAACACGAAATATATTTAGTAGCTGCACAATTTATTTTGTTCAACAACAGTAATTATTTAAATTTTATTTGCATGTACTTTTATATTGGGTATATATACTCGTATACGTATAGTCCTGAAAATTGGTTTGATACATTTTTTATACTAAACGGGATTTAGTTGGTTAGTGTAGAAAGGCAAATGGTGATATTTGAATAAAACCTCAAAGTATGTCTTAACCAGTTTTTCTAATTTTAAAAGGAATATTTAAACTTCAATTAAGAGCCGTTTTTGAAACTAATTATAAAGTATTCGATAAAAAGCTTAATTATTTCTGCATCTAATACCACAAACTACACAAAATATGAAAGCTTTTAAATAACCGTCAGTATATGATTTCTCAATATATGGAGAATTGAATGGCTCAAATTTGAAAAAAGTTTTGTTAAAATATAAAAGCTTTATGATTGAAACTTAATTAAATATTTTTTTAATCTTGGTAATTAGAACGGCCAACACAGTGCTCAATGCTGAGCCTAACAAGTGGAAACATTTATTATCGCAATATTGTATAAAACAAAATTTTGAAATTAGAGCTTTTTGAACTACTGTCAAGTTAATTTAATTTCAAATTAATTTTATAATTAAAATCTATTTTTAAAATTTATTAACTTTTACAACCGGTTTTAGATAAATGCAGAAATCGAGAAAATCATTTTATATAAAATCTTTCCCGCACGCACCTTAAGATAGAAAATTGAGCAATAAAAATGTTTTAGTTACTCGTTTAACCTTCAAAATTCTAAATTCTGTTTTTAAGTTTTTCCCAAATTTTTAATTCAATAATCTTCCAAAATTTGAAATTTTCAATATCAAGAATCCATAAATTCTCAAATTGACGAATCAATAAACTCAAAAAATGTTTAATTTAAAATTAGTTAATAACAAAATTCCATAAATTTTAAAACAATTAATTCCTGAAATTCCACTTTTTCCATTAGTTCTGAGTTTAACCGCTAACTAAAATTTACATTTTTTTTAAATTTTTGTTTCTGATTTTTATTTCTAATCTCATTTGCTATTGTTCGAGCTAATTAATTTTAAAATTTCGCAATTGCTAAAATTATGTTTTTATTACTGAATTAACAAAATTCTTAATTGCAATCTTTTTAGTTGTAGCTCTTCAATTTGTTAATCTCCTTATTAGTAAAATTTTTAAATCCTTAAATCTATGAATATCCAGACATTTAAAATTTCTTAGTTTGAATTGATCGAATTTCCTATCTTTCTTGATTTTTGAATACAAAACTTGAAATTTACATTTCAATTGATACATTTATGAAATACTTTAAAATTCGTAAAATTATACTTTGGTTACCATATTCTTTAATTTACGAAATCATAAATTGGTGAACTGTGAATTTCGGGGTCTGGGTGAATCAGTTGGTACTTGCTGCCAGCTCCGTATCTCGCAGCCACAAGTGGGCATGTTACTTCTCCATGGTGACCACCGGGCAACTAGTACACGATCTCATGGTGCTAAGGTTACCGTGGTGATAATCGTCCAGACTGAGGCCTAGTCGCTAACGATGTATCCGGATACCTGGCAACTTCCGCATCGTGTAGCCTTACCTTTGTACGGATCTCCACACAGGTGGATATCCTTATCGGCTACTTTTGAGATATGTATTATTAATGAAATTACTAACAAAAAAAAGTCTAATGGTGCGGGGACATTATCCTTTAGGCCCAGTTTCCAAAGTACATACAGGAACATAGGCACGAATGAGGCTGGTCCCTCAAAACCAAGTGACAAAGGCGCCTATGTTGGTTTGTATACGTCTAACTATACGACCAGGCAGAGTTTGGGGTATGCTGACCAAGATTAACAACATTCCGCTAGATCTTAGAAAGGAAAGAGACAAAGATACGCTTGCTTGGGCAAGACATTTCAGAGGAATCCCCTGCCGAAACAGGAGGGTCGCAGTCGAAAAGGCAAAGATCGGAGAGGGCGCAGAAGAGCGAGATTATAACGGCCCTTAATTGGAGGAAGGTCGAGAAGGCCTTAGCAGCAGCTACCTTCCTTTAGATTATGAGGGAGAACCCGGGATCTGCTCCGTCCGGCCGAGATGAAGCCACATGCCTCGATTCCGGTGTATCCAGTAACCCAAATAAAATTCTGGAAATGCTGTAAATAAGTAATCCATAATTGCCAACGGCCAACTGGAAATTGCCTAGTTGGATGATGCGATAGTGGATCATCGATCGGCCGTGATTCTTTTAAATAGATGTGGCCCGGATGATATGGTAAAGATTGGAGGCCTGATCAGCTTTGGGTTTGGAGCAATTACCCTCAATATCTATAATCGAGATGAGGGTGACAGGTCTGAGACATTTGCAGCAGGTGCGGACACTTCTTGACACCACATCTGCTGTTGATGATCCGGATGCTCAGAGCATTCCAGGTGGTGGTCAAGAGGTGCTATCGATCGACTCAGAACTGTCGAAGTCAATGGGGTTGCACTGTGCACGCCGAATGGCCTTCCAATCTGAGTCATTGTCCGGCGGGGAGTCTGATTTAACCGTGATTGAATTAGCATTAAGATGGATCGTCAAAATCTCTGGCTCAAACGCGGAAACTTGGGGTAATCATGGGCAGTGATGCTACTATACATCATACAATCTGGGAAAGTACAAATTTCAACAGTCGGGGTAAGTTACTCCTTGATTTCATTTTTAGTACTAACCTAAACATATGTAATATTGGGCATAAGCCAACTTTTATTACTTAAAACAGACAAGAAGTGCTAGATATGATACTTGTCTCAGATTTTATTAAAGAGAGCGTATTTAATTGGAAAGTGTCCGAAGATCATTCCGTTTCTTACCATTGCTATATCCAGTATGAAGTGGTTACAAAACCCACTAGTAAACCAATTTTCAGGATTATTTTAGAACCCTTTGTTGGTAACATTACCGGTATCGATTCCAAATCCACCTGAATTAGGAGTTTCCTAGTAAATCAGCTTGGCACATTCCTATAGGTAATGGACTGAAGTAAAAGTAATATTTATACCTAAGACGGGAAAAAGCTCTCATTACTATCCCAAAGTTTTTAGTCCTAAAAGCATAACCTCTGTTCCTATTAAAACCACTAGAAAGACAATCAAACCGGACGAGCTGTCGAAATCTCAACAAGCGTACTGTAAGGGACGAAATAGCTCTTCACTCCCTTATTGGCCTAATTGATTAATCTCTTGAATATAAGGAATACTCGATGGTAACTTTCTTGGATATATAGGGGACCTTTAGCAACGTCAGACCGGAGCAAATCACTAGGGCGCTTGCATGTCTGGGAGTAGCCGAGTCACTCAGAGACTGGATAGATCATATGCATAAGCATAGGCATAATTGTGACAGCTCATCTGGCTGGAACGTTAATTAATGACCTGTTACTAAACCTGGATGGGCAATGCCTCAAGATTATTGCTTACGCGATTTTCACTAATATCCTTGTAGGCTGAGTGAGCGCATGCAGTGCGCACTTGGTTGTCTCTCTCAGTGGGCCATCAGCTGTGGACTAAGCACGAATCTACAGAAAACAGAGCTGGTCCAGGATGTCCTCAGTGTAGCCCGCCAATACTGGGAAATACCTTGGGCAACTTTTGAATAGCATGCTAAGCTGGAAACCAAATAACATAGAAAGAGCAAAGAAAGCTACTGTAGCGCTCTATACTCCTGCAAAAATGCCATTGGGAAGAGATGGGTTATGGAGCCTTGCATACTACACTGGCTCGATGTCTCAGAGATAAAACCAATATACTAGTGTATGGGGTTGTCGTCGGTGGCCAGCGTAAATATTGTGGCCAACTTACAACTATTGATGAACTGCCTGCTTGTATATAAGTGAGCACCCGGGAGTACCCTATACAATTGCAGCTAGCACAACCATTCGTCTCAAATTCATATCTATATGGACCTTTAACAATATATAGTGCACCCATTTATTTTGCGTGTAACGAGGTGAGGTTCCTAGCTGAGTCTCCCACCAGATAGAACTGGGTGAATGAGACGGTTATGGACAATGAGCCCCTGACCATCTTCACGGATGGTTGAAAAGAGATATAGCGTGTAAGGTATTCTGTGAGTCACTGGAAGTCCACCTCTCTTTTCGTCTTCTTGACTTTTACAGTGAAGTCATGGACTGGTTGAGGTATAATGTAATATTTGAAAAATATATTCACATTTTATTGGACAGCTAGGCTGCTATTAAATCGGTACAATCAC
This sequence comes from Tipula unca, assembly GCA_951394425.1. Lineage (NCBI taxonomy): Eukaryota > Metazoa > Arthropoda > Insecta > Diptera > Tipulidae > Tipula > Tipula unca. The sequence continues at coordinate 194,465,346 of OX596381.1, forward strand.
ACTTTCGATCTGCAACTTTTGAAGGGACCCTAGAATTGTCTGGCATCATCAATTGAGATGGCTGATCAGTTCAACATCCGATTGGCATGGGTGCCAGGGTACTTCAATATTAAAAGGAATGTAACGGCAGATGAGCTTGGCAGTTATAACGAGGCATTGTCTCATAGGGGTACATGCGAGCAGACTGCGCGTGATGAGGGGAATGATGATGAAACCTTGTTCCACTTGCTCCTGCACCTGTCCCCATCTAGCGTACAGCAGATTGCAATTATTGGGAACTCCCCATCTGGACGACCTGATGGTTCTTAGTTAGATTGATGACAGGGATTTTCAACGTCTCTTAGTAAGCTCAGGATGGTTTGACGAGTTAGGAGAAGGAAACTCAAATGTGGTATAGTGAAATTACTCAACTTTTAAATTCGTTAATTGTAAAGTTCAGTAAATTTCTAATTCTAAATTTCTTAAATTTTATCGATTTTTAAAAAAATTTAATCCAAAAAGCTCGCATTTGGGATATATTAAACCTAAAATTCACAAATACGAAAAATCTACAATTTTTATATATATTTAAATTTTATTATATTTTGAAATTTACAAACATTTAAATTTTAGACTTAAAAAATAAAATTTTACTTTAATTTTTACGAAATTTCATTAATAATTAAATTCTATAAATTTTAAAATTTCTAATTATTTTGACGTAATTTATAAATAAAAATAATCTCTTGGCATTTGAAATTTTCAAAATCTAAATTCCTGATCATATCCATAAATTCTTTAATGTTGGAAACTTTGTTAAATTCGTTTTGCTTAAAGCTAATTTTAAAAAAATTATCAATTTTTGAATGTTTTGGGTCTTTTGAATCAACAAATTTTTCTGTACGGTTTTTTAAAAATATTTTTAACCCATTTGTTATTAAATCCTAAACATTTTTATTCCTTAACTCTAAAATTCGGGAATATCCAAACCTTTCAAATTTGGATGTTAAATTTTAAAATTAAAATATAAAAAAAATATTAAAATTATTTCTTTATTAATAAAATTTTATAAATTCAATTTTAAATTTAAATTTTAAATATTTATCAAATTTGGATGTTTTAATTTATTTTAAAATTGTAAAATCGAAATTAAATTATTAAATTAGGAATTTCAAATTCCGATTTAGTTTATTAATTATTTTCAAATTAATATTACGTTTAAAATTTTGTAAATTTTGTAGTCCAATTAAAAATCAATGTGAAACGGTTGGTTACACGCTTGGTTAGATTGCAAATGGTTAGAAAGCAAATTGTTCCCACAGCCGAACACAATCTTATCTTAATTGTATGCGCGATAAGGCACCAGTTATATGATTTATTCATAGCAACATGGTGTGTTCAAAAAATCCATTTTATATGATTGGCATGCAAATCAAGAAGCGCTACAGTGGTGAGAAAATTCTGTTTCACGGTTAGTCGATACAGTGGTGGAAAGTAAAATTATTATTTTGCACACAACCCGTTTAGGGGGAAAGTTTGTTCGCCGATTATATATGTATCTGCCATAATAAAATCTTAATATAACGCACAAAGAGGTAATGATGTCTTATCATGTTTAATTTTTGTATTACTTTTCTACATTTACTCTCTCGAATTTTTTATAAACAAGAATTTAATCTTTGAAATAATTTTTTTTTGTATTCGTTGTTTTTTTTTTTTTTTTTTGATTATAAGAACATAATTTATAGAACATTGGAATGCATACAGACGTAGGTATGACTATGTATATGTAATAAAACATTAAGCAGAACAAAAATGATTAAAATATTTTGTAATTAATTTTCATCCTCTTTATCTGTGTATAATATGTATCACAAGTATTTCCTGGAAACTGGAAAAGGATACACAAAAAATTCCATAGACTCATTTGTAGATTTTTTTTGTGTGATAATAATACCGAAAAAAAAATTAAAAAATGTATAAATTATTACACACCAGGGGGGTGATAATCAAGACGAATAAAATGCTCATGCATAAAATACATAAATTTTTCAAAACTTTTTTAATTAATTAACTATGCATAGTTTATGAAAGTTTTGTGTGTTTTATGGAAAACCGTATAGTTTTTTTTTAACACAACAAAAATGATCTGGATTGAATTATGTTAGTATATTATAACTATGTTTAGTTACACCAAATATTTTGTAATTATGAAACTAATAGGAAATACACTTTGCAACAAAATAATACATTGATCATTACGCTTTCAAAGTCAGTTTAAAAATGAATGGTATCTGCAGTTGAACTATTTACTCGGCACGCTTCATAATATTTTGTAATAAAATCAATATTTTGTTCTAGAAAATTTTAAAATTCAAAATGTATACAGGTATTCAATAAATCACAATTAATTTCGAAATTTAATTTCTTAAATCTTCTAAATTTAAGAAAACTTCAGATTTTTAAAAATTATTCAGCTTTCGGAATTTTATAAAAATTCAATATTAATTCAAAATTTTAAAATGCTTAGAAATTCAAATTTTCAGATATACAGAAGTATAGAATTAAACTATAGGTATTTAGAAATCTACAAAATTAAAATACAAGAGCTAAGAATTCCAAAAAATTATATAATTTGAAATTAAGAAAATCAAAATTTTAGATATTAGAAATATTCTGTTATTCTGTTTCTCTAAGAAAATTAATCGTAAAAAAATTTAGATTCCAAAAATTTAGGAATAGGAAATTAAAAAATTCAAGAAATAGAAGTAAAGAAGATATCAGAAAAATATTAAAAATTTAGAAATTCAAAAAATTCTGAAATTTAAATTTAAGATACTCTGTAATTCAGAGAATTGTTCAGAAAAATCTGTAAAAATCTGTAAAATTTTTATTATGAGCGTAGTTTCAGCTCATCTAGCAATATATCTTTCAAATACAAACATTTACAGTTCTCATAAAATTCTCATTAGTTGGAGTATAAACCAATGGTTAGTCCCGAAAGTGATTAAACCTGTTTACTCATTTTTATTTGGTCAGTTCACTAGATCAAGCGGCCACGTTCTTTGGAGTCTTCTTTCAATGACAGGGTTACCTATCATATGGCGAACATCGGAGTTTCCATGTTCCTGGAGCCTTACTTCGTGTTTGGTGGCATATATTTTTATTTCATCTTTGACGTATTCCATCCGTAGGTCACTGTGAAGGTCTTCATTTCTTGTGTACTACGAAGCCTTTACTTTGCCACGAAGAACCTTGTTTTGAGACGTCTGCATCATTTTGACGTTTGTTTGCTTGTACCCAGAGATGTACCCTGAGTTGGATACCGTAGGTCCATATCGGCTTCAGTATTTGCCGATATAATAGCTGATTGTTGTAAATTGTAAGCTCAGAACCTCTACCTATGAGCCAATATATTTTTCTGAACTTTATGTTAAGTTCTTCTTCACTTAAGATATTTAGCTGTGTTTGCATATGGCGCACCGGTCGTGAGGTAATTTCTATCGGCCTTTTGATATGTAAAGTTAATATCCGTGGATTTCGACTCAGTTACAAACCGCAGTAAGCGGTAACCTTCTGGAGTTTGCTCATTGCATCGGCGACATTACTTCAAATCGCCATCATTGCCGTATCATCTGCAAAGGTGGCTATGATTCCTTCCTTAGTAAATACAGGATTGGTCCTAAGACACTCCCTGCGTGACACCGGCACAGATTTTCTTTACTTCGGAGTATTCATCCTCATATTTCACACGAAAATGTTCATTGGATAAATAAGATCTTAGTATGACATAGAATTGCCTTGGCAGATCTTGTATCACAGACCACTGTGCCAAAATTTATCGAATACATTTTTACGTTCGTTCAATTATGTTTGAGATTCTATGCATCTGTTCGATTGTAGAATGCTTTTCTATGAATGCAAATTGATGTGGAGGAATTAGTTGTCGGTTCTCAACTATTGGTTTAAGTCTCTTAAGTAATAAATTTTCAAAATTTTTTGACATAATTGGCAGCTAAGAAATTGCCTGTATGATTTGTTATCATTGACCATCTTTTGTTGTTATTGCCTTTTAAAGAGGTCTTTTAAGTCCTTTCGTCGCCTTCCACAGTGTGTAATCAGAATTTTTTGTTCTCTGGTGTTCGGTTAAATTGGGGGTGCTTACCAAAGCAGCATAGTGACTTGTTTCATTTACTTGTTCCTATCTGTCTTCAACTGGTGAGAATTTCTTATCGGTACCTGGAGATTGATTCATTGATAGCGAGTTGTATATTGCAGAGACAGTTAGCGGTTTGTGTTTAATGTGGATCTTTACAGTAGTCCGACTTGCATTGTTTCTCCTTCGATTTTTCGTTTCTACATGTTGTTTTTAAGTTTCTTTAATAAATAGTGCCGAACCACCTCTTGCTCGTTCCCCGCTGGATGAATGGAATGGTATAAGTTATAACCTCGGATTTTAACAAACGAAGATTTAACAAAATGGCTTTCAGATATTAGGAAAATTCAAATTTTTTCTGTATTTAAAATATTTCTATTTTTGGAATATGCTGCTTAATCCCATTCGCATTCCAGATTGCTATTCTGAAAGTTGTGTTCTTACCTAACATTTTTCATCGGATTGCGTTGTGAGAGTAGTAATTTCTTCAGTTGATCAAGTATCATGTTGTTTAGATTACTTTGGCCAACTAGCCGCTTTATAATAGCTTCAATGCTGTTCATAATGTTTTCCATAATTCTTTGTCCTGCGTTGCTTGGTTGTGGATTTTGATTCATTTTTGAATTCTTTGATTTTTGTGATTTGCGGTTGATTTCTTGGTTTATCTCTTAATTTTTGTAGTGGTTTAGCAAACTCACAGCCTCGATAACTACCTGCAGTGTGGTTCCTTACAATTTAAACACTGGGCTGGCACAGCTCTCCCTATTGTACATTCCTGGGTAATATGTTTACCTGAGCTTACCATTGGGTGTGATGAAATCCCTGACATTTATGCAAAATGGATATGCGTGAAGGACTAAATTTTTGGGTCACAATATTTATTGGTGGAGGTGGTTTTTCTTTCGGTTGGACCAAATTTGTTGCAATGTTGTTGGTAGATTTACAACCTTTTGGTTGATTGACCTCGGGATGAACAACTTTTAGTTCGCTATACTTGTAGTTCCGCTACCATTTAATTGTTCAGCCTCGGGTGACGATTCAGCTTTTCTTTTCTTACTCTTCCTGAACTGTTTTTTCTTCTTTATAGGATCCAGTATCCCTAAGTTCAGAAATTTTGTAGTATTCAGATAAGTTATAGTTATCGTTAGAAAATGAAAAATTCAATGGCAATACAAAACTCCGATAAATAATTATTTGTTAACATTTTCAGAATTTGTAGACATTTTTAGCCAGAAACTTTTCTGGCCTGATTTGAGATCCTCCAACAGGAAATTACAAATTCAGAATTTTTTATGTGTTGTTAATTTGATTTTAAATTTTTATGTGCAAAAGTCACAATATTGGGTAGATCGAGAACTTTATAAAATTTGAGATTTCAAAAATTTCACGAATTTAGATATACATTTTGAAAAAATCGATATTGGACAGTGAGTGTGGTTTGAAGTTTGTGGAATTTGCTAAAGAAATTTGTAAAAAAATTAAATATAATTTGATTGAATCACGTTTTCAGATTCAATGATGTGCTTATGGCTTTTGGCGTGTGTTAAACTCAGAACATATAAAAAACCATGTGCGAATATATTTTGCACATTAAATATTGAAATAAAATTTCGTTCTGTGGACTGGGATTGTTAGTAAGAAGATTTACAGACAATCCAATAACAAGTGTCGAAACAGAATCAACGCTTATTAAAAAAAATGTGTGTTGAATTGAATAAATATCCATTTTCTAACGAGATTTGGATTTTTAAACTCGTATGCGTCGTAAATTTGTGAAAATTAATAAAACTGGGTTTACGACTGTTGTTTGGTATGTACACCAATAACAGAATGTTGTAATCATTAAAATGATACAAAACACAATATTTCAAAAAACAACCACAAATTCAAAACCACTTTATATAAAACCACAAACAACAAATTACTAACACTATAATATATACCTCAAAGGTGTAAATCTTATTTTGTGTTTTACGTACACCAAAAGTACGAGTAGTCAGGTGTGTCGTATTCTTGTTAAACATAAATATTTGGTTATATACTCGTCGAATACAATTTTAATTTTATCTCGAAAACTGTCTTATAATTGATGTTTACTGAACCCAATATTTGTGTATGTAATTGCTATGTATATATGTACTAACACTATGTGTACATACAAAATGATTATATGAAAAATTAAAAACATAATTATTTATATACCGAGATTTATGTGAAAATGTTTACATTTATGATTTCCTTCCGCAATATAATAAAAATATGTAACATGTTTACCTGGCGGCATTATATTTCCTTTTTTGTAGGTTCGTATAATACTTTACTTGGAAGGGTGTGCAAATTACTAAATTATTGTACCTTTTTTAGATTTGATTGGTTTTACACTGTGGTTGGCCATTACATGGACTGGACAATTTTCCTGGACCGCAATACCTGTTGCCATTATAAAAGCTCTGCTTCTTTTCTTTTTACAAATTTTAACCTGGAACTTGTGCACTCTCACTGTTCGATTAATTTCATAATTTGGAATCAGAGAAATCGATCCAAATTTTTTTGCGAGTTGTGGCAAAATCTTGTTGTCTATATATATCCAAACCATTTTATTTTTTTTGCGAAACCGCACGTATACACAGTATTCCAAGATCACATTCTGATTTAATTGTATAAACCCGAAATTTTTTAATTAAATATTTTATCGTTGGACCTTTAATGTGGTTAAAATTATTTGAAACCATTTTTCGTCACAGAAAGCTGAGAGTGTAACATACAGCCTACGTCATAAATTAATGTATTACGTCTGATTCTTAATCTATATTGTTGTAGTTGTCAATAATTACCTCACTGTTATGTATATACCCGGTGATTTGAATATTGTATGTATATAACGTGACCGGAAACATTAAGATATTTGATTTTAGTATCAGCTGTCTTACAGAACCTCCATACATAATATAACAACACAATCAATGTTTTATTTATGTTTAAACCATTAAATTGAGTCATTTAACATGATTTTGTTATACTTACACATTACACATGTATATATGATCATATGTTATGTATAATGGTCAAACGCGTAGTGATTTTTTATCGATAATACACAGTCATAAACCGCAGTGAATTGGAAACGATAACCGTAAAATTTCATATGTATTCGGTCCATGGGCATTATTATGGTGGTAAACTGACGTATATACATATACATGTGAGACATGTAACTTTTGGTCTAAATCTAAACTATGCGGATATCATGCTCGTTAGGAACTTAATTTAAGAATTTAGTTTATACGTTATCGTATGTGTTCAAAATATACAAACAATTTCGTATGCTAATTTTTTTCGTTTGAATTCTAAAGTTGAACTTTTCATGTTTCTCAAAAATTGCACTCTTAAACATAGTAACATAATCAACTTTTATACACTGTCCAACCCCCTCCTATTCAGTATACTACACAAAAACCAATTATGTATATATATTCAGTATATGTACTAAAAAAAAAATACTTATCTCACCAGACAGCTTTAATCTTATCAACTAACTCTATTCTTCGGAAAACCGCATATCTATTGAACACAAAAAACCGTAATCACAAAATCATATACAAAAGAAGTATTTCCAAATTAACAAAAAAAAAAAAAAAAAAAAACAGCAAACAAACAACGAAAATTGAAAAAGCTCTTCTATAGAAAAGTTATTCATGTACTGTAATTTTCTATATATAATGTTTGGTTAACAAAATCGATTAGGTGGAAATTGACAGGATAAGTAAAATCTAATGAAATCTCAAACGTGATAAAAAGTTAAATGGGTAGATTGTAAACTATATACTTTACAACAAAAATCTGTAAAAATGAAAGTTTATTGATTAGACAGTGTACATATGTACATATTATATATGAGGTGTTCAACTTTAGAAGCTTTTTTTTTGTTATTTTGATCGCTTATATTGAACCAAATTACTTTTAATAGCCTCATAAAAAATGTATATTATTATTATTCGTCTGGTCCATCTACGGCTATGCCACCAATAAACTAAATTTTTGAATAATTTAAATCAAATATGATAAAATACTTCGAGTATGAAAGCACATTTTTTGTAAAACTTCAGTTTAAACTTAATTTTTTCTAAATTTTTCGCTATCGTATCATGCATATAGGCCAAATAAATTAAAATATAATTTTTTTCATTAAACACTGGCCATATTTAAAAAAAAATAATTCGAATCGTAAATTTAGCAGAGTTTTTTTTTCCCGAAATATAGCGGAGACGCAATTTTGAAATGAATTTGCGTTTGACTAAATAAAATGCACCAACATTTTCAGAACAGAATTTCAGATAACCGCGTAATGATTTTATTTAAATCTTTGATTTTAAATTTCAAATTTGATTGAGGTCAAAATTTTATTCAGTTCAGATGTTAATATTTCAAAATTTAGTATATTCTTAAATTTAAAGCATATTTTAAAATTTCATCGGGTTTAAATAATTCCAAAATTTTTAAAAAAATATTTTAAGATTACAATTTCAGAATATAACAAAATCTTAGGATTATTCCGAAATTTTGTGTTTTATGTTGTAGATCCCATTAATTGCAAACTGCTCTAGCCAGATTTATGTCTTCTTAAATTAATTTATAAGTCGAATTTATAACCAAATTGTTTCCACTACTGTTCTATTCCTTTTTTTTATTTAAGAATTTATGAATGTTTCGTGAATTTATAGAATTTTTTTGAAAATTAAAAATGAATATTAAAATTGCTATGAATTTAAGAATGTTATGACAATTATAAATTTCAGTTGAAAAAATCTATGAATTTAAAGAATTTTATAAATTTTAAGAATTTACGAATTTCACATATTAAGATTGTCATTAATCTTATGAATATTAAGTTAAATTTTTTATGAATTTTTTAAATTTTCTGAATTTTGTTAATTTTTAAGAATTTTTTTGAAAACATGAATTGTTAGATTTTTATGTTTATAATTTTAATCAATTCTGAGAATTTTAAATTGAAATTTAAAAATTTATGAACTTTACATAATATGGATTTTATAGGTTTTATGAATTGTATAAAATTTATGAATTTTTTTTGAACTGATGATTTAAAAAATGTTTTGAATTTTATGGACATTGTGTTTTAAGTTAAATTTTATGTGCTTATGTATGATTTTTATGATTTCATGAATATTTTGGGTAAGATGAATTTTGTTTTTTGTTGTATGAATATTTAGAACATTGTAAATTTTAATAGAAGATTTTAAGAAATTTTAAATTTTTTATAAGTTTTCTGATTTTTTTAAAATATAATTTTTATGAATTTTCTAAATTTTAATTGGGAATTTTTTATAAAGTTTATGAATTTCGCTGAATTATTGGAAAACATTAATTTTATTTTATGATTATTTGTATTATTTTTAATTATCATTGAGAGATTTATTAATGGTATGAATTTTATAGGCTTTATGAATAATTTAAGAATTTTACAAATTTCAAATTTTTTATAGGTTTTATAATTTTTTCCACAGATGGTTTTTATGAATTTTGTCTTTATGATGAGATTTATTATTTTATATTAAAATAAATTACTATTTTTATTAATTCTGAGAATTTTTAAATAAACTTTTAAATTTTTTTAAGAAAAAATCAATTTTACAATGAATTTTTTGAATGTTTTAAACTTTAACATTTTTTATGATCATTTAAGAACGTTTAAATTGGATGAATTTTATAAATTTATAAATTTTACATAAACATTTTATGAGCATTGTGTTTTAAGTTAAATTTTTATGAATTTTTTTATTTTTTGAATTTATAAAATTTTTTCAATTTGTTATGAATTTTATAAATGTTAAGAATTTATGAATTAGCCAATGGAATTGTACAAAGTTTATGATTTTTGAGCTTTATAAATATTAAAGAATTTTAAATTTGTTGTGAATTTTATGGACGTTATTAATTTTTAGTTAAATTTGGTTGGTTTTTCAATTGTTCGAGTATTTGCATTAATGTCATGAAATGTTGGAAAAACAATTCGAATCGTAAATAAAGTCGAGACACAATTTCGAAATTAATTTAACTTTGATTTTAAATTTTAAATTTGATTGAGTTCAAAATTTTATTAAGTTCAGATAAATAAGTTAATATTTCAAAATTTAGTGTCTCTATGTTTTTAATTTTAATCAATTGTGAGAATTTTAAATTAAAATTAAAAAAAATTGTTTTCTAAGAATTTATGCTTTTTACAAAACATGGATTTACTGGCTTTTATTATTTTAAATTGGGTTGTATCAGTTTTATAAATATATAAAATATTTACGAATTTTATAAATTATTTAAATGAATTTTCTGAATATTTAAACGTGGTGGAATATATTTTAAGAATTTTAAAATTGTATTGCATTTTATAAATAAAATAACTAATAAAATATGGTAGTATAATAGTATGAATACTATGAATTTTTAGTTATATTTGAATAGAAGCTTTTAAATATTTTGTAAGTTTTAACATTTTTTTATGAATTTATGATTTTTTTTAGATCACTTTAACTTTGGTTTTATGCTGAATTTTATTATGTTAAATTGAATTTAATTAATCCTGAGAAAACACAGTTTTTTTTTTTAATTTTTGAAGAATTTTTGAATTTTACATATGAATTTTGTGAATGTTTGAACTTCAAAATTGTTATGAATTTTATGAATGAAAATGATAATAACTCAACATATTTGTATAACAAATTTATATGTAATTTTATGAATGTATAACGATTTTATTAATTATATGGATTTTACATATAATCTTTACGCGCTTTAAAATAATTTTTATTAGAAATTTTTATGAATTTTATGAACAATATGAATTTTAAATTAAAATTTAATCTGGAGAAGTTCATACAATTTTGGGAATTTTATAAATTTTATGAATAGAATTATAATTATTGAATTTAAAGAATTTAAAAATAAATATTTATGAATTAAATAAATTTTAAGAATTTTTGAAAGATTTGAGTAATATGAATGTTATGAATTCTATGAAACTATTTAAACTTATTTTATGAACTTTATTGGAAATGTTATGAATTTTAAATTAAATTTTAATTATAAGAATTTTATGAATTTTAAAAATTTTAAAAATTTAGGAGCTTATAATTCTAGAATTTTAAGTTCATTATAAATTTCATGGTAATTATTAGTTTTTAGTTAAATTCTAATTTGACATTTTTTATAAATGTTTAATTTCGTTGATTTTCTTAAATTTTATGTTTAACATGCATATACGGATTTTTTGAATTTATCAATGTTTTGAGCAACTTTAATTTGGTATTATCTTGTATGTTGATTTTTATTATTAAATTGAGTATTTTAAAGTTTTTATAAATTTAATGTAGTGTCTTGAATTTAATGTTGTGTCTTGAATTTAATGAGCTCTATGAATTTTGAAACCTTTATAGATTTTATGAATTTACCAATTTAACAAAAACCCACAAAATTAGAAACAAACCCACATAGAATATTTAAACTTAATATAAATAAAATGTTTCGTACATTGTTTCTTACTTTTTTTTTTATTTAGTATCCATTACAACTGAATTATGATTAATCTAGTAACTTATCTATAGTAAATGTGTTAACTTTAGTGAGTTTCACCCAGTGGTTAGCTCCAAACTGATTATATGATTACATTAACTGCCCTAAATTTAAAGGCTTCGTCCTTCGATGCCGTCTGACTGGGTCTGTGTTGTCAGCATACGGCCTCCTCCATCTTTAGATCCTTATGAAGGTTGTCGTTTCTAATGTACCATGGTGCTTTCACAATGCCACGTAAAACTTTGTTTTGAATATTTTGAGTTATTTCATCGTTGCTCATCTTGGTAACCCCACGTTGTATACCATATGTCCATATAGGTTTAAGTATCTGTCGATATAATATAATAATAAGTTAACTTTTTTGTTAGTGAAGTTAACGTGTATAGATTTCGTTTCGTTGAGCTGAATGCGCCATTTCTTCGTCAAGCTACATATTGCATTAGTGGCATTTTGTAATTTGCCAGTTGACTCTTTTACCAGTTGACTGTTGCAATGTTTTTTCCTTTTGTGTTTGGTACATCTCTTGTATAAAGTAAATACAATATTGGTCCCAAGACGCCCCCTTGTGGAACTCCAGAAAACTCAGAAACGATTTTAATATCTGGTAAAAATTTTTTGGCAGGTCTCGGTGTAGTTTATACTCTAGTCCTCGGTGCCACACTTTGTCAAAGGCTTGTGCTACGTCCAAGAAGACACTTGAAAATATTTTCATCTTTTCCAGTATAGTTTCAATTAAGTCGGTAATTCTATGCACTTGGTCTGTAGTAGAGTGCCTCTCTATAAAGCCAAATTGATGTGATAAGGAATAAGTTTTCTTTCTTCTATTACTGATTTTAACCTTTTAAGCAATAGTTTTTCGACCAATTTTGAAATTGTAAGAAGTAGCGAAATTGGTCTATACGACGTTTTAGAGTTTGGAGGATTATTAGGTTTTGGAATCATAATCACCACATAAATCACCATTTATTACTTGGAGCAGTTTTCGTAAACTCTTTTCGGGGAGTTCTTTAACTATATTTGTCGGGAAATTAGGTTGTATCCAAGTGATGTTTTTGACCTTAAGTTTTTAGAAATCTCATATTTTAGTTCTTGTAATGCTACTGGTTGGATGTTTTCATTATCCATTTTTTTAACTGTGTTAATGTTTTCTTCCGCTGATTGTCTCAGAAGGGATTTTCAAGATGGGCTGCAAGACAGTCTTTTCTTTAGCACTTCTAGCCCAAGTTCTTTCATCTTGTTTTTTTCAGGAGGCCCCTGAATGTTCGGTCGCTTAAGTAATTTTGTTGCTTTCTAGAGCGAATAGTCTATGTCTTTTTGGCCGGAAAAACAGGTTAGCTACTCACTAAATGAATTGTTCTTAATTTCTTTGATTAGTAACTTCACTTTGTTGCTTAAATAATGAAGTCTCGATTTACTTTGTGGTGCTCTATTCCTCTGCCAGGTTTTACGAGTCTTCCGCATTTCACTAATCAAATCTCTCACATCCAATGAATAGTTATTACGCCTCGATATATTATATTGACTAGGGGGCGTACTCTGCCACACTGCTTGCAATATATTATTATTTAATAGTACTAATTGGTCATCGAGTTGTGTCGCAGTTTTAATTGGTATTTGTAAGACTGTATTTTCTTCGATCAGCGTTCGGAAACATCCCAATATGTTTCATTGTTTGTTAATCTAGGCATGGTTTCTTTTTTGATTATGGTTGATAGTTTCGATCCCAAGTATGTATTGTTAGCATTGAAGTCTCCCCAAATTATAAAGTCGGTTCCAAGCGATTTAAGCAATGCGACATAGTTTTGTTTAGTCAGTCGATGACGTGGTGGACAGTATATAGTTAGAATGCTAGGCATATTCCTTTTCATTATTACTCGAACGTTAATGGTTGGTACTTGCATAATTTCCTTTTCTATTTTAACTGCTTCGCAGTGTTTGATATTTTCTCTTACATATATTGATGACCCTCCTCTCGCTTTCTCTGCTGGATGGATGGCTTCTCCAGTTGGCAGGTGTCTTCCGGACACCATTTTACACATCTAGGCTCTCTGTTACAATATTTCTGGGTATGGTTAAAGCCTTGGCATTTTCTACATTGGGGTATTAAACCAGTGGTCTTTCTTAATGCTTCAATTCTAACGCTCATATTTAGAATAGCTTTAATGGTAAAGATGTTTTCTATTTTTTCTTTATTATTAACAGTAAGCATGAATGGGAGTCCTCTCCTGTTAATTTTGACCCCTTTTTGATCAGTTTCCTGTTTTTCTTTTGTAATTATGTTGGCGGCATTTTATATCTTCATCACCTTGCCCCTTTAAATCGTCTATTATATCTTATGTTTTACAGGTAGGATGAAGGCCTCCAGCCATCACTTTTATCGGTCGGTCATTTTTGTCTTCATAAGTGTACCATTCTTTCCCTTCTTCTGTAAGCTTCGTAGGTCTATATGCGTCAACGTCTGTTGTGTTGACTTTCCTTATATTATTGTTCAGAGGCACAACTCTGTATTCTTCATCAGTAATTGATTTCTTAAGAGAGTGGATAGTGCCACTGGTTGAATTTCAACCATGTCATTTGATTTTGGGGATTGGTTTGAACCTGCAGTTTCTGGGGAAGATTCAGCTTTTTGTTTTTAGAAGGTCGCTTCTTTCTGTTTTTTTAAGAATCCAGTCTGTTTCGTCTCGTAATTCATCTTCATCAATGAAGAATTTTGGTGCAACTTCGTCCTGCATTTCATTGGCTTGAAGTGCTTGTTTCAGCTAACTGATGATGTTGGTGATACCGGTACTTTGAAGCTTCAAAGGGGTTATCATTATTGATAATATTGATTGACTTTGACAAATCATTGCGGTCGCTGGATATCGACGACTGTTGTTTGTAACTGATTTTCATTTTTGTACAAGAATTACTGGTTTCTCATTGTGATTAATTCTAGTTTGTATTGTTTTGACGTTACAGTGTGAAAATTTTAAATCACATGAAGCTTTAATAATTTATTCACATCTCTTCAACAGTTTTTATTTTTATAATTTTCAACAGATAGATCATGTCAAGCTGTAATTATTATAATTTTTTTTTTACAATTCTTCCGCAATATAATAAATTATACTGGCACAATAAAATAAATTGTCTAGTGCTGCTTCTTCAATATTTATATTTACGAAACATTAATTTTTTATTACAAAACTTTTTGATGCTGGAATAAGAAAAATACTAAATTTTATACATCTTAAAACTTATACGATATTATTGTCATAAACTGACAAATTTTTTGTTCCGCTATTAAAATGCTAATAATACAACAACACTCTCATATATAGTGAAGATATAGTTAGTTATATTATGTTAATGGAGTAAATGAAAAGCTGTTTATGTATGTAATTGCTATATAACTTATTTAGTGCTAATTGGACCGAAAGTTGGCAAACAATGTAACATCAATCGTTTCATGTAACAACAATCAAATACATGATTTTCATCCGTGACCGGAAGATATTATTTTCTCCATAAGAGAAGAAAACATTTTTTTCAAATACAAAAATAGAAATTGCAAAATCAAAAATATGTTACACAAGTACGTATAAGCTATTTTGCTCGCCCTCGATTTATGGCTTAAAAATTATTAGAAAACAGATGTAAAATATTGTTTGTATTTATTTTTGCAAACTGATGTTGCGACAAGTGTACCGAGCACACAACATTATTGGGTACACATTCAACAGAGATTTTTTTTAACACGCGTCGTTAAAACAATTTAATTATGAAAATTATTTTTGTAATTAAAAATATAAAAATAAAAATAAAAAAAACGAAAAGCTTATAAATTTTATTACAACACGAAATTATATTTTTTTTAAACAAAAACAAAAATATATATTTTTTTGGTGTTTTTCAATTTTTAAGCTTTTAATGTTTTTGAAAGCTCGCACACAAAACTTGTTGTGCTTCTCAAAAGAAAATAATTGTTTTTACGAATATATTTTATTTTTGTCAAATATTTTTCGATTGGGTGTAGTAATCTATGGGCATTAAATTTATTTTACTTGTTAATGGTTTTGCTGTCATTGTTTTGATGATGTGGAGCTCTAATGGTGGGGCGACAAAATGTTTTTTATTGGATTTTATTTTAAATGAAAACGATTAAATTTTATACCTGCAAGTGATAGAGTTAATAAAATGTATACTTGCCTATACTAAGATTTTTTTGGGGTGGTGAGTATACGCTTAAAATACAGAATAAATAAATTATTTTGTTGTCATGAAAATATTTTGTCATTAGAGGGATGATCAAAACGTGCGGTTTTGATCTCCAATATAAAATAATTTATTTTAGTACTTCTAGACGGGCTAAAGCAATGTGGTTGAAGTTAAAGTAACGGTGTAGTGTCATAATTTAAAATTTTAAATAAGAAATTTAACTATATGAGTGAAATATAAGAGAGAAAACATCAACACCAACAAAATATACAGCATACACAATTGCGTCTATCAGTAGAGACGCAAACCATTATATTTACCACCATATTTTATTGGACGAAAAATGGATGGACTGCAAAACCAATCCAATGGAAAGAAATGGTAAAGAAAACGAATAGGAATACGTCAAACGTAATGGAGCTATGTCATGTTAGTGAATAATTTATATTACTTTTTTTAGGATATTTATACCTATTTATCAAGTAGCTTGAAGTACTATATAGGAGATTGCTACACATTTCCATAATAAACCCGCGTGACTTCATGTTATTCACAAAAATGAATTAAGTTATATCCTGCAGATGGCGCACCAAACTTATATTAACAAGAATATTTACGGTACCTGTTTTTTCCAAGTTATTTTGTTTAAAAAAATGGTAGCATTGCGTTTTTTTGCCAGTGGTGCCATCTAGTTAAAATAACCTAACTGCGATAAACTGCTATATCTTGATACGCAAATCTGCAGCAGTTTCCCTTGTGGTATTATAAGTTATTTGCTATTTGTACAAATAGATGTTTAATTTATGATGAAACAAAACAGTTAGGGGTGATTGGAAGTAGGATAGATCCAAGAGGTAGGCTCCAATGCGTTTTGGTATAGGGGTATCCCCAATTAAATCAGGCCTAATCCCTTTTTGTAAAATAAAGCTATAGCTAATATTGTGGTGACATTTATCGTATCTCAAGTGAAACCTTCCCGGCCATCCATTGTAACGTGTTGCACCAACCCTGTTGGTAGTCGGACGAACGGCTAATTTTAATGTAACCGATTTAATGTTTGAAGTGATATTTTGTTTAGATGTGGTGGAAGTGGTATTAGAGGGTGTGGCCGTCTGAATGGGCATAAATCCGGCAACGGTCACGGTCATGGCACTGTAGCCAATGGCGAGCAAGGGATGGGAAGGGGAGGGGAGAACGGCTCATGAATTAGGTTGAATTGGTACTGGGGCGGTTGCCCTCGGAGGGGTTGGGAATGGCGGTGTTTAAGCCCTTTTTGCCGTTTTTTCCACCAAGAGACTCACTAGAGTCCGAATCATCAAGTGCATAGATTTGATTGGCCGCATGCCTTAATTCCTTAATACGTAGAGTGAGCAATGTCTCCCATTCTATATGAGGTCTACCAAGTTAACTTAAATCCTGCCTTAGTAAGTCATTCCAGGTGTAACAGGGGTGTTCAACTTTTTGGGACCGGCAATGTAGGAGGTAGCTGCTCTAAGAAGGTGAGTGGGATTCCTAATTCGGTGTACCTTGATTCTTTTGGTAATAGTCTTACCATGTAAAATGTCCTTGATTTTACGTGGGCGAGGATGGTAAAGACAAAACTCGCGTAGTTTCTTCAGAAAAAAACAAAAAAAACTCACATTTCTTTAGCCGGTCGGTTTGCAAAGTTTAGAGAAGCTTTCTGTAAACCATATGTCAACACAGGGGAAATAACGGAGCAGTACATATAGATAACCGTCTCATAGGGTACTTGATTTCTATGAATGAATCTCTGCATATGATGAGTTATTCCGAGCGCCTGATGATACCGAGTACGAATGGTGAGAGGCCCACTTAACTTGGAGGTTAATTAAGTACCCAAATATCGCACCGTATCAATACTGTTGAAAGTGACATCAGACAACACTATGCTGGGGGGTGGTACAAATGATGCTGAGGGATCTAGGATTAAAGCGGTTCATTTATGGGGGTTTAATTCTAAGCCCGCTAATTTTAAGGCACCTAGTAATTCATTCAGAATGGCTTCTAATGCTCTGATGTCTCGTACGATGAGTATTATGTCATCTGCAAAGGCGAGTATGATGAAAGAAAGTTGCAACTCAACAAGCTGATCTAGTTTCAACTCAGGGAATTGGTCTGACACAGTTAGTAAAACCTCATTCAGGATGAAATTAAATAAATGGCATCCCTGTTTAACTTCTTTGCTATTCTTGACATTTTCTGTACAAATATTGAACCATTTAACAATAAATTACAGATCTGCCATTTAAACTTAAGTTTAAATTAATTAATTAAAGGTTGGAATGCAGAATAAAATAAATCGTAACTAATTTCAGTTGAATTTTCAGGAGTATCTCATAAGTCTGATCCAGCAAACTAATAAATTTTATTTCAGAGACCAGTGAGGCTGAAAAAAATTATAAAAGTAGATTAGAACTGTATCGTCATGTGTTAACTATTAGCTATACCAGGTGTCTGTAACCTAGTCAATTTCTATCATACTAACTGAACCTATTCAAATCCTCTTTATGTTATGTGTAAACGGCCTTATAATGTCGACGCCTCCAGGTCCTCGTTCCTTATGAACGGGTGGGCAAAAGTGACATAAATGTGGGGCGGGTCACGCTAAATGACGGCAGATTGGCCAGTTTAAGGTGTTACGCGACCCGTGCCAACAAAGTACCAGTCTGGGGCCCATTAAACAAAGACCAGTCGCAAACGGAGCCCTCTGGATACCTGGCGACCTCCATTTGTAAGTAGCCTTACCTGCGTAAACGGATCTTTGCGCAGGTGGACCAATTTTTCTCCGACACTCGTGGGACCATAATGCCTAAAAATAACAAAAACAACAACAAAACCGAGACCGGTACTCTCCAAAGGCCGGAAGCAACAGAAGGGAGCTCAAAGTGCAAAGGTGGGGCTCGCTGAAAGAAGGAGTGTGGTTTGGTGCTAGCCGTCATTGATAGATGTCAAGAAGACGGGAGCATCACCATGGAAAAATGGAGATTAGTTTATAATGCACTAAACTCCGTTTTTCTCAAAGTCCTAGGTGAAAATCCAGGACCCCCTCCATCCTGCAGAGATGCTGGATGGTATCAAGGGCGCATTAAACGAGAGCCGCATTAGAAGAGGACGTGGTCCTTATTCAAGAACCTTGGATAAACAGCAACAGGATCTGCGCCCTTAGAATGAAGGGGTATAACCTAATATACTCAAGAAATTCGGGGAAAATCAGATCCCGCATTCTTAGAAAAAATAATTTAAACATATTTCTACTTTCTCAATACAGCAATGGTGACATAACTGCTGTCATCTTAGAGTTTGGCAGCAGTCTAATCTGGCTGGTCTCAGCCTATATGGACCGGGACAAACATGTTCCGCTGGATAACCTGGGGGACCTGGTTCTCGAAGCGGAAAGAAAGAAGATTGGGGTGCTTCTTGGATGTGATGCGAATGCGCATCACACAATATGGGGCAGCACTGGTATCAACGTAAGGGGTGAGTTATTTTTTGATTACCTAATAAATACTAACCTTTGGGTCTGTAATGTTGGGTAAGAACCCACATTTAATACTAAAATCCGGCAGGAGGTTCTAGACGTAACTTTCACCTCAGATAATATTTTTCCTATGGACAAGGAATGGAGAGTGGCGGAGGGTTCTCTGACCATCGGTATACAACCTTTAGCCTCAACGTTTCCCCTGCTACTCGGAAAGCTATTAGGAATCCTAGATGGACCAACTGGAGTAAGTATGGCGAAACGCTTAAAGAAGTATTAACGCCGGGGGCTTCTTAGTGGCCAGCGACAGTGGAGGAACTGAATTACATAGTGGATACAATCACTAGTGCCTGCAATCGGTCCTTCAACGCTAATTGCCCAATCGTTAAGCCCAGGGGTAGGAACCAGCATGGTGGTCCAAGGAACTGGGGACCTACCGGACGGTGTGTAGGATTGCCTCTAATAGAGCCAAAAGTACAAGAGAGGCTCAAGACTGGGACCCCTATAAGGAGCACCTCAAAGTATACAAAAAAGAATTGAGGAAGGCACCAAGTAGGTCATGGAGACTCTTCTGCGATAAAATGGAAGAAGTCTTCGAGATCTCTCGTCTTAGGAAGATACTGTCTACTAATCCTACCAGTCCCAGTTATTTAATTAAACCGGATGGATCTTGGACTGCATCTAGTGAGGATTCTTGGAAACTTCTCATCGAAACCCACTTTCCAGGAAGCTTCGACGACTCGACAGAGACTAGTACTCATCGAGAGGCACATTCTATGCACGCCCTGGTAAGTACAATTGAGAAATCAATATTCTCGCAAGAGTTTTGTATGGTGACGTTCCTTGATAATGAGGCCGCCTTTAACAATGTTAAGACGGAGGCAATTCTGGAGGGATTGTCGTTGTTAATCAATCACATGCTGGGGTGCAGGATGGTTAACTCGGAGCTGGGGGAATCCACCATCAGGAGAAGGGTGGCTAAGGGAACCCCGCAGGGAGGTGTCCTGTTTCCTCTTTTCTGGAACATAGCAATCAATGGGTTGCTGTAAGAGCTGGAGAGAAACGGGATCGGAGTGACTGCTTATGCAGATGACGTAGCGATAGCTGTCTCTGGTAAATATTTAAGTTCGGTGAAGGAGGTAATCCAAAATGCCCTCCTAATCATTACGAGGTGGGCCATCATGGAGCTGGTACACCGGCTATTTACTGCCGTATTAAGACCTGTACTTATGTATGAGGTGATCGTGTGGCGGCCAGCTCTTGATAAAGTAACTTACAAAAAGGGGATCGAGAAGGTGCAAAGAACGGCCTGCATGCTTATAAGCGAGGCTTTGTGATTCCGAACAAAAGGTTCCGAACTTCCTGCCCCTTCCTGCGGAAACAGAAGCATTGCGGTTTTTTACGGATGGCTCCAAGCTACACAGTAAAGTAAGAGCTAGAGTCTTCTGTGATAAATTGGAAGTAAATATTTCAGTTCGTCTCCCTGATCACTGCAGCATGTACCAGGCAGAGGTGATAGCGATTGAGGAGTTCTTGAATTGGTTGAGACATAATGTGGTATCCTCGACCGATATCGCAATTTATGTGGACAGTCAGGCGGCAATGAAGTTGCTACTTGTCTCTGAATGAGATGAGTGAGCATTTCAATATTCACATGGTCTGGGGCCCCAGCCACTCGGATGTCATGGGAAACTGCAGGGTGGACTTAAAAATGTGCTTAAAAAGGAGGCAGTAGCCTCAGCGTATGAAAGGTGGACGAACACCCTCTCATGTAGTTGTAGTAACGCAATTCTGGCCAAAGCTGGACTTGAAACTAAAAACGATCGTGGGGATACTCAAAGGACACTGCCTACTTGGAGAACATGCGAGGAGGCTAGGTCTTGAAGCTAATGACTTTTACAGAAGCTGTATGGACCAGAAGGAAGAAGAGACGGTAGTCCACCTCCTATGCTCATGCCCGGCTTTGGCACACAATAGACGTGAATATTTGGGTAAATTCTTAATGTACTGCCTCTCTGATCCCGAAAACTGTAAGTTGCGAGACTTATCACGCTACATAAGTAGATCCTGTGGTATCCCAACGGACCGTCGCCGGTCTAAGAGTGCTGTAGCAGCCACTCAACCTAACCTAACCTAACCTATGTGTAAACGAGTGTTCGGTGAATCCCGGCCATCTCCGGGAAATCCTGCTCCTGTCGAACATTCCAATCAAATCCAATCAAATCAAAATGAAAATAATTTGTCATTATGCACGCATGAAAGTGACAAAAGGATAATAAGTTGATGGCCGCGTATTCATAAATAATATGCCAGTATTTTTGTATTTGCAAACATGTTCAATACTGCGATCACTTTAATTAGAAATCTATAATAAATAATTTTATTAAAAATATACGTGCTTGTTCGTTCCCAAAAAAATCACAAATAAATTATTCCTAATACTAATTTAAATTCTACTATATTTACGTGAAGTGTATGCGTCGCGTGCTCGCCTGGAAATTTATTTCATTAAATTTCTTTGCCAAAATCGAAAAAAGGTTGTCGTAACGCAAATAAAATTTGTAAACAGCAATTGAGTAAGGCATCAACGTTTTTAATCAGATTAATCGGTCGGCATTATCATTTTCGTATAATCTTTGTCACCTAAAAATAAATTATACTTGGATATTATTTAGAGACGAGCTTTTTGTTGGTGCTTTTTTTTTGTTCGAAATACGGATTAGAATTATACGTGACTGAAAATTGTTTGTAAATTCTTGTATTTTTATTTATTTATTTACGTTGCGAAAAAAAAACAAAAAAATCAATTTTAAAAGCTTTTCTTGTCCATATTCTTCTGGTATTGATCATTTGGAACATTGTTATCGCGTGACATGTATACATTACAGCGTATGATTTCTATTCATTAGTTTCCTCGTTTGTAGTTTAATATATCGTATAGAGCTTTTAAAGCTTCGTTTTGTATATATAGAACAAAACAATAACGAATAAAGGATTTTGATAAAATTATTTAGATTAATTTTTATTATTATTTTGTACGTTCAGGATTTTCGATTTAATTACAATTTTAAATTAAATTCATTGTATAATACATAAAATATAAAGAAAACAATTGAGTGTTAAGAATGGAATTATTTTTAAGTTTAGTTTTCCCATCCATTGCCTAGAGACAATAGAGTATATTTATATCAAGCTTTTTAAATTAAAATTAATCGATGTATACCAAAATAAAAGCTCTTCTGCGTACCAATACTACTCCTCTTTTATATTTTTAAATACATGAAATTTTTTTGCTGAAAACTGAAAATTTTATTTATTGAATTTATAAATATTTAATGATTGTTGTATGATGTGTTTGGGGAGTAAAATTATTTTCCGCCCTTTTATATTTACATTTCTTGTGAATTTCGAATAATTTATTTGTGTTTTATAGCAAAATAATATTTATTTTTATTAGAGTCATGTTTAAAACTTTTGATTAATTTGGGGCGTAATTGGAACGTAATTATTTTAGATTAATTCTAAGTATCAAATAAAAAATTTTGGAGTTCTCTTATTTATTAACACATAAAGTATATTTTTAAAAGAAGCAATTTGTCGTTGTTGGAAAAATTCAAATGATTTGAACGAATTTGTTTTGTTATACACTCTGGACATATGTCATTCGAACCATCATGTTATGCCGTATCATCTTATATTTATCTATACACACTCACCCTCGTATGGTATAGTATACAAACTTTAGATATCAATTACAAGGACATCAGGATATTGATTATTCAGTATATATATATATATAATACAAATATTTTATATGTACTGAGTACACAAAAGCTCATTATTTAAGTTTACTCATTGTCATTGTAACTCCATACCCAAAACTCTGAAAAAAAAAAAATTAGCCATCAATCGAATATGAATACATGATGACGATACGGTTATATCCTGTATACATGAAAAAGGTATTTCTATTACTTATCATACATACGAGTATATATACCTTATAGGTATGTACTTGATATGGTATAAGGTTATTTTAAAAAAGGATATCCATATCAGAATACATAATTAAAATTTAGGTTTTTCGGATAAATTAATATCAAAATTGTAGGGGTGTTCTGGTGCTGTAAACACCCGACTTTAATTTATACAAAAGTCTGTTCGTTCACTAAAAAATCTAAATTAATTTTTTTTTCTATTTATATAGTTAATCTATTGCTCAATAGATGGCCACCAATTAATAAATAATTTTCCATAAAATGGATTGTAGGTCGTAATGAATTTCTAAATATGCCATGTTATAGATGCCAGTGAGATAGCGAAGAAAATGAATGACATCGTCAAAAATTCATTTACCCCTTGGATTGGAAGGTTGGATTGGGGAAATGAGCAAAATCCAATTTATCGAGAGTTAAAAATATTGATAATATTATACCGAATGGTTTATGTACGTTTTATGTTAATTTATGCTAAATTATGATCAAAAATTTGATTGAATTTTTTTTTTATGTGCACGATTTACATAAATTGTGTTATTCGTTTAAGATAATACGAATATGACATCATTATTTTATGATCAGGTGTTCTGATTTTATTGTCAGAGATTATTTATTTTAATTTAATGTTTTAAAAAAAAAAAAATAAGCTTTCAATTTCGAACTGTAGAATATATCGTAAAGATACTTGATTTAATTTGATTTAGTGAATATTTCTAACAACATTAAAGTTATTCATTTTTTTAAATCTTATTTGATAATCTAAAACTTTAAGAGTTTTAAAATAAAAGAGGTTTTATTTTAAATTTAATAAGATAATTTTAATAACTTTAAGAAAGTTCCTTTGCTTTCTTTGAAAGTTGCTTTTTCAAAATTTGATGGGGGAATGGCAGTGCTGCCAACGTATTTTGCTAGCCACATGGTGGTACAAACACTTCGCTATACAAATTTATTTTATGGGCGATTCAGCAAGATAAATCGATCAGCGTTATGCACACAACAATTTGGTGAAAAGACCAATTGTGGAACAACTCCTAACATTTTTCCATCAACATAACGAATTGGTTGCATTATTCAAGATCACCTTATACCGCGCATGCCATCTGTTAACCATAAAATTGTCATCAGAGTGTATAATATGTCTGCAGGACAACACGCAAGACGTTTTAATGTGCCAACAATTGATGAAGTCGCTATTGTCGTCGTGGGTGAAAAATTAAAACACCCAGACATTGTTTTACATCGGCGGAATGATCAACTGCAGCGTGTGTCCGAAACATAACGTATTAATATCCTATCTTATTTTAGCAAGGTGGTCGGGGGCACTCATAAACGTCTCGTAAACTTAAATTGTATGAACATGTTTTCCTAGAATACCAACACAGTATCCTTTGCTTGTCGTAGGAAGCGACTAAACGGTTGGATCGCTGGGCTGACTGTCTATAAAGTCAACAAAAAGAAACATGGATACCGCCAAACCAATACCGAACCTCCGTTCAAGTACCCTGTCACGAGATTTAGTATCGTCACGTGGAACGTGCAGTCACTTAGAAAACCAGGAGTGTTGAATCACTTAATCTTGCGCCTTAAGAAACTCGTTGTCGGTAATTAGTGTACATGCGCTCACAGAAGTTAGCCAGCCCCAAGATAAAGACTCTTTTTACAATGACTTGGGATCTTTACAGGAACACGATGTTAGAGTGGTAACTGGGGACTTTAATGCTATAGTACTGGCAGAAATCTTAGAGTATCAACCACATTTTTCGATCAGAAACAGATACATTTGGAAACATGGATCCATCCTCGCAAAATTACCCGCAGGCAAATTGACCACGTGTGAATTTCAAAAGGGCGGGCTCGGCTTGTGCAGGATGTGAAAACTTATCGGTCAGCAACCAAATACGTAGGCAGCGATCATTATTTGGTCGATGCAAAGCTATGGTGGAAGTTTTCGTAACGGTCCGGAAACACAGCAAAACGCATGGAACGTGCGACTGTGAAGGTCTGATAAATGAAGATCAAAAGAAAAGATATCAGGATCTTGTCAGCGACAACAATGAGGAAGCTAATTACAGTCAGACTGAACTCTGTCTGGGAGGCACTGAAAACTTCGGTTGTCAGTGCTGCCTAACAAACTTTAGGTATAGTGAAAGTCAGATCCAAGAATGATTGGTTTGATGACGAGTGTCGTCTTGCAGTTGAGCAACAAAGCATAGCCCATAGTGAAATGCAACAACGTCTCACGCAATCGCAAGGAAAACCAAGGCTTAATTTTTTATTTTAGCAAGGTAAAGATGAGTACCATTTTTCAATCAAGATGATGAATCCAGTTACAGATAAATAACCAATCTATACTTTTACTAACATAATCACAACGTTACTTTATCTTATTAACAGAACATTTTTTTTAAGTTAAGGCAATGAATTATTACTCACACAAACTGATGGTTCGGGAAAAAGAGGACAAACACATCTTCAAACGTCGGCAACTATTTCACCAATATTCTGTGGATATGAACGTCAAAGTTGCAACTGAACGATTGACATTTATCAGGTTGAACCAGGCAAAACTCCGTTCGGAGGAATACATTCATCTTCGGGATGCCTTAATTCTGACGGAAATGCACAGAATGTGGCAGAATGACAATTTTTCCAGCAACCGTTGGAAGTCCGCGACTTATACATGAATATGATTGCGGTCAAGATGCTATGTCGTATGTACGTCATTATCGCACGCATCAAATTTGTTTATCACGTTCACGTGCAATTCACAGTAGTCAGTAATTCGAAAAGAATTAGTTCCTGGCTTGATATTGTACATGAAATAAAATCTCAGCGAGTACGCTGGCTCGGTCACGTTCTGCGTGCTGATCCGGAACGAATTGTGCAGCGATCTCTGAAAGAAGTGCCACCATATGGTAGGCGCAGAGGTCGTTGCAAGCGACGAAGGCTCCACGATGTAGAGAATGACTTGGCTTCTTCAGATTGTCTAGGACAGTATTAAGACCAAGCCCAGGATTGAAACCGTTGGAGCCAGATTGTTGACTCAGTAAGGAGCTAGAAATGGCCTTTAGACACTGTTTATTATTATTATTATACATGAAAGACACCTAACTGTGATTCTTTTGGCCGTACATTTGGAAAATAATCGAAGAATGTATTTTACAGCGGAGAACAACGAGTAGACAGGCCGCCATTGACACCATTGACCAGGTTCTTTGAAATGTGCCAGAATGATGAGTTTGTCCGATCGTTGCTTTATTCCGAAATGCTAAGGTATTATACGCCTGAAATCAATCGTCAAAGAAATTTCAACGACGGACACAAGGACAGCCAGTTCCTGGTTACCCACAAGTATTTTCCACCGATACACCGATTTATACAGTCCCAGCTAAGACGAGTGTTTTTATTTGCGTTTACTGTTAGTCAATATTCGTGCCTCAACATCATTCCAACATCTGCGAACTGTTAATGGTGTATCGTTTGTCACCCACAGAGATGACTGCCAACGTATGGGATTGCTAGAGGATGACACTCAATGGGACAACACTTTCGAAGATGCTGTGATTTCGTCAAATGCTTCCCATCAGCACCGATTGATTTATGGAACAAATTTACACATGGTATGGCCGAAGATATATTGCATCAGATGCGTCTTAGAACTTCGAATGCAGATTTACAAATGAACAAAGAAATTCACAATGGAGCATTAATTTTAATGGAGGACATATGCTTAATGCGCTTACCAAGAAAGGATTACCATAATTAGGAATGACAACGCCCAATCGCCCAATGAGGGCCGCATTTAATCAAGAGTTGAGATACAAAACCCAATACGATTCCAAAGCATTGAAAGAAACCATCCAAAGAAATGTTCGCCTTTTAAATCAGCCTACCATATACGCTCATGAAAGTAGTGAACGATGGAACTGGCAAAATTTTTTTCTTAGATGCACCCGGTGGAACTGGAAAAACGTTTCTAATATCATTGATTTTGGCAACGTATCCATCGTAAAAGTGAATTGCACTTGCCCTTGCTTCATCAGGTATTGCAGATACGTTGTTGGAAGGCGGTCGAACAGCTCATTCAGCACTCACAGCTGTATGGACGAGAAGGATGAAGAGACTTTAGTCCACTTCCTATGCTCATGTCTAGCTTTAGCAGGCAGAAGGCATAAACATATGGGTATGCTCTTAATGGACCGCCTCTCTGCGATCTGGAAAACTGTAAAGTGCGAGATACATTACGCTTCATAAATAGCACTAACGGGTTCCAATAAACGGAAGTTGTTTTGAAAAATTTGTAATATTAAGAATTCTGATACATTAAAATATATTTAAGAATTAAAAAAAAATAGATATCTTTAAGCAATTTGAAATTATTTTATGAGTTCTATTTTGTTTAATCGTTTAAAGCAACAAATAATGATTGAATGAACTTTTCGATTCAACTTCTTTCCTCGTTAGTATGCGCAACAAATAAAAATGTTTTAATCAGATGTAATTAAAGTGAGCTCGACGTCATTAATTGCTTAAATTATCTCGTTTCTACTCTACATAAAACTGAATCACGTATACTAAAAATAGGGTGAATTGTGATAATTACTTATGTATATGCCTATAATATTGGCCTAACGACTAACCCGTATTTTATATACCAATCATTTAACACATACATCCCATTCAAATTAATACGAGTGTATCGTTGAAATAACCTCTCAACATTTTGAACGGGGTTTGAAATAATATGATCCCATATCTATGAATAAAATAATTATGTTACATTAAAAGACGGAACCGTTTGTTTGTATGTACATATAGATAGAGCAAAAATACCACTTAACTTGGGTACGTATATGGATATAATTTCCACCTTTTCCATTTTAAGGTATATTCTCATATTTCTAAGACAAACAAATTTTATTGTCTTGAATTTATTAAGCATAATATGCCCTATATATATATATATACATACTACACACATGTTATGTATTTTATGTTGTACTTTATGATGTTATCTGCGCAAGAATAATTTTTTATACTCATTGTTCCCTGTTTGCTAAATGTTATGTATTAGGCCCGAATTTTACTATACATACATTGTACATCATGTTACTTACTATATACTTTGCTCTGATATTATCGAGACGAGATTTTTTCTTTATATCTCTTTGTCTATGTATACAAAGAGTTCTAATTATATAATTGAAATATATCTTATAACTTTGCTCCATAACAATTATGAAAACTTATGAAAAGTTATTCGTTCATCTTTTACATTTATTTGGTCCCTTTTTTTTGCTATAGTACATAGATGTTATGGGGAAAAAACTTTTGTAGTTTTTACCTCTCTCTGACAACGATAAAAAAACATAACAGCAAAAGGTACAAAATTTCCAGAAAGTTTTCTTTTACTATTACACCATTAAAACTTAAATAATGTTCATGTCTCAGATGATTTATGTGTATACCCGTATAACAATAAAACTATTTATGGCGTGCGTGTGTGCGTTTGAATATAATCCTGAAAGTTCAATTGATGCACATAACTTTTTGGTTCTCACATCAGTTTCGGGGGCCAAAAATCCTACAGAGACTTAATTTTTATGATTGAGTGCGGAGAGATGATGGCCAATTTTTAACAATGAATTTTATGACTATATACTGTTTGAACGAGATACAACAAAAAGATGTACAATTTATCTATGTTGTATTTTTGACACTGTGGGCGAGTGGCGGAGGCAGTTAAGGTGGTAGCAACTTCATCAAAGAGATCAAGAAACCGTATGCAAGGTATACAAGAAAACATCATAGAAAAAAAAGAATACCAAACAAATAACGAACCTCCACCTCTCGGCATGTCAGTTATGCCACACGCAGCAATCCTGGCTCCTGGCAATGATTCAATGGACCAATCATTTATTTCTTCAAAATCAAATCGATTACTGGAAGAAATTATAAAATCTAACAAACAACATAAATATCGACTAATGTCTTGTAGCAGCTCGAATATTCAACTCACCGATATTCGATACTGCCACAAACAAAACAATTAGTGAAATTCAAATACAAACCAACTTATTTGAATTAAGCGTTCACTAACCCCATCACATATCCAATAGACGAACCACCACTATCTAATAGCCGAACCACTACTATAAAACATTTATAGTAAAGCATGTCGCCATCTAACAACATCACCACGAACTAACAATGTTCGGTGATGTAAATCCACATGCACTTAACATAAGTGCAATGTCGACCGCCGCCGGCGCATCTGTTCCCTCTCCAAAATACGACATGTATTTTGGACACGAAGGCGACGTCACTCTACAACAACACAATACAAAATATACATATATTTTTCGGCCATCATAGCGAATGTTACCTTTTTCCCTCCGGTGTGTTATTGATAGTGGTGCAAAATTAAACAAATAAATTAATTAAATAAATAAATATATACAAATAAAAACAATTTATAAATAATTACAAATAAATATTTATGTGCACGTGTAAATCATTCTTGAGAAAAATACGGACCGGATAAAAACATATAGTTGGAGCTGAATCCAACAGTCTTTCGTACCCGGACACGAATCAGAAATTGGAACATAAGAACTCTAACGGAAACATCGAGAATAGCACAATTGAAATGAAATAGAAGGAATTAAAGCAATACAAAATACAAGTTCTCATTTTTATGATGTCCTCTGGCTGAACAGACACACGCAAACAATGCGTATAGGAATATTAACAACGGCTTAAACCAACAAAGCACTACTCTAATGCGGAAACCTATAACTAACAGAATAATAACCGCAAGTTTTTACTGAAAAATAAAAAATACAACGGTCATACTGTTCTATGCGCCCACAGATAAAACGGTGAATTCTACGAGCAGTTCCAAGCCACAATATTTAGTGCACACCGTAACGACATCAAGATTACCCAAGGCGATAACAACGCCAAAAATTGAATCGACCACACCGGAATGGCGACAATCATGGGTACAGGCCCAATGGAGGTGTAGACTCATCGAATACTGTGTCGCAAGTCATATTTATAAATACACCTGGACATCACCAAATGGCACAACGATGAACAAAATTCATCATGTACCGGTAAATAAGCAGTTTCTATCCCCCTTACAAGATGTCAAATAAAAGAAGCCTACGTGGAAAGTGTGCCCGGCTATCAAGACATCACTAGAAAAGTGTGGATTATAGATAATACACGGAAAAGAATTGAGGAACACCGCCAAATACAAAATGGCCAGCAGCATCAAATAGAAATATGCGCATATTGCATCAATGTATGTAAGTAAGTTCACCGGAACAAATATACCGCCAATAAAGTAAGGGTTTAGGCGCAATCCCTAACTTAAAAAAGGGTTCTCCGAGGACAACTACATAGATGGCGAACCAAATGAGGAGCTTCCAGATGACAACTATATCGAACCCCTTAACAGTCATCCTCAAACGGAGCGGGAAATTACAAATGCCATAATGAAACTGAAAAATAACACAGCCATTGGAACTACTAGATGAACTACTTAATAATGATGCATTTACAATACAGGAGCACGAACATCACTAATAGTAGAAGTATGGAATACTGGTAGAATTACTCAAAAATGGAAAGAGGGCTTAACCATAACAATTCCAATGAAAGGCGAAATAAAAGAATGCAAAAACTGGCGAGGCATCTCTCTCCACAATAGTACAATGAAAGTACTAGCAATGATCATCCTGGAACGATTCTCATCAACTGTAAGCCTACATATAAGAAAGAAACAGGCTAATTTCAGACCAGGAAGCAACTATACAGATCACATTAACTCAGTCCGAATAATCATCGAACGAATGTAACTCACTGTAATATGAAAAGCTCTCAGTGAACTAGCCGAACTAATAAAATAAATGTACCGGGATGCATGGAAATAGAGTCCAGCACAAAGGAAAATAGAGTGTGGCATGCTACAATACACGAAGAGTCAGACCAGCATGTGCATTATCACCACGACTGTTCCTCATAGTACTGGATTATAGAATGCACAAATTAGACAGCGCATCACCGAACGGCATCCAGTGGGGTCCCATTAGGACTGAATGATCCTGACTACCCAAATGATATATGCCTGCCAACACACAAACACACCGACATGCAGCAGAAACTACAAAATAGTATCAGACCTAGCACAAGAAGTAGGGCTCAAAATAAACATTTAGAAGAAAAAAGTCCATAGACTGAAACAGTCATTGCTGCACCATTCCGCATCAACCAAAAAACCATAGAAGATGTAGGAAGTTTGTAAACAAATGCCTCAGACGGTATCTGCAAGGAAAGAGGACAGTTGGAAGGCCAGCAGTGACCTAGAAAATAATGGATTTCGCCTCAAATAGAGTCCAGTCTAAATGTCGTTGGCGCCCTATGCTCCTAAATGTCGATAAAATGGAAAAAACTTGAGTCTACGAATAAGAATTATGTGATAATAAAAGACAATTGATGATGATAAAAGTTAAGGCGTTGTTTTTTATTTCGTGTGATATGATACTGTTAAAACAAAATATAGAAGTAATAAATAAAATTATATTGTTTTGTATGCCTTTTCGTAATTATGAAATAAAATAAAGGCCCTAATTTTTTTTCCCTAAATCAACTAAATTGAAATATTCAAACAAGAACTGTGCTTTAATATTAGAGAATACATTTTTAAAATTTGGTTGGTCGTTCATTCTTTGTGTTCCAAACTATGCATGAGTTTAATGGCACGGTGCGATTTCTAGGGAACACATTGCCGTGATATTGTGGTCGAAATTGAAATCAGCGATTCAATCAGCGAAATCACCATTTTGTTTTGCTTCGTGTTGTACTTGTTTAACTTTAACAACGGTATGTTAGACTCTCTTCTATCATAATTTTTCCGGTCAACCTCGAGAGTATCCAGTCACATGTAATAATTCAAGTTCTTATCGTTTGACTAATGTGATTTGAAAAATGCACACAAACATCCGTGCGAAGGACAGAGATAGCATTTTCTTTTATATTCCCTATCACTTTTGAGGCGTTAGTTTATTCATCCGATTCGTTTTATAAAATGGCGGATCATTCGTCAACATACTCTACAACAGCTGAAAGCTTATTTTGCTAAAAATTCATTGAATTTCACCGTCTCAAATTTTAGCAAACAATTTTTTATATCAAGTATTTTTTCTAAAATTTGTTTGAAATTAAATTTGATTAAAATTTGAATGAAGCTTACATACAAGTTTGAATAACAATAGTTCTAAATTTATTCAAATTTCCAATAGTTCCCAATAGTTCTAATTTTATTCAAATTTCTTTCAAACTTCTTTCAAATCCTTTTCAAAACTAATTCAAGCTTGAATGGCGGTTATAGAATTTTGAGAAATAAAATCAATTTTAAATTTTTAACGATGTTTTGTCCATTCGGTGTTACACGAAAACCTACATTTTGTTACACTTAGTATAAAAACTTGATTGTGAATAATAATTTCAATTAAACTGGATTTGAATTACATTTGATTATTACATATTTGATTATTAGATTTCTGGGAAATCTAATCCTGAAATTTGAAACCCGACTGAAAGATAATTAAAATTTTTTTCTAAAATTCGTTTCAAATTAAATTTGATTAAAAGTTGCCTGGAATTTGAATGAAGTTTATAGATCTCTTATATTCAATTATTAGTTATTCAATTCAAGTTTGAATAAGATTCTTATTTTCAATAAAATTTCAAAATAATTAGAAAGAAGTTGCCAATAGTTCTAAATTAATTCAAATATCTTTCAAGCTTCCGTCAACTCCTTTTCAAAACTAAGTCAAATTTGAATGGCGTTTTTTTTAAACGATGATTTGTCCGTTCGGTGTTTAACCAAAATCTACATTATACAACTTAGTATAAAAACTTGATTGTGAATAAACGTTTCGACTAAATTGGATTTGAATTGCATTTGATTATTTATATAGTCCGATCGAATTAACTCTTCAACCATTCGATTAATGTCCTTATTTTTAATTCCATATTGATCAGTAGCGGTCATGAATTAAACATTTTTACTAATTTTTTTTGTTTGCAGTTCGTTTCAAAGTTCCATTCTAGTTTGAATACAATAAAATTTTAATCAAATTTTGTTGTATATAGTTTCAATTTGAAATGGGTTTAGTAGGATACATTAGTCAGTAAAATTAGAGTTCAAAAATAAATCTCAGGTATCTTTCAAAGTTAGCTCAAATTTGTTTTAAAATTCAATCAAACTTTTTAATTTCATTTGAAATGAAAAATTTGATTTCACAGTAGTTCATAGAAACGCCATTTTTGGTGAATTATCGAATATGCTGTGAATATTTATAGTTGTTCAATTTCCAGTAATCTAGTGCATGATGTACAATAATGCAAAGGGTAGCTGCGGATTATTTTATTAACATAATTTACTTACCAATTTGATATTTCCCAACTGACTTTTGACCTATGATTGGTTCACAAAAAATATTCGTATGAAAATTCAAAATGCAATAAATAAAATTTCACGATTTTTTATTTTATTAATTAATGTCAAACTAATTAAATTAATTTTTTTTTTAATTTAATGAAATAATTTTGCTAAACCATAGTCATACCTTTGATCACGGTATTAA
Organism: Tipula unca; assembly: GCA_951394425.1. NCBI lineage: Eukaryota > Metazoa > Arthropoda > Insecta > Diptera > Tipulidae > Tipula > Tipula unca. Next base: position 194,499,417 of record OX596381.1, read on the forward strand.
ATTGATTGGAGACTGATAGGAGTAAATGAAAACAAGTTGTCTGAATAGAAATGCTGTATATCAATAAAAAATAAAATTTAATTAATAAAAAATTATTGATTAAATTATATGTAAATTCTTCATCCATACCTGGCTTATTACCAATTTGCATTCGTGTGATCTCGTCACAGTGTAGTTTTGGTGTCTTAGCCTGTAAGCACATAAAAATAAACATTATTTTTTACGTATATACGTACTCGTATGTACAACAAAATGCCCTGAAGGGGTTTTTTGTTAATTAAATTTTAATTTATTTATTTTATTTTAATATTTTTATAAACAACTTGGATTTATTAACATAAAGGTGCAACAACAAAATTATTTGCGTAATTAGTTTTTTTAAAACATTTAATTAATTTAATTTATTGGTGTAATCGTAATCACCTTAATCATATATAGATTTTGTTTTGATTAATATCGCAGACTTTTTCGATTCGTTTAATGAAATTGAAAGCTCGTAATCCGACAATATTTCAATGAATCGTTTTTGATGTCTTGTAGCTTGTAATTTTTTCGGTTTCCATTATCGTTCGGCTCGTGGTCTGCCTGAAAATAAAAATAACAAACAGATTATTTGGGTGATGAGGGAATATTTTCATTTCAATTTCATCGAACTAGAAATATTTTGCTGAATCCCAAACATCCTGTTTCCTTTTTTATTATTAAATTTTAATCTTGCCAATTCACACTATATACAGTCTACGCATACATACACATGCATACACATACAAATTCAATAAAAAAGCAAATATCAAATTTCAAAATAACTTTCCACCACTTAACTTTACAGCAATAAGCACGAGCATTTATTTTTATCGTTCTATCCAGGCACCGAGCTTTTTCGCACATGAGTGTGAACAAATATGTATATACGCAATAAGATTTCATTTTCTATATACAAAACTTTTATTCGTTAACAAATAATTGAACTTTGTGGTCCGTTGATGAAAGTATCATTAAAAACAAAATCAAAGTCTTAAGAAATGTCCGAAGATATAAGTTAGGCCAATCGAAATTTTTATTGTTTGTATCTACTGTCATAAAAATGTATATCCTGTGTGATGTATGGGTCAATGTAAAACTATTATTAGTTGTGTTTCGTGATTTATTCGTACCGGAAAAAAAGTTTTGCAACAACAGCAATAAACGGTGAACTTCAGAGAGAAAAACTAAAGATAAGGAAAAATTAATTTGTGAAAGGTTTTCTACTGTACGCGTTTGGAATATTTTTAAGCGTCTATAATGATACAACTATATTTAACGACTCTCATACCATCTATCTAGCGCTCACTATTCCCAACCTTATGTAATGCGAATTAGAGATCTTAAAGAGTATCAGACAGCAAAAATTGTACCTCAAACTTAACAATTTCATTCCAAAGCTCAATCCTTGAAAACATTTTTAATTTTTAATAAAACAAATACTTTCAAAAGTTTTTCGTGAAGTTGTGCCTAAAAAAAAAATGCACTGTATTGCAATTTTAATCAAAAGCTCAAGCTCAAAATTTAAACGAATAAAATTTTTATGAATAGAACGTGTTCATTTTTAATTAAAGCTTTAAGCTATTATTAAAAAATTAGCAAAAGTTAATCTATCGGAAAGTATATCCAATGAGAATTATTGAAGCTTTCGGGATTGTAAATTATATTCAGAGCTTCCGCAGGTCTTTCTTAATAATAACAGCTCTTGGTTGAAACAATATCTGGTCAAAAGATTAATGTGATGTGAAAGCTCACGAAAATTACCCGCTCACGAAAATGAGCTTTCAGATGATCGAATTTATTCACTTCTTTTGTAGTATTTTCTGGTCACAACTAATGGAATCCATCGATATGTTTTATAATTAAATTTATCGTTCATCTATCGCAAGCTTAATTTCATAAAGCTTAGTAAGTTTAAATTGTTAAGTTTAACTGAAAGTTATCACGAAAATATTATCTACATTTTCTAAAAATAATTTTTTCATGTACCTAAATATCTTTTGACCAGTAGGGTGAACATTTAAAGTTTTTTTAAAAAATAAAATTGGGCTTTTTATTCAAAGCTCAACTATGTTCGAGTTTACAAAACCAATTATGAAACATTAATTATCTATAAAGTTATAAATTCTTTTTTATATTATAGCTTTCAGTTCGCATTAATGCACTTTAAAAACAAACGCTTTTTAAGTTCATTAAATGGTAATTAAGCTTTATGGTGGAATCTGACCCGTCTTTAACGAAACTTTTAGCCCCAAGCTTTTAATAACTATTTAAAACTACACAAAAGCTTCATTATCAGAAATTAAATCTGAGTTTTATTTAATTTAACAAATTGAACCGTTTTAATTCGAGAAGGAGTGTTAAAGCTCTGGTTGTCAAACCGTTACTTTTTTAAATTCATTCAGATATTTAGCTTAATATATTTTCTGAATGTTTGAAATTTGAGCAACATTTTTCATTGTCAAATTAGTTCAATGTTGATTGTGTTTGTGAAGGGTTTCGGTAGTCAGTCATAAATGTATATCAGATAGCTTGACTTTAGACGGAGCTTTCGCTTTTAAAATATTTTTTCTCGAATTTTGTACTTATTTGAGCTTCGTAAGATTCATTTAGTTGTATGTCTGTAGGTAAGCTCGAAATTAACTTATCTGTTCATTAAATAGATGTGTTCATAGTTTTAAGATAAGCTTTTAATAATTTTCAAGGTTGAATCATAAAAGTGAACTAAAAGTTTTTATATTAATTTGAATTCAAGCCGTATTGTATAAATCCACACGTTAAAGTTTCAAGTTTGCGTTTTTCTAAATTTATAATAAAATTAATTTTCGATAATTAGATAATAAGTGATTGAGCTTTCGAAGCTTTGTGTGAGCTTTATGTTCTGTTACAATTAAGTTTGTCTTGATTTACAATTTACTTAATAGATTACTGCTCGCGTAGAAGCAATAATAGAAATGAATTAACTGGTTCTAAACTCCAAAGCACAGAAATAATAATCCTCAAGCTCGTACAAGGACAAAATAATCAACAGAAAGAGCAAAATTATCTCACTAAATCCAACTATAGACGAAAACGGCTTGCTATACGAGTAAACGGACGACTACAATATTCAAGACGCAAGTTCAAGCAAAAACCCAGTAATCATGAGCAAGAACAACATAGTTACAAAAGGAATAATAGAAGATGATCATATTGGTACATTACACGGAGGCACACACTTGACATTAGCAACATTAACAAATTCTGGATCATTGATGGTAAACGAGCGGTAAGACAGAAAATTCAAAAATGTATTATTTGCTTTCGCCAAAAACAACATTCATCTATACAACTAATGAGAAATCTACCATCAGCAAGAGTGAGGCCGAGAAGACCGTTTACCAACCAACCACAATATGGATTAAAGGCGGCATGTTTGAATACAGCTGGGTTAAATTGCGATCCAATTCATCAACAAATTCAATGGCAGTACAACAATTTAATTTCGGACAATGAATTATTAATAGCAAGCAACAAGGAGGTAAAACGACTGAAACGAGACACCCTGGGGGCGATATGTTTGGGATCTTGACAGAACGTGAGGCAAGTAATTATGAGGCACAATTTGAAGTTGAAAACAACGATGAGCAACAATTGGAGTCGAAGCATAATTTAAGTCTCACCATGGAATCGTTAAACAACCTGATAGAGTAGCAGGGAAGGCTGAATGCTGATATGGAATTATTAAATGAATGGTTCATCAGAGAAGAACAAGTTCACTCCATATTAACCTCAACAATTGAAAGCAAGCTGATGTGCTGCAGCACGTATACACAAGAATATGTTGCATTCCTCATTACTTGCTCCCACTCAATTAGAACGAAAGCTCGAATTAATCGAACGAATCGTACCAACAACCATAACCATACCTGAGGATGGCATCTCTGAGCTCTTCACATATATCACAGCATGACATTACGCAGTAGAGTATGCCAGCGCAACATATTGATAAAAATCGTTTGAAGAAATCTATCGTTTGTGCATGACTATACTCTATTGGAAGTATTTCCAGTTCCTAATATTGAGCACAACTACACGCAGTCGGACGACACGCAGTCGTACCACCAAATCGGAATACTTAGCAGTAGGTGATCATCGGGAATATTTTACATTACTAGCAAGAGAAGAAGTGAAACCATGCCAACTATTCCAAAATATACGTTCCAATGCGAATTCGCGATCTTACAACCAACAGCAAACCTCAAAGAGGCAAGTACTATTAGGTCTACAGTTAAGATATCAAACCATTGGATTAAGCTGCATCCGTCGAATCAGTGGATATCCTCCATTCCAAATGAAACAACATTCGATGTAATATGCGGCCATATCATTAAATAATTCAGTCTCCAAGAATCAGGGGCATTAGAAATCGCGGCTGGACACATGCTGCGAGATACAAATTTATACATAATGTCGCCGTCGGTTCAGCTTCCAACCACATCAACGAATCGTTCCGCAGACCCCTCAACACATTAAAAAACCGGAACAAGAGATACAAGCGGTTATAGGGAAAAGGAAGGACGACTACATCACGGAAATATTCATCATGAATATGTTGAGATCAACATATATGAATGTACAAGCACACACACACATATATCTTTATTTTGACATGGTTTTAATTAATTTTTTAATCATGTCGAACTAATTAATTTGTGTACATGTACGTATGTATGTATGAATACAATTGGAATTATCAATTTATTCGTTTGAGCCGAATATTTTAATTAACTTCGAAGAGAAATATAAATTTGTTATTTTTTGGGGAGGATGGGTTCAAATATCCAAACCAGTATTTAATATTAAAAGAACTACGCATATATGTATTTACGTGTTCATCCTTCTGTGTTGTAATTTAATTTTTATGTTTGATACAATGTGTGGTAAAATTTGTATGTAATTTTGAAAACCCTTACACCACGATAGTTTGCGGTTTCATATTTTTGCGGTTTTATAAATATTTATTTTGAAAGTTTTGTGTAATTATTCTGGATGACTGATTCGTACGAACTAAATTTTAATTAAATTTGGTCCGCCAATAAAAAAATTTATTTTTACGAAGTTTTGCAAATTCACTGGAGTTGAGAAGGAAAATAATTTATTATAATCAACTATTTGAAATAATATGACGCGCATACGTATGCATATAGAATCACAAAATCATCCCGCACATGCGAGTGTGTACACACAAAAAATATTTATTTGACTTGATTGATTGTAATTATTATTTATACATACATGGCCCATCCAAATCAATATGTTGTACCAACCAACCAACAAAATAAAGTTAAAATCAAAATCCAGATTAATTATCATTCCCGCATTCAACAACAAACCACGAACTTAACTGATAAGGAAAAGCTATGTACATAAAATATCCAAGTCACGCTTCTTACACAAAAACATTTTTTCTATTAATTTCTTGTTCCGATCGATTTTCGAAAATATTCTCTCCAAAATTAATTATTTTTCATGATTTTGTATCTGTTGGTTTTTCAACTGTGGTGTGGCAACAAACATGTACACGTTTGTTTGCACAATGTTTTCGATGTATGTACATATTTGTGTAAGCAATTTAGTGCTTTTGGTTTTGTATCGGCTAAAAATAGCAAAGCAATATTTTTTATATTTGTGAAGGAGGAGGTAGTACGACGTTGGCGATAAAAAACGAAGCTTTTTCACATCATAATTAGTAGACTTGATAACATAAATTTTGGAAAATTTCACAATGTATATATCAGGGATTTCAAAGTTTGGTTACATTTGAGAGCTTTTACTACTCCACATTAGAATTGTTATCGATGTATTTAAATTTTTAAGCTTTAGTATCCAAGGTTGTCAGAAAAATAGAATCTTTTTTTTTTTTAAAGCATGACCTAGATAACCCTAAAGCAAGCTTTTAAATTTAAATTAGCATGCAAATTTATTGAGCTTTTCTGTCAACCTTATATGAATTATTTGACGTAATAAAGATTTATCTTGAAGAAATTTTACTATTTTCTAGTCTTAGTTTTGTAATTTATTTAAATGCATGTCCTATTTCTTTCCAGTTTAGTAATTTTGATCTTAAAACTGGTTGCCTGGATTACTCGTATAATGTATAGTTCGGCTGTGTGGTACTAAAGCAATTATTCCTTTGGATCGAGGTTCTATATCCAATTCTGGTGGTGGTGGTTTTGTTGTAGTTCTTGGTCATTTTGATTCCTATTGTTGCCAAGTAGGTTCATGACACCAAGTATTCAAGTTTGAAATGAATTGTGATTCTGCGCCTCTGGAAATATAATCGGCAGGATTTTGACTTGATGACACGGGACTCCACCTTTTTCTATGAATTTAGTCTAAGATCATGCTCGTCCTATTGGCAATGAAAGTTTTCCGCCTATAGCTAGAATATGCGGATAGCCAGCGCAATACAATCATGGGGTCGGTCCAGGCGTGTACATTTATATCAGCGACATCTTTACAGTATTATGTTTACTCAGCTATAGCAAAACAACACCACTCAGTATTTGCTTCAAACCCACTAAACGACTCGTTTCTCCATGTTTATTGCAAGTTCGTCTGTATAATACTGCACCATATAGGCTAATTCACAAGATGAATGAAGTTGAATAGAACTTGGTTTTGCTGACTTGAATACACACCTATAGGGATTTCTATGGCTTGCAGATGATGCAAATTTGTATAAATTTTTTCCCATGTGCAAACCACGTTATTTGGAGCTTCTTCAACAACTACATTGTTGTCTTTGGGTATAGTATTATAAACTTCTGAATGTCTCTGTCCTGCACTACTTGATTTTGTTACCGGAATACCACATCTTGTTCCCAAAAATTTCAATAAATTTTAAAATGACGGAAACAAAAAAATTATAAAATAACGGCGTCGTTAACAGAATCACTTGCCCATAACTGCCTGGTATCTGCATCTATTTTGTTTCTCTGTAGAGCAGCTAACATTTTGTTTTGTTACATTCAAGCGTCCTAAAAGGAATATTTTGATTCGCGTAACAAATAACTCCGGAAACGAAAGTTAGGGTAAATGCTGCAGAAGTGCCAAAACCCAAAAGTGGTGTTTATAGTTATACACCGCCACACAAACCCCACAAGTGCTGATGTACCAATCCCGCAGTTCTGGAAGTATCTGCCCCTACTTTGGTTCAAACAATTAGAGTCATTATTCAAAGTTCGAAGAATTACTAATGACGAACAGTCATCTAGAAGAAAAAGCTGGATCATCAACAGCTGTAAATGAACTGCTACTAAAAGCACTGTGGTTAGGACGATTACCAGATAATATACGTTCAATTGTACCAATCCGGGAGCAAGATGATATTAACGAGCTAATTAACTTTGCGGATCGAATTTTCGAAATTAAACGCTCGTATTTCGTCTGTAATGCTGTTAAATCTTATAAACTTGATTTAAAGCAATCAGAAGTTTCATTAACAAGTCTTCAGAAAGCAATTGACTGCTAAATTAAATCCTGAGTTTGCTGGGAGATCGCGCAAAAGTCATCGATCAAATATCAGAAATAGAAGACGCTCGGGATCGCGTAATCGTTTCCGAGAAGGCACGGGGAAATTTGCTACTATCATCGAAAATTTGGGGAAATCGCAAGAAAATGTGAAGGGTGTTCTTTTTAAAAGAAGACAACTTCACAACAACCTCCCACCACGGCAAATTAATACGTCGAATAATTGGACGATCCAGAATCGTCGCCTTACTATTGGATGTCCCAAATTAAATTATTTAGATGTCTTAATTGATTCTGATGCTGATGTTTCCGTCGTATCACAAATTTATGAAATAATTTAAAGAACAAACGTCTGTTAGATACAAACAAACCTCTGTCCGATGCTCGACTGTTTGCTATCGAAGATTCATATGGCGAGATTCTTCGCAGTTACCCTACACTAACACAGGAGCCTAGGTATGATCATCCGGTGAAACACAACGTGGTACGCCGAATCGTTACTGAAGGTTATTTACCATTTTCGCAACCACGGCCGCGTAGATCCCCAAGCTGCCCTCGTTAGCACAGTAAGTAGCGTCCTTGTTATTCAAGGTGACCAAAAATCACGGTTGGGTGTTTTTAATGTGTAAGTATATGTGTTTGTCCGGGTATTGCACCGTTTGCCCATGTGGCATTCAATGCTGGAATAATCCGCCCAACTTCAATTTTAAAATTTTTAGATCCCCAAAAGCACAAAATTGCTAAAAGTGAGTTTGAATATATCTCTTACCTCATACACACAACTTCTCCATAGTCCTTCAAAACTGCACCGTGTTTACAAAGATATGATCTCTTGCAAGCGTATATCACCAAATTTTTGTCGCGGCACATGACATATATACACAACGGCTAATACCGTTCTTTTTGGGCTGTTTGAGTTGACGAGGGTGCCATTCGGTCTTAGAGTGGATGAAGTAAAGAATGGATTTCGTTTACGTATATAGATCGGCGACATATTAGTAGTGTTCCGGTAGGTGCGCTATTGGAGCAACTTAATGGCAGAAGTTTTGAAGTCAAGGTTTTTTTTATCCAAGACGCTTTCCCTTCCCGAACAAAAATATTCTGCTTTCGACCAAGAACTAATGCCCATTTATTGTACCATCATTTACAAGCATTTCCGTTGCTTCATCGAAGTTAAATATTCTCTATTAACACCGACCATAAACCATTGACTACCGCGAGCGTGTCCAAGTCCGTGCAAAGTCCTCAACAGGGTCATCAGCTGAACTACATTTCGCAATTTATTATACCAATATAAGATACATTAAAGGAGAAAACAACGTTGTAGCAGACACATTATCACGCACAGATGAAAGTCTCATGATGACCTGCAAGAATCTGATGATGACCTAAAAACATTCATAAATCATAACGAATCCTTCTAACTCGCGACACTCAAAATATAAGCTAGAAATGATTCATGATAGTCCCTCAAATCTATATGAATCTGGTGTGAAACATCGACTAGTGTCAACCGAGCTTACATTCCCAAAATATGCGTCGGAACATTTACGAAAAGATACACGGTTTGTCACACCCAGGTATATGTGCAACCCGCCAATTAGTTGCATCACGATTTTTTTGGCCAAATAAGAGCATCGATATAGGGTTTTGGTCTAAGACTTGCGTTCATTGTTTAAAGTATAAAGATACACATTCTGAACATGGACGTTTTGACATCCCGTTAGGCAAGTTCGAATATATTAACATAGACCTGGTCGAACATCCACCGTAGTTAGAGCTTTCGTAGACTTCCGAAATAACGACTCACCAAGGCAGTCAATTCAAAAGCAATCTTTTCAAAGAATTTACGTAATTGATAGGTTCACGCGGAAAACGAACAACGGAATATTATCATGGTTGAAAGGTTCCATCGCCATTTAAAAGCATCTTATATGTTATATAAGAACTCCCATTCCTCCTTGGAATATGAATTTCGATCAAGACTGAACTTGAATACATTCCCGCGGATCTTGTCTACGGACAGCCATTGAAGTACCCATGAGAACTAGTACTGCATCCTAATCTCACGTCACCGACAGACTGGTTGAAAGACACATAAAAATAGTTCAACGGTCTCGTCATGTAATTCAAGCAGAATCAAATCAAATTTCGATTTCGATTTCAAATTCCCTTTCAAATCCTTCTTTATTATGCTCAAACTAAAATCAAATAATTTTAAGATTTTGGATTCCAGTCAAATCAAATTTTCTAATCAAATAAACTTGACATCCAATTAGTATAAATTTGATTTGAATTCTAGTTTATTCACTGTACGAAAATGCATTCGAATTTTGAATGATTTGACCAAAAAGTTTTATTTCTTGTTCAAATCAAATATAAACATTTCGAAATTCTACTCAAACTTAATTATAAATTCTGATGCATCTGAAACAGGAATTGGTGCTGTGTTGACACAAGTCGATGGTTTTGATATGAGTCAGAAACTCACATCCACGCAAAGAAAGTATCCGGCCACAGAGCGTGAATGTTTGGCAGTGGTATTGGCCATCGAGAAGTTTAGGCCTTATATATCGATGACATTAAATTCAATGTGGTAACAGACTGTGCTTGTCTGGTCTGACTGATGAACCTGTATGACACTGCATGGCGAGTGGCAGCACAGAAAGGGAAAATTAGATGTGGTGCCTGAAGCATTGTCCGGTGCTATGGAGTGCATTCTGGTCGATACTGACAAGCAAGAAGGCCTGGTCTACCATGAAGCTCAGGCATTGTGTTAATGAGTATCCCGCCAGATATCCCGATTTTCGTTTACAAGATGGTAAGTTGTATAAATATTGTCAAACTGTACGAGGTGAAGGAATATAGACCTGTAGAATTGCTAGTTATATATGTTCCACTTTCGGAGAGGAAAACGATTCTATACAACAACCACGATAGCGCTTAAGCTACCCAACTTGGCTGTTTCAAGACACCGAAGTGTCATCATACAGGAACGGTACTTCTGGCCAAAAATGCCAGTAGGTGTGCCTGAGTATGTCAAGGCTTATCTGAAAAATGTCAGCTCAACAAACCAAAATGCGAGACCTCGAGGGTACCCATGGGAGAACCACGAGTTTCGACTCACTCATGGCAATATAGAGCCGTATACGCTCGGTCTAAAATCGGAAACAGATATTTGTTGGTAATAATCGACGTGTTTAGCAAATTTGTGATATTGAAATCTGTTAAAAGGGCTCAGCCGGTTCGCTTATCCAATACTTGGCGGAAAGCGTATTCCTAGTATTTGGCGTACCCCCAGTCTTGATAAAAGACAACGGCAATCAGTTCACTTCAAAAAAATTTAAAGATTTTCTGCAACGATACAAAGTACGGCATTGGCTGAAGACTGACATGGAATGCGAGAAGTAGTGTCAGAACCGAGAAGAGCATGAGCAACAGATGATGGAAACACATCAAGTTGTGCAAAACAACTTGAACCAAGCTTTCGAAAACTAGGCTAAGAGATACAATCTACGTAGCGTCATTACAATTTAAGATAGGCGAGGTAATGATCAAGAAGAACTTCAAACAGTCAAATGCCGCAGAAGGGTACAATCCAAAATTCGATTCCGTGTGTCAAAAGTGTATAGGATCTCAGGTAAACTGGGACTCAATACCTACGAATTACATGATATGAGTGGCAAGAAATTATGGCGCTTCCATGCCAATGACCTAAGGGTATTTCACAATACCAATGAACGAGCTTAAAAAAATAATTTTAAAATTAGATTGAAGGATTACTATCAGGGCAATAAAATGTGTTGGACTCGATCGGTATTAATTTATTTGCCGAGATGAATTTTGATGATGGTAAGCATTTACGTCAAAATTATTTTTACGCTCAAGTGAATGAAGCGCTCAAGCGAATGAATTTCGTCTTTAACGAAATTTTTTAAAGTTATTTTAAAAAAAATTTGTGTAGTGTGGCGTTTGCTGAAGGTCAAATTGACTAAAAATCCACTAAATAAAAAGAGAACGTCAAAACGTGATAAAATGCAAGGGTCCAGAATGGAATGACAAGGATGAACGAAACCGTGGAAATTTTACAATTTTTTATTTTTCGCCGTTCGCGCATAATTTTTGTTAGTCTGTTGACTTTCGCTGTTGAGTGCAAAATTGGCATATGTGGTAGCTTTTCTTTGATGTGTTCACGGCCGGCCCGAGTCCACCTGCTCGAATTTGAGCAAAGCCCTACTTACGTGCTGGTTGACTGGCGCCCAATGATAATATGTTTTCTAATATCGTCTACCAATAAGCGGTCAAATCAAACAAAGTTGGGACAGCAAGTTTCTGCTCCAATTATCTATATACACAAGGTAATCAAAATTTGACCCCGTCAAATAATTGTTCGATTCAACATTTATAATTTGAGCTGTAGTCAAATTTAATGTCAAGCTCAAACCAAATTTTGTTTCAATTTGTTTTCAAATTTTATTCAAATCGAGTATATGATATCTACAAATTTGCATCACTTTTTTACTATAAATTCTAATCAAATTCAATTCAAGTTTCAAATTAAAATACTTGATTGTAAAAATTTTCTAATTTAAATCCTAATTCTAATTTAAGTGGGATTTTGAAATACCTTGTTTCGTATATTTTCATAATATGTTGGGCATATAATGTTTAAATGTTAAAATTATGCAGTGGTGTAAGCATTCAATTTAAGTACGTGACCAAACAATTTCTAGTCACGACTTAGATTTGATCGTACGCATACGTATGTATATCATCCTAAAAAATTCGAGAAAGGATTTAAATTTATGTAAACATGTACTTTACATATCATATCGATTTTGTGTAATCTTAAAGATTAAGTCTTTCAAACCAAAACCAAATTCAATATAGGCAAGGGACAAAGCAAAAAAATATATATATTTAGATCTACAAAACGACTAGAAGAAAACCCAAAATTATGATACTTCTTCTTATATGCGTATCCAAAATAAAAAACTAGAAACGTTTTAAGAGATAAAAATTTATTGAAAATTTCATCTTGGTTTTGGAGATATACCCAAACACACAGACATAAACATATTAAATTATTATATTCGAGGGAGTTTCGTGCGGCCTCAACACAAAGCACCTCCGCTCTGCATCTAAAAGATGATGTGTTTACTCTGCGACATACATACAGACTAACATCATTTTAATTCACAAAGTTGATGCTAATAAAATGTCTTAAATTATTACATTCCTTTTTTTTTATCTCTATAAGCACATTAGAGAGACGACTAAAACTTATTTGGTTTTATTTTTTTGTTTATCGTAACGATGAGACCATGCGATATCTATCGCACACACCCACACTATATGTGTATATGTATATGCGATACACGAGGAAATGTAATTTCACGATTTGAATTTACATAATAATGTTATATAGAAATGTACACAAGAGAGCTTTTTAAAGCTTCTTTTATTTTTTGTGTGCTGTATGCGTAAAAAATATATATTTTTTATTTAATATTTTTATTGGAGCTACTTTCAATGAATAAATTAGAAATTTTTATTTAAGATACGTACGTATTCGTATATATACGAAATGTTTATTTAGCAAGAAAAGGTTACAAAATTAATTTATAATTTATTTACCATTTAGACGCACACATACACACCGGGGTGGGGGGGAAAGTTGTGTATTTTTCCTTATTCATAACAATAACAACAACAACAACTACGATTCAATTTTTTTTTAAATTGGAAAAATTATATAAACTTTCCTAAGGCGTTCGCAGCTAAAACTTTGTCATATAATTTATTTATATTGTGTTGCTGCTGCGTGTACCAACCAGTCTATAGATCGATCTTTATATAAATTACCAAGCTATAAATCATGAATGTCAATCAAGTTGAATGAAACAATTTTTTTTTTATTACTTTTTAATTTGATGTTGCAATAATAATTATTTTTGTAATTACTATAATTAAAGTACTTAATTTATTGGCTCGACCTAATGTGTTCATGCGAGGCAGGCTTTAATTTATAATCACTGTAATTTCAAAAATATTTGAGCTACCTGTATTTATTATTTGTAGGACGGAATTGTAAGTAACTTAATATTTGGCTAAAGATCTTAAATGCATCAACATTTAGGGGTAAACATCTAATAACATATTTTTATTTCGGATTCCTAATAATGCCCGCCCAGGGATGGGCATTTACCCGTCACCTATTAATTTCTAGGTTGACATATCGACAACTCTTCGACAATCACAACAAAGTAGACAACGTCGGTATTGTAGACAACCTTTAGAATGGTGATTTGTTGAACTAGTTCAAAACTACTGTGAACCAATATTTGTAGAGTGAATTTATGAATAATATCTGAAAGAGTGAAAATATCGACAAGCTGTTTCATATTTTATATAACAATATATGAATCAATGAAACTTTAAGAGTGCTCTGGAAATACCAACTTATGATTAAAATCGCATATTTTCGGTTATCGAGTATTCGATACAAACCCGGATCTATTTCTGTTTTTTTGAGTACTCGAATACCCGAAACGTGTTTTTAAATTATTCATAAAAAGTTTCCACGAAAGATCTGTCCGAGCTTTTAATACGTTTACATCCCAGTCAAAATAATAAGGGAATGACCATGGACAGCACAAAATTTTTGGATGTGCGGTGTTTGAATTAACCATCATTCGAACTTCGAATAGAAAATTTCAATGTTGAGAGAACATTTAAATTTTTTCAAAACAAAATAATGGTGGTACGTACGAAATGAAATATTGCACAATTTAGAAGTGGCCCTTATAAAAAAATCCTACATCAACAGCCAACGAACAGGTTATTTTTAGGTAAATTACTAACTTCTCCGCGATTTCCTCGCACTCAACTACCGATCTTGATAATGCTTTAGAAAGTATTTAACGGATGGAAGTCTGGTGATTTTCAAAATGCTTTTACTTAAAAAGGAGGTAACCAAATCCAATTAATTCAGCTTGTGAAACTCAATGGAAATCTATAGTGATGCATTTGTGAATTCATTGGTTTTATTGTATGTATGACCAAAACAACATATGTGTATGCCAATAATTCTTTCATAAAAGTTATGCCGAGTATAGTAAAATTAATTTTTGACGAAAAATTTATAAATGAGAACTCATAATGGATTACCCAAAATATGTCAATCATTATAACGCGTTCATTCCAGAAGCAGCTGATTTGCGGTTGCCGATAAATATGCCTGACAACTCCAAAAATACGAAGTCGTGTTTGAATTTCTGTGTGTATGCATCACATGACTTTATTACACAAACGTGTCTAGGCGGAGGTTAATTTTTCGTTGCTCACCAAATATTTTAGAATTCCCAAGAGACAATTACTCTCTGTGAATTGCGAATTTTATTCAACTGTTAAAACTATAGCAATTGAGAATAATACGTTTCATTTGATATATCACATGACATAAGCACAAGTTCATTGACCCATCATCCAGCATCTATGGTCCAAGCAATTTTATCCAAAACTTTCTTTCCTCTAATCAATTTCTATAAAACTACACAAATTTTTTGTTTCATTTTGATGATGGATTAAAATTTTTAATTTGGATTATGTCCTTTGATACGACATCTTCCTGAGATCTTTGGTGATCAACGAAAAATAAACATACCTTGTCGTCCTCGTTGGGACAGTTAGTAGCGTGCTTGCTGTGGTATTCGAGGGTCTCGAGTTCGATGCGGTGATAGATTCGACGATGGTGACTACAACTCACGGATGAGTGTTTTTGATGTGTAAGTAAGTAGGTGTGTTTTTTCGGGTATTGCAACGTGGGCCCGTTTGTGGCTTTGAGTGCTGGAGAGATCCGCTAAACTTTAATTTTAATTTTCACCTTCTAGGAGACACGCTTGGGTAATAAAGTTTTTTTTCATATACATAGCTTACATTAAGCCGTCTTTTTATTAAACACAAAAAATGTCAAAATTATTGTGTGTTATTGATGTTGTCTACATTATGCTGACATTGTCTACATGACGATAAATTTTGCCAGGTAATCTACGTAATACTTTACGTGTCAACCTACCTCGCCCATTCCTGTTCCCTTTACTAATGTGGTTACTTATTTTATTCGTGTGCGGTTCAGCACTTTTACGGTCACATATCGAGAGGAGGTTGTTACCGGAAGACCTGTTGAAAATAATTCATAAATGCATTTGGACATTGGTCTCAATAAATTTACGCAATTAGTTAGACAACTTTGACTTTCACTGTAAACGCACCCTTAAATAAATAACCAAACTGTCAGTGTCAAAACCTTTAGTAAAGACAACATTTTCATCATGGGGAAGTAAACGAACGAACAACATTTACAAATAATTAAAATTTACTACAAAAATTCGGTGACTGCCACTTCAAGAGCGTTAATTCCAATTTTTTGTCGTAATTATTGTCCCAGTATAGACAAGCAATTCATAGTCTTAAGTCTAGTGAAAAAAAAAGAGTCTAAATATTCGCTGCTGGATGTTCCCATGCTAGTGATACAACGGGTTAGTCGAAGTGCCGGGAATATTGCTGCCGTTCACGCGTCCATCGCAAACGAAACAAAACAGTCGATTCTACGGTGTTCTCAAGAATTGGGTATCGCTCAGACCTCACTTTGGCGAATTTTGCAAATTTCATCGCAAAATCATCTTCAGCGATGAAGCGCACTTTTGGTTAAACGGCTTGGTCAACAAACAAAATATGCTTAATTGGTCATGTAAGAAACCTCATGTGCTTCAGGAAACCCCAGTTCATCACAAAAAATAACTATATGGTGTGGTTTTCATGCTGGTGGTTTCATTGAACCGTTTTTTTTTCGTTATAGTCAACGGAGATCGCTACATAGTTATGTTGCAACGTTATTTCTTTGGTCAATAGATCGTGTGATTTAACATCTGTAGATATTTTTGTATGGGGCTATGTTAAATCGTTTGTCTATGCCAACAAGCATCGACACCTGCAAACGTGCCCTAGTCATATGAACGATGTCGAATTCCATACATAAATGTTTTGATTGCACTTCAAGCCAATAATAAAATGTTGCAGATATCTCAAATGGTTTACGTTTTATTTTAAAAAAACTATCAAGTCCTAAATGGAAAACCCTTAAGTAATCAAATTTTTTATATTAATTTCAATTCAAGTCAAATTTCATTTCAAACTGGTAGTTTTGTTGTAGCCCGAAACAGTATTATAGAAGTTTTAGCATGAACTAACTTTGTATCGAGTTATGCAAAACGCTATCATAATTCAACTAGATTTACGATTTAGGTTTTTCACTGTAATCAATTGGAAATTTTATAAAATTTTCATCAAATTTAATTTTAATTTTTGTGAGATTGTTAAAAATAATTCAAAACAAATCCTAATCAAATTCATATCAAAAAAATTATAACTAAAACTCTAGTGTATGTACAATTCCTTTTCAAATGGTTTTCAAATTTTGATCCAACTTAATATTAAGAATTCAATGCTGGTTATGATTCCAATACAAAAGTAAACATCTTGGTAAAATTATTATCAAATTTCATTCAAATTTAGTATTAATTTTTTTCTAGTTGAATTTGAACCAAAACTTAATTTTACTAATACATTTTCAAATTTGTATCAAATTTTGTTTCAATTCAAACCAACCTTGGACATTTTAAATTTTGTGTCTCAAAAATATACTCAAATCTTATTTGGTTTTAATCAAATCTAATTTCAAGTTTAAATCAAATTTTCAAAGTTCAACTCAAATTTTATTGTATTCCACTAGTTATTTCAAAAATAAAATTTTAAACTCTTAAGACAAATTATTTTTAATAATGAACACGCTGTAATGGAAAGACAATTCAACAATAATTGTGACTTGATGACGTGTTGGCTATATAGAGTTCATGAAATGTTTTCCTTTTTATCAAGCTTTCCAAAGAAAATGATAACTTGGAATGCATTTATATTCGTTTGATCTAAATTTTTGTATACTCTGTTGAATGAAAGAATTGCAAAACAAATCTATAAAATCTAGAAAACCTCATTATTCAGTTAGTTCAAGGAATCAAAACAATTAAAAAAATTCACATCCTTCCGGTGATAACAATAATAATCCATGAATTCAGAATCGCAAAAAAATTCCAACGAAATCAAAAATTTAAATAATTCGGAGAATTTACATCAAAGGAGAATTATTTATTGACAATTCAGTGAATTAAATATTAGAGCTTATAATTGAAACCAAACAAACCAACCAAACATAATTTTGGAACCTAACATAATCTAAATGTTGAACAAATATTAAAATTGTTGACGAATGTTGTTGGTAAACACAATTATACGCTCTTCCAGTTTGACGCAATTAAATGTTCTCATTTAGCTCCGGGTGATAGCATTCACCATTAAATAATTACCCAAATATAAAATATTTCATTAGAAATTCCGAAATTCCATGAATTTAATTTAAAATATAATTTCAGTTTTCGTTCCCGCACAGACCGCAAATGCAAATTGAAAACAATAAAACACGTTTTTGGTATATAATAAATTCGCCGAACGTTTAGCATGAAGCAATACAATAAATAAAAAATTCCAATTCTTAGAATCAGCCAACGCCCAGTAGCATGGTATATTGAGGTTGGTCCTAACACACAAACCAAGCACCATAGCTAATAATCTCATTACCGTACGCACAGGAATGGCCGTTTTGACGATACCTAAATAAAATTGACTCAAACGCACAAAACTATTTTCTATATATATATATACATATACCTTTCGTTTGGCACAATAAAATTTCCCACTTCAGTATTCTCGTCATTTAAAATATATTTTCACTCAAATACGATTTGTTTTTGCGTATTTTATAACACTGAGTGCTTTTTGTGTTTCTATTGCACTGCGTACACAATACACCGTACCAAACCATTTTTCCACCATTTCCACAATTCAAATATCCGTTTTACATCCTTTTGTCGTATTTTTTGTTATAAATATTCTTCTTAACAATATAATAACAATTTACGACTCTATACATCACGAGAACTGATAATAAAAAAAACATTTTTTCATGCGCTTCACTTTTCTTATCTCGCACTCGTGTACATGTACATGTACACACAAAAGAAAACCATAATAATTTGTGGTTGTTGTTGTTGTTGGATTATATAAAAATAAAATTGCAAATTTTAATTAAATTTTACAAAATTCGATTAAAATTCCGTTACCGTTTGGTTAAAACGTTGCGATAAAACTAAAAAAATGGAAAAATCTGATTTTCTGTATATGTGCACGCACAGACCGTCGTCGCGTGTACATCGTCGCCGCCGCACATATGTACATACACGAACACACACACCCACGTATAAAATATAAAAAATCGTAAAAAATCCAAATTCATTTCGCTCAGTTTTCCAGTTTTGCTCGTTCAATGAATTTTTTGCCCCTCGTGATTCATTTCGAGATGAATTTATATATTTTTATAACGAAAAGTTATGGAGAAGATGAAGATGAACCGAAATGCTTAAGAACCTATCCATGTATATGTATACAATGTAATTTATGTATTTATTTATAATTGTTGTTGTAATTGGTGGTGTATGACGTGGTTGTTGTTTTTTTTTTTTAATTTCTCAACGATGTGATCACATTCAATGGAATTTTTATGTGGAATATAATTTATACAAAAGACAGACACAAGATTTTGTTGTCTTACGTTGATGTCACTTTTAACGGGATGGAGTTATATGAGGAATTTGGAGTTTTGGAAAAATTTTCAGACTTAATTCGACGTACGACATTTACACGAAATAAAATTCAAAATATGATGAGACCATGTGGTTTAAAATTTTAAACAATAATCTCTGGAAATTTAACTCAAAATTTAGGACAAGAAATTAAAAATTTAAAATTTGAAAAATTTAACAATTAAGTACATAATATTTAAAGAATTTCATGGCTAAGAGATAGTAAGTGTGTTGGCATGACAGAAGCTCTATTTTATAAAGATAGCGTGGCCAGCATTGTTATACAGAAAAGTAATTGTTTCTGCAATGATTCAGTTTACGATCAGTTTATCAAGAAATTTAAAATTTGCAGAAGGTACCTAAACAAAAGTCTCAAAAACACATAAGCTCCAAAAGCTCCATAATTTGTGAAACTGATCTTAAAAAGTAGAAAAGTGTAAACACGGATTTCCATGGAGTTTTATAATACTAGAGCTTTCAAATTAAAGCTTTCATTTTGCTATTTTTCACGCCATCGTAAAAGCTTCCAGAAAATACATAGCAGAAATAGTGATTTGTTATTTTAGAATAATTATTTATTTTAAAATAGAAGCTTTACAACGTGCTTTTTAGTTTCAGTCCACAAATACATGATTTAAGTTTCTTCCAAAGCCGTTAGTAAAAAAATCCTTCAAAGAATGGAAATTGTTTTTTAATCGCTTTGAAGGCTTGGCATTTGTTTTACTACTCATGGTGGCAGATCGTTTTGGAAATAGTCGATCGTTGTTAAGCACCTATTTTCTTGTCAATTTTGTCCAAATTTTGGCCTGTCGTTGTCTTAAATTTTTTTTGATGTGTATTGTCCGTTTTACAATTACAAAGTATGATCAGCGATGGGCGAGGTACATTACCTCATGTAATCTACGCGATTGTCGACACGCAGATTATTACGTAGGTTACTTGGCAATATGTTTTATCAACGTAGACAATTAACAAAACGTCAACAACCTACGATATTTGCCCATGTTAATATTACAAATAGTAGACTGCTGCTTTAATATCTGGATTTGACCGATTACATGGCTATTACTGATAATGGATTAAAATTGATGGTTGAAAACTGTCCGTACTTGGATTCCGTTTAACCCTAATCATATCTATTGGCCTAAAATATTTGCCAAGCTTTTGTGTTGCTCTGCGTGAATTCAGCTTATATCTGCGATTGTTCGAATATAACAGATTTGGGACTTTATGAATTAGCTAAATTAAGATATACTACTTCAAGATATTTATCGGTCACCAAATGCTATAAAATAACGGGTGCTGGCTTAGAAGTTATTGCAAGACGATGCTATAAGTTTCCTTGTTTACATGTGAGAGGATAAAAGCGAAGCTGTTAGTGACTAGTAATTCAATTAAGCCGTATGTCAAATAATACTTATGTGAAATTTGGCCTAAACCTGTCCTAAAAAATAATAAAAACAATTTCCTTATATATGCATAAGAGTAAAAGCAGAATGTCTCGATGTAACGTATACTGTTCAATATTGAAAACGATAGGGGAGTAGAACGTTTAGGACAACCATGTTTGGTATGACCTCATATAATAACGTCGTATACATATATTATATGATGTTTCAAATTTTCTTGAGAAAATCCTAAGAAACTAACACCATAATGACATACATACCGCGAAGTCATTGTGTCTTAGTTATCTGAAAATTATATCGGCTTTTACAAAAGTAGAGGATTAGGAGGTTTAGGGTATCAATTTAAAAAAATCATATAATAGAAATATATTCGGTCATTTCAAACTTGGTTCTTCAAAACTTGCCAGTCCCGTATTTTTTCCGAAATTGAAATATTTTTCAAATATTTTAGACCCAATGACATCTAGGAATATTCGGCATTATGGTAATAGCTTGTTCGTCCTTACTATAAACCGTTTTCCAAATCGAGGACGCACGGCCAGAGGTCCGATATCTTTGACCATCTTCAACTTGTGTAGCTTTTAGGAATTTTGTGTTCCTATTTCGTCCGTTCCAGATTTCTCAATTAATGTACACTACACAGAATATAGTTTTAATTTGTTTGTAATATTCCTTATTATAAATTATTTATTTATTCGATATAAATTTGTATTTATTTATTTATTATAAAATTGTTTAAATTAATTTTTATTTTAATATATTTTTAATTATCCACGTCACCACGAATTCAATAATTTAACCACGATAAATTTGTTTGCCAAAAAATATGTAATCACGTGTAATGGACGAATCTATTTTTATTTTTTTTATGTTGACGTGTTGTTTGCTTGCTTGTTGTATATTGTGTGTCGTCGCCTTCGTCTTCGTTTTGTGTTGAAGGAACACATGCGCCGGCGACGGTGAACATTGCACTTTTTGTTAAGTGTTTCATCACCGAACATTGTTGTTCGTGGTGATGTTGTTAGATGGCGATGTGTTTTTACTATAAATGTTTTATAGTAATGGTTCGGTTATTAGATAGTGGTGGATGGATAGATGGATATGTGATGGGGTTAGTGAACGCTTAATTCAAATAAGTTGGTTTATATTTGAATTTCACTAATTGTTTTGTTTGTGGCAGAATCAAATATCGGTGAGTCGAATATTCGAGCTGCTACAAGCTCCATGCCAGCCTGCACCGAACGATGACTCGGCCCATGGATTCTACAATCTCAACAGAGGGTTATAGATATGTTTATCAGCATCCCAATCGGAATCAATGATGAAGCTTTAACAACGGTGCTATTTGCTCGATAACATCTTAGTTTATACGTCATTATAGTGTTAGCTTTCCAGGGTTTTCCCAAGAAAACTACGAAATTTATTTATTTGGTAAACCAATGTCAAAAGAAATAGCTTGTGAGTCACATAATCGGTAATATTGATGGATTTATAGAACATACAGCACATACTCTCACTAACTTAAGTAAAAAATGTTAGAATTTAGGACAAAATTAAACCTTCTATATAGAATTGTAAATTAATTGCTAAACAAAAGGGCAAATTTAAAACAAAATTCTAATGAACTAATTTGACTGGTTTAGTTTTAATTTTGTCCGAACTTAAAAAACATTTAATGTTTAAAATTCTTGTTATTCATAAATTTCGTAATATTTAAGATTAGAAATTTCAAATTCTGATATTTGAAAAATTTTATTTTTAATTTTGTAACATTTTTTAATTTGTATACTAAATTAGTAAATTCTAATTAATTTGATAATTTTTCAATTTAAATTTATCAGTTCTGTTTGATCAAAATATCTTAATTTCGAATTTGACCGAATTTTATCTAAAACTCTAAATTTCTAATTATTGTAAGTTAAATTTTGTAAACATAATTCTGAATTTGACTTTATTTATTTTTGTACATTTGGACTTTATAAATTTTCTTCGAATATGCTAATTTTTTCTTATCAGAAATTCTACAAATAGCTGTAAGTGTTTCGCCGTTTTAAATTTCAGTAAAAAGATTTCGAACTAAAATTGAGAAAATCTTTCGAAAATTCTTAAATTTTTAAAATTTACTAGCCATCAACTCAAAAAACGCTTTTTCTGCAGTTGTATTCAAAGAGCTCCTTTATTTATAGAAGTGAGCAAGCCCTTATAATAATAAGGCCTGGAAAAGTGTTAATAACCGAAAATGAGGAATTACTGATTGCATTTTTCTTATCAAATAAAACAACGCCCTAGTTTTTTTTTTGTAATAATTTCTCATTTCTTCTTTTTAATATTTGGGTTATGGATATCCATTTTTTATTATTTTGTGTACTTTTATCACTGTTTAATTAATTAATTCTTTTTAATTTTATAAATTGTATTACACAACATCCTAAGAAATTTTATTTTTAAATTTCATGACACCATAAGATATTTCTGGATTTCAAAATCTTTAGTCGAATTTTATTTTAAACTCAGAAATTAAAAATTAAATATTGTGATCTTTATTCTGATTTGAAAATATACGTATTTTGCATCCTTTGGGCCGCATGTTATTGAATTTTTATGTAGCCTCAAAGGCTCGTGGTGCAAATCCAGGATTCTAACTTAATTCGCAGATGTGCACTGCTGCCTTAGCAAACTGAACAAGTTTAGACCAAGGCATGGAGATCAACTGGCCTACATTAATATACCTATAGTCGTAAGAGTTGCAACCAAGATTCTTAGTTTGTCCTCTTTTAAAGATAAGGTATACTTAGTAAGACCTCCAAGCAAGCCACAGTAGCCTAAGATCCTTCAGAGCGTAGGTCTTTGTAACTTTCTTGGCGTAGTTGAAAGATAAGAGAGCCACGGGTTTTGGTTCAATTAGACTTAAATTGTAATCTCATTGCCTTCGATGCCATATTGTGTTGGTACCTACATGATCGTAACGGTATTGTTGGAACCAAGCAGGTTAATGTGGTTAATATTGTTTAACAAGGAAATTTAAAGCATCAATAACACTATGTGTCAGCGCTATTAATTCCGCTTGAAAAACAGTGCATTGCGAACCCAGACTGTAAGTACAGCGATTTATATATAAAAGATAACATCCTGGGTGTTAGACCACAGGATTTCCGAAAAGCACTTTTACAGTGCCAAAATATGGCAGTACCTTTCTGAAGTTTGTGTAATCAAGATGATATTTCCATTAGTGTTGGATAACATCAAGGTGCTTGACTTGATCACATCTGGTAATCGGCCTCTCAAAAAGTAAAGGAACGGGTTGGTCTAGACTACACCTACGCTCAGTAAAGACAATTAAATCAGTTTTAGGGCTGATGTGCAGACCCTTATCAACGCACCATCTGTCAATAATAGTAAATGCAAATTGCGATAAGTCTGTCTTGATATTCAGTTGTTTGCCAGGAACTGTGAAAGCAAGATGATCAGCATAGCTCTGTGCAATGAAGAAAGATTTCTGCATCTGAACAAGTAAATCGTCACCAAAAGCCACAGTAGAGGTTATAGCACTTCCTTTGGCAACTTTGACAGAAACTGACATACCTTCCTGCACAGCCTGCACAGTCTGCACAAAGCGAGAACTGAACATTGGTTGAATCCAGATGACAATTAATACCAAAACTGGTACTAATCGTAGCAAATGAAGAGCTACCAAACGCTCCCGCTATATCCAAGAAAGTAATTACAAGAAACTTCTTGTTATTGGGGGATTTTTCAATCCTTGTGACAAGTAATTGAACTTCCCAGCTTTCGGAATAAAAATAATTTTACTCCTGCTCCAGGATTTTAGAACAGTGCTAAATGTAATGAACGTTTGAAATGGTGTTTCAAATGGTCCTGAATTAAAGGAATACCATTCTGTAATCCATCATGGAATATTTCATTATGCCGACCAGCCCTATAAGGTGCAAATAAAAACAAACTCCAGCGTAGAGCATTGTGATTGACCAGCTTATGCCAAGTCCAAATCGAGGGCCTCAGAAAAAATCCTATTCAGTTCGTCAGTAACATCATCAGAGTTGATAATAGCACAACCAGGAATATGAACATACAAAAGCAGCTAAGTAACTTCTCTGCGTCAGGAGCTAAGCTGACCCTCAGATAGACAAAGAGTCTCGAGTCTACAAACATTATTCTTACCCAAATATACCCAAAAGGGTTCGGTCCGAGTCTTTTGGTTAGTAATAAGAGCAATCTCTAGTACCTCAAGTACCTCAAGTGAGGATGCAAGTACTTCGATGTCGTTACCAATCAAATTTCTCTCCGTGAGGTAATCAGTGAACCTAGTTCAAGAGAGAAAAGTCCCCAATCGGTTAATTTTCTATTGCAATAAGGTTTTAGCAGTGATCGTTTTAGGTTAATATTAAACGAGTTACACCTAAGATCAAAGATGAGTTGGCTCGTAGGATAGATTGAGAACTTCCAACTCGGTTGAGGTTATATAATTGAACAAAGAAGATCCCCCTGTGATGAGCACAACCGTAAAATCAGCCGAACACCACTGTTGAATGAGGGAGGCACTAATATGGTTACGAATAAAAATGCATGTACTAGTTTTATCGACAGAATTCTTACAGAAGAAGCTGCCATTATTTGAGTCCAGTCTATAGGGACAGCACCATCATGTAGGTACGGTTCCTTAATTAGACGCCTATTTCTGTATGCAATGCATTACAGAAAGCTACTTCCTTAACTAAAATGAAGTGACTTACTATGCTGCAAGTTAATCTGTTTTATTCTATTCTTGACAGAGATTCTTTGGAGGATCACCAACCGAAAACTGACATCCACTCTAGATGAACTTGGAAACTTTTTAGCAAAACCACTTATAAGTCTCTTCATAATGGCAGCCGATAAAGACATCATCCAGCAAGGTAGCACCCACGTATTTGGGTCACAAACCCAGCTGTTTTCGCCGAATGAAGAACTCGACGATTGCATGATTTGATAAACGTCGTGGTTTAGTGCGATGAATCGAATTTGTTTTCTTACTGTCGCCATCTGAGTTCAACAAGATACTCTCAGTACTCAACAGGAATCAGAGTTGCAAATTTAGGATTTTTCTAACTATATGTATTTCTTAGTCAATAACTTGTTTTCGTCATCTAACCAATTTTACGATATAACCCTACGAGCAGGGTTATATCGTAACGATAAAAAATATTTCAAAAGTTGCTTTATTCGTGAGTAGTGAGTAGTAAAGAATAAACTGATCAAAGTAGATTTTCTTATTAAATCAAAACAACGCCCTAATTTTTTTTTGAATAATTTCGAATTCTCGAATTTTTTAATTTTAAATCCTCATATTTCAAAATTTCCAGACATCATAAGATCCAGGTTTTAAAACTCTTAAAATTAATTTTGTTCATTGAAATTTCGAATTTTTGTAAGTTTCGGGTTTTTGTTTATTAATCCAGATTTCACTATAGTTTAGTGGAATTTATAGTCCATAACCATAAAATTTATTCATATACAAATGTATTTTTTATACTGCATCACATTTTACTTCATCATATTGATTGATACGGTCTCCTCCCATACTTTCATTTCACTGCCGCATGATCTTAAAAATTGTAATTTGCATATTATTTATGATAATATAAAAACTACAATTTTTTTTCTCCGCCTTATTTTTGTTGTGGATTTGTATTAATCATAATATGTTCCGTAGTATATTATGTTACTTATGTTGTACCGTAGACGTTACTCAAGGGCACTTGACTTTATATATTATGTATACATGCATATAATACACGGAAAATATCTATCTATAAAATGTCATGTCTTATCAGTACGTATATCGCATACAAATTTTCTATTATTTCCTCCCAGAATATTCATACACGAAGATTAATGTTAGCACTCGCAAATGATTTATCGGTGTTACACATCTGGATTTATGTTTTGGTTTTGAAACTATATAATGATTTAAGGCTAACTAAATTTGGGTATACGTACCTATACATATTGATTAAGGCGCGGCTGTGATTCAAACAAAGTCTACATACAATAAACATTAACGCATAAATTCCATTACACATTATTATGTGAAGCAGCAAAAAAATGCCAATGTCTGTATAAAAATAACTGGTAAATTGGATAAAAATAACCTTTAATGATTGACATTGATTTGTTGTACATTTGTATAGAGGGACCACATTTTCTTCACCATTTCTCGTATCCAGAACGACCTCACCATAATACTGGTTACTGCATATTACGCGAGCCTAAAATATGTATCATCATTTGGACGACGCCGTATGAATTTTAAATATCCTAGACCCTATATTTGTTAGCATGATTGCATTGAAAGACGATCAATGCAGTCCACGTTTCGTTGTAAGACAACAAAATTTTCTTATTTTTTTTTTACTTACCAACATAAATAATTTATAAGTTTTATCACTTTTATACGATTGTGTGATTGTTTTTAGGTTTGTTCACCGCCTGTATGCGTCTATGTACTTTACACAACAAATCTTGTCTAATTATGTGTCGCGCATATAACATAAAAAAAAACATGTTCTTCACCTAAACCAAGTTGTTTTTATAAAATCGGTTTGTTCATATGAGTGTGTATATGGCAAGGTCTAATCATCATAATATCTAATTTTGGGCATAGTACAGCGAATAATCCAAAATAACATCTCCATTTTGTCTCTATATGTGCTTGCTTGATTTATGACTAATTTCTTATAAATTGTTTTAATCTAAATATGGGATGTGGTATCATCTATATAGGTAGGTGCCTAGATAAAAGATGGCCTTAAAACCTTAACTCGGTTATATTAAACATCCAAGTTTTAATGTTAATGAATCTTGTTACTGTGGTAATTTTGTTTATAAATTATTGTCTAATGTATGGCTGAATACGAGTCCGCCATTATAAATGATAATTTATAATCGAACTTGAAATTCAAGATTTTGATATTGTAATAAAAAATAATAAAAGAAACTAGGGCGTTGTTTTAATAACATTTAATTCCGATGCATAATTATGTCCTTATTAACATTCAGGACAATTTTTACTTAATTTTTTAAATGTTGTCTACTCATAAAAACTTCTCTAAAGATTCATACAAATAATAATTAGGGCGTTGTTTTGAATTCTTATATTTTTTATTATCAAACCAAATAAATAATTGAATGGTGTTCTACATCATTTCTTATAATGGAATAAAATCAACGCTCTAATTTTTTTAAAATTATTTTTATTTATGTGTTAGAACATGCAGTGTTCATCAATGAATCGTTCATATAGTATGCCAAATAGCAACAATGCCTTCTTAATTAATAATTGAGCCATTCTTAATTTTAATTCATTTGGTAGTTGCAAAATTAAAAAACATTTGTGAGGGCCGTATCATAATATGCCCAGGCCTCCAGAACACGTTTTACTGCAGGGCACGGATATCAACCTAATTTATTGATTTTTTTATTCGAGCGCAGACGGTGAATAAAACTCTATGTGAGGTTTGGATCAGGAGGTACCAGGTTCGAATCCATGAACCATCGTTTATGTCCCTAGAGCTTGGTGGAGCTAAACAATGTGTAAGATGATAGGTCGATGAATTCCAAATTTCGAATTACAGTTAGGACATTCACAATTCCAAATTTAAATCGGTTATGTAAAATTAGGATTGTTAAAAACCTTTAAATTTTAAAAATAGAAAAATGTTGATGTAATATTGGGATGTATTTTGGGGTATTTTCAAATTTTGAATTTTCAATCGAAATGAAGATGATTTATAGAAATTCGGTATATCACTCGAATAGTAGAGTGGTTAAAGTAGTGACTTTTGGATTGGGAAGTACCGAATTGGAATCTCAATTATATCTCAATTAATAAATAGGACCTGTAGTCGACGCAACTGTGAGAGACTTGGGAGAGCTTTCAGCCTCATACCAAGTAGGAGAAAAACTAAAAAATAAACGAGTTGAATGAACAGCATTTCATGAAATTTTGGTAGACATTTGTAAGATCCATTTTATTTAATATTGCTCTCAGAGCCTGAAGTTGTGGCGGATTTAAGCATATAGGGTGTGGTTAAGATTCGGTTATTGCGCAGCTTATACTGCATAAAGTAAGCCGGTATGCGTAAATTTTCGGCTGTATTTTTTCACCGATCGGATGCCTGCTTGTAGGGGATTTTGACATTTCTCTTTTCTAATTTGGTAAATTGGTACACAATTTATACTTTAAAGGTTATTTTATTGTGAAGCTTAGAAGCGCAATGAGCGCAATTTGTTAATGATAATATGAACATTTGGTGTATTGATGGGATGCTCATCCAAATTCCCGCTCCAAG
The DNA here is from genome assembly GCA_951394425.1 of Tipula unca. Classification (NCBI taxonomy): domain Eukaryota; kingdom Metazoa; phylum Arthropoda; class Insecta; order Diptera; family Tipulidae; genus Tipula; species Tipula unca. The sequence goes on from OX596381.1 coordinate 194,528,466, forward strand.
TGAAGATGTTTTGTGTTAATACAACCGGAAAGGATTCCATTCTTTAATATTTAAATTAATTAAATTAAAATGTATTTTAAATTAAGAGATGCGTTTTTTGGATGGCCTTTAAGAAATCACGACGCCACCGTTTGGAGTAACAGCAAACTGTTAAAATAATTCGACAATGGGAGTATAGACTTGCATTCAGATTGCCAGAAACTTAGCTCAAAAAGGACAATTGCCCAACAGGGTTTCGGCATGTTAAATTCATGTTAAATTTATAGAAATTCGGAAGAAATCATGAGATTAAAATAGATTGAGACAGTAATTGTGGAACAGGTTCAGATGAGGATTACTAAGAAAACTTCATTACATCAAATTTAAAACACACATTCATTTCACCAAATAAAGATAAATAATTCACAGCCCCTGTTTCATTATAAAGGAGTCATAACGACACGTTTCATTGTTTCATCAGTTCAATCATTTCTTTAAAGCAGTTAATTTTTTCTCTTTTCTAATCATTTTTTTCTTTTTTAACCGTCATTACTTCATTGTGCCATATCCGTTCCTTTTCATCTTCTTGTTTTAAATAATCTAATATTTGGAATTCGGGTTTCACTTGTGGAAAGTGACAAATTACTTTCACTAGCGGCGACATATGTTCTCGTTGGCTACAGTTCTCGTGATTAGAATCATAAAGTAAACATGTATGTTGTCCCGCACACCGTAGACTGAATCAAATTCTTCAAAATATACCCAAAATATGTCCACGTCCACTTTTTCCCTTTTGTTTTTTAATTCTGTTGTACGTAAGCAACAGATTACTAAATTTTTTACGGGCCTGGAATGTACACATGGTTACTAAATTAAACTTGGTTACTTCAGGACTCCACACGTCTCTGTCCCTATGTACTTTGCTTTTAATTGTAACTGAACTTACCTTGTACGGTAACATTTCCATTTTTCACTTTTTTCCCATCTTTACCGAGTTCCTCGACATCCAACACAAAAATCAATTGTAATCTTAGGTTAAAATAAAGAAAAATTCGAAAAATAAAAGATAATTTATAAACAATTTTCTCCATATCATTGACATAAAATGAGGTTATAAAACACAAAAAATGACATTTGCATTTGTTGCATCTTTTCTTAAAAAGTTGCAAACAATGCGTATTTTGATTTAATTTGCTGAATTTTTATCCGAAAGACAATGCTGTATTGGCTGCAAAACTGAATTTTTAACCGACTTGCATATATAACATAACTTGCATGTGTAAACTGCGCAGCGGCTGAATCCTTGACCGCAACCATAGGAAACCAAGGCTGCTTGTGGCCTCGCACTTTTGAGTTATAGACAATTTTGTAATAGAAAATATGTTTCTATTTACTATAATTCACAAAAAATAATAAAAAAAAAATATATCCTCGATACTAAATTTTAGTCATCATATCCAAACAGTCAGATAGTAAAACACACGAAAATTTGTTTTGTCACAGTGCTAGACAGTTTCTCGTGTGTTTTACTATGTGAGTGTTTGGCAAGGTCGACTAAATTTTGTTCTTGACATTTTTTATTTTTTATAAAATCTCGTAAATGGAAATTGATAAAACATACGAACAATTGTCTGGAATGAGTGATAGACAATGGACAGAACAATATTTGTTTGATGTCGATGGATTTGCATTCTTTATAAATTTTTTGTTGGATGATGATGATGTGGGCACTAAATTAATGTTGCCCACCTGGCCCAATATGACAGTTGGCTATTATAAAATAAAAACAAGGCCCTAATTTTTATCTTCATCTATTTTTATTTAAATGAGTCGCGGCGAATCCAAGTTGTTGGTATCGATTTCGAAAAAAGTTTATAATAGGCCCCTAGAGATATGTTCTATATTGTATAATCTGCTGTAATTTTTTGAGTTCTTTTGCAAATTTTGCCAAAACCCATAACTGTGGTAATCAGCGTTTTAGTGCTTTATATTTTGTGGAAGCTTTTACATGGTACATGGTAAAAACCCTTCGAAAACATGTTAAACTTAATAGAAATTCTTTTGGTCAGTGATTTTTAATTTTTTTGGCTATTAACTCACTTCCATAAACTAATGCATTTTGACCTTACGTAAAAAAGCTTTTTTCTGAACTTTTTTTTAGTTTGAAATATTTATGTAAATTTCAAATATTTTGAGAGCCAATAATTTTGTTGATGAAATAATATTCGGGGCTTGAAGAAAATATTTTTTAAAAAATTGAGTTTAAAATTAGTTGAACTTGAGCAGGTTTGAATGTCTTTTTGAGTTTATTTGAACCATTAAGCATTGTAGTAATTAAACTCAAAATAAAGGTGTGAGAATATTAATTAGTTTGAAAAAATATTACATCAATTAATTAAAATTTGGTATACAATTGATTACTTCTAGAACATGAATCAAATTTGTGTCAAGTTTGACCTGTAGTTTGAATCATCAATTTGATAGTAAATTGGGAAAAATATTCCTTCTCGTACTTGTCCAGTAATAAATATAAAATCTGCAAAATTGAACCGAATTTGAAAAATTTTGAAAGAAAATTGAGGCGTGTTTGATTGAAACTTGAAAACAATTTTTTGTTTTTTTTTGGAAGGAACATCTATGAAACTTAAGCGCTCCGTGGCACATCGTTTAAGAACCACAGAGTTCTAGGCAATTCGAGTAGGGTAAACAGTATAGTTTTAGTATTTTATTGACAACTCGTATAAGTGACATGATTTATGATGTGAGTTTGTATTATTTAAATCGCATTTTTAATTTGTTTTTTTACCATCGCGGTTTTTTCTCTTGGATCATAAACTACAATCAAGTTATATTATTGTTAAATGAAAAAAGCACGAATTATAATTTTTTTTTGTGTTTTAACTTCTCGCGTGCACATTGAATAGTATGCAAATTTTGCAGAAATATTCTTGTAGTATTGTAAAATATATATGTATATGATAACAAAAATTGTACGATTTGACAGTTTGGATTTTATCGGCAATAATATTGAAATAAATTAATGTTGACAGTGTATACAAAAAAATAAAGTTGGTAAGCGAGGGAGCTAAATTAATAAAAAACCAATCACAAAAATTAATTGTTTGAAAAAAGCATTTTCCAACAAAAAAAAAATTATAAATTAAAAAACTTTTTGTCATTCATGGAATGATTTTAATTAAAAAATAATGTTATGTATTTAATTATTTATTTATGTATTTATATGAAATTGAACAAACCAAAATTAAATTATTATTTAAGACCATTTCGTTGTAATTAATTTTTTATTAGACGTTAGATGTTAAGTCCGAACCTTTAATTTATTGTGGGCAAGTAAATGGATACACGTAAATGGATATATAGGGATGGGCGCTACATTGTTGAATCTTTGAAGAGGTATTTTGTGCAGGCAGAAATATGGATTTCACTAAAAAAGAAGTTGGGCTGTTTGTATGAGATATCATAATCCCAAAAAAGACTGGGAAGCTAACACTATACACTCTAAAATGTCGTTAGATCTAAGAAATTCGAAAAAAGTAAATCTAAATAATAAAAAAAAGTACTCATTACATCTGATATCGAACCTCGAATATCTCCTTATTTTGGCAATTCTTAAATTTATTGCTGAAATCACTTCCCGTTTAGCCGTAAGTTTGCCGAAATTACCCAAAATTATAACCAAAATAGTATATGCCGTTCACATCCTTTCTGCCGCACTTAAACAAGAAATGACGGCACAAAGGTTATTTCCTGTTAAAGTGCGGCATAAATGATTTGAACGGCACATATTATTTTGGCCTTATGATTTTGGGCCTCGGAAGCTCTAATTGTGGTATCGAGAATGGTTGAAATGGTGCGCAATTTTAATTTTGGCTTCTATACAAATACTGTTTGGTGGCATATGTATATTCCGTGGCGTCAACGAATAGGTACTGGTCTATTACGGTGTAGGTTTTGATTGTGCATTATTCAAATTATTGCCATTGTCATGTGATTGACGTCTATTTCGAGGAAATGGCATAAAGGCTGAGCCTATATCCATTTACCACGCCGTTATTCGTTCCTGTTACAGTCTCCGTTATCGGTATATTTGACCAGGTGCACGTGGATACTCGCCTACTATCTGGTTTTATTCATAAGTTCTCTTGGGTTTTGATTCAGTTAATGTTGTTATTTTGGTTAGACCCAAGCTTACTACCCTAATACGATTTTTAAATTTTTGTATCTGCAGGTTAAATTTTAAAACCTTACGTTCAACGCGTATGTTCTTTAAAATTGCGTAACTTAAGAATAGCTGCGGTTTATTATTCATAAAAGGAAATTGTGTCTACCTTGCGCTTATAATGGAATCACAGAATCTTTTAAATGCGTATACGTATGGTGTGGCAAGCTTCAATTTTAGCTGTGCGGCTTAGCTTCATCAACTAGTTCACAGTTATATAGCACGTGGTCTGTTGTTTCTTCAAAGTAGTCTCAATTAAAAATAGAAATAGAAATAGAAATTTGAAATTTGCCGAGGCCAGTCAACATCTGTGTTGCCATTGTGCTATCGGCGCTTTTCATGTTTCTTCCAATGTTACCCTTTTGTCATGTGAGGTGATATCAAGTCGTTCATCAAAGTCTACTCCCATGCATTTTACGGTTGTTACCATCTTTATTCTTTGACCATTAAGGTATGAAGGTATTCCTGGCTGTACTCGATACTTCAATGACCCAACGGGCCATTTTGCTATATTTAGGCTCATATTTGAACTTTACAGGAAGAACGCAAGATCTTCTCAGTTGCGATCATAATACCGTCTCTGATATTACTGACCTTTTTGACTGCGGGATTTATATTTCCTTATATATGGTGCTTTTTGGTTTCTCACTTGGTACCTGTAGTTTTGCAATTTTCAGTACTTGCCCGTAAAATACCTTACTGGATTCTAGTGTTGCCACTATATCGTATCTCTCAGCCAATTGGCTCTTGGCGATTATTTTAATTGACTAACTTGAGAGCTTTTACCGTGTTTCTCAAAACTACTTGTGTGGTCGCCAAATTGGTACTCTCAGAATCTGCATACGTTTATTAGTGATCATAAGTTTGATCCTTTAAACATCATGAAATTTAGAGAGATTTTATTAGATTTGGCTGCAGCGTCCCAAACCACTCTATAATCTTTTCCAGTTTGTCCCAACAGTATAATAAGTTCCACTTTTGATAGCTTACGAGCGGTACTCTTTTCTACATAAGCTCGTGTCAACAATTTGGCCTGCAGCGACCTCTGCGCATAGAATATGGTGGCTCTCCTTTCACAGATCGCTGCACAATTCGTTCCGGATCAGCACGGAGGACGCGACCGAACCAACTTCTATGTACATGTACAATGTCGGGGATCTTCATCAGATCTCTCGACATTGTACAGAGCTCTGTATATATGTACCATCTACTTCGCGTTTTGGGCCGTAAATCACTCGCATGATTCTTCCCTCAAATGTAAGGGGCCGTCTCTCATACTCATCCGTCAGCGCCCAGCTTTCACATCCAAATATAACAACGGGCTTGACCAACGCTTTGTAAAGATTCAGCCTCAGTGCCATTGTCCCTATCAGAGATCATGTATTTCGTTTTGGACTCATTGATCTGGAGTTCAACAGAACTTTGCTATTCAGTCCAATCACGCATAATAGGTCATCTGCATATGCAAGCACCTGATTGGACTGGCGATATAAGATGTTGCGCTGAGGTGTTTCAGTTTTCCTATATATGAGATTAAAGAGTATTGTTTTTCGTTGCGATTGTTAGACTGTTGCACTTCACTATGGGCTATATTTTGTCGCTCGAATGCGAGACGACATTTGTCATCAAACCAATCATTCTTGGGTCTGGCTTTGACCATACCTAAATTGAGCAACACTGACAACCGAAGTTTTCAGTACCTCCCAGACATAGTTCACACAGTTAGACTTGAACGAAAGCTTTCATTTAGCTTTGCAGCGATCAAATGATGATCGCTGCCTACGTATTTGATTGCTGACCGATATGTCGTTCTCACATCTTTCATAATCCAAGCCCGCCATTATGAAATTAACACGTGGTCAATTTGGTTGCGGGAAGTTTTGCGTGAATGGATCTATGTTTCTATAAATGTATTTGTTTGTTCTATATGGTCGTCAGCAATTGCAAAATACAACATTCTCTCATCATTGTCGGTCGCAGTTCCGTATCGGGTGTGCGCGGACCTACGTATATGTTTTCACACAAGTCGTCCTAATTTCTGTCAGCTCTAGCATTAAAGATCCCAATTACGATTCTTACATCGTGTTCGGGTATAGATCCCACCCCTAGCTGATTTCTGTGGGCGCGTGTACTCAAAGAGCATCGTGTTCAAGCTGATACTCCTTCATGCATGTGATTAGGTTTTCCAACGCACCTGGTTTGCTAATTGTGACTGCACGTTCCACGTGCCGATCCTAAATCTCGTGTCCGGATACTTGAGCAATACCCCGCTTAGCGGTATCCATTTTTTATTTTGTTGCTATAGCAAAAAGTTCAGTTTGTTTTACGGATACGGGTCGTCAGCCCAACGATCTAACCATTGCATCTTGAATGCAAACTTTTGGTATTCTCGCAGTCAAGTTTCTTCCTATATCAACACATTGTAACGCTAATTGTTTCCGACGGCTTATTACTCCTGGTAACGAGGTGCAGTTTAGACTTTTGACGATTTGAGGTCACCGCTCTGCTTTTAAGCTTTCTAGTGCATTTTTATCATTTTAAATTTATTAAAATCCAACTATTTGTGTACCTCAAGTAATTCGGTTGTATAGGCATGTTTTATCGAGATTTACGTCCCCATTACATGAATCAACAAATTACATCAAACCTATAAATATTATGATCTGCTTCTTTGCGATAAATGTAAACATATAAACACAAGTTTGTTTAATGATATCTCACTGAGAAACATAAAAAATAAAAACATATAAAAGCTTTTGAAAAATACACTCACCTTTGTCGTAAAAATGTACATACTATGTAGTTTCAATAAAGAGCTTTTATATTACAAAACAAAAATTACAGCATCTCTCGAATACATAAGTAAAACAATAAACTGTTGGTATAAGATTTATTTAAACAGAAGACAAACATAATCTAGCAAACGAGATGGAAAGCTACTATACTAATTAGCAAAAAGCACAAATATTTAATTTTCTTAAAAAAATAAAAATTAATTTATAATTTTGATTTTGTTGATCATATCGACAAATATTTACAGTTTAAATTTGCTTCCTGTTCGATTATAACAAAAAAATATAGGCAAGAGGGTTGCAAAATAGAAAATGGTATATCTAGTTTGGATTACCATAGGAGTTGTTATTCTTGAATTTGTTATTCACTTTTCTAAATTCGTATTCATAAATAAAACATATCGCACTCATTTCGATTTGCTTATAAATTAATTTGGAATAATTGGGAAATCGATATCAAATATAATATCTCCCCCTATACCATTCAGTTGTATCGAGGAGTAACAAATCTTCATTAAAACTAAACATTTTTATGTTGACAATTCTATCTGGATTTAGCAGAATACACATATTACGTTTATGTACCTTTTTCAATTCTGATAAATTTATTGTTTTCCCTACATACAAAAATTCACTTTTCTTGTTATTTTTTGGTATCATTTTACATAACAAGATGCAGGACGTACAGGTAAAAATATAGTACCCAGCTAGAGTACGGTTAAAACGAATATATAATAGGGACGTTGGGTACAGCAAATTGGCCATCCCATACACACAGATATATTGGAGAATCGAAACCACAGATACATTAACGAAAGATAAAATTAATCAGTCATCCAATAAATTAATTTTTTTTAAAAATAATATCGTATCCCCCCATGTTAACTATATGCCATATACGTATATGTTCAATTTGATCGCATAATTACAAGTTTAAAAGGAATACCAAAATTATTTATTAACCGATTCCATCGAAATATCAATTCTTCTGCTCGCAGATACATACCTTGGGGCAACTAATTAATGTTCTCAAGAAATTTCCTTAATAAAAACGACTTGTCATGTCAACGTATATATAGGACCCCAAGTTAGTCGTAATTTACTGATAACACGTTGTCTTGTCGATAAACATTCACACACACACATACAATAATAAAAAAAAACATAAAATTGAATTTCATCAAGAATAATAAATTACTTCGTTCAACTTTCCAGTGTAGGAATTTTCAGATGGTTTTTTGTTGTTGTTTTCATTTCTAATATCGTGCGAGGGTGGATGAAAATTGAATTATTCGTGAATTTTCATATTTTATTATAGACGGATCGAAATGGTTCATAACATTGAGTTCAAATGTCGAAACCGTATATGTATGTACATATATGAGTACATAGTCATCAGGAGCATATTTTTATATTTTTTGTGGGGGGTGGTATGTTGGTGGTGGAACTGGTTTCGAGATAATTGATGTAAATGTGTACAATATAATCGTATTAGTTGTCTAAATTGCTTTTTAGTATGTCGCATATTTAATTCAACTTTTTAAAGCTTTAAATGTAAGAAAAAATCGTTAACATAATTCCATACGGTATGTTGCTGTAAGCTTATATAGTTTTTTGTGTGTTTTGAACATTTAAGCTTTAAAATTGACAAGTTTACCTTGAAAGCTTTACAAATTTGAGACTTTTAATTTGAATATTTTGAAAGAATACATTTTTTACAAACTGACTGCATTTGCGACATGTTACATCGAGAAAATTCATAGTCAGAGATAGGTACGATTTACCGAATTTTAGAAGGTATACCAAATATAAACTGGTGGGAGGAACACAAACTCTAAACCCATTCTTACAGTCTTGCGGGTTTCAACGGAAATTAATGATAACATTAGTTGTTGTTCGATGGTTTCACTTTAGTTAATAGTTTAATATTACCAGACTAGGTGTGAAAATATGTGAAAATACCGAAGGAGATGGGCGAGTCCCAACTACCTTTTTGAAAGCCATACGATATAAAATTGTAGATGAGGCAAAACATGGAAAACAATAAAAACTGATCTAAAAAAATCTAATCTACGCTGATTAGAGGAACGAAGTCAGTCTAATTAGAGACTTACATTCGTTATATCAGGCTAACGACACAAATGAGAAGTTTTTCTCCAACATAATAGACATACAGTCCACAATAATTATGTATGTGAAAATGTGTAAATGAGAGGGAGGCAGCCACCAAAAAAACGTTAAAGAAATGTGTGTTTTCGGCTTTTTGGCTGGTATTATAGAACCAATGAGCTCTATGAAAAGAGCGAGAAATCTGAGTGGCGCGTTTTCGATATGTTTATTCGAACAAAATATGTGTTACAGTAAACATAAAACACAGCTGATTACGCCACTAGTATATCTAGTTAACCTGGGTACCTCCAAATTAGGCCTAGTAAATCAACATTCATTTCAACACCGATTGAACCCATCTTAAAATATTCTTCCCAGACATAAAAATAAGTTTCATACATATCATAATCACCAACCATTCCTAAAAACAGACATGAACCCAATACCATTTGGACAAACATTTCCATCATTCAACTTTTAGACCCACTAAAACCAATACCAATAAACTAGACCTCCTATAGGTTTACATATAAGGAATTGTTCAACATAGAAAATTTTGAACTAGGCGCCACTAGCCTTTATCAAAGCCCTTCAAAAGCCCTTTATTAAAGCCCTTCGAATCCGAATGAAAACTGCTAACCCAATTTAGATCCTGTTCAAGAGGAAGAGTACTCAGAACTTCTAATTGAAATAGACGAGGAACATTTTCCAATACCTGCATCTGCCTTGGAGACCCCATCCGGTTGTTCCGGTGACCCAAACGTATTCGTTCCCCGCGAATTTTCCCCAATATCAAAGCTCTTGATTCAAATTTCATGATTATTTCGACAGCCTAATAGACTTCAAACTAATCCAAAATCTAAAAATCCGACTTGACTTCAAACAACCTATACACTTGAAACTGATAACGATATAATACCTCTGTTATTCAAACCAAATTTTATGTCCTACATTGTCCGGATTAGAATGACAATCTAAGCACCAGTAGACACATTATCCGGTAGTATATTTACTTAAAACCGGTATACAAATACAAAAGGAACTGATAATCCCAGAAGGGAAATATCAAGCCAAGGATAGGTATAATTCAGAAGAACTTAAATACAAACTTATATGTGAACAACACGAACATATTTTCTTTAAGGAAAATGAAAATCTAAGTTTCACCAATCTAACGTAGTATAAACTTAAATAACGAAAAACCAACATGCGACGAAGTATAAAAACAAATCACTAAAATGTTGGACTAAGCCATCATTCTCCATGGTCATCACCTCCGATTTGGGTTGTTCCAAAAAGGTTGACGCTAGTAGGAAATCCAAACCTGTGCTACATGGATGACAAACGTCTTTTCCACGTTGCTACAGGAACAAGTGATTACCAAACTTACCACGGCAACATAAAAGTGCAATTGAACAATTCCGAATTCTTGCAAAAAGCAAACAAAATCCGGTTCCGAAAACGGAAAACCAAATCATTTCTCGAGTTGTTGGGGTACTATCGGAAATTCATCAGGAATTTTTAAAAATTTATCAGAACTCCTCACAAAATGTTTCTGCAAGGATAAGCCAATCGTCTTAGATCTTACTTCTCGAAGCCATTTGTATTGACAACCGTGCTAGTAATGTAGCATTAAGAGCTATCTATAGTATCAGAAGTGGCTATAAGAATTGATAATATTAAGCTAGCAGAACCCTAAAGAAAACTGAACAAAGCCATACAGCACAATCTTAAAGAATTGGTAGCTATCGGTTGGGCAGCAAAGTATTTCCAATCACTATCTACATGAACGTGAATTCCGAACTGTCACTGATCACAAGCCTTCTTTGACTTGGTTATTCTCTTTAAGAGAATTCTAAACTATAGTGAGATGAAGACTCAAATTGGAAGAGTATATGTTTATGAAGTAATTTATAAGAAGAGCACAAAAAATATAAATGCCGAAATCAGCCAAACCTTAAAGTATAACCGAAAGGAAAAACCAATAAAATTCGAATTAATAGGTTCCAAAAGATATAGAGTGAAATAATGACAATAATCAATTATGATGATAATATGGAAGTTATTCCAATTAAACTCGAACAAGCCATGATTACTTCGTGTAATTTTTCTGGGCGGTCACTCGTCAAACCGTCATTTCCTGTTATAAGCATTATAGATATAAGTTAAATGCGAATGTATCCTCAAATTCAACTCATTGCTCAATTTCAAACACAATCCTTAAAGATTTCGTAACAAATCCATGTAACTATAATTTAAATTTGATTCAAGGCCACACTAGAGTTTTAGCTGGAATTTTACTTAAGTCAATCCACACAACATAGTTCAAAAACAAGTCAAATGCAAATACGATTAAACATAATTCAAAATGCACTCAATTTTTGTTTATAATCAGTAAAATTCACTCGTGTAATTTAACTAAAGATTTCGTTCCTAATTTACTTAAATTAAGCTGGAAAGTGAAATTAACATTTGACTCAAATCCTTATACCTTAAATTATAATTCAAAATCTATACGCAAACTCTTATTTTTTTCAACTCAATGTTTGATTTTTAAATCAATTTAAAATTTAAAAAGTACTCACATTTTGTATTCATACAATTCATCTAATAAACCAAAAAAATTTTTTGGCTCAAATTTTAACTGGAATTTTACTTAACCAAATCCACTCAAAAAATATGTACTTCGAAGAATAGTATACAACTGAAATCAGTAAATAGTTATACTTTAACCTGCACTCAAATAATCTATAAATCTCGTTTAAAATTTTACTCAACTTCATAGTACATTTCCATTCCTTCTTTTGAAAAATGAAATTTTGAAAAGCGGCCATTTTAAACCCCACCTCAGATTCCCAGCAATGTTTTTCGTTTGTTATGTTTCCTCAGTATCTCTTTTCATGTGCTCGGTATTCTGGGCAATCATTATAGAGCAAAAGTATATCTGCATGCGACAATTTACATAACACCACTGCTTAGTGGATGCCCATTGATTTCCCAATATATTTACATAAATATTTTAAAGCAAATTTGAAAGTTCTACAGTATTGCTAACATAAAGCTTTGTTATAGAAACTCATTCCAAACTTAAAATTTATTTAAGGAATTCCTTAAAATTTGAATGCTTGATTATGAGAGGGGAATAAAAGGAAGAATGAATGAAGCTAATTGTTTAGATTCCACAAAATTTTTGATAGTTTGCAAGATTTTTTTTAGAGTTGGTAAGATTTAGCAATGAATTTTCTTTTTTGTTAGAACCGATGTTACTTACCTTCAGGGATGGGCGAGGTACATATAGATTACGCCATGTAATTTACGCGGTTGTCGACACGTAAAATAAAACGTTGATTACTTGGCAGTGTTTTTTGTCAACGTCGATAGTTAAAATGATGCCAACAATCTACGATATTTTAGCGATTGGAATTTGGTTTTTTGTAAAAACGTTCATCTAGAGGTGATTTTTCATTTGTTTCTTTTCTGTCATGGTATTTTATTCAGTATTGTTTAAGTCTATATGTAGCTAAACAAGGTATACATTTGATGATTTAGAAGCCAACATTACGCGTGTCATTCGCCAGATGCCACTCAATATGCTCGAACGCGTCATCAAAAATTGGAGTTTGAGAATGAACCATCACAGTTGCGGTAAACATTTGAAAGAACTAATTTTAAAAAAATAAATTGCAAGAAATGTACTTTCGAATGATAATAAAGTTTCCATATGGTTAAATTGAATTTTTGAGATTTTTTAATTTTTGAAAAATCACCTCTATAGATTTCGTTATTACGGATAAAAACACACACATGGTGTTGGTTGTTCCCTGTTTCTGGCACAACTTCTGGTGCGATTATCGCTCCAAAATGGTTCCATTAACGCATCCACATTCTTTTTCAGCACTCTTTTCACTATAGCCCAATATTTTTTGGAAGGTTGAAAAATTACGTGTTGATGAATTAGCTGACGAAAAAACCTGGCTTCAACACTGGCCAATTGCTGGATTTGGCCATTTTTTGCAAATGTATTTAACTTGAACAGCTTATACTTAGCAGGAGTATTCCCTCGGTTTTTGGTATAAGCTACAATTTTTAACCATATTATTTGTTTCAAAACCCTTTCATGTCATCCATCAAAACACATCCACGAAATTTTATGGAAGTTTAGTCATCAGTCTGGCATATTGTTTAGCGAGCAAGTGTTGATTATCTGAACGATTTGGCTTTTTAATAACTCGGTAGCATTTATAGACTTCTTGAACTCGAATTCATTTTACCATGGAGTGGGATGTATTAAATTTTATGGCACGGCCAAAATCAAAGTTCCCCGGATTATTTTGAATGAAAGTTATAACCTTTTTGTAAATATTTCTATCAGTTTTGCCATGTTTCTGATTTGTGTGAGCCGTTTTTGCTACCGTTCCACCGGTATAAAGAGGGCCCCATTCTATTTAACGCTATATATCGTTGTTTTGGGTCAATTTAATAATTTTGTAATAGATATGACGCTGAAATAGATTAATGATATTTGAGTACAATTAGTTTTCAATTCCACTCTTTTTGAAAAGAGATTAAAAGACATTGACGGAAATTCTATAAAACTGTCGCCAGTAACGCATTGTTCCTAAAAATGAAATTTGGTCACCGTTTTGGTCAATAAGTTTTAAACAATTGACCAAACCACTCTAGGAATTGTCTACATTATCGACGTTGTCTACGGGTTGTCGACACGTCAATGTAGAAAATAATAGATGACTCGTAAATGCCTATCCCTGCTTGCTTTTAAAGTAAACTGCCAAAGTATAGCCAAAGTATAATAACGGAACTATTTTATAAAATAGCGATTCAGTCAATCCGTAAAACAAATAATAATTTGACCGTCTCAGTAATAATTTTATCTCCCCTATAGTCCCATCCTAATCGCATTAAACCTAAAATAAAAACTGGACACCTTAATTTAGAACTATAGTTCACTAAATCCAAATTGTCTACCATGTATACGATACCTACATAGTCTACGTTGTATACGGGTTACCTACCAGGTATGGGTATTTACGCGTCATGTATTATTTTCTACGTCGACGTTTCGAAAACCCGTAGACAACGTCAATAATGTAGACAATTCCGATAGAGTGATTTTATAAATTAATTCTAATTCTTAATTCTTAATTATCTTAATGCATTTTAATCAACAATTTTATAAAATAAAAGTGTTTGTTTTAATCTGCATTGTCGGAAACATGAAAATACAATTAAATAATCGAAAACTAATTGTGCACAAATACCTTGAGAATCCATTTGCATCCGGTTTTTCCATTGCAAAACTATTAAATTTACTTAAAACTATGATATATATAGCGTTAAAAAACGTGAAGAAGGTCACAGTATAGCAAGAGCAGCTTACAAAAAAGATACACATATGGTACAATTATGATAAAATTCGTTACAAGAAGCGGTTATAACTTATATTAAAAATAATCCGGGGATCTCTGACTTAACCGTGCCATGAATTGTATTTAAAATGAATTGCCATGAATTTATTTAAAAGCCAAATCGTCAGATAAACAGGACTTTGTTAGCTAACAAACATGCCAAACTGCTTTATGACTAAGTTTTGACAACATTGAAGGAGGGTAAAAATTATATCTTGCCAAAAATTGAGGCAATGCTTCCGCTAAATAAAAACACTTCAAGATAGATAACTTTGCAAAAGAGAATTAACTGTCGGTTTTGTCACATTCTCAAAACTACATTATAGTCAGTTGTTTCAATTGAAATCAAACAATTGCCATGGAAAGAGTACTTTAATTTTTATATTATGTAAACGAAATTTCATTCTAATCAGAATTCCTTTACTGATTTAACCATAGTTAACAGTACTCTAAAGGCGCAATGAATTGGTACGAATCTAATCTATTCAGTGTTGTCTGAAAAGAGTTGTGGTGGAATTGGGAATATGCCAACCGTCGTGTTTTCCAGTATCTAATCCTTTGCATATGTGGTAAGAAAAAAGAAACAACTTGATTGGAGTCCTTGTGGTGATTATAGAAGATTAAACAACGTCATCGTTCTTGACCGTTACCCTATACCACACATACAAAATTTCTCTATGAACTTAACCTGTTGTACTACATAGTAAAAAAATTCCATTGAAAATTACTAGTTTTTTCATGTGGGCAAAATTTCCAAACTATTTCATGCAAAATTATACTTAAATTGAAAAATCAATTATCATTGAAAATTGAGAATTATAATCCATAAATTTGCCAGCAAAATCATGTACTACGTTAAATGAAAAAAACTGTATTTTTACGTTAGTAAATAAGCAATTTTACATCCTCGCAGCATTCTTACAAGTGAATAATAGTAAACTTTTACGTGAATAATCTGCATTAATGAAATTTGAATAACTTGTTTTAATAAAACAAAAGAGTTTAGGCTACTTCATTATCATAACTTTATTTATAAAATTTCAGTTTAATTTATATATACGTTTAATTTTACTACATACATACTTTATACATATAATTAATATATATAAATCTCTTATATACGAGTATAAACTACTTATTCAAAACTTTTTTTAAAAAGTTTACGACTTTTGACTTAAAATTAATTTTTTGTTTTTTGGAACGAGAACAATTGACGTCTTTATTAAAAAATATTTTTTGCATAGCTTCCAACGATAACTCCATGGGATATTCTATATTAAAAACGTAGTAAGCGGCAATCGAGAGAAGTACTGCAGTCTTGATACAACTACATCTGATATCAAGTTGGTGCATCTCAATATAAAAATAAATAGTTTTATTATTGTCGGATTGATCTGTAATAGTCAAATGATTTTAATATAGTAAATACATTCATTAAATTATAATAATATCTAATTACCGATTATAGCAAAAAATGGCGTTGATGTAGGTATCTGTATTTCGTTTACTGCCGTTCCATACTGAAAAAAATCAAGAATAAATTGTTTGGTGGGTAATACATATTTTAATGCAATTACTTACAGAGTATTTCTTCATCAATGAGTCTAAATTTTCTTTAAAATGCGTTGTGATAATCCTTAATATTCTTAGGTCTTCGTCCTGTTCATTTCCCAAATCTGATTTTTTAATTCTACTTCCAAATTCTAGAATGGCGTTTTATATTCATGTAATTCCATCTGCTAAAAAACAAGGTTTCCTCTAAATCCATCATTTCATAAAAATGGCAAATCAAAAAATGTTGTGATAACAAATAAGGCCAATATTAGATGGGATATGTACTTGTCTTCATCAGCGCTCGATGTACCACAATTGTCACAAACATACATCATGATAGATTCAATAATCTGTAACTTAATTAAAATAAATTTTTCATTGTTGACACACACTTACAAATTTCACATGTTTGTTACCAATGTTATAAAACCATGCCCTTAAAATGTATTCCAATCAGGCCAATTTTGATATAGACATAGACTCAAAATATTTCTCGCTACGTCAAGGATGTATCTTGGCATACATTATACATATTATTTAACCACGACTAATGGCGTATTATAGACATACGCTAAAAAATTTATCTCACTACGTCATATATATTTTCGAATATTTTGCACACAGAAGTACTTTATAAAATGTATATCTATAGCAAAATTTGCGTAGGTGAATTTACATAGTAAGGCACACGTGTTAAAAAAAAACTTTAACCTAAAAAAAATTTCGCTTTGGTATTCAATTAAATTGCCCACCACCACTTATATATAATAGATACATACCTGTAAATTTCACTTTAATACACTAAATTTAATAATATTATAATAAATATTAATTAATTAATTAATTAATTAAATTAAAAAAATTGGAAACTTTTTACGTTTTTGTAAAACACAACTGCACACCCGAATAACACAATCACGAATGAACATGAGATTTATCCTGGTATAGTCCGTTTGTTATAATTACAATACTCACACTATTTTACGTGAAATGTTGCGCTTTTAATTTAATTGTCTAACAAATTTCAACTAGAAAGCAAAAATGTTTGCATATGTGTGTAATAGTCCGGTCTTTTTCATATAATTTTACATTTCGATCGAAAATAACAGAAAATTAGTAATTTTACTGAATATTTAATGTAGAATTGGTTTCTTTATGCAATACTGCAGCAAAAATGCTAAAATACAAGAAAATGTTTATAAAATTTCCATTGAAATTTCAATTTTTTTTTTACTGTGTATATTCTCCAAAATTGACCTATGAAGGGCATATAATTTAATATCCGTTGCTACACAGGATATTGCTAAGACAGCATTTACCATTCCTTTTGGCTGATTTGAATTCACGCAAATGTTTTTGCTTTACGCAACGCCGCTCAGACATTTCAAAGAGTCATGAACGAGGTGGTTAGAGGGTTGGACTTCGCGTGTTTGCATACATTAATGATATTCTTGTATCTTCGATTGGATTGTATTCTCTTAATTCTCTTCACTTAAGTCACAAAATCACCCGTCAGGTTAATAGCGATATCGAAATTTCCAGTGGATACAGTCATTCGACAGATTCAACATTTTATTGGCATGGTTAATTATGACCATCGCTTTCGGATCCGTCGTGCAGCAATTTAAAAATGGATGTAGGGAACCTGTTGCATTTTTCGTCAAAAAGTTACAACCAGCCGAAACGAAATATTCTGCCTTTGATATATAATTACTCGCCTTATACTTATCATTTTCGATATCTTGTAAAATCTATTATTTTTTTTGTAATTGTTTAGTTCCATTAATATTGGGGGCCCCTGATATAGCATTCCCTTGAATAAATAATATAAGTTTATGAATAATACTTTCTCTTTCCCTTCTGTTAGCAAGTAGTTTACAACAGTCTACTACCCGCTATCTGCAGGCATTGCCCATACAGGAGCTTCAGTTGACTTAGCTATTTTTTCTCTTCATTTATCAGGAATCTCTTCTATTCTAGGGGCGATCAAGAGGAATTACTTTAGACCGTATACATTTATTTGTGTGATCAGTTGTTATTACTGCTATTTTACTTTTACTTTCTTTACCAGTTTTAGAAGGAGCTATTACAAAATTATTAACGGATCGAAATTTAAATACTTCATTTTTCGATCCTGCAGGAGGAGGAGACCCAATTATTTACCAACATTTATTTTGATTTTTTGGGAATTTTAATTTTACCTGGATTTGGAATATTTTCACAAGTAATATAATAAATAGCCAAGAAAGTGGAGCTCGTCATTTGGATTTTATTTCGCAGTTTTCAACTTACATTCATCATGTTATAGACCAGGATAATGTAAAAAACACTAGATCTCAAAACTATTTCGGAATTACAGAAGCCTGAAGGAACGTCAGAAATTAGTTTCTGGTTCCAATCCCCTCACAGGTTCATGTTACAAACTTGAGTGCTTCTGATTTCCAGGTTTATATATTTATTGTGAATCTGGAAAATCGCCCTTATCTTCCAGAACGACTACGTCGATTAGTTCGCGACGCTCTGCATAACATTAACCACACGAAATTAGCAAAGACGTTAACCACACGAAATCACAATTAGGACCATTTTAACCGTGTTTTGTGGAAAATTATATATCAAGATTTGGAGGACCATTAACATTGATTAAGGAAGCCAATTCCAATCCAAGTTGTTTTTAGAATTAATGAAGCTTCTAGGCACACATCGAATTCGGATAACTCCTCATGACCCGCAATATAACGGAAGCATCTCTACAAGCATCTCTATTGAAGTTCGCGGCTGTCAATAGTTGTCCTTGGCATAAGAGAGCTACACCTAAAAATAATACTAAATGTTCTCGGGAAGAACTAGTGTATGGACAACCAGTAAAATTACCAGGGGATTTTTTTTTGGAAGCACCAGATCAAAACAAAATACTATATACGTAATATAGTTCTCAACCGATATATTTATTCAAAAAACGCTGGGTAAATGTGAGTACATTTTTATCAGGCTATAGATAAAATTCGAATTGGGCTGACATTGCCTTACAAAAGCCCACATAAGGAAATTCGACGATTGAGAAAACATTTTGTGGTGGAAATCAATGAAAAAAACACATTTATATCAATCGATTGACTTAAACCAGCTTTTGGAGTCTCAGTTTTCCGTTTTGAAAAACGAAGGGGCATGATGTAGATAATGTTGCTACTCCTGGCCGGTTTATAAAAATACGTCCGTCTACAAATAATGTTCACGGGTGTTAAATATCACGAAAGTTAAGTGAGTGTTTTGAACATAGCAATACCCGTTAACACTTATACAAGCCCACCTTCGTTATATCTAAATCTATTGTTTGTTTGACTTCAATACGATATGTTATGGGATTCCCAATTTAACTTGAATAATTCTTTAATTTCTTCGTATACGACTTAACTGAATTGCCTAAAGTAATCTACGTAACGTTTTACGTGTTGACAATTGGGTATATTACACGGCGTAATCTACCTCGCGTATCTCTGTTGACGATACGTCGACGTAGAAATTAAAAGATGACGCCCATCCTTGGTTGAAACTCGTCAATTTTGGTAAAGAATTTAGAATTTGTAAGCTCGAATTTTAATTTCAGCAAATTTTATAAGAGTGTCTGGTATAATTATTGTATTTCAACTTAATTATTTGAGTTCACCGCATTGTTAAAGCTTTGGTATAGGAATTGTTGAATGTTTTAAGTTTTAACGTTTAGCTAGCCAATTGATATGTTTACCGATTACGATTTTCAAAATATATAAATAATCGTACGTATCCGATTTTATACAAATAAAACATAATACGAAACAGCTGTGGGAGTTTTTCTGGAAAAATGTTGGTGACAAACTTCTACAGAAATAAAATTCTTGTGTGGTTTAATCATAAAAGCTCGCGATTGTCTGTTAACTCGGTATATATAAATATACTTTGATGTTTAATATGTAACTTTAAATTGGATACACATCACAAAGATGTTGTTTTAATATTTTATGTATCCACTGTAACGTGAAACACAACATAAAATTCTCGACTATGTTTGCAGTAAACAAAAAATTGTTGTTGGTTTTTTGTGCAGACACATATGTACATATAAACTCTTGCCATGGCTTAAGGGCAATTGAAATATTTTTTTCCCAGCAGAATGTAACAGTCAACTGCACACAAATTAGTTTTTCTTCACATACTCTATATATTATGATGTACTTGTTAGATTTTTAACTTTTTTTTCTCTCACCTACATATAGTTGGTTTTAGTTAGTAAGTCAAAACCAAACTATATCTAGCATTACGATAAATATAAAAACTGTTTTCGTTGGTATAATCAAAACTTGGGTTTTGTTTGTTTGCCAATAAAATCGGGTATCGGAATACAGCAGGCAAATTGAAGGGGACCAGAAAAAAAACTTAGATATTTTTTACATAAATGTCAAAAATATGTTACGATAAGCTTTTTTTTGTCGCACTTTGATTTATGTAAACAAAGTTTAGTTTATAGTTTTATTGGAAAAAAAATGTTATTTAATTTGGATAAAACATACATCTGTGATATGTGTAAGCACAAAAAAACGAGACTTCTTATCTTTATTTACCTTGTACCAAAAATATTGTTTTGTGCTGAATTTCTATGTATAAATGTACATTGCATGAAATTTATTGCCAATGCAAACCGAAGAATAGGCGAAATATTGTTATATCTGTAATATAGACTGCTGTTACACTATCGCAAAAGTTTGGTTTTATGAAAATTTATTTGAAATTTTGTACAGTACGGATACCATAAACATTTCGTTTTAATGGAAAATCAATTCACAGTGTATGCGATTTTTTTGATTTTGAAACGAGAAGCTCCGTCTCCATAATGTTGTTCGGCTCGAATTCAAGTACAAAATGTACGTCATTTTTATTATAAATTGAACATTGTCAACTATGTATACAATAATGATTATAAATTACTTTTCTTATTGTGTATCGAAACTACAAAAATATTCCCATCTCGATCAATTTATATTTTTTGGTGAATTGATTATTCGAACAGATAGTATATACATGGTTTGAATGTAGGGCAGCTATTGTTATTCGATATAACAATATATTCTAGTTACAGACATTTATCATAATACCAATTCAGTCCCGATTAAAGATTTTTCTATTTTTGGTATTATGAACACAACAAAAAAACATTAAATGTGATAATGAATTTTTTGGGGATGGCTACTTTCTCGTTTCTTTGCTGGATCAGATATCGGACCAAAATGATTTTACTAAATTTCTAAGCTTTTTGTATTTAGCTGTCTAAATATGTTTATGACGTGCAACCTTTGAACAAATAAACGTTATAACAATTGAATTTTATGCGATTATCCCAAATAATATGTTTTTGCTAGAGCTTTTTGTGAATATACATATTTCAACATTCTTTGGTAATTTAACATTAAACATAATCAAGTCTATTGTTAGATATTTAATCAAAAGTAAAGTGCTAACGAGTGTTGTTAATAACTATAGTGATAGTATCATAGAGTGAGTTCCCCTCAACCATTAGATCGATTGAAAAAAAGTGCATGGAGTGTAGTACAATCACTGTGGATGAATAGTTTTTTGCCTGCCATGGTTTTATGTGCGGTAAACTATTAAGCAGCAACTGTGCCGCTCCTCGACTACGTTGGTTTTGTACTGAATTTAGGACTGGTATGATGGATGCCCATTCCAAAATGAATTGTCCGTTTAAAAGGATTGGATATGACGAGATTCATGCAATATCCAATTCTGCTACGGCCGACCAGGCCGAAGTGTAAGGCGCCTGCCTGCCAATTAAATTTAGCTGAATCGACGCCAATTAAAGAACCAACACTGGCATTACCAACACATACCGTAATCCTGCTACCTCCACACTTATTACCGCCAACATTGGGAATAGAAAATTTAACAAAGATATTTTCTCAAACAACACCAACTCGCAAGCGATTGTAGCAATTAAAGTATTACCACACACAGGATCTGCAGTAACTAAGGATCGATTGGAACAACGATGGCTCTTCGTGAGCAGAATAGTGCGATCTGTCACCAAGCAGCGAATTGAAAATTTCATAAAAATTAAAATGAAATTGGATAGTGTAGTTTATATCGAAAAGTTTATGTTGTGGCCACGTGGACTGTTGATCAAAGAATTTGAATGGAGACCTCGCATCATAATTTTCGAAAAATAAGAATCGCCTGTAATCATAAATCCAGTTCCTTCTAAAACCAACCCTGAAAATAGCTCCACTATGAAACTGTTTACGTTCTATTTCCAAAATGTTAATAAAATGTAGTCTAAAGCTGAAAAGTTTTACAACTATTTTGAAAAAAAAAATAATTTCGACGCGTATATCATCTGCGAGAAATCATTCACCATCAACATCTTGAGGAAAGAATTTTCCCTTAACAGTTATATTGTACGTGTCGTTGTGATGGATCAGCATATACTAGAAAATTTCAGGAGGAAATTTCGATCCCGACATTAATTGCAATATTTTTATTAACGTTACATCCGAACCGGAAATATATTTCACAGACTCCATTCGTAATTCTAATATGAATAAAATTAACAAAATTCGTAACAGGCACGGTAGATACCTTATCCTTTTTAATGATCCAGGAATTTTTGATATAACTGATTCAATGATTCCATTCGTAACAAATGACAACCACCACAAAGCAATGGAAATTTCTTTGAACATAGCTGAAATCTTGCCATGCTTACCAATCACTGACGTGGAAACTGGCTTCAACTTCAAGAAAGCTAAAGTATAACTGAGTTGAAGAACTGCTTCAATAACATCATCTGGCAGGACAAATTGTCTTCAAATGACCTTGACAGGAACGTCGAACATTTCTATGACTTAATTTCCCGTAAGGATATTTTGCAAGCTCTTAATTAACGTTCAACGATTCTGAAAACTTTCAGTCCTGAACTAGTTGAACTGCCTTGTCTGCTCTTTAATCAATCTCTTCAGATTGGCTAGTTTCCTACGCATTGGAATTCCATTAAAGTTACACCGATCTTTAAAGCTGGAAAGAGAGCTGATATTTCGTGCTATGCAGGAGAATTTCATCGTTGTCATCATTTCAGCCTATTATTCCACGCTATTAAATCACCAGTCCAACATTTACACGGCTTCCTCCCTGCAAGTCGATACTATATATACAGATTTCAGCAAAGATTTTGACTCGATCGACCATGGAAAACTAATTCAAAATTTGTCGAAGTTTAGATTCTCCAATGCATTTGTGAAATGGATTTCATCGTATCTTAAGGGTAGACAACAATATGTATATCGAAATTAGTGGTGTAAGATCTAGACCAATTACTGCACATTCTGGAGTTCCGCAGTGTTCTCATCTGGAACAATGAATTTTAGTATCGTTTTCATTAATGATATAACGAATGTTATCCAAAACTCTGATGTGGTGGTATATGCTGAACATACATAAAAATATACAAAACAATCAAAGAAGCAATGAATATACATACATCTGCACTGCAACCTCTAGAGTAACTCAGGTGCGAATCTAATTGATTACGACTAAATATAAATAAGTGCAAACTCTATGTTGGGATTTATTAAGCGGTGGTCATGCTGTAATGGACATTAAAAGCATATTCAATCTCTATTTTTCCAGTGTGATCTCCGTATCACCAAATTCATAACAGTCGCATCAAAAACCTTCAACAAAAGTATTTGTTATACATCGCCCGGAAAGATGGCTGGAATTATGACAACAATATATATCCACATCACGAAAATATTTCTCGGCTACCATCTTACACTGAAAGATGTCCGAAGTATAAAATTGAAACACTGAATAACCAAAATAAACTTGCTGGGCACATTGACTCACCGTATATTTTGGAAAACATCTCCCTTAATGTCCCAACCAAGATTACTCGTCTTTCATCTCACTGAACGGCCGAACGTCAACCGAATGGCCCAACAGTTGAACGAAATAGCTATGCTTTTTACTTTGGATTTTCTAAGGACACCTAAAAGTATCATTTAAAACGATTTTTTAAGTATATTTTTTTATCTACGTATGAGTATCTAATAGAAAATATAGAAAGGCTTTTAAGAATGTTACATTTCATTATGCAACTAAAAGCTCATGTTAAATCTGATGTTATTGAAAATTGTTCGTTGCAATGTTCCGTTCCAGTGACATCCATTTCAAATGCTTTTAAATCTTAACTTTGCGAGTCATAAAAATCAATTTGAGAAAATTTTAATTACAATTATTTAACGTAAAGCTTTCGAAAAGCTTTAGAACTTGTAAAAGCTAAGGTACCAAATATATTATAAAAAAAATGTTGAAATTGAATTGCTTTGTGTGGTTTTCGAATGAACTTTGATTAAACATGCAAAGCTTTTAAAAGTTTTACACACATTGGGTTTGTTATTAGTGAAATATTTTGTCTGGCTTAATTTTAATCCGCATGATTTCAAATGAAAGCTCACACATGTAAAAGCTTTATTAATTTATAAACTTTAGAGAATGGCCTACTATGAAGTGCGCCGGAGCTAATGGATCATCGCTGCTATCGTTCCAACATATTGGACGAGAGTTGAGGATGGCTTCAAAATGCTTCAGCACGATGAGGAGGTCTTCATAAGTCAATATCGTTTCCCCGATGAAATTTGAAACCGCTTGTGGGATAAGATGTTAATGCCTTGTGCACTGGACCAATTAAACATTTGGCTTGAACATTTTTCTGAATGGAACAGTTCTTTCAACTTCTGTAGCTGATAGCTCTTTGGAAATTAGTCACATTGTCGGAGAACAGGTACATACTGAGCCCTTTTGTGGACATGAATCTTCGTAATGCTGCGTAAAATGATTCCGTGCTTAGTTTGGTTATACCAATTCGACATGGAGGGCTTTGGTGAAAATTCAAAGGTATCCTTTTCAAGTCCTCATTTGATGAGCCTTTATGGTCCCGCATAATCAATTCCACTTTGAATAAATGGCCTGATGAAGGTGACCTGAGATGACGGTAATTGCCTCATGAGCTGACTTTGAATTTTCTTTTTATAATGATGTGCTGGTTGACTGTCTTCTTTACGAGATGCTTCCCTTGGGTTGAAATTTCTGTTTAACGTATCCAAGCCACTGTGATATACCAGCATGATACAGCATAATGTGATTATGTTCTATCATTTTTTTGACTAGCAACTAAGCTAACTGCCAAAATATTTTGGTGCCAGCAATGGTTCTTATGATTATTGGATATTTTGAAACTCTTGTAATGATTACGTCTAACCGAAGTTCCAGGTCTTTGACATCTTGAACTAACTACGACATTCAGTTCGGGGTTATTTATGGTTCCGTTGATAGATCAATGATATCAATCCCGTTCGATTTGCAATATAGATTGGCCAAACTTTTTGAGGTTTAGAGAGCCAGTCTAACACCATATAGAAGCATCACTGTAATAAAACTGATTTAGAATAATTCTGAAATTTAAAGTTGTGGTAACTATTTCCATCAACTTAACCAACAGCATGGCAGCACACTTAACAAGAATCAGGCAACTGATCATCCCACTCCAGTTTCTCCATCCCTCATTCTTGGAACATGATCTTAATCGTTATCATAATTGGAGATATTCATTGCAACGGCTGGATGATTCGGAGAGCAAACTTTGTTGCCGTTGTTTGTTGACGTTTTGTTGTTGCCGTGCAGAGTGATAAACAATCCTTGAACATAAATATAACGAGTGATCGTTGGCAATGCAGCCCCAGAATAGGCATTGATAAACATTGTGGTTTGAATCAAGGCAATTGGAACATCGCTGTTTTTCTTTAAGAAAGCATCTTCCGTCAGCCACTGTCATTGATTTACCGCAAACATTCATAAAGACGATGATGCTCCTCGTTAAATAATATGCAAGGTAATGGTTGTGGATTTAATTTCAGTAAGAGCATCGACTCGGGTTAACAAAAAATTTAATAGATTTGAAAATCATGCGCTTCTATTTCTTATAGCCTTAAGCCCTTAGACCTCTTACTACTCCGTCTATGTTCTTGTGAAATGCCACAAGTTGACTGGCGGTTGCCTTCGTAACATTTGGGTTTTCGATGAAAGATTTTAATCATTTTATGTGTAGGTATTAGGTAATGGGTTTATTGATAAAGCTTGCATCGGCATGTTGATCATGACTAGCAGCTAGGTGGCTTTGAACTTTACCCGTATTAATGATTGCAGTTTTGGTTTAATTGACAATGGTCGATAATGGCGTTCATCTTAGTTGGAGTGGTTGGGTTAATGTTAAACATGGCGTTCTAATTGGCAATAAAATTGTCACACCGGGTTTGTATAGATCATCATAGGTAACTCGGTCGGTTTAAATGAAAAGTTTATTTAGAATGATATTTTTAGATTTATAGAATATACTTTAAAAAATTAGAGCTTTCATTGTAATTTTGTAGCATCAAAGTAGTCTTAAGCACAATGCACCCAATATGAAACAAAATTTTATTTTTTAAAGCTTTTAAAATCTTTTTAACGAAGTTGCAGTATACAATACGTCTTTCATGCAATATTGATTCATTTAACGTATGCAATCACCATTTAAACCTAAACTAATTAATTTAATAAAAGTTCAAAAAGCTTTTTAACAAATCAAACAGATTTTAATGTTTTCGGTTTCAAAACATGAAAATAAAGTTTAACCATACTAAATGTTACACCAAAAAGCTTATTTGTCTATGGCAAATTTGAGAGTTGACAAATCTATATGTTTATTCAAATACAATCTTTTTATCAATGCGTATCTATGTTCCTGTTCGATAATACCAATTTATTATTCAAACCCGTATGTGTAGGAATTTCATTATTTTTCGCCGGAAAAAACCATAAATTTTGTCAAAAGCTTACACAAAATAGAAAAACAAAAAATCAAATCAATCTTTATTGATTGCTTGTTTGTTTGGTTCTCTATATATTGGTGTGTGCTTTTTATTTTTTGATTTGATCTTTTGGAATTTCTAAACGACAAAGTGATTAAATTGTGAAAAATCGATACACAAAATTTAGTACGATTATGTATAGAATACAGAAACAGGTACACAGGTACATTAATTAATTATAAATTCAGGACACAAAAAATAATTCGCCAACCCTCTTATGGAAACGATATTTTGAAACGATATATACGA
Organism: Tipula unca; assembly: GCA_951394425.1. Taxonomy (NCBI): domain Eukaryota; kingdom Metazoa; phylum Arthropoda; class Insecta; order Diptera; family Tipulidae; genus Tipula; species Tipula unca. The sequence goes on from OX596381.1 coordinate 194,555,767, forward strand.
ATAAAAATTTCCTATAATGAGTCCCTAGCCTAACATATTATGGTGATATCGGAGTCCTTACATCATTTATGTTCTGTTCGGTATATGCATAACTTAATAAATATTTATTAGGGAATTTTTATGGGGGCTTTAAATAAAAATTAAGAATAGTTTACATAAACCTCTCTTGTCAGAGTTAAACTGGTAATTGTTATGATTCTGATTGAACGTAAAATCAATTTGTGAGAATACATGCAAAGACATTAATTCGGTAAGTATACACACAATCCTCCGAGATAATAATGATGACGAAGGACAAAATTGACTTCAGAGAAACAAAACGTTTGATTTGATCAAGGTATGAATGTGATAGTTATTATGAATATTTGACACTGCATCGGTATATTCACACAAAACTAAAAAAAAATTGTATAGCACCGCATATATTGAACGACCGACCGATATAAACGATTTATGGTTCAAATAATTGAAAGGGCGAAAGGTTCTTGATTTATAATGTACACGTACATATATATACCTGTTTTACTGATAACAAAATTTATAGGCAATCGTTTATTTTTTATTCAATCATATATGTATTGAACATCCTTGTGTGGGATGTATGTACATACATACATTTATAGATGTATGTATGTAGGAAGGATATTAAATTTTTCAATAAGATTAGATACATTTATTTAGTTTATAAATTTATTAAAGATGCTATATGAGAAACCGGTATACGTACAAGGATAATCATTTACGTGTCGAAACGGCCAAAACGTATAGAGCACAATGATAATTTATTATCCCTATAGATACGTAATTTATGTGCTTTACTTAGTACTAAAACTAAAAGCATGTTTACATTTTTTTTTATCATCTGAGATCGTAATGCAATAAGTCAATAATGAAGGAATAAAATGTTGAATTCAATGGTGAGCTTTAAACTTTTTTGTATTATTTTAATCTGCAGTTGTAGATTGGAGTTTTTTTTTAAAAATTTTAACTGGCTTTTATAATTGGGTGTGGCTTCGCTCTTAATATGCAGCTTTATTCTGGGTATTAAGATATTCCAATGTTTTATCATCGCCTTTCAAAAAATTGCATTTAAATTTAAGATTCTAAAATAATTATGACAATAAGCTCATTAAGCTTTCAAGTTTCGTTGATCAAATGATTTCCAAAACAATTATAACTTCGAAACATAAGCTTAATATTAATGAAATATTGTGCGCTTAATATATAATGCAAACTTTTTAAAACTTATTGTGTAGTTAGTATTTTTTATAGTAAAGCTTTGATAAAACATCATTGTATAATAATTATTAAACTTTTGATATTGACTTAACAGACACTGTCAAAAACCACAATTACGACATTATCATTTTTGAGAAAACTATTTCATTAATAAGGTTTTGAGAACAATTTAGATTTTAACTGGAAACTTTAACTGTCCAGCAGCAAAATCAGCTTACCATTTTAATAAAAAGTTCAATGATTTTATTAACTTGTCTCATAGTAAACTCCGATATATAAAAGTGCTAAATAAATTTATAATTAAGCTGATCTTAGCTTTCGACTATTTTATTTTGAAATAAAGCTTTAAATGGAGCTTTTTGGTTTGACTTAGATTTTGATTTAGATTTAGATTTTTTGGATTAGAATCTTTTGAATTTGGAATTGGATTTTGATCCAAATCCAAAGCCAAATAACAAATCCAAATCAAATCCACATCTAAATCCAAATCCAAATCCAAATCCAAATCCAAATCTAAATCTAAATCCAAATCCAAATCCAAATCCAAATCCAAATCCAAATCGAAATCCAAATCCAAATCCAAAGTTAAAATCAAAATCAAAATCAAAATCAAAATCAAAATCAAAATCAAAATCAAAATCAAAATCAAAATCAAAATCAAAATCAAAATCAAAATCAAAATCAAAATCAAAATCAAAATCAAAATCAAAATCAAAATCAAAATCAAAATCAAAATCAAAATCAAAATCAAAATCAAAATCAAAATCAAAATCAAAATCAAAATCAAAATCAAAATCAAAATCAAAATCAAAATCAAAATCAAAATCAAAATCAAAATCAAAATCAAAATCAAAATCAAAATCAAAATCAAAATCAAAATCAAAATCAAAATCAAAATCAAAATCAAAATCAAAATCAAAATCAAAATCAAAATCAAAATCAAAATCAAAATCAAAATCAAAATCAAAATCAAAATCAAAATCAAAATCAAAATCAAAATCAAAATCAAAATCAAAATCAAAATCAAAATCAAAATCAAAATCAAAATCAAAATCAAAATCAAAATCAAAATCAAAATCAAAATCAAAATCATAATCAAAATCAAAATCAAAATCAAAATCAAAATCAAAAATATCGAAAATCCAAAATCGAAAATCAAAATCCAAAATATCCAAAATCCAAAATCGAAAATCAAAATCAAAAATATCGAAAATCGAAAATTGAAAATCGAAAATCGAAAATCAAAAATCGATAATCGAAAATCGATAATCGAAAATCGAAAATCAAAACTCAAAAATCAAAAATCGAAAATCGAAAATCGAAAATCGATAATCGAAAATCGAAAATCAAAATCAAAATTCAATTCGAAATGAAAATCGAAATCCGATTAGTATTTAGTATTTACTGTTAAATTAATACGGAAAGCTTTTAACATTTAAGAAAATCATAAAATTTCGACATTTTGTGCAACGTCAAAAGCTCGATAAACAATTTATTTATTTTCAAATTAAAATTAATCAACAATATTTTCGAAGGCGAAAAAGCTCATGAATTAATAATTTTGATACATTTAGTCGTCAGGAGGATACTGAATAAAAGTTCATGAAAGCTTCATAAAAATTAATAACATATTTTGAGAGTCCAAAATCGAATGTAATGTTATTTATTAGTCAAATGTAGCTATTTTGGAGCTATCAAAATTTATAATATTTTCAAATAGTTATCAAAATCTTTAGAATTATTCAACCAACAGTTTTTGCTATTTTCTTAATAAGGAATAATTAAAGTTAATTTTTATTTCCTAATTTTTCAGCCTAAACTTTTGTTCAGTAAATTTGGAACTGTTTAAATTCAATAAACGTGGAAGTTGCACGAAAAGCACATTAAAAATTTCAGAAAACATTTAATAAGGTTTAATATTAAAAACTGTTTTACTGCATAGCTCAATTAATTAATTATTTCGCGTACAACAATTGTCTTTCGTAAAACATTGAAATTCAATTACCAGATCACATGTGTGTGTGTGTAGTGTTTCCGTTTACTTATTATTTTGCGACCAAAATGTATATATGCAAATTGAAATTTTATTTTTGAATATTCCATTTATGCAAATTGCTTTCGATACGATCTCATATAAACGTACATACATGTACATATATTAAATATTCATATCTTTAAGCTTTGGTACGAAGCTTTTATAAACTTTATAAATAAAATTCCGTGTGGACTATGAATAAATTATATACATTGTGTACCCGCCGAAGGGAGGTCAATATTCGATGGGCATTATATGTGTGAATTTTTGTGCTTTTACCCAGATTATTAATTTTCGTTTCAAATAAACTCAAATCATGCGAAATTATAACATTTCTGTCGGGCTAATGGCAAATGGTGATAAAAAATAAAATAAAATAAAATTTATGGAATACTGCTAGAATGATTTTTTTTTTCATTTTTAAACTTAACCCAAAAACTTTTTGAATTATTTCATAATTTTTCATGTGTAAGAAAAAATAAAAAAGTTATTTTTCTAGCAATGAATGGAGGTTGGTTGCGGGGAGAAGGAAGCTGGCAATTTTTTTTCTTAATTAAATTTAGTGATCTCATGAGAATGTAATGAGAAATTTCCTATACTATATCATAACGATGAGCTTTTGGTATAAAACAAAAAAAAAAGTTTAAATTTAGGGCAAATTTAATACAATTTATCTGATAATTTGGTTCTGTTCATGAAAAAATTTGGTACACCAAATTGAATTTCATATGGCCGCACTCTGCATCCAAGTGTTTTAATTATTCAAATTCGAGTTTTGTTAGAATTAAATCGGTTTGATTTGTTCACCTTAGCGATTCATTTTAAAACGAATATTGTTGAGACAGCCACTTACTTATATGTATAACAATGTATCATTAGTTTTGGCATTTAGGTTAATGCGATACTATATATACGCTTTGTACCGATTTATCATCTCAAGTTATATCATCGTTCATCATATTATTACAAAGCTTTACGACCCAAAATCATTAGAATAATATACATTTTGTGAAATATTTCATATACGAGGATGTATGTGCGGTTGACAAAAAGCTATATATTTTATTGGTTTTTATTTTATGACGGGTGCTTAAAGAGTTTATGTAGCTTTCTGACATTTATATATTTATATGAGCTTTCTGCTCATATATAATATATTTCTTTCCACCTTCCATAATTTATTTTATTATACCTTTGTACTAGAGGTACGTGAATTTTTAATTAATATATTATTGTTTCAAAACCTACTTTACAAACCGCAAAACACTTGTTAGAGCATATATATGTTAACCAACACTTCTGACTAAAAATATACAATAGGTTGATCATATAAAAAGTAAGAATATAGCAAAAGCACATATTATGTCGTTTTCAAAAATTGATTAATCCATAAAAAATGTATAACAATTTTGCACTGCACGTGAGGTAATTTAATATCAATAAGAACTGTTTGATTTTGTCTGTATATATAGCTTATATACCATACCATCTCCTATATACAGTATATAGCATGATTTATATCTTTACGATAAGCAATAATAGAACGAAAACGAATCATATAATGGCAATAAAATGAAAACTAATGGGGAAATGGTTCCTATTTAGGCGATACATATAGGATAAATCATTGGGATGTATTTTATGACGATTAATTTAAATGAATTTGATAATCTAACCTACATAAATCGGAAGAAGTGCGGAACAAAAGGTTATATTGAATTTGATAAATTTTTTTTTGTAAAATAACAAGCTTTCAAAACTGCTGATTTAAAACTTCAAAACAGCATCGCTATGTTTAAAATTCATTTCCTATTTATTTGGGTTACACAAAACTCAGAATACTATAATATATACTTATACAATATGAAACAGAATAATAAAGCTTTTATTTAAAAGCTCCATTATAAATTTAAACAACTTTTTTAATCTTTTATCTATAAACATGTATATAAATAAAACTGTATTTTAGAAATATAATTTTGAATGCATGAAGCTGAAGCAACAGCTATATATGCTATATGTACACTGCTGTAACTGTTTATAGTTTGCGACATGTTTTAATAAAATGTCAAAGTTTTGTATTGCGGCGCTAATCTTTTTTATTATTTTGTACAGTATTTAGACACGGATACATTAGATTTTGTGTCATGCCATATTCAAATATGTAACCGCATTTAGGATGTTGTTACGAGGTTTGGTAATATTTACCAATTGGCCTAAAATTCTGGTCCATCAGATTTCAGAATTTTTCTATATAATTTTTCCAGGTTACGGTGTTTACAAGAATAAAATCTTTTATGAAATTTTTATTGATTTTTATGATATTTTCTGTTTCAGTTTCAAAGTATCAGCTTAAAGCAAAATTATAAATTTCCATTCAGTTTGCTGATTGTTCACTTAGAAAGTTCTAAAAAACTTTGGTTTTCTTCTCCCCAGAATTTTAACTACTCGTGCGCATTTGAGGACATTTATGATTAGGCATTTGCAACAACTGTCCTGCATAATGTTAAATCCAAAAATTTTGGAGTTTTCTAATATTCTCAAAATTTCTGAAATTTGCATTTTTCAAGTTTTTGATAGTTGAGATTTTCTTCCCATCAACCAATACATTTTGGAAAATTTTACTTTTATCTGATTGCGTTTTACTTCAATATGATTCTTTAACGTCAGCTTTGGAATATTTATAAAGTTTAATCCTACTGGTGGGCAAGTGCGTTTGTTTAGCGTGAATGTGACGTGAGTTGATTTGTGTTCGTTCACTTTTATGCGCCATGGATTCAGCCTTAGAGACACCAGGACGGCTGTATCATCGGCAAAGGTTACAGGTGAGTCAGCTGTGTACAATAGGTATAATATTGGTCCTAGAACGCTGCCTTGTGCAACACCTGCGATGATATCATTTAAACAGGTAGTTGCATTATTTTGTTTAACCATTTACTGCCTTTGAAGGAGATAGTTTCCTAGAACTGAGTGAAATTTCTTTGGTAGAAGGCCTTTAATTTTGTATATTACCCCATCATGCCAAACTTTATCAAAGGCTATGTCCAAGAAGACAGCAGAACAATATTTCTTTTCCTCGAAGGTATTATTGATTGCGTTTACAATTCTGTGGTTTGGAATAATATGCCGTTCTTCTAATACCGGTTTCAATTTCGTTAGTAGCACTTTTTCAAATAATTTTGAGATTGTAGGCAGCCTGCTTCATGTCTGTTTTTCATGTTTTCCAGCTTTATGTATCATTGTGATCAAAGATATCTTCAATTTTTGAGGAATATAGCCAGTCTGCACGATTTCGTTGAATATTAATGTTATTAGTTTTATGCATTTGTCTGGCAGTTCCATTTTCATTTTTCCAGTAATGGTGCCTTTTTTGGACTTATACAATTTTTAATTGTATTCTTAACTTTCTTCCAATTATATTTTATGGGTTTGAAGGACAAACCATCATCCATTTGGTCGGGTAGCACGAAGTTATTAGTTTCTTTGTGTGGTGTGAATACTGTTGTTAAGATTAGCAGCAAAAGCATTGGCTTTTTCTTCATCGCCCAATTTCCAGTTGGTAGTCTACTCGGGCGATTCGAGTTTGTTGGCCTTTTCAACTTTTTTGTTGCCTTCCACAAATAATCTGTCCTTTCGGTTGCCGCGAGTGTTCATTTAAATAATTCTGGACGCTCTGGTTTTTTTCTTCCAGCAATACATATCTTAGAGTCCTAATAGTTCGATTTAATTTCCATTTCAACAACGGTGATTTTGTTTCTTGCCATGGATTATTTCCTGTATATCAAATGACAGTTTATTAAGTTTTTCAAAAGTACTTATGACAGGTGTATCTGCTGGTGTGATAAGAGAGATATTCAGTACACAATTTTGTTCGACTATAGCCTCTTACATTGATCCCAATTAGTTTGTTTGTTTGTAAGCCATTTTGACGTTCCTATTCTTAGGACGCCGGTGCTCACTCTTACAATTACAGGCGAGAGATCAGAAGACAGATCATAGCATTCGGTGGCCTCTGCATATGTACGTGGAATGACTTTAGTTACACAAAAGTCAATTGAATCAGGGACTTTCATTTTATCTGTGGGGCAGTACGTTGGGTGACTAGCAGATAAGTAATCCAGGGACTGTTCTTCCATAGTTTCATAGAGTTGTTTACCTTTTGGCAATGTTGAAATCACAATCTTGAAATCACTCCCCGTATGAAATTTATCACCTAGCTGGCTGAAATTTTCAAAGCATGTTTTGGAGGACAGTATACTGCTGATATAACACAGTTTCCAAACCTCTATGTTCCTTCTCATATCTCATAAATTTATAGTGTTTTAATCTTGTTTTTATCAGTACAGCTGTGCCTCCAAGCGCTATTCCATCTGAGTGCTTCGTGTCATAAACCGGGTATCCATTAATTTTGAAATAGTTATTTTTGGTGAAGTGTATTTCAGATATTAACGCTATGTCAATATTGTGGTCAGTGAGGATTGCTTGAACCTCTGCTTTATGTTGTCCTAGGCTGTTTCATTCCATATGGCTATTTTGCAGTCATTTTTGATTTTTAACGACTATCTGCATCAACGTGTTCATATTCTGCATCATTACATTTATGGTTCTCTTCATCATCGCCATGAAGCTTTGCATCATGTTAGTTAACTTGTTTAAAGCTGCTGCGATGTTTCCTTCTTCGCTTGCTTGCACTTGAGGAGTGATACCCTTACGGATACTTGCATATGAAACCTCTTGATGCACACTACTGTTAACAGTTGCTTTTAGTTGGTTTTGATTCTTTTTTTCAATTCTAGGTAAACTGGACACCCATAGAGGGTAAACTGGACACCCATAGTTTGCAGTGTGATTTCCGCCACAGTTGCTGTATTTTCTCACTGATGCTTCTGTTTTTTCTTAATTGCATGCATTTGAGTTATGGAGTTCACCACAGATAACACAAACATCGCTTAAAGTGCAATATGCTTTAGTGTGTGTCCATACTCTTAGCACTTAACACACAGTACCAGTCCAGTTCTTTTTCTGGGTTCCTCAACGGTCCTTTATGCAATAGATATTTTAAGTCAAATATTTAGTTTTTCTTTGAGTTTTTATTATCTGGTTAACTGAGGCAACTTCTCACGTTTAATAATATTGGTAACGGATTTGAATTGAAATCCTTTCTCAGTGAGAGCGGCTCGTATCTCGTTTGCATCTACGTACGCCTCACGTAAGTGTAGTAATGTTTATACCAACTTCGTCAAAATGTTTATCTAACGGTCCGTAAGCGTCAATATTGAGCTGTTGAATTTTTGTTTCTTTTATATCTCCTCTTTTTATCACGGAGAAATAATATTCAACAATAGTAACTAACCCGATTGTTTTTGGGAGCTCTCTATTGAGGATTCTTCCCTCAAACAGATTGGTGGCGGTTTCTCTGTTTTTGGAGCTTTTTCGGCCGGCAAGTCTTCAACAACCAAACAACAATACCGGTTGCTTTGAGTTCTTTGAGTCAAAGCTAGCTAGTTTGGAGAATTTATTCACGTTTGCACTAGCCGCTGATCTAGGGCTTCTCCTTCGCTTTGAGCTGCCAGTAATATACCTGTCCAGCCCTGCACTAAACACTAACCTACATCACTCTTTATTTTATTGGCCGCTGTTATTGATGCACTTTCATTGTTTTTTTTATCGTCAAAATTTGTCGACGATGTACTTTTATTGTCCAACACACTAAGTTCATTTACGTTAATTTTTAGTTCACTTGATATTAGATTACCTGGTAAAGTAATTTTTGATGCATTTGCGATTTGTTGTCGTTTTGGACTATGTTGCACATTTCTGTTAGTCACTAGTATTAGTTGTAGAGACACCGTGGTCGACCTCATTTCAAAAAGTCAAATGACACTTGGGTCGACCGTGACACCTGGGTCGACCTACAACATTTGGATTGGTCCGTGATACCTGGGTCGGTCCGTGACACCTGGGTCGGTCCGTGACACCTGGGTCGGGCCGTGACACCTGGGTTGGTTCGTGACACATGTGCCGTCCGACCTCCAAGCCAGGTGTCACGGACCAACCCAGGTGTTGTAGGTCGATCCAGGTGTCACGATCGACCCAAGTGTCATTTGACCTTTTGAAATGAGGTCGACCAAGGTGTCCCTACAACTACTGTCACTCTTGTGATCGTGGCATTTAGCGACTAATCGCTTTCTGCAGATTTGGCCGATTATTTTCTTATTTGAAGTGGAAAATATTTGAACATCACGGTTTCACATATTTATCACATCAATTTTTTATAAAAAAGTAAATTAATAACTGCTGATTCAACTTTTCACACAAGTAATAATTAAAATATTTTTAATGTTTACTCGGCGGTATAGCAAAATGGTTAATCGAGAATTATAAATATGGAATTTAAAATTTTAACCCAAATTATTGAATATTTTAAGTTTAAGATTAGATATCAAGGTTTCGAAATTTTAATTTCAAAATCGATATTTATAAGTTTATAAGTCAATTCGAGTTATTGGGAAAAAAAATATTTAAAAATATTTTTAAAAAAATTTAACAAAATTTCTAATAATGAAAGTTTGATAAAATTTTTAAAATTCAAATAAGATCAAAATTCAAATTATTAAAAATTAAAAATTTGGCATTTGGACAAAAAATTTAAAATTCGAGAACGTGATTAAAAATTTCGTTAAATTTTCTTAATTTAAATTTCAAACCTTAAAAGTTAATCATTAAAACATTTTGATAATATTCAATAATTCGGATAAATTTTTTAATTTCGGATTGTTTATATAAAATGAATTTGGAAAATCTAAACACAAATATTAAAACTTTAAATAGAAGTGGAATTCTGAGAGTTTTGTACAATGTTAAAATTAAAAATTTGGGTAACACTGCAATTCATCGAAAAGCAATACACCGAAGGCATGACTATACTCCGAAATCGACAATTCACCGAATAGGAATTCACCGAAATCACAATTGACCGAGAACGGCAATTCACCGAAAATAAAAATACTCCGGACCGTCCATACACCGATTACAATGAATTGGATTTATTTGATGGAAATGCGGAAGTTAAATGATTTTTGACAAAAGTTCTGAAATATGGCTAACAAGAAATGGGATTCTAAAATGATATATGGATACAGTTCTGGATAATGGCCATCAGGAACAGAAGTATACTATTCCTTGGGCGATTATGATGAAATTCGATTTAATGATTCTAAAATAATTTTTGGCACCTTTATTCCAGAACAATCAAAATTTCTGCCAACCATCAATTTAGAATTACTCGTAAATTTTCAACCAACATTGCAAAAATTATCATGATCGGTGAAAGAACCTATCTAAGTATCTAAGAACCATTTTGAAATGTTATTTCCATCCAACATAAAAAATTTCATCATAACTGGGCAAGGAATGCTCTGGTTTCGTTCCCATTTCCATTAAACATACCAAGTTTCATCGTAATCAGCAAAGGGATGGTTTAGTTCCGTTGTTGTTGGTCATATTCGAAAACTTGTGCCAACAAATAATTTTACTTCCGCATTTCCATCAAATAATTCCAATTCATTATGTTCGGTGTATGGCCGTTTGGTGTATTTTCATTTTCGGTGAATTGCCGTTTTCGGTGAATTGTCGTTTTCGGAAAAATACGTTTTCGGTGAATTTTTGTCTATGAATTGTTGTGAAACCAAAAATTTTATAAAATTCTATAATACAATTTGATATTATTTGGACTTCGGTTTTAAAATTAAAAATCGTTCAACAATTGGAATTTAATATTAACTTGAGAAGTCGTATATGTGAAACTAAAGTCGCGGCAAAATTCGGTGAAAAATTGAGCTCTTCACTTACAATGGTAAACCTAATCGATTTGGAATGTTTTCCAGGAATTTTAAGGCTCTCATGTCTTGAACTCTTGAATTGTGAAATTCTACCTAGTTCAAATTTATAAACTCTTAGTTGTAAAAATTATAATATTCTAGACTTGTCACACAAAATTCTACAATGTTGTCATGTTAAATGATAGTTTTGGAATCTTAGTTTCGAAATATCTGTAAATGAGATATATTGATTTCCAAAATTACGAAATTCAATGAGCAAAATTGTACACTAAAATCTAAAAAATTCAATTGAGGCCAATTTAAAAATTTTAGTGTCCAGTCTCTATATTCCAGGGATCGGCAGTTATCTATTATTTTTTACATCGACGTGTCGACAAAACGAAAACAACGAAGATATATCGTAGACATCGAGACTTTTCGTAGAAAACCTCGATAACGTGATTGATTGATGAAGTGATTTAGTGAATTGGTTCCAAACTACTGTGACCACATTTTTTTAGGTTTAATGCGATACAGGCGGCGACGAGTTTTTTAATCTCTTTGAATGCATTTAAATTGGTTTTAAAATACTTTAGGTTAGATAAGTTTAAAATTAAAATATTTTCATAATTTCTAGAAATTTATAGAATTACTTTGAAATCTGAATATGTCCACAAAATTTGTATATCTGTTATACATCTGTTTTCTTTAAAGTTCTGACATTATGTCACAACTAGGTAAGTTAAAATTAAATCTTATCGATAGTTCTCTTAAATCTTATCGATAGTCCTTTTTTCTGCTAAAGTATTGCTTTTGGCATAGATCAAATAAATAAATTGTCAAATTTTTTTGGGAAAACCCTGGAAATTTAACACCATAAATTTAGGGTGGCCAGATGGCGTCTTTAAAATAGAACATGTTCTCTTTTTTCACTCCGATCTTTCTTTGTTTTTAAATATTGTCATGAGTTCTTTTTTTTAATATTCTATATTTTTTATCTTGAGATACCAGGGACCCCACTATGCAATCCACATACTAATTCTGTTCTCTATCGTCTTAAAATAGGAAGAGAAAGACAAATAATTTTCTTCCGTTGTCCTTGAAAAACTGTCCATCTTTGGAACAATTTGTTTTTCCTAAAACTAATATCCTTTTTTTTAAAAGTTACTTTAATAAAAAGTTATTTGTTGAAAAATATGTTACCATCAAACAATAACAAATTTCTACAACACAAAACTTTTGAATGGATTCATGAATTTTCTAACTGAAAAATTGGAGAAATATTAAAACAAGTACCTACAGATAGAAAATGAGTCTCAATATTTGGATATATCAAAAAGGGGCAAACATCTCATGAGAACCATTTAGGTATATTATACCCGGAAGAAAGCATAAACTAACACAAGAAATTTGTATTTTGACCCGATGCGTGTTGGAAACCTAGTAAATTTTCTCGCAACTGTAGGGTCTCAAACTCGAGAAATTTTGTTATTAGAAGCAAATTCTATTTCCTAGCCCTGAAAAGTGTTGGCATCGTACGATATGGAAACAAAAAATAAAAATTTATTGGTTTCAATTGAACTTTTGATTAAACCCTTCTTACATTTTTTATTAAACCCTTCTGGATTTGACCGCCCAGAGAGGTATACAAATTGAGAGCCAAGATAATTGAAATTTTCTGTATTCAGTTAAGCTTTTTAGTAACTACTTAGTAATTTTGGAAGTCTCGAGATTTTTTTAATTTTTATTACATGATTATTGGGAACCAAGGAAAATTATGGACACTCTAACCATAATGAAATATATACCGAGATGTCTTTGGGTCTAGCTACCCGAAAAATATTTTATTTAACAGGGATTAGTAAGGGATTAGGGGGTTGGCCGATTATATGATTTAGTCTGGATGTTTTTGGAAGAATCCTCAGAAGCTAACTCCATAATACTGAACATTCCAAGATGTGATGATTTTTTCAGTTTTGAGAAAAACAGGGGAATGGGAGTTATAGGGCAACCAAGTTTGTATGACTTTCTCTCAAATTCCAAATACCCTACTTTTATAAAAACTGAAATGGTTTTCGGATAACTTAGATCCAGTGACATCGCGATATGTATGTCATTACGTTGTTATAGTTTCCTAGGATTTTCTCAAGAACGTTATTATATGAGGTCATACCAAACATGGTAGCTCTAAACGTCCTATTCCTTTATCTTTTCCAATATTGAACAATACGTTCGAGACATTCTGCTTTGTTCTCTAAGGAGGAAATTGTTTTTATTTCTTTTTAGGACAGATTTATTTTTCATACGGCTTAACTGAATTGCTGGTCCCAAACAGTTTCGTATCCACTTAGCTCCACACTAGCTTAGCAAGTGATTTAGGCAAATATCTGTGATTATAATGCACCGCCTTAAGTAAACGGAAACCAATTGCAGATCAAATTTAAATATTGACGCAGCCAGTGTTCTGTTTGTAATTTCATCATACCAAAATATCTTAGGTTGTTGATGTTGTCTTAATTGTCGACATTGATAAAAAATACGCTACGTGTTGACAATCGCGTAGATTACATGGCGTAATCTACCTCGCCCATCTCTGCTAAATTTTTTTTTATTCTAGATTTTCTATATAATTAGGTCAAACGAATTGAGAATGTGAAAACCGAGCTATAAAATGTCAAATGGGATTAACAATTTTTGAAATCCAAGTTAAAAATTTTACAAAATTCTAAAGATTTAAATTTTTTTTAACAAATTATGCAATTTCCATAAACAAAATTCTAACTCACAAATTCTAAACTAGTATTTTGGATATGCAAACCATGTTACTTTAATAAATGCAGATGATTTTCATCCGCTAATTCCGTCCATTAAATGAGACAAATTTCAATGAAGAATTTCTTGAAATTTAGCACAAATTTGCCGCCAAATTCTGAGGTCATTTGAGGTTGTTTTTTATAGAGTTACACAAATCATAATAAAACAAAAAAATGTATTTTTAATATCAATGAAGCGAACTTTATTGGATAAAAATTGTATGACATTAATGTTTAAATATGATTTCGGTCATGTGGCCGCCATGGCTGGCCAGCTAATCGAGGTACGAAAGAAATTTTATTCATGTCCCTATATCGCTCACCATTGATACTAACATTCTGACCATCATCGTTTTTAAGACATATGGACCAATGACTCCGCCAGTGGATGTAATGGTGTTTCGACAAAGGCTTGTGGATTATCCTCACTCCAAATGCAACAATTCTTATATACGTACCCATTTAACCAAAAACGAAATTCAACATCAATTTAAATTTGTGGATCAGTCCATTTGCCGAATGGTCAGCGCATACGATGGTCGTTTGGCTTTAATTTCTGCACAAGTTGAATTTTGAAAGCTTTTAAGCAAATAGCCTTTCGTAAAATCTTCCATAAAGTGTAAGGACACAACCCCAGTTGCTGAGAACGGAAACGAACTGATTGATTTGGATCTTTTTCAATGCTTTCCTGCACAGCGGCTACAGCTTCCTCAGTGTGCACTGTACGGCGTCTCACGGGGTGCACATTATCATTAAGAGTAAACGTGGTCCGAAAACGATCTATTGTTATTTGAATTAGCCGCTCTGAAGGACGACTATGTGCGCCATAAAATGAAGGAAGTGCTCGATAGGTTTGACGAACAGAACCATTATTTTGATAAAAAATTACAACAATTTGCAAGCGTTGCTCTGATGTAAGTCTATTCATAATGAAATGCCAAACCAAACTTAACAAAAAGTAACTACCAGCTGTTAAATGGGTTGTCAAATAAAGCAGTGTTGCCAACTCAAAGTTGTGAACCTCTCAAGAAAATACCATTTACAAATTTAAAAATGTCAGTCCTTAAAAATATTTATTTAAAAAAGCTCCGCCCATAAAATATATTTTACAAGAAAAGTAGAATATTTTTTTAAAGATCTCTGGGGATATTATTTTGGCTAACTTCAGTGTATGGTTTGTGAAACACTGACACTAAAATAGTTAAAATATGCTGTAAATTAATATTTTAAAATCCAGTATTATGCCATAAAAAAAAAACTATTTGCAATTTTTTTTTTCAAGGATTAGACCGCAAAAGACGAATTATTTATTAATTCACAAAGCTTTAAGAAAGCTTTCAAGATAAATAATCTAAATTTACAAAAAATATATTTTTTTTAAATAAAATTTGTATGTTTAATCCTAGAGACACATCCTTATGGGATGATATAATACGAACGAAACGGATTCGATTTATTTGAAGGTTACACAATGTACATACATTTCGTATTTACATATACAAAGACTGTAAAAACAAATTTCTTTAATTACTCTAGATTATGATTTATGTTTTTACATAAAATACATTCATATACAAATTATGTTTTGAGAGCTCCAGGTAAAAGTACTAACGGATATGTATGTATAAAATGTATAAAATGGGGTGTGGTATGGTGAATGGAATCTTTGGGTACGGGTGCCACTGCCAAGATATTTATCTTAATTTATTTTGTTGGTAAACATAATTGAAGATGGGAACATAAAAATTATGTATATATTTTTACATTTTGTTTATTTAAAATCTCATCCACAAATATATATATATGTATATTATGTGTATATATGTATGTATGCTAAATCTCCTAAATAGATATAAAGAAAGAGCTTTTTTCTTGAACCAGATTTGTTTAAAACCCATAAAATTTCCAAAAAATATATAAATGCTAAAGCACACACAATAAAATAAAAATTGGAAAATCAAATCAATCTTTATTTTGTTTATTTTAAGAGCTTTTCTATAATGTACAGAGCTTTTATATATAATGGTGTTTTATGTCAGTTTTGGGGTAAGCGTATACATATATGTATATGAGAGCCGTGGAACATAATCATATAGTTTCTAAATTAATATAAGAAAACCGCATTAATTACCGCATAATCCCAATTAAACAAATCCAGCAGTGTAAAAAAGGTGTACGATGGGAACTTTCTCGTTTCCATATTTTTATATTAATCTCGGTGTTAAGTTCAAAATGGGTTAAAGTTTTCAAACGGATTACGAGCATTCAACAAGAATAAATAGAAACTTTTTTTTTTATCTCCGTACTGCCATTAACAAGATGATGAAGAAAATCTATAAAATTATTTTCTTTCCACCACACCAAGCTTTTGTATTTTAATTAAATATTCTTTGAGCTTTTTTGTTTTGGTATTTTTTTAGATAATATACAAAGTTTACATAATTTAAGGGTATATTGTCATAAATTTCGTGTAATTTGGGTATGTGAATAAATTTTTGTTTAATTAAAACTGTTCGTTGTCGTTGATCCATCATTTTGATTACATTTAAGATCATATTTCAAAGAAACTTAAATGTGTTAACAACATTCAATCGTTCTTCTGTCTTCGCGTTTGTATATATGTACACAAAAGCTTTTATATAAGTTTTCCTTTACAAAACAAATTGAATGGAAATTGTGCCAATGTTTGTGCACTTATACACAAAGTAATTTGTATGGTTTCCAAAACTTTATCTACATATAAAGCTTCGTTACGTAAAGTTCGATAATTTGAAAATTTTTATGCGCTTCTATATGGTTTGAAACTTTTGATTGATTCTTTCTTTGATGAGTTTTTATTATCGACTAAGCCCGCATTACATTTAATGCGAATCATAATCAACTGTCGTATCCTATTACATGTTTAAAACATATAAATTAGCAGAGTTTGAGAAAAGCTAAAATTTCTAATCGAAATATCTTTCTAACAAACTTTATTTTTATTTTAATCCTTTGATAAATTGATTTGAAACGGATTACGATTTATTTGAGCAAACTTGAGTGAAACTTGAATAATGGAGTTGTAAGACTCTTATCGGGGGGGGGGGGGGGGGGGGGGGGGGGGGGGGGAGCCCTCGCCGGTTCACCGGCGGATAAGTGGGAAATAAAATACCACTCGTGGACCAAAACTTGCAAGAAGCGTCTGCTCACCAGAATAGTGAACAATCTAACAGTTTCTTTATATTTGTTTTAGTGTTACCGGTTGCTTCGTAAATTTGAACTTCTTTTTGTAGAGGATACTTTTTCGGAGAACGTGACAAAAATCAGGTTTGAACTTCGTTTCGGCCAGCATTTCTGCTGCCGTCTCCAAACACTCATTTGCTGTTAACTTGATTCCGATTCCGATGTATTGTCTACAAAAAACTATCTTTTCATATCATTCCGTTCAAATTTGATAACAGATGTTTTTAATCAATATATGAGTTTTATTCCGTTTCGGTTTCATCTCCTAAATTCAGAGTAAGCAGAAATTTCAGCAACGAGATAAGCTCGATATAGCTGAAGCTCTTTGACTTGCGCTAATAAAACAGCAAAAAGCTCTTTTGAAATTTCGTTTTTATTCGACGTGTTCCAAAGCAATGTGCAAGTCACACACGACTTTGATATTACATTTATATTCAATTAGTATAGATTAGATCCCAAATTTCAAAAGCCTTTCTAGCATTGCGTCCATACTATTTCATCTGGTTTCTTGTTTTGCATGTTTCTTTTTTACATGATATTGCAAAATAATGTTTCGCAACTTTACTCAAGTCACTTCGAATGTGGATTTTGGCATGTTGTGGTTGTTCATCAATGAGATCATTCGGATTCGTCTCATATCAATTATTTTCTTTTTTTGTCAAATTATAAAACTAATATACTCATTACACGATGCGGTTGCCCCTCGGCAAAGTATAGTGGCGGTCACTTAATGATTGGCGAATAAATTCACTTTTACAAATGCAGTGAATCGAAAAACTATCAGTAACAGCAAGTCCCGCAACAATTTCCGCCATGGATTGGTGTTTGATTAAAGGTATAACAGACCCAGACAGCTGCTCAACTTTACCAAATTTTACTACAATACCGCCCTAATTTGGGGATTCCAAAATACTACTACACCATGTAATATTGCAGACGTCTTTACGTTCATTTGGATCGATGTTGTAGTAGATACTTTCTAGATGCGGTCTTAATCCGCTTGCAGAAGTTCCTTTGCAACTTAAAACTTTATTTGGGCATAGCAGGCATTTAGCGTTTTCTCCATTTCCATCACTTTTGAAATTTTTCCAGACTCAGTGTTTTCAACGCATTTGGGCGAACTTCCACTCTTAATAATTCAAATGCTTAAAAAAATATTAGCATTGTTTTTCGCATTACATCTGCCATGTTTTGCTTGACTCCTTGTATTTAGATAGTTGATTAAATGAAACTAATCTCTAAAACAAATCCCGGGAAACACAAAAAAAAAACGGAAACGGGAAATAGAAAACCAACCAAATTCCCAGGAATACCCGCCCGAGAAATCCCGGGAGTGATTCTCTAAGCAACTCCTTAGCTGATCAAGCCGATGTTTTTTCTAATGCAAGAAGTGCAAATGGTGCAAGCATTTGTCAAGCGAAGTTATGAAATCGAGCAAAATAGCGAAATAGGAGGTATTGTACCAGGAAATTTAGCTACTCCATTGAGGATGAATTAGATAGAGAGAAGAAAAAAAACAATCCAATTTTTCAACCAGAGGTCAATCAACCAAGAGGTAGTAAATCTACCAATAAAGTAGCACCAAGTTTGGTGCAACTGAACAAAAGCCACCTCCACCTATAAATATTGTGGGCAGACCCAATTACCGAGAAATTCAGTCACTGATGAAATCGGTTATTGAGCAAGAGTATAAGGTAACGGCGCTGAACAATGATGTTTGGTAAATTAATACTCTGGACTCAGATACTTACAGAATCTTATCTATGAAGTTGAATGCTGAAAAGTATCAGTGGTTTACCTAGGAGGAGAAACATCGACTTATAAAAGTTATAACAAGAGATTTACATCACACTTGCTCAAGCAAAAACACAATGGAAGACTTACAATATAAAGGTCTTAAAAAGATTGTTAATAAAGAGAACAGCAAACCTATGGAAGGATTCCATACTTCCAGTAAAAAAAGACTTCCGGTTTTTATGCTGGTATTTGATAACAAAGAGAATGTTCTAAACATTTACGATATAAACGGAATTCTTCTTCACACCCAAATATACTGCAGTCGGGATCCGAGATGTGTAAAATGCACAGGTAAACATATTACCCAGACACATATGTACAATACAGAAAATGTACCAGCCAAGTTTATATATTGTAAGGGTCAACATCCGGCTGATCATCGAGGCCGTGAGATTGCTAAACAACTACTAAAATTAAGGGTTAAACCAAGAATTCAACCGCAAAATCACGAAAATCAAAGTATTCAAACATCAAATTAGATGGATCAAAATTCACAACCAAGCAAGGCAAAGAATAACATTTGCTCAGGTAGTGAAAGGTTCCGGTTCAACTAAATATATGGGCTCTGTAAATAACCGAATTATGGTTAACATTATGAACAGCATTGAAGCTAGTATAAAACGACCGGATGACCAAAGTAATCTGAACAACATGATTCTAGATCAACTTCAGAATAGCAATCTGGAATCCGAATGAGATTATGCAGCATATCCCAGAAATAGAAATATTTTTAAATACAGAAAAAATTTGAATTTTCCTAATATCTGAAAGCCATTTTGTTAAATCTTCGTTTGTTAAAATACGGGAGTCATAACTTATATCATTTCATTCATGCAGCGGAAAGAGCAAGAGAGAGTTCGGTATTATTTATAAAAAAAAATATAAAACACCATGTAAAACCGGAAAATCGAAGAAGAAACAATGTACTGTCCTCCCCGGCATAACTTGAAAAGGGAGGAGTACATTAAACTATTTAAATTGCTAGGGCGTAATTTTACTATTGGATGCGACTTTAATGCGAAAAATATCTATTGGGGATCTAGACTTACGACATCAAAGGGCAAAGAATTGTTTCAAGTAGGGCAGAGACTTAATAGACTTTTATATAGCAAATGGTATATCTCAGCACTATATCCACATGGAAAACAGCAATGTTTTAGTATCGGATCAATCACCGGTTATCATGACAGTCAGTGAAACGGTAATTTGAAGGGAAAGTGCAATCTCCAGGTACGGATAAAAAATTATCACCAGTTGGAAAACGAATTGGAACAACTAAATGAAACAATTCACTATGCTGCTTTGGCAAGCATCTCCATTATACAAAATAAGAAGATGATTAATATATCCTACCCAATGGAAGTTAATGAACTGGCAAGAGAAAAACGACGGGCACGTAAAACCTAGAAAAGGTCCAAAGAGAAGGTATCGCTAGAAAACCTTCCAACCACTACAAAGACAAACTACCAACGAAAATATAATGCCAATTTACAAGCTAGAGGAATTTGACATACGCCCAGTAGCTCTCATGAATGTTAAAAAGCCCCAGGGTACGACTTGATTATTTGCCAAATTATCAAAGCTGTACCTGATAAAGGATTTCGTAAAATATGTTCCGCGGCAATGGAAAGTAGCAGAAGTAATCATGATAGCAAAACCTGATAAACCACTTAACGGTAAAAAATCATAAAGAGACTTATACCAATAGTTGAGGATCGACAACTAATTCCTCCACATAAATTTGGATTCAGAGAAAATCATTCTCCAATTGAACAGGTTCATAGAATCACAAACATAACTGAAAGAACGTTAGAAGGTAAAATAAAAAAGTATGCTCAAGCATATTCCTAGACGTCGCCAAGCATTCGATAAAGTTTGGCACAGTGGTCTAGAATACAAGCTACATAGAGATCTTAGATGCACATACTAAGATCTTATTTATCCAATAGAAAATGTTGGCTTAAATTGTACTTCAAGGTAGTTTGCAATTAAAATTTGTTACAAATTTCGTGGATTGAGTAGAGGTAAAAAATAAACTAGAATTTATGTTTAAGGTAATTGAACACCCATGACATTTGACCTAAAACATGTTCAATAATCTAAACGGAACGGAGAGTACGAATCACAGATCTATAGATTAGTAGAAATTAGTAAATATCATTCAAGAGGCTATATAAAGACGATTTGTCGTTTTTAATGATTGTGTAATTATGATTTATGGGTTGGGTTCAAAATAAATGTGTGTTTCCGCTAAATTACTGTCATCTCAAATAAAATTAGTTAGGATTTCGCGCTAAAACATGTGTGCGGCATACATGTGTGTATGTTAAATTATTACTTCGTCAAAATTAAATGTATTTTTTTGGTTTAAATATTATTCCGATCTGCTTCACATCCATATGATGTTTGGTGCAGATGTAACAACTGTAACCGACATAGAGAAAATAGGAAATATTTTTTTTTTTTATGTCATAAGCATTTCAAAGTACTTTTCTGTATACGAGTATTCAAATGTTTTTAGCATTGCCGCATGACTCTTGTCGGTTGATGCATTAGATAACATCATGTGCAATTTGTCTCTTGTCAAATATCCAAACAAATGGTAATTGCAATTTATATTTGTGCAGTGTCTTCGTCAAAAATAGGTTATACCTAATAAATCCTAAAAGCTATCAGAGAATTCGAACGGATTTTTTTCTATTTGAGCCGCCCGTTTATCTATTTTGCCATATAAAAAGCAATACAATTCATTCATTTGTTCAGCATAAATTATTTTAGCTTTATCCAAAGCTTTTAATTTTTTAAGCTTAGAGACCTCTTTGTTTTTATTCGATTACGGTTAGCTTAATAACTGGTACTATTTTAAGGAGCTTTCGTATACATTTTATTTGATTATCATCAAATTTCATATAATTTTGAGAAAAGCATTGATGAGCCATTTTCGAACTAAACTCTAACGTTAAACTCAATCACATCAGTATCGATGGTTCGATCCTCACTAAAGGCAATTGTAGTTTTTATGACAGATATTTATTGAGTGACCGATGTTGATGCAATGAGTCGCAAAAGCAGAATAATAATAATAATAATTCAACCAGTGAACTAGTGAAATAGTAGCAAAATGTGTTCTAAAATGAACCAATGAGATTGCGAAGAGTTGTGTGCTGAAAACAAGTGTTGTTAATTTATAAGAATATTAACTCTTGCACATCTAGCTATAAAAGAAGAGTTGGAACATCGGGGATTGTCAACGGATGGCAATAAAACCGATCTATATTTAAGATTTCAACAAGCATTTAGACGAGTCCAATAGAACACAGGTAGTGAAAGTAGAGTGACTGTATAGGATCGCGACCACTATCACCGGCAGTACAATATGGTATCACGGTCGTCATTATCTGTAGGAACTATGATCGCAACCACCCTCAACGAAAGATTCATCAACTCTATCCAACGAGAACGATGGGCTAACTGCTGAAACCAAAACGGAGCCAGTAGCGAATGAAGAACATCCGGAAACAGTAATGGCTGCTACTGCACCACCGAAGGAACAGACCATCATTAGAGCTGTCCTTAATTCTCTGCTGTTACAAATGAAACAGCACACGCAACAATCGAAGCAGTAATTGTTGGAGCAGCTAAACTTGAAGCTGAATCAGCAAAAACAACAACAAAACGAGTAGCTGGAGGAGTTGGAGGCAGGCTTGTCAAAAAGGTTACAATAATTGAAGGGCAGAATGAAAGAGTTTGAAGCCCGATACGAAAATGATTCCTCACTCCACAACGATACACCCAAGGCGAAGCAGCACATCCACATCAGGAGAACCAGTTACTCGAGGCCATAAAGAAGTTTTGAAACCTTCTCTGATAGAGGCGATGACAGAAGCAAAGATAAGACGGTCAGCACAAGGCTACAAGAATAACAGGCGCAGGAGATCTCGTTCTCTGTTTAGATCTTTCTGATGTCAACAACGTGGTCACTATATCAGAGAGTGCAAGCAGCCAGCTAGGGAGAACGGAGCATATAGACAGTCACAATACACAGTCAGAAAGATGGCGACAGATAGTTGCACAGCAGGAGGAAAGTGGGGCATGACAACTAAGTGCCACCAGTGTTGAGAGACGAAAGCATATGAAAGAGGGAGAATGCCCCAAGGTCATTCTGATATGATAGCCCAATTTTTAAAGGACTGCAACAGCTTATTTGTTAATAGTGCATTGGAGAAACAACCGTGTACCTTCAACTTGTATACCGGAGCTTCAAGATCGGGTATATGTCCTAACATGGTGCCAGTAGAGCGTATTGAGAAAATGATTCGTTACAACCTGAGAACAGCTACTGGAGAGCCTGTAGCAGTGAAAGGGGAGTGTTCCTTATTAATCATTGTAGGGGGAAAACGGTATGAACATCGATTCTTTGTTGCTGGCATAACGGACGAGAATTGGCCGATGGAAATAGCACAAAACAACGAAGCGTGCTACCAGACAACCGGATAAGAGAAGTCCTGCAGGAAATCCATAATAGCAAATCGGGAGTCTATTTGGACATCAATAAAACGTTGGACAAGATAAGACTGAAAAGATGTGGAGGATTGCCTGGAACAGTTGCAGATATATTTATGAACCATTGGATGTGCAGATTGGGATTACCATTAGAGTTACATTCCGACCAAGGCCGAAATTATGAATCATCCGTGTTCCAAAAGTTGTGCGAAATCTTCAACATCAATAAAATGAGATCTACACAAAATGAATCAACAGAACACTGGAAGAACATCCACAAAGAGGTCAACAGCAACCTGGACATTTGGGACCAGTGCCTTCCACTGTTTATGATGGCGTATCGTAGCGCAGTACATGACACTACAGGAAACTCACCAGCTATGGTCATATTTGGCAGGGAACTCCGATTTCCAGGTAATATTAAAATTGGATCACCGAAGAGCGAACCAGTCACTAAGCAGATGATTTATGGAGGTAGATTTGATTTGGCTTTACAACCCCAAACGAAGAAAAGGGATATCTATAAAGTTATCAAACAGATCAACAATGTTGTGTACCGGATCAACAAAGTCCCATGACAAAAATGAAAGTGGTTCACATAGATCGGTTGACGCAGTTTGGCAGGTTACCACGCCGGAAGCACAGATGATTCTGTTCGGGACGAACAGAATTAAGGTGGGGGTAATGTAGCGATTTACCTGGGATGGACTTCATCAATTTGGAGCTCTTGATATTCGGAGCGGATATTTTGTGGAACTTTCTTTTCGTCCTCATTCGATTAGTATGGCGAACCGATGTTATGCCTGATGAATGGAAAGAGGCCGTGATGTGCCCCATATTCAAGAAAAGAATTCTTTGCACAACATACAAGTTACTGTCCTACATTATATTGGATAGAATCACCCCTCTAGCGGAGGGTTTTGTTGGTGATTATCAAGGAGGATTTTGTACGAATCGATCATTCACTAACCAGGTCTTTTTTTTACTAAATTTTTTACTAAAGATATTCATCTCCGTACTTTTGGTGTTCCTAGATTTCCGGTAGGCCTATGACTCGATCAATTAAGAGAGTTTGGAGTCTGCTCTGGAATATCTAGGAATGCCAACAAAATTGGTACTACTGTGTATGCCAGTGATGCAGTTTCACTGCTGTGTTAAAGCTGAGAACAAGCTATCGAGGCAGGGAGATGCTCCGTCCCTGATACTCTTTAATCTCATGTTGGAGTACATCTTTCGTAAAACTGAAACACCTCAGCGCAACATCAATATATCGCCAGTCCAATCAGGTGTTTCCTTATACAGATGACATATGCGTGATTGGACTGAATAGCAAGGTAATGATGAAAATACTCAATCCGCTTGTAGAGCTTTCAGCTTCTGTTGGACTCAATTAGTCCAGATCAATTAGTCCAAAACAAAATACATGATCTCTGGTCATAGGGACAATGGCACACCAGGTTTCAGTAGCGGCCACTACACGTTTGAAGGTGTGAGGAGGTTAAATATTTGGACTCTCTTATCACTCATGAAAACAGTGTTTGTGTGAGGATATTAAAGCGCGGCTAGTGGTTGGTAATCGTGGTTTATATCCTCTAAGGCCACTGCTAAAATCTAAACACATATCACGTGCCGTGAAGCTGAAGTTTTACAAAGCGTTGAACAGGCTCGTTGTTATGTATAAATGTGAAAGTTGGGCGCTGACGGATGCGTACGAGAGATGGCTCCTTACAATTGAGAAAAGAATCATGCGAGTGATTTAAGGCCCAAAACGTGTAGTACATGATACGTACCGAGCTCTGTACAATATCGAGACCAGAGATCTGATGAAGATCCCAAATATTGTGCAGGAAGTAAGATCTCAGCGAGTACGCTGAGGCAAATGGTTGATACTCTAAGGGGCCAATTTAAAATTTGTTTTTATTAATGTGACGATTATGCCTAACGTTAAACTCAAACACATTAGTATCGTCATTAGTATGGTGGTTATAGAGAATGGTGTGGTAGAGATGGATGGTTCCATTCTCACCAGGGCAATTGCAGTTTTTGAGTCAATGAGTCGTAAAGGCAGAATGATCATTATTATTAAGTAAAACACTGCATTGTTCGGAACAAAAACCATAGTGGAGAATTGAGCAAAGGTGTGGCGAGAGAGAGACAATGCAACTTATTATATGTGAAAAATGTGATAATTACGTCATAGTATTCTTTCGAATAAATACACACATACAGGACAATTTTCATGTAACTACGCAATATGGAAAGTTCGATAATTGCATTAAACGGGGTATATAAACGCGACCTGGTTGCAGATAAGGTAAGTTATATTATAAATAAACCAGTGACCCGTGAACTAGTGAAATGCTGAAAACAAAATTTATTCTCGAATAAAATAGTTGAAAGTTTTTTATTGCAAAATCCATTACGAATCCAATCCAGATTGATCAAAATTCGAAATAATATTATTTCGTATAAGCTCGACTGCACAGTTGCAAATATTGAAAGTGTTTAACGCAACCAATCGATGATCTATTCGAATTTGAATTTCTGAGCTAACGAGCTTATCTGTACACAACCATTCGATATACATTTGGTATAACTTTTCAATTTCTGCAAATTAATTTGAACATTTATTACAAATACATAGTGGAAACTTCATAAAACGAAAAGCTATATAAAATGTATTTGAAGCTTCTCAATTTTTTCTCGTAATATGACACATATATTTGCAATAACAATTTTATTCCATTATATACCAATAAAAACTTATTTGTGTGAAATGTCAACCCATTCTACTAAACAAAAAAAAAAACGGCCGTCGAAATATTTTATATGCGGGTTATTGAAATACCATTCAATAATAATAAAAAAAAAAACCGCAAACAAAAAGTTTTTCAAACATAAATTTTTTATAGCACTGCGTTCACAACGCAATCCCGAACCAACATCTATATATATATATATATGGATAAAATACAATATTTAAATTACATTTTTTAATCCGAAGACATTAAATTTTGAGTATGGCTGAAAATTAGGTCAAAAGGAAAACTGCTTTAATAATGAAAATTGTAATTAAGCTCCCTCCCCCTCCGTATGCATTATATACATAATTACCGTGTGTCGTATAAAAATAAATCTAAAATTTATGTTAATTCGTTTTGTGTAACAAACGTACCAGATATGACATATATCCTTAATCTTTTGGAATTCCTGCATGGTAATTAGGTGTACGTATGTGTACATATAAAAAAAAGGATCCGATTTCAAATGCCATACGTTATAAATGTACGAAATGAATTATGATTTATTTATCTATATGAAGAATTTTGTCCTGCAGAGCTTTTTTATTTTTTGAATGAAAACAATTTATGAACTGTGAATAGCGGACTATTAACGCTTAGTTGGTCAACAAGATTTATAATCAACCATATATCGTCTCGTATTAAGGTCAATAAATATGTATAACGAGTATTGTATCGCTTTATAAATCTTGAACTTAAAGTTTTTTGTATTTTTCGCAGAATCGAAATAAAATTTCGATTGTACGTTTTTGTTTGAACCATATACATGATAAATGATGAAATCATGAATCTGGGAAATTGAAAACTGGAGAGAAGAAAAAATTATTTCGATTTGTCTCAATACAAACTATAAATCAAATTCCATTTCGTTAGTAAAATGAAAATAGAAAATTATTGATTTTTTTTTGTATATAGCTACTCGACTGATCTATACATGTATATATATAGTTATAGTTCCATAAGATACAATACTTATGCACTATGATAAAGTTGTGTTATTCATTATGTTATTTCGATATCAAATAACATCGAAAGACGCAAGATCAGCATAACGTGCGAATCAACGACACGACTCAACGTGATAACCAACAAATCGTGGGAAATGTAGAGTCAGCAAACATACCAGTAACTTTCCGTCTCAATTGTAATTAGAATCCGATAAGAAAATTGTTAAATAAATAAAGAATAATATAATTTTAGTTAGTCTTAAGCAAGCATTCGAACAATGTAGTTAAAAATTAAATAAAGAGAAAATAAAAATTACTTAAATTTTTATTTTATTAGTTATGTAAAACCCCATAACATAATTGGCGCAGCCGTCCGGTTAGTGAAAGTCAGTGAAAGTGTAATAGTGCCGTGGTTAACGAATAAAAATTAATCAAAAGTGAATCCGTGAAATAAATTTTGTGAATTTATAACACATCTCTGGCTGAAGGTTATAAACCGCTAAGAGGAGTAGTGATTCCGCCGCCTCACTTCACCAAGACAACACTAGAACCTGTGACACCACGACAGCAAAATTTAGAAGAACGACGTGCGAGGTTCCGAGAGAGACGCAGTTCGTAATCCTAAATTATAAGGTAATAAATTTTAATATTTTTTTTCTTTTTTTCCAAAATTATAACCTATTTTGACTGACACGTGTACTACAAGATAGGCACGAACTTGTCCTTAATTCGTTATTTGCGTAAAATCGAGTGAATTTTAAAATTGTTACCATACGGCAAACCAGCGCACTACAAGATAGACGCTAAACTGTCGTTCCGTGAAACTACAAGATAGGCACGGAAAAACTAAATAACGTAAATTTACGTACGAAACGAGAGTCAATTTTTCTATCAAATCGAAATATTGACTACCAAGAACTCGAAATGACAGAGTTACAAGACGTTTCGAATCAATTGGTTCAAGTTTTAGAACAACTTAACCAAATTTCAAATAAACAAAATGAGCACGAACAGGCACTGGCCTATCTGAACAGAGCAGATAAGGATCAGTACCCAGCTCAAAAACCATTAATTCTCGATGTATTCCGGATTCCAGATCCAATAAAATCTATCCCTAATTTCGATGGAAATCGAAAACAGCTGGGATCATGGCTAAAAACTGTCGAAGATACCTTAGGTTTTTTCGAACCACTCGTTCAAGACCAACAAATGAGGATTTATTGGCAAGCCGTGCAAAATAAAATTGAAGGCAAGGCAAAAGATATTCTTTGCTTAGCCGGAAACCCCCAAACTTTTGGGGAAATTAAACAAATTTTAATGGAATCTCTTGGAGATAAACAAGAGTTATCCTTTTACAAGTCCCAACTTTGGGCAACACAACAAATGGACAATATGTCCATTCATGTGTATTATAATAAAACAAAAGAAATTTTGCAGAGCATTAAAACTCTAGCAAAACAAAATCCAATGTACAACCAGTCATGGGTTGCGATAAGCGCATTCATAGAGGAAGATGCACTTGCTTCATTTATCGCAGGCCTAAAAAGGCCATATTTTTGCTACGCGCAAGCAGCTAGGCCCAAAAATCTCGAAGAGGCCTACGCATTTTTATGCAAGTTCAGCGCGAACGAGACAATTTCCAATTATTCAAAGAAAACGTCTGAAATAAAAACCCACAGTCACAATCGGGTCCCACATCAGTCAGAACAATTAAATTTCAAAAGACAGCAATACCCTGTCACTGAAAAGAAACCTTTAGGACCGACACAAGAAAATTCAAAACCAATCCCAATGGAAATAGATCCCTCGATTAGATCTAGAAAAACATTCAACGCTAAAATGATAAATACCCACGAAATCCCAGAAAATACTGAAGAGTCAACCAATACCGATTCAGAAAACGAAAATTTTTGGGAGGAACAGCAACCAGATACAGAAGGCTAAACTTTCTGCCGTATCTGAAATGCTACAATAAAATGAATAAAAAAACTATTTCCCTATTAATAGACACTGGGGCCAATAAAAATATAATAAGGCCAAATATTATTCCAAAAAAACTTTTAGAACTTGAAACAACAACGGTAAAAAATATTTTAGGAACTCAAGATGTATCAAAAAAAGGAAATATAAATTTCCTCGGGTTCAACTTACCCAAACAAACCTATTTTGAATTAAATTTTCATAAATTTTTTAATGGCATCTTAGGATCCCAATCAATGGCGGCAATGAACGCTAAAATCGACTACAAAACTAGTACGATATCTTTAAATAATATTATTTTAAAATTTTACCGTTATTACCCAACAAAAAATTTCTACAACCACGCAGTTACGTTCAATACTAAAACGAACGGCGATTGGGTAGTTTATGAACACAGTAAAGTAAATGACGAAATCACGATTTTACCAGGGGTATACAAGGCCCAAGATTTTAAAACTACTGTTAAAATAACCACTTGCAATCCGGAACCGCCTTCAAAATTATCTAAATTAGGCATAACAGTGAACAATTTTGAGACAATCGAACCTATTCCAATCAATTTTAACACACCAGTAGACAAAAAGATAATCGAAAAATTAATCCGAACCAATCATTTAAGTAAAATCGAAAGAGAAATGCTAATAAGAGCAATCCACGAAAATCAAGAGGTACTGTTGAAACAAAATGAAAAACTTTCATCAACAACAGTAATCAAACACCAAATATTAACAACGGATGAAAATCCGGTTTACACGAAAACATACAGATATCCACACCACTACAAAAAGGACGTGACTGAACAAATCCAAGAATTACTAGACAGCGGAATTATACGGAATTCAAACAGCCCATATTCATCTCCAATCTGGGTGGTACCGAAAAAAGCAGACGCCTCCGGAACCCAAAAAGTGAGAGTCGTTATAGATTATAGGAAACTAAACGAAAAAACGATAAACGATAAGTTTCCGATCCCTCAAATTGAGGAAATTCTTGACAGTCTCGGAAAATCTGTATACTTTTCAACCCTTGATTTAAAATCTGGGTTCCATCAAATTCCGATGGATACAAAATACCAAGCAAAAACTGCGTTTTCCACAGACAAGGGGCACTTCGAATTTACTCGTATGCCTTTTGGGTTAAAAAATGGCCCAGCAACTTTTCAACGTGCCATGAATTACGTATTAAACGACTTAGTAGGAAAAACTTGCTATGTATATCTAGATGATATCATAATTGTGGGTCACAACCTAGAAAACCACATTGAAAATCTCTGCAAAGTTTTAAAACGTTTGGCACAATTTAACTTAAAAATACAATTGGACAAGTGTGAATTCTTGAAACGAGAAACGGAATTCCTCGGACACCTTATCACTCAAAACGGAGTAAAACCAAACCCCGATAAAGTCCAAAAAATCATTGAATGGCCATTACCGACAACACAAAAGCAAGTCAAACAATTCCTTGGACTCGCAGGTTACTATCGACGCTTCATTAAGGATTATTCGAAAATAACAAAACCAATGACTAAATTTCTAAAAAAAGATAAGGATGTTGACATAAGAGATGCCGACTATATTAAATCATTTGAATCACTAAAGGAAATACTGTCCACGGACCAAATATTAGCCTATCCTGATTTTTCAAAACAATTTATATTGACAACAGACGCCTCAGACTATGCTCTTGGTGCAGTGTTGTCCCAAATTCAAGATAACATAGAAAAACCGATTGCTTTTGCATCAAGGACCCTAAATTCTACTGAAATAAATTACGCAACTAATGAAAAAGAAGCATTAGCCATTATCTGGGCTGTCAAGAAGTACAACCCATACCTACACGGTAATAAATTTACTTTGGTCACCGACCACAAACCCTTAACTTTTATAAAGACTTCGGAGAAAAACTCCAAAATATTAAGATGGCGGTTAGAGTTGGAAAACTTTGACTACAACATCATATACAAAGAGGGAAAGACCAACGTTGTCGCGGATGCGTTAAGCAGAATACCCTACACCAATAAAAATATGGAAATTAACTTGAACGAGAATAACGCTACTTCACGGGAATATGACGAAAATAGTCAGAAGTCAAATTCCGAGGGTAATTCTTTGCAGAATCATGCAACAAGTGATTCCGACACAATTCATTCAGCTAATACTTCAGATGAATATTTTCTCCATTTTGCTGACCGACCGGTAAATTATTACAGAAACCAAATAATTTTCCGAATTTCGTCGAGTATGGACACGATCATCTCAGAAGAAATATTTACAAACGTACATCGAAATATAATTATTAAAGATGACTTCAGTAAAGAAGATTTAACTCATTATCTAAAAAGATATCACAACAATAAACAAACCGCGATACTCGCTCCTGAAATCCTGTACGGAAGAATACAACAATCATATAGAGAAAATTTTTCACAAAATGGACATTTTGTGCTGGTCAGTAAAATAGTAGAAGACGTAACTAGTGAAGATAGGCAGGACACTATAATCACTAAAGAACACAATAGAGCACATAGAGGGATAAAAGAGGTAGAGAACCAAATTAAAAGATCCTATTATTTTCCAAACATGATAAAAAAAATCAAGAGTTGCATTAACAGCTGTAATATCTGCAACACCCATAAATACGATAGGAAACCGTATAATATAAAATTATCCCCAAGACCAAGTACAAAAAAACCTTTAGAAAGAATCCACATCGATATATTCATAATCAATAAAACTAATTTCTTGTCTATTATAGACGCATTTTCAAAACACTTGCAAATGATACATATCGATACAAAAAATTTAAACAGTATCAAAAGTGCTATAACAAAATATTTCACCATTTTTGGAATACCTAATCAAATTATTTCCGACCACGAAACTACATTTCAGTCGATACAATTTAAAGAATATCTAAGTAATCTAAATATAAAACTCGAATACGCCTCCTCATCCGAGTCAAATGGACAGGTTGAGAAAGCACATGCTACCATAATAGAAATTTATAACACGAACAAACATAAAATTCCAAATGGTAATACCCGAACCATTATAGAACTCTCAGTAGCACTTTATAACAATTCAATACACTCTACAACCGGATTCACTCCTAATGAAATCATTTTTAATCAATCTGATACATTAAACCCAGAAGAAAGAAATGATAAAACAAAAACAATTTTTAAAGAAGTAAAAAATAAGTTAGAAAATAATATTAATGTAATGAAAAAACAAAATAAAACTAGAGAAGAACCCCCTGAATTAATTGACAAACAATCAATATTTATAAAACCAAATATTAGAAACAAAACTCAACCAAGAGGCATCAAAACACAAGCAAATTGCATAACTAGTAAAACATTTAAAACACCTAAAAATATAAAACGAAATAAAAATAAAATTAAGAGATTGAAAGAATAAATAATAATGTAAAATTTTCCCATTTCAGAAATGTTATTAACAAGAGTTTTTATGCTCTTCATTGTAATATTTTGTAATCATAAATGCAAAACTCACAAACTAGAAATAAGATATTTACATTAAGACCCTCTGGTATTATTAAAAATTAATAATTGTAAAATTCAAACAGGGGTAATAAAAATAATTCATCCAATTAATCTCACTAACCTAGAAATAACCATAAATACTATTAACAATATTGTAACCAATAGAATAGAAGATAAGTTAGAACTATACACAATAATTAAGCAAAAATGTAAAAAAGCGTATGATAACTTTTATCAAATAAAACCGCCAAAACACACATGACAAAGAAGATGGGATGCCCTAGGCACAACATGGAAGTGGCTAGCGGGAAATCCAGACGCTGATGACCTACGAATGATCAATGGCACGATGAACGATTTTATCAAATCAAAATCAAAATTGTTCACAACCACCGAACACAACAACTTCGTCCAAAAATTCACCGAAATAAAAGAATTCAAAGATGACTGTATTAAACCTCTTATAATGGGAAGCAAAGCTCATTGCAACGTTACTTCAGAAATCAATACATCAGTGCAATTCATTTCGGAAGATAAGTTATTGATAAACAACGCAAAGAACGCAGAATTATCATCAAACTGTGGACCAGATAAACGAACGTTAACAGGAAACTTCATCATAACATTCTGGAACTGTACAGTGATGGTCAACTCCGAAGAATTTCAATCATACGAATGGAAAAGCTCAGATGAAGTAATCCAAGGAGCACTACACAACCTCCAAGTTACGAGACATTTGATAACAACCCCAGATATTGCTACAATCAACCAGGAAAATATTCAAAACAGAAAACAATTGAATAACGTCTACCTAAAGCAAATCAAACACCAAGCTTGGATATGGACACTTTCCGGAGGAATATCACTATCCACTGTTTGTATAATCACACTAATGCTATATATTTGTATCCGCAGTAACAACACAGTAATACAAATAAAGAATCCAGTTGAAGCTGTCCCGAATGCCACATCTATACAGCAGAGTAATCACAACATATCATATCAAGACCTACTAAGAAAAGCAGGTATCGGACCAAAGGTCGAGGACGCCCTTTCTCCACCCCCGGGAGGAGTTATAGTTCCATAAGATACAATACTTATGCACTATGATAAAGTTGTGTTATTCATTATGTTATTTCGATATCAAATAACATCGAAAGACGCAAGATCAGCATAACGTGCGAATCAACGACACGACTCAACGTGATAACCAACAAATCGTGGGAAATGTAGAGTCAGCAAATATACCAGTAACTTTCCGTCTCAATTGTAATTAGAATCCGATAAGAAAATTGTTAAATAAATAAAGAATAATATAATTTTAGTTAGTCTTAAGCAAGCATTCGAACAATGTAGTTAAAAATTAAATAAAGAGAAAATAAAAATTACTTAAATTTTTATTTTATTAGTTATGTAAAACCCCATAACATAATTATATATATATGGTACCAATTTACAATGAATTATTGGAAAGAATTTTGTTCCAAATAGCAGAGCGCTATATACCATCTGCATTATTGAATTCATCGCATCTACGACATCAATCATAAAGAGTTCGTTAATATCATTATGCTTGCACACATCGAGCTTTACGTATGTTCACTTTCATATATAGATGTACACAGCAAAATCAAATGTGATCAATAAATGTATGTATGTGCGTCGATGAAATGAAAATGAAAAATTAATTTCTCCGTTGGCTTGGATCCCGAGAATATATAGATGTATGTATATAGCCATGGAGCTTTAAATATAAATAGAACATAATAGACTTTATGTGTTATTTTGTATCGCTTGTTTGAGTCTTCTTCTGCACGTACGATATATTGAACTTGTTGACAACAATGAAACTTCAAATTTTAATCATTTTCACTCAATTATATGTTCAATTCATATTCGCCAGAGACACGGTAGATACATTTTTTACTGTATCCATACATTTTTACTGGATTCTTGGTAATGGTTTTGAATAAGGTCAACTTATTACCTAGTACATAGCTTTGCAAACTATTCGTTTACTGTTGATAAAATCTAAAGAAAAATCAAGTTTTATAAGCTTTGAAATATTTTAAATAGCTTTATACAACTTAAAGCTTTGGCCTTTATTCAGTAGAAAGAGCAAAAGTTCTAGTTTTACCAATGATATGTTTAACATTAAAATTTGAAACTTAAAAGCTTTTACTATACAGCTTATTTTATATTATATTCATATACCGTCAAAGGTTTTTAGTATAGAAAGACACATGAATCAGGCTTTTAGTAAGGACCAACACGGATGCCAGAAAAAATTTCTTAAATAGCTCACCATGATAAGGAGGAAAATTAAGGAAACTTTTTCCAGAAATCATGGTTGTCGAGAACCATTAATTAAAACCCATTTACAGATATTAGCCATAAGTGCCAATTACAACATACGGCTGACCTTCTACTATTTATCATAGCAAGTGGACAGCATGCCAAGTTATAAATATAAGAAACTTGTTCGGGCACTCATGGTTCTCGGGAAACATTATTTAAAATCCATTCTACATATAATATTGGGCCATTTGTGCCAATTACAACATACGATTGGTGTTGACCGATTTATCATAGCAAGTGGGCACCATGCCAAGTCGAAAAAATAAGAAACTCTTTCCGGTAGTCATGGTTCTCGAGAATCATTAACTATAATTCGTTTACAGACATTAGCCATTTGTGCCAATCACAACATAGGGTGATTTTCAACGATTTTTCATCAGAGATGGGTGAAGTAGAATACGCCGTGTAATCTAGAATACTTGGCAATATTATTTGATAACGTCGACAATTAAGAGAAGGTCAACAACATCCGATATATTAGTAATTTGAAATAAAATGCGCCAGTTGAAAGTTTTATTTTGTAAAAGGACGATTGAGTTAAGCCGTAAGAAGAAATTAAAGAATAATTCAATTTAAATTGGAAATCACACACCACAAATAAAACAAACCAAAGTATTAATTAAAGAAAGTGTATTGCACTAAACGTTCGAATTGATGTAAATTTCAAATTTTGTTATTACTGATAAAGTCAAGCACATGTTGTTTGATCCTCCCCGTCAGATTCTCCACAACTTTCGAGTAAAATTGTATACCATTGAAAACGCACATTTTCAACAACCTTATCGTATCCGTTATTCTTCTTTTCACTATTATCAAATATTTTTGAATATGTCGAAAATCATTGTAAAATACATGAAAAACGGTGTGGCACTGATTATTACTGTTCCGCACTCAATACCACTCTGGGCCCATGGTGCAAACCGAGGAATCTATCATAATTCGCAAATGCGCTCGGCTGCTCTGGCAAAATGTAACAGCTTAAACCAAGGTAGGGATGACAATTGACCTACATTTAAAGATATATAATTAAGAAATCGGGACCTAACTATCTCGAAAGCGGGACAGCCACAGACAAAGTGAATGCTGTCATCGTTATCTTCGAGACAGTGGTCACACAAGGAATCTTGGACATGTCCCAGTCTTTTTAAATGGAGTTTAAAACCACCATGTCAGAATAGCGACCAGAACTCTCAGTTGGTCTTTCTTCAAGGATAAAGCAAACTTTGTGAGTCTCAGATTAGGTTCAGTTCTTATAGCCACTCGGCAAGTGTAGAAGCTAGCCAATTACACTTAGCCTGCAAAAACATGTAGTTTTTAATAGCTTCCTTACCACAATTAAAGGTCAGGGGCACTGCAGGTTCAGGTCAAATGAATTCCATCCTTGAGCCTGTTTTAGCTAAAACATCAGCTACCTGATTACCTTCAATGCCACAATTAGCCGGAACCCACATAACTCTGACACGATTATTAGAGTAAAGGAAGTTAATAAAATGTTTACAGTCCTTGACCAGTTTGGAAGTGACCATAGGATTTCGTAATGAATTGAGCACAGGTTTACTATCAGTGAATAAAATAATGTCTTTTCCGGAAACAGCGAGGTTAGAAGCGTCAATCGCACAACGTGTGAGTGCAATCAGCTCCGCTTGGAATACAGTGCAGTTCCGGCCTAGACTCCCACATGATTATAGGTCATGTTCTGGACAATAGGTTCCAAAACCTGCACCAAAATTAGAGTGAGACTCGTCAGCAAAAAACACTAGCGACTGAGCCACCCAGTCCTTGAATTCTTGAGACGACCACGAGTTCCTCGTTGGATAAACCACCGATAAAGAGTAATCAAAGCAGAATTCTGGCAACAATTTGTCACTAACCATATTAATTTCTGGTATATATGAGCTGATTAAATTGTAGATTAGTCTATGCCGTGTGATCAGGCCGAGAGCGTTCCACGCACCAATACACTGCAGGCGAAAGGCAGCGGATCATGCTGAGCCTAGGAACCGACTGCAGTGGGGGCAAAAATAAACTTGCCTGCAAAGCAAGTATAGTTAGAAGAAGAGGACATAGCACCCGTAATAATATGTATGCTATTGTATGCTATTAACCTTCGCAATCACAGAAACTGACTGAACCACAGGCCACAAAACAACAGACTCGTAATATAGCATAGGTAAAGCTAGAGATTTGTAAATAAACATCAGCATTTTGGGGGTCGGACCCCAGGACTTCCCAAATGCTCTTCTACACTGCCAGAAAATGGAAGTGACCTTTTGCAGTTTTATTTCAATATGAGATTTCCAGGAGAGTTTATTGTCCAGAATGACACCCAGGTGTTTTACTGTGTCGGATCTAGCGATCGTTTCTCCAAAAAGAGAAGGAGCAGACAGTTCTCTAGTATTCCTACGTCTGGTGAAGGCTATCAGACTAGTTTTCGATGCATTAACGTACAGCCCTTTCTCTAGACACCGCATTTCTACAACTTGGAGAGCGGGTTGCGTTAAGTTTGATAGTACATTAAGGTATTTTCTCTGAACCAGAACGACTAAATCATCAGCATAACTCTGAGCAGTGAAGCCGGATTGCTGATAACTTGCTATTCGTCGATAACTAAGAGCCACAGAAGAGTGACAGAACACCTCCCAGGGGACAACCTTTAGTAACTTTGATCGAAATGGAAAGGGAGTCCAGCTCGGCCACAGCAATGCACGACCGCAGCAAAGATCCAATCCAAGTAACAATGGTTTGGTCAATTCCAAAGTTTGAGCAGGCTTCAGTAGGAAAGTGCCCACAAGAAACACCTTAATACTAAGCGATCTTTCAATCCTCGTAACAAGTTCATGCAGCGCAGTTTCACATGATCTCCCAACTCTGTAAGCACGTTGAGTGGTACTGAGTGGGATGACAGATAAGTGATGAACCCTAATATATCTGTCACCAATTCTTTCCAGAGTTTTGAGAAAAGTTGAAGAAAGACTAATAGGGCGAAAAGCCTTGGGATTGGTATAATCCGTCTTTCAAGCTTTCGGGATGAACACAACTCTACTCCTGCTCCAGGACTGTGGAACATATCCAAACGAAAAGCACGCTTGGCAGAGTCGAAGTAGATGTTCCTGAATTAGGGGAAACCCATACTGTAATTCAGCAGGAAAAACTCCATCTGGACCACCTGATTTATAAGGTAAGAAAGAGAAAACGCTCCAGCGCAAGGTGTTGAGAGTGACTAGCCTGCAGGCTAAGTCCCAGCCAGCTGAATAATCAGTACCATTAGGCTGGGCGTCAGCAACATATTCAAAATAGTGGCACTGATACAAGATAATTTTCGGACGTTTTACTACTCGTATATGCGTATACTAATAGAAATTTTCAACTAAAATTTGGTATCGGGAAATTAAAAAAAATTTTTTTTATTGTGTTGATTGTTGTTTTTTATCATTTTGGCTACTATATGTTGTTTACTCTAGTTTAAGATCCACAGGCCGCTACTGCATTTAATCACAGTCTAAGTATACTATACTTTACGGAAAGCTCAATCATTTAATATTTAGTCTAGGCTAAAAATTAACATCGAGGATACCACTTTGTGGAGAACGATAAATATCTAGGACCTACAGGAGATCCTTACACCTTATCCGTAGAACATAGGTAGAACTAAAAGTGGTGCTGGGGTGGTTAGTAAGAAAAATAATTTCCACCTTCTAAATTTAAAAAAAAAAAAAAAAAAAGTATGAAAGGCACAAGAAATTTTATTTAGAATGAACTGTGGGTTTATTATTTATTTTTATTCCTGCTGCCATTAATTATGCGTGCTGCGAGTGGCTAGCTATTTAACTGGGTCTAACACAACCTACTTATCGAAAAGTTACTTTATCCGCCACCATTTGAAATTACATATTTCAATAAATTATTTTATGCATTTTGCAATAGTCTTTAGCATAATGTAATATTTATTCCTGAGTACGAGTTTTTCGTTAAGCAATTAGAAATATTTATTCCTGGCAAACTAAAAAGTGCTGCATGAAATGTTACCCACGGCCTCGCTAATCCTTAAATAGCCACTGTTTGGCTTTTGAGTCCACAACTGCAAATCACTTGTCATCATAATAGTTTTTGCAAATTTATCTAACTTGAAGTGTTTATATTTAGCGAAAGCATTATCAGTATTTTGGGCAAGATACAATTTTTGTTTTGCTAACCATGTTTTTCAAACCCGATTTCACTTAAATTTTGCCAAACCTTGGTCATAGAGCAGTCTGACACGTTTAGCGGACAAGTTATGGTTATCCAAATCATTATGCTTTTTAATAACTGTTTTATCCTTCATGAGCTCAAAAACGTCTTACCATGGAATGAGATGTACTCGATTTTATGGCACGGTCATAGTCAGAAATCTCCATGTTATAATGGAAGTTATAATCTAATTGTAACATGATGCCATGTTTCTGTTTTTTGTCAGATTCTCTTTCTACGCTGAGACCTTTTAAGTACCGTCTTATACCAGTTTAAAACACGGTATGTTTTTTTTTTGCAAATTTAATTAATTTTTTTGCGATATATAAATCTGACATCAAAGGAATCAAGATACATATTTGTGCACAATATGGATCAATTTTAACGACGCTTTGGATAATTTTAACTCAAACAATTCCAATCACTATAGGCTAGGCTAAACAGTTACATTATTTGATTTCCAATTCTATTTGAATTATTCTTAAGCTTAAAAACTAGTTATATCAATAAAACAGTTTTCAAAAAAGTGTTGCCAATTTGTGCCAATTACAACATACGGCTGGTTTTCAACGATTTATCAAAGCCAGTGTATAACATGCCAAGTCGAAAATATAAGAAAATTTTTCGGGCAGTCATGGATCTCGTGAACCATTAATTAAAATCCATTTACAGATATTAACCTTTTGTGCCAATTACAACATACGGCTGGTCTTAAACGATTTATCATAGCAAGTGAACATCATATGCCAGGTCGAAAATTTAGACAACTTTTTCTGACACGCATGGTTCTCGTGAACCATTAATTAAAATCCATTAACACAAATTAGCCATTTGTGCTAATTACAACATACGGCTGTTCTTCAACGGTATATCATCAGAAGTGGACGTAGGTTTACTTACAATCCGATACTATAAACGTAGTGAGAACACATCTAACACATAAGTGAATAGATTGCCAATTCGAAAATATAAGAAACTTTTTACGGCACTCATTGTTCTCGAGAACCAATAATTGAAATCCATTGACCGATATGAACCCCGATACATATGATCCATTTGTGCCAATTACAACATAGGTTGGTCTACAACTTTTTATCATAGCAAGTGGACACCATGCCAAGTCAAAAATATAAGAATGTTTTTCCGACATTAATGGTTTTCGAGAACTATTCGTTTAATCCAAATTTAATATATTTGGCCACATTCATAAAACTTTCTGAGCCTATTGCGCCAATTACAAGAATACGAAGCAAAATCGTTTGTTATACATTTATATAATGATCATATCAAATGTTGAAATGATTTTAAAGATCCAGTGATGAGATGAGAATAATATTGCCAGATGAACATTTTTAGTTTTTCTGGGATACGACTTTTAATTGTTTAACCTAGATTTCAACACGATGAAAGCATGTCTACGTTGAAAAATGCAATTTGCATAAATCGGGGAATCATTTTGCAATCAGAATTGGAAAGCTTATCAAAAGTCTCTCTTGAAAACCTAAGAGCATAAAACCTATATATATCTATCATCTATTAAGGCATAACCAATTCATACCACTTAAAAATCTTGATGAGCTTATCAACTATAAAAATATGTAACATTATAGTTCTTGTGAAACTTCAAAGATCCAAATGTAGTTATAAACTTCCACTTTTAAAACTTTTAAATAGGTCAAAGCTTTTTGTCAGCAATATTTAAAAGCTGTTATTAAAAAGCTCCGTAATTTTTATAATAAACAGCATAAAGCTTTTAAATCAGTGACAATTTATATAATTTCTATTTACAATATACTTATACCCAAAAGCTCAAAAAAGTGATTAATATTTTGTAGCTTCCTGTACACCGGATACTGCGGTTTACTTGGAAATTGTTTTGAATTTAATTTATAACTGTACATAGTTCTTTTGAGTGGCCCGCAATAGAAATTCTTATTAAATTCCACTTCAGCCGATTACAACAGTAACAATTTTTCCATCCATTATAAATAATACTCAAATACAGACAGTACATATAAAAGCTCTGTGTGCTTTTTATATTTATTAAAACTGCTTTACAAACATAAAATAGGGAATCTGCATTTTATGTCTACACACAAACCGTAGACAATTTAATCGTTGAAGTGTGTTTGTCTTTGCTTATTTTTATGTTGCTGCAAATTGCAAATTATGAATTTTAATTTAATAAAAATTGTGTGCATTAAAAGCACAAACAAAAAACACTTTTCTCATCATTAAACAATAGTAAAAATGAATTATGGTGTAGTGATAAAAAAAATTTAATGTATACAAGTTGAATGGGAAGTAGACACTACAAAAAGATTTTCCGCAACATAAAAGAAAAATTGAAAAAATGTGCTGTGCGAAATAAAACCACTCAATTCAATTTTAAATCGATTTGAATTACGGCAAAAATTTCGCTTACGCTCAATACCAATAAAAACATAGAAAAGCTCTGCACACCATAACCAATAATTGGATAATGAAATTTTTGTTTTTAATAAAAGTGGTTCGCACCATTAAATTGAGAAAAGTTGGTAATTTAATCATTTTTAATTATATTCAAACGAGGTATGAGGCGGATAAAATATATAGTTTGTATACACAGCAGAACACATAATACTGATTATCCTCGATGAAATGTTCGAGAAATAAAATTTTATTTAAATGATTCCAAATCGATTACTTATTTAAATTATACCATCGGAATATCTATCGATGTGAATATGTAGAGTGATGAAAAGCTAATCGATTTCTAATTTCGATTACGTTTTTGGTATTCGAACAGTAATCAAAATTTATTTATATATATACTTAATTGGTTTTTGTAGTCGGCTTAAGTTTTGTTAATCTTCTAACATTTATAAAAACAGCCACACACAACAACCAAATTTTTTATTCATCGAATACATAAAATTAAATGATTTTGGGTTGCTTACATCAATTTTTGTCGCAAGAGGGAAGGATGCTAACATAATAGAAAATATGGTAAGTTTTTTTTTTATATAGATAAGATTTTGGTATTCTGATAGACCTTAATACTAAATTTAGAAATATTACTTCAATATATATAAATATATATCCAAACACCACCTTGGGAAATTATGAAAGTCGACTGACTGTATTAAAAGTTTCGAGAATATAAAGATCGACAGCATGATTGAGAAAATTGATTTTACCATTTTGTGGAATAACGAACACAATCAATCAATTTATGTATATGTTGTCGAGGACGTTATAGATATTTAAGTCTGCAATGTTTAATTTTTCTTGACCTAAATCAGGAATTTCTAGCTATTTACTTTCCATACCGTTTTTGTGGGAGGGAGGGGCAGGTATGGGTGCAATACATCTTGGTTTACACATGTTTGGGAAATATAATATTTCCGAAAACAAAAACCATTTTCTTTTGTGCTCTATAAAAATATTTTCATAATTATTATTTATATTTTAATTATTTAATTAAACAAAAATTATTTTGTTGTTTGCCAAATGGAAAGAACAAAAATCGTTTTTACAAATACAAATAAAAAAATGGTTTTTGGTTCAAATACAAAATAATTTGTACATTAATTAAAAATTTTATTAGTTGGTTAACTAATTAAAATAAATTATAGCAGAATTTCCATCGTTTTTCTATTGGGGGTGTGTACGTTTATATGTGAAATGTTGTGACGTGTTATTTCCCAGTTTATTGGGTTTAGCAGTTTTGGTAGACAATCATAAATACAGTTTTATCATTGGGCGCCAGTCTACCAGCACATGTCTCCGGCTATGCTCAAATTGGAGTAGGAAGACTCGGGGCACGGGGCGCTTACACACCAAAGAAAGCTACCAAATGTTTGGACCACACGCAACAGTGCGAGCGTCAACTGACAACGGATATATGCACGCACGGCCAATGACAATTGCATGTGTGCATCAAGGAAAGAGGAAAAGCGGAAAAGAAATAGTTTGAGGGAAACTCACCTGTAAGATTTTGCGGCCTCATTCACTCCTTTGCGTCCGATTGTGTTCCGTAATGTTCTATAGTTTTGCCACACGCGGGACTCACACTTTACACCAACTTTTGTTGACACAATTGTTCCCCCTTTTTTGTGTTTTATTTTTTTCGGGAGTCTTGTCTTTTAGTTCTTGTTTTTTTTTAATTTTTGTACACACTTGACTATGCTTGTGGCCCCATCAAATTGCCACTAAATTGTTCACACCAGTCTATCAACACTGGTACTATTCACAAGAAAATCACACCGTAAATACATATTTACAAGTTTTTATTTTTATTCAGAAGTTAATTTAATTTAAATATGAATGGCTAAATAATCAAAACACATATATTTATAATACAATTAATATTTACATGTGTAACCGATATTCGATACTGCCACAACAAAAACAATTAGTGAAATTCAAATATAAATCAACTTATTTGAATTGAGCGTTCACTAACCCCATCTATCCAACTATAACATATCCAATAGCCGAACCACTACTATAAAACATTTATAGTAAAGCATGTCGCCATCTAACAACATCACCACGAACTAACAAAGTTCGGTGATGTAAATCCATTGCACTCTAAATACTAATGCAATGTTGACCGTCGCCGGCGCATGTGTTCCCTCTCCAAAATACGACATGTATTTTGGACACGAAGGTGACGTCACAACACAATGCAAAAATTACTTAGTCGTTCATTACGATTTTACATTCCCAAAAAGACAAGCAAAACGACAACACGTCTTGACAACGCGTCTCAATAAATGGTGGTGAAAATTAAAAATAAACATAAATAAAGTTTTATAAATTTAATAATAATTGTAATCAAATAAAATAAATAAATTTGTGGAATATAAATAAATAGTATAGTTTATATAAATAATAAATAAATAATTATAAAC
The DNA here is from genome assembly GCA_951394425.1 of Tipula unca. Lineage (NCBI taxonomy): Eukaryota > Metazoa > Arthropoda > Insecta > Diptera > Tipulidae > Tipula > Tipula unca. Next base: position 194,599,912 of record OX596381.1, read on the forward strand.
TAAAATAATTAAATAAATAAATGAAAATTATAAATAAATATTTAATAAATTTAATAATAAATTAATTATAATAAACAAGTAATTGAAATCAAAATAGTGTCGTGTATAATTAAATTGGACCCTAAGAAATCCAAAACATGTATATATTTTATTAAGAATTTAATTTAGGTTTGTCTTAATGATCACGGCCAAAATGGCTACGCCGTCGATCTTCATACAATTCTTTTATTACTTTTTATTTTTATCTTTTCTATCTTACGATCTCTCGCCTCAGATATCCAAAGCTTTACTAGTTTCTTTATTTTATTTTTTTATCTCCCTAGTTTAGTCCCAAAAATGATTGTCATTGATTCGAAATTTTTATAAGTTAGCTCCGCTGTTCAACTGCCTATAACCCCTGTTTCCATTATCGAAAATGTTTCCGTCTGCATTTTTGTTTTGTCAGTATGTACTGCCACCTCCATTACACTAGCTGAAACGATGTCGTTCGTATCTAAAACGCCTGGATGATGCTTGCGTATCAATTGAATGAAAATAAAATAATAAAAATATTGTTACGTTTGTGCCTTGTCAAATTCAAGGTTCGATCACTGGATTGTGAATAAAACAAACGATGTAAATTCTAGAACACACTAAATTTATTTATTTCCGATTAAACACTAATTTAATTATTTCACTTATTTAACTTACACTTTAACAACACTATATTACACTTTAATAACACTTTATTTTACTTTATAAACACTTTCCTTTTAATTACTATTAGCACTCTCACGGTTAAAACACAACTGATTTACTCTCAAATGTCTGTCGCGTATTTATACCAAATATTCTAACCATTCTAGAAATGTCCAGAATATTCGATTAGTCTAGATAAGTCTAGACACCTCTATACTGTTCTACTTTATAACAATTTTACATTAACGATAGTGTCGCTATTCAAACATAGATGTCGCCACGATCGTAACATTACCCCCTACCTAATCCTGATTCGTCCCGAACAGGATCCAACTCACTACCCCTGTAGATCGCTAATCGCTCTATATGCACCACCTTCAACTTTCCTCGCTGCCCTTTCTTGATCCGGTAGACCACGTCATTTATTTTGGTGATGATGGTATACGGCCCTTCCCATGAAGGTTGCAGCTTTGGTGATAAACCCTTCTCGCGTTGTGGGTTGTAAAGCCATACTAAATCTCCTTCTTCGAAACCTTTATTATTTGCTCGTATGTCATATCGAGCCTTCATCCGGTCACTTGATACTCGTATCCTCTCTCGTACAAACTGGTGTATCTCGTCGAGTTCTCCTCTCATCTGGTCAACATAATTCTGTCTATCTAAAGCTGATGATGGAACAGCTCCAAACTTTAGATCTCCGGGTAATCGCAGATTATTTCCAAAAAGGATTCTCGCTGGTGTCATTCCCGTTGAGTCATGGTCTGCTGATCGATACGCCATCAGGAACATCGGAATATGTCGATCCCAGTTGCGTTAATCATTTTCCACGACCTTTGCTAAATATTTCTCCATCGTCCCGTTGAATCTTTCCACCATACCATCCGACTGTGGATGCAAAGGCGTTGTTCTTGTTTTATTTATACCGAGTAACTGACAGACTTCCTGAAATACAACTGACTCAAAGTTTCTTCCTTGGTCTGTGTGAATCTCCATTGGTACTCCAAAACGGCTTATCCAATTATTAACCACGGCGTCAGCTATCGTGGTTGCCTCCTGATTGGGTATGGGATACACCTCTGGCCATTTGCTAAAATAGTCCATTATTACTAGAACATATTTGTTACCAACATCCGTAGTCCGGAATGGTCCTACCACATCCATTGCGATCCTTTCAAACGGGGCTCCAACGTTATATTGCTGCATTGCTCCCCGACTTTTCCGTGCAGGACCTTTTACCGCCGCACATTGATCACATTTCTGGCACCACTTCACTACAGATTGTCTACCAGTAAAAACGTTGACGTATTTTGGCAAGTGTTTTATTAATTCCCAGATGACCCCCACTTGCCCCTCCGTGATACTCCTTCAATATCTCGGCAATCCTAGACTTAGGCACCACTTTTACCAATTGTTTCACATTACCATCCGAGCTTTCCCATATTCGTTTTAAGCATCCGTTTTCGATTTGGAGGCTATCCCATTGTACCCAGTAAGCCTTTACCGTGGGACTCTTATCCGCAATTTCACACCAAGTTGGACGATTTCCTGTTTCTTTAAATTGCATGATTATTGCCAAATCTGGATCTGCTAACTGCTCGTCCCTAACCGTTTCATCCGTCCATTCCTTATCGGGTAGTATTTGCATAAGCCTGATGTCGATAACGTCTTCCTTTGCTTCTATACGCCCGCAGTGCTTACATTCAACTTGACATGGTCGTCTTGACAATGCATCAGCATTTCCATGTGCACTCCCTTTCCGATGTTCAATCTGGTAATGATAGCTCTGTAGTCTCTCAATCCAACGCGCTACCTGTCCTTCTGGGTTCTTGAACTGCAGTAGCCAACGTAATTCTCCATGGTCCGTTCGTATATGAAATTCTTCACCATAGAGGTACTTATGAAAATGTTTCACACATTCCACTATGGCCAACAATTCCTTACGAGTTACACAATAGTTACGTTCTGGTTTAGATAACACCTTCGAGTAATAAGCTATTACTCTTTCTTGCCCTTCAATTTCTTGCGACAACACCCCTCCGATGCCATCATTACTTGCATCGGTATCAAGAATAAACTTAACACCAGGTATAGGGTATGCCAACAATGGTGCCGTACATAATCGCCTTCTCAACTCATTGAATGACTCCTCTTGCTCGTCATTCCATTCAAATGCCCTGTTCTTCCGGGTCAAATCATGTAAGCTCTTTGCTACATTGGCAAATCCTGGTACAAATCGCCTATAATAAGTGCACAATCCGAGGCAGCTCCGTAATTCCCGTAAATTTTTAGGTCTTGGCCAGTCCTTTACCGCTGATAATTTGTCCTCATCGGTGTGGATTCCATTGGTCGTTACCTTGTGCCCCAAAAATTTTACCTCCGTTCTGAATAATGAACACTTCTTCGGATTTAACTTTAAACCGGCTGATTGTAATCGCTTCCATACCTCTGACAAATTTCTTAAGTGTTCTTCGAAATCCTTTCCAATAACTATGATGTCATCCAAATACACGAGGCAAGTCTTCCAGTGCAGTCTATTTAACACGCGCTCCATAAGTCGTTCAAAAGTTGCCGCGCCATTACATAATCCAAATGGCATCACGTTAAACTGCCATAGCCCATTACCCACACTGAACGCTGTTTTTTCACGATCTTGCTCTTGGACTTCCACCTGCCAATACCCGCTTTGCAGGTCCAATGTTGAAAACATTCTAGCGCCTGACAATGTGTCCAACGTGTCATCGATCCTTGGTAATGGGTAGCTATCCTTTTTCGTTACTAATTTAGCTTTCGGTAATCGACACAAAAGCGCATTTTCCCATCCTTCCTTTGGATTAATACTACTGGTGAACTCCATGGACTGTTTGATGATTCAATCACTCCAGCTGCCTGCATGTCCGTTACCATTCGGTCCACCTCTTCTCGTTTTGCTAAAGATGCCTTCTCGGCGCTTGGCGTATAGGTGTCTCCGTTCCGGTATCAATTCGATGTTTCACCATGTTAGCCCTTCCATTATTATCCGGTGTACTGCAAAATATTGACTTATACTGTTCGAACAGTTGTCGTGCTGAATTTTTCTGGTTCATGGTAAGATCCCCAGTCCATTTCTGCATGAGGTGTTCTACTATTTGCTTTTGTCCTTGCGTATCGGTGTTTCTAATCGGATTTTTCTGCTCGCATTTCATTATCGTTGACACCTCTTCACATTTACCAATAACCGTTCCTTTCTTAATTGTTTTTGTCTTTTCCGAGAGATTTAGGGTCCTAATCGGTACCCTACATTCGTTATCTGATTTTACTAACGTCCTCCCTATCATAATTCCTTTGGTTTCGCTTTCTTCTTCAATGGCTTGTACAACCCACAACCTGGGTGGCCCAGAACCTCCCTCCAATCTCCCCCATACAATTGTTTCCGAATTCGGTGGCAGCTTTTCCCGATGTTCTATTGTTACCCGCCTAGTAGTTGTTTCCACATCATCCACTCGCAGTGGTAACTCAAAATTATCACAGTCCAATACTCCTCTTCCAACATCCATCACGAAGCCATTCGCCCTCATGAAGTCCATCCCCAAGATGACTTCATCCACTATCTTTGCGACAAGCACTTCGTGTTGGAATTGAGCATTGCCTATCTTAATTCTCACAAGCTTCCTGCCCTTTATGTCTGCGCTCTCTCCTGTGGCTGTACGTAATTTCAACTCATTGGCTGGTAGTACTCTTCCCTTTACTAGATCCTCACGGACAAACGTGCGCACGGCTCCTGTATCCAGGGTAATAACACAGCTCTTCCCGTCAATACTTCCTTTGATTGTTAAGCTGTCACCTACTCGTCCCAATCTCGAAATAGGGATGGAGGTTATGGGGCAATTGGTTGTGGGAGTCAGCTTCTGCCCCTTTAGGCTGACTCGTTGTAGTTTAACGACTCCTTTCGTTCTTGGCCATCTACCTTGACCAACGTTCGCTCTCTACTTAATACTCGTCGTTGCATAGGAGATCGTGATCTTGTACGTCTCCATTTTCCTTCTTTACAGTCTCTCGACATATGACCCATTTTGTCACATGTCCAACATTTTATTTTGCTACCACCCTCTCTGTATCTTGGAACCGACCGCTCGACGTTGGTGCTGCTATCCATTTCTACTCGTCGTACCTTAAGCGACGGTTTTATGATAGCCTGCGCAGTTTCATTTATTAAGGCACACGCGATGGTCTCGGCAAAAGTCGCCTTAGGTGATAATATCTCTCCATGTAATCGGGAGATGTATTCACATGTGCCAAATGCACTAGCCGCTCGACTGCTGCGGAATATTCTTGAAGAGTCTCTCCGATCTTTTGACATCGGCTCTTCAACTCCATACGATACATCTCTCGCTTATGGTCACTTCCATACTTTCGATCCAGCGCCTTCATTATTTCGTTGTAATTACTACGGTCATACTGCGGAATAGTCTGCAGTGTTTCAGCCGCTTCTCCTTTTAGAGCCACTATTAATGCTGTTCCCCGATTTGCGTCATTCCACCCATTTTGGTTAACCGTTGTCTCAAATTGAAATTTGAAAACCGCAAACGATGTTGTGCCATCAAATATCGGTGGCTTAAATTTCATTGCTTGAATTGGCTGAGATACTGGCGACGTTGTTCCGTTAACTTTGAGGTAAAGAAGTTCTTTTTCGAAGCCTAGAACTTTCTCTTGTAACTCTTCCACTTGTTCACTCCCATTCATAACTTTCTGCTCCAACCCTTGGATGTCCTTTTGTAATTTTTGTTCAATTTGCTCTACTTCTTCATGTAAATTGATATACATTTCATTGAATTTCTCGTCCATTTTGTTATTGATCTCACCCACCGACTGCTTAATTTCTTTCATTTCTTGATTTAATTGGACTTTTCAACTGACTTTTCTATTGATGTTTCAATAGACTGTTTCATTTCCAAATTGGACTGTTGAATAGCAGCCATTAACTGCGCCATATCGAAATTTCCAGAAGGTACCGCTGCAACCTCCACTACCGCCTCTTTACTGCCTCCATTCTCTTCGTCCCCTTCTGCGTGGTCGGATAATGTCGATTCATCAAAATTATAACTAGCCAGATCATTACCCTCCAACTCTAATGCTTGAAGTAATCGTTGCCTCAATACATTTTTCTGACCGACCGTTGACAAACCACGTCGCTCCAACTCTTCCTTTAAATCGGAAATCTTCAATTCGTCTAGAATCATTTTTTAATTCACAATCCCACCGCTGTCACCAATTGTTACGTTTTTGCCTTGTCAAATTCAAGGTTCGATCACTGGATTGTGAATAAAACAAACGATGTAAATTCTAGAACACACTAAATTTATTTATTTCCGATTAAACACTAATTTAATTATTTCACTTATTTAACATAATTATTTAGCTTCACAATAATTATTTTACCACACTTTAACAACACTATATTACACTTTAATAACACTTTATTTTACTTTATAAACACTTTCCTTTTAATTACTATTAGCACTCTCACGGTTAAAACACAACTGATTTACTCCCAAATGTCTGTCGCGTATTTATACCAAATATTCTAACCATTCTAGAAATGTCCAGAATATTCGATTAGTCTAGATAAGTCTAGACACCTCTATACTGTTCTACTTTATAACAATTTTACATTAACGATAGTGTCGCTATTCAAACATAGATGTCGCCACGATCGTAACAATATTGTTACGATCGTGGCGACATCTATGTTTGAATAGCAACACTATCGATAATGTAAAATTGTTATAAAGTAGAACAGTAGAGGTGTCTAGACTTATCTAGACTATAATAATAATATAATAAAATAGTACGCAAAAACATTGATCGCATGACGCTTACAAGTGCATACAATTTCAATTATTGATTGTGTTACCAACAACTCGAATTGACCCCAACAATTATCAGAATTAAAGACACAAAGGCAGCGCAACTTACACCGTGAAATTCAACAAGAAAATATAACCGAAATTCGAAGAGTTACTACTCGAAGAGCAAATCGAAATGTTCGACCTGCAGCAAGAGCATCGAACGCTTAATACGAGCGGAACAGAAGAGCATTCGTAATTGCTTCATTTCATCGTATTGCCTTTAATTATGAAGCAGTCATCGATTATTACGTTCATCCTAAAATTTTTATCGGTGCGGAATGGATAAAGAATGCAATTATTGTCATGCATTAAAATTTAAAAATGAAACTCTTGGGATGTGTTCCTCTTCAGGTAAATTTTTTTGGACATTAACCACCCCCTTCCCCCTTTTTATTACGTCAAAAATTCATAAAATATTATCGTCAAATATTTCAGGTTAAGTTGTTTTACCAATTTTAAATCCACCACCTGAACCTTTAAAATCCTTGATGACAGGAGAATCAAGTGATTCAAAGCAATTTTTGTCAAAAATAAGGAAATTTAGTCAATGTTTCCAAATGACATCTTTTGGCGCAAAAGAAATTACCAATATTGATTCTCTCTCTCAATGTATCTAATGCTAAATGAAAATGCGAAATATATTTTATTGGATCAATTGAACAGCGTTGTTCAAGAACGTTCAGTTAAGTTTAGAACCGTAGTTTAAACTAAAAAATTTAATTTCAGACTATGTCTGCTTTATTCAATTACCAACTTATGACGCTTATCGACTAATGATTAGATCTACTGAAGACAATCACATTCTAAAATGTAGATATTTATACCATCAGTATAAATCAACAGGCAACAATCGCATGATTGACATGACATTATAGCACGAGTTTTTAAACAAAAGCTATATCATTTGTATGGACAAACGAATTGTTGGATGTATTCGATCGGATGGCAAAAACGAGGACTTCATCATGCTCATATATTAATTTGGCTGACAAATAAATCGATATCGACAACATAATAATCGCTGAAATTCCGGATGAAGACACGGATCCAGAATTGTTAAATTAAATATGGTTGAAAATGAATTCACAATGTATGATTAATGGTAAATGTTCCAAACATTTAAGGCACAAATTAATGTTGAACTATCCTCATCCGTAAAATCCATAAAATATACTTGCAAATATATCAACAAAGGAACTGACATGGCAGTTTTCAATATTGAGCGACAAGACAATTTAAATGACGAAATGACGAAACGCCACCATTGAGGTCGCAGAACTCGGAATGTTGAAAGTCAAAGATATATATGAGCAAGTCAAACTGACAAGCAACGCGAAGCGCGAAATGAAGTTGATCGAAATCGAAATCAATAACGTAGAAATGTCGCGTTTAAGTCCTATCGGACAGTTCACTGCAGATCGTTGTTATTGGACCAATGAATGTTGTGTGCACACATTGCAAGGGATTTAGTTGAAAATGAAGCCCCTGGATTGTGTTGGTACCGCCACCAGAGCCACTATACATTCATTGGTTTCCGGAAATTCTAAACACTTTTTTTGCAACAAAAGTAATTCGAGATAATTGTATGCCTGCTTTCAAGGTAAATATATTGGGAAACAATAAACTTTTACCTCCATGTAGTTGGTGCATAATACGTTGGCGATTTTCAATTGACATGTTGTAAAGTATGTTGGTAGTTATGAATTGCCAAAAGCAACCAAAAGTGAGTAAGTTCACAGAAGTTGATGGGGGAATGGCAGTGCTGCCAACGTAGTTTGCTAGCCACATGGCCCTACAAACACTTCTCTATACAATTACCTATTTTACATCGATTTACCCTAGCAGATTCAGGGTCAAATATATCATCGTACAGGTTTCTTATTGCCAACGACAGATAGTGACTATAAATTTTTGCAAACTTATTTTACCGGCGATTCAGCAAGGCAAATCGATCAGCGTTGTGCCCACAATAATTCGGTAAAAAGACCAAACATTTTTCCATCAACATAACAAATTGGTTTTATTATTCAAAACCGCATCAGGCCGCATGCCATCTGAAACCAACAAAATTGTCATCAGAGCCGATAAAACGCCTGTAGGACAACACGCAAGACGTTTTAATGCGCCAACAATTGATGAATTCGCAATTGTCATCGTGAGTGAAAATTTAGAAAACCGACACATTGTTTTACATCGGCGGAACGATTAACGGTTACAATATCCTATCTTAATTTGGCAAGGTGAAGATAGGTATCATTTTTCAATCAAGATGATAAATCCAGTTACAGGTAAATAACCAATCTACTTTTTCTAAAATAATCACAACGATACTTTATCTTATTAACACAAAACCTTTTTTACAGGCGCCGAAACTAACAAAAAAGTTAGTTCAATAAATTATTATTCATAAAGATTGATGGTTTGAGAAAAAGAGGATGTCGGCGTCTATTTCACCAATATGCTGTGGATATGCCCGTCTAAGTTGAAACAGAGCGATTAACATTTATCAGGTTGAAGTAGGCAAAACTTCGATCCGAGGAATACATTCATCTTCGGGATACCATCAATGCTGACATCAACATATACGTCAGAAGTCCGTGACATATGCTTGAATACGCTCAAGATACCGTATGTACGTCATTATGCAATCCACAGTGGACAGAAATTCGACAAGAATTATTTCCTGACCCATTGATCGCAATGACATCATGTTCGGCAAGACGCGCTGTTGAATCACATATCCTCATTTGGTTGGTTGTGAAGATAAGACGTAGCCCACAAGTTATTTATAAAACCCACAAATTTATGTTTTAAATCATAAAAATATCATGAAAGCTCGAAATAAGAATTCAATCTAATTTAGTTTTTTTTTTTAAATTCTACTTGAAGCTATGCTTAGCGATTGTCTTTTTAACTTTTAAGTGATTTCAACTATAAAAAATTCCCAGATAGCGGAGTTTTAGTCTCATGGAGCTAAACGAATTTGTGCTAGTCATTAATCGTGTAGGCCATTTGAACACCTAAAATCTTTAACAGCTCAAACAATTTCTTATTCTGAGTGACATTTTAATCTAAATCTTTCCACTTACCGCATTTTACAACTTGAATTTATAATTTAAATGCTTAGAGATCGTAGCAAAGCTTTTTAACGCTCCCGGTGAATTTTATAAGCTAAATTTGTTTACACTTCAGTTATAGTGGTTAGATAAACCAAAGTGGATTTACAATTTTAAAGGTAAAGCTTTTAAAAAGTTGCTCTAAATAATTTCCATAGATAAAGCCTGCGATAAAAATTGTCATAACTTTTGGAAAAAATATTGCCGTTCAATATTACCGTCCGTTCGTCGATCTTGGAACCGATGAATGAATGCAGCTTTAAATTGATTCAAATCACATCTCGGATGACGTTCCAGAACTAATCAATAATGTTCGCCTGTCGAACCCTTCAACAAAGAAAGCATATCATTGATGAGTAAATACCCCGCATTTATGTACAAGTGTTGCACGGGAAGTATATTCTTGGAATCTACTAGATTGCGCAGAGGTATATTCGTCGGATAACCCAATATTTACCTGTTGGTTTGGAATAAACGAATTCGTAATGAGCGGTCCGGGTTGATTAAGGTAGTGGGAAAGGATGTTGAGCAAAGTAGGGATAATTATAGGGAAACGGGATTACTAGAGTTTGATGGATCTGGTAAAGATTGTGAAACCTTGAAGGAATGTTTGGTTGAAACGGTGAAGAATGTTAGTTGCCTCGCATTATTTGAATGGTTAGAATCTCCACCTTCTTTATTGAAGTGTATCAACGTGTTGAGATCTCTGATGGATGATTTCACATTGGGGAGAGTGTGGTTACCATTATCTTCAATAAATCCTGTAATATTGCCCGATTCTGATCCAGATTCTTAAAGCTGTGTAGGTGGTGGAGCAACTAACATTAGATCTAACATGTCATCTTGATCTATTTGTGAGGCACTCACGTCAAAGACAACAAACTTGTAATGTCTTGTTCTTTCGATGTAAATCGACGGTATGTCGCTAATAGAGAATCACATACTTGCACTAATTTACTTACTTTTTTTTTAGTCTTTTCACTACAACAAATATCGGAATTCGTGCGCCGTGTGCCTTCAAATTGGGGTTTTGCGCAGGTTGTGACCTCATTGTGAGGGTAAATTAAAGCATTTTTATTTAGGTTGAGCTGGTTTAGGCGATGGTAAAGTTTCTTTTTTTCGTAAAACTTCATCCAAACTCTGTTTTTGAATTTCCAAGGAATTCGATTACCGCTCCGAGCTGATTCTTGCGTTGGAGAAAGAAAAATGAATGTAAAAAGGAAATCTGGCAGCTTGCAGATGAATCGACAATATCTATAATATATATATTGGAGGTGACTGCGCTTGATTCTTAATAAAATTAATATCAGAATTTTTTGAGTGAACGGCCAACGAGTCTACGAAAATATTTCGGATTCATTTGCGGCACAAGACCTTCTGCGTTTGTGATATTCTTCACCTAAGACGGAAATCAACACTTCAAGAGGAAAGCTTTGCGAAAATATGTAAGGAATTATTGTCTAAACTAACTGATGAAATCACAAGTCAAACACTAATATCAGCATTCTGGATGAAAGTAACGAGATTGTGATTTCATTGGATAAGCAAAACCTAACGACGAGAAGAAACAAAAAAATTAATGAGGTAGAAAGGTATTTTTGTTAAATGAAAAATCCATAGTTCTAACATCCGAGTCTACAGAATAAAAGTCTGGATGCAGCTGCGTATTCGGAAGGAATGGAGGTGAAAATTTAGGATATACAACTGGATAATAAAAAATAAAGTTAAACTTTAGAAATTATTAGGACTCAAAATGATTACTTAGTATTCTTATGAGATCCTTCTTCTCGCTATTTATTTTGAGCAGACCGTTATATGCCCTACTCCTTTTTGCTATGTCAAGGGTCTTGAATGGTTCTTGCTCATCCAAGGAATTTTTGTAGTTTAGTTTTTCCGTATCTACTTTCCGAAAAGCGGATTTTTGTTTGTTGGTAAAATTTGTAAAATGTATCTCAGGTCATTTCAACTACATTTCAACTATACATTAAGTCCCGTGGGTGGTGTATTTTTGCAGTTGTCTTCCTCTTTCCCTTTTCAACAATGGCATGGTCACTATCACATTCTAAATGTGTATGGCCAGGCACCAAGAATTTATGATCAATTTGTGCCAGATGCGTAGAGTTAGCTATGGAAATTGCAAACATAGCAACCACGCAAATGAATTTTTTTTGACCAACAAAGCTGATTTGATTGACTTTGGTAAATTTAACAAATGTCGCAAGATACATGAACTGATGTCATTTCCACCCCTTCCCCCAATAGCATTCGTGCCCCATTTAACAGTATGGAGCGTTTGTTACACAATCTTGCACCGTCAAATTAAAGGTATTGTAGTGGGAATATTGTTTGTAGTAGTGGGGTTGGTAGGCATTGTTGGAGATCGATGGTATAACACACTTTTGCTCATTAAGGATCAAATTTTCTTCCACATTTGTTGCAATTTCGCTTTTTGCTTGTGTTCAATGGCTTCCGACAGTTAATTTAATTGAATAATTCCATGAACAAAAACGGATGATGAAAACTGCTGACAAGCGAATCGAGATGACAAGGACGATATTCTAAAAACTCTCGGTGATGAGCTAAATGATAACAATGAATATAGGTAAGCTGGATGCTTAATATGCAATAGCCTAGATATAAAACATAGAACTCGAATTAATACACGAATTAAAAGTCAACATCAAACGATACTTTGACTGATAATCGGCATTATATACAAATATCTCCTCATAGGTAAATAAGGGCATCATCAAGCTCTTGATCAACAATAACCTGATTGTAACAGGGGTTATACAACTCAGTTTCCTAACTCCACGTTAAGGTATTATTCAACATTACTCCAAGATTCCGAACATTATCAGACACCGTTAAGTTTACACCGTTAATTACTATAGGAGGTAACTGAACATTAAGCTTTTTTTTATATGTATATTGGTAGTAATTGGGGCTTCACTGCATCAAAATTAAGCTATTAGACTCGGTCCAACTATAAATTGACGCCAAATCTTGATTCAAATTTCTACAAAAATCATGCATGCTATCCAATGGACCAGATAAGTATATTTATAAATCATCAGCATAAACATGGTATCTTGAGTGTTGAATAAAACCTCCTGATGCTTAATTACACATTGTCTGTCTGCTAAGTATGAAATGATAAGACGTGTAAAGTAATCAGAAAAGCTTCTGTGCAAGTTAAACTTGCAATCAAACGCTTTACAAAAATCCAGTAATACCAAAACAGAAAAGTAAGACTGATTCATACTCTGCAATAGATCATAACAAACGTGTCCTTAAGCAGTAGTAGTGGAGTGATTACTCTTGAAACCAGACTGGAATGGGTCTAAAAGATTATTTTCATTTAAATATTTTTTCATATGCTTGCCAAAAAAACTCTCAAAGACCTTGGATAAATAGGGTAAAATACTAATTGGACGAAGTCTGATGCTTGAGATGGCATTAGTATGTGATTGTTGTTAGTATGTGATTTAAAATATGAGTACAAAAATCAATATTCGATTGAGCCATGGGCCAAGCAACCGGCTTTGCAGCTACCATGGAAAACTGTTTCTTAAGGTCTTCAGCAGAAAAATTTACTGCACAATCATTTGTAGGCATCATTCCCAAACTCTTAATAAAATTCTAAATGTTACCATTTTGATGCCCTCATTGTTTAGCTTATCAATGTAGTACTTTCGTTTAGCATCGTATAAGGCAAGTAGTTCTATTCCGTAATTTAGTGAAGGTTGACCAATTTGCAGGATTTTTACTATTGCGCCAGACTAGTAAAGATTGATCTCGTTTTTTAATGGACTCCAAAATGAAATTATTGAACCATTGTGTTGACTTATTTCTACATAACTTGCGCTTAGTTGGTACATGGTCATTAAATAGTTTAATAAAATTGATTTTAAAGTTATTAACTATATTGCTAATGTCAGAACACATGTAGATATTAAACCAGTCCAGCGACAAGCTGTTAGTTAAAAATGCAGCCTCGTATAATTTGCTAAAATTTCTAACATACTGATATTTCATTTTAGAGCGAGAATGTCGGTATATCTATAGCACATAGAAATCAAATCACGACCCAAAATCCCTGGTATGGCCGTTTGCCCCAGCGCAATTATATTGTCACAATCTTTGCTGCCAATCATCATTAAATCTAATGAAAACGTTAACCGTGTATTACAAAAAGGCAAAGTGTCAACAGAAAGCGACGTTATCGAATCAACAAAGTGTTAACAGTCATTATCTGTTGTTGGTCGGATGAAATTTTGTTCATGCACATGTTTCTACACTTCTGTAGTGGTATACATTTTAAACCTAGGCTGGATTGACTAGTAACCTTTTTTGGTTTCAACAGTCGCAGGCGATCGCATTTTAAATATTCTTGTTCTGAAATGGAATTAAACTCAGTGTCATTAGGTGCATAAATCGTATAATTGGTGATAACATTTTTCTTCCACGACATAATCACTTAAGTGAACATAAGTGGTTATGGTTTGTGACCACAGTTTTAATACAATTTTAAAGGTAAAAATAAAATCGTTGTCAAAGCATTTAATTTTTTATTCTTAATTTAATTAACATTATTATGAATTCTATTGAATTTATTAGAGCGTAAACGTGAATATGGTCTTGTTTAGTTAACATAGTTAATTACCAAAGCATTTTTTCAGGAATGCGTAGTAATTCAAGTTAATTGTGATTTTGTGCTTTTATAATTTTCACCATTATGAGTACTTTATTAAGATTTGTTTATAAAATACCCTTTAAATGATTGCCATGAACTTTTATTGGTAATTCAACCAATTCATTTGGTTTTGATTTGATGAGCAATCATTGGACGGAAAAAAATAATCATCAGAAATTATTATAGTTGTAACGGGAGGCAATCATGCACATACTCCTTAAATATCAAGTACCATAAATATTCATTAAATTTTGCTGCCTATGTGTACTTATATAAGCGTAGCACATACATATGTACATATGGCACAAATAAACAACAACAGGAAAAAGCTTTCTGTTTTCTTATTATATTCGTGGATTATGTATATACCAAAAACATTTTTTTCCTATTTACGTGAGTGGATTACGAAAGAAATGTCTATAAATTTCTATTTATATACATTTAAATGGCGCATATATACATATAACCGCAATATTTATATATCACTTGGTGGAATGTGGCATCCCCCAGGACTTGGAAGCTTGTTTTTTGTAAAAATTCAAATTAAATTTTACATGGCGCGCTTATTACGCGGGTGCAATGGCTCCCCAAATGTATTTCGCCGTTGTATATACTAAAAATTTGGGTGTTGTGTTTGGGAATTGCCATACAATTTTATGGTTACGCGTTTACTGACATATACACAATAACGTCATCATCCATAAATAATTCATATATATATACATTTTTATCGCACTCCGCTTTCACAATATTGTGATGATGATGACCTTTTTATGCCATTAACAATCTTGTTGTTGTATTGTTATCATCATTTTTTTAACCGCATCCAGATTATTGTTTCTTTAAGTCTTCATCTTTGTTTATGTGTATATGCGAGTGAAGTTTGTAAAGAAGACCAAAGATACGAACAAAAACTTGTCTAATTACGGTTCGGACGATGTTTTGTGTAGTTTTAGCATTATGTATTTTCTCTATTATATATAGCAACATGTTCTTCACCCCAATTAACAAGACGTGCATTCAATGTTCTATTACTGTTTTATCACAAGATTAGATGCGATAACAGTATATGTATTAAACGCGAGTTTATATTTATAAATAATTTATACAAGTTTACATGGTAATTTATGAGACGAATAAATAAGGTTTGATCAAGATTTAATTGCCGTTTCTTGCGTAAATGATAATGTGTTGTGTTAAAAAAAACTTTGATTGGCAATTATATTGTCAAAACTGTCAATTTATCATCAATATCAACATTTTTTACAATAAATATTTAACCTGTTTTGAGGCGGAACTCATTCATCGTCATCCAATGTCGTATATCGTGTAATATTTTTCGGTTATTTCTGATGAAATTGGATATACGTAAGGTCAAATTTTGTTACGAGTAATCAAATTAGAAATAAATTTGATTTGAAAAAGTCAAGAGCTTTCACATTACATCTATAAAATGTTTATTATATTTATAGACGAAAGCTTTTTTGTGTATGTTTTATATGAATTGGAAAATAAATCATAAAAATAATGCTGATTTATAAAAAAAAAGCTTTAATAAAAAATTTGTTTGTGATTTATAGACTACATACACGAAATGTTGTTTATTAAAAAAAAAAAAGTTTCATTAATATTGTCGAAACATCTGTATAAATAAAGTCGTGTTGTTAATCTGCGGAAACAACATTTAAGTAAAGCTCCGATTTTCGTTTATAATGAATGGAATAATCAAACGGCTTTTACTAAACCGTGCGTGGAGTTTGCATGTTAATTAAAAAGAAGTTTTTTGCATAAATCAATTCAAATCACGATCCTCAAAACCTTAATTTATTTTAATTTTAAAAGCTCATGTTTTCTCCTGAAAATAACTTATGTAGTTTACTTTGTCCAAAACATACGTTCACGAAAAAATACAGAAACCTTTCCCAGTTTTCGTATCAAAAGGTTGACTTTCAACTTTGTTTGGATTAATTTGCCGTTCAATTTACTATACACAAACATTCAAGTTACAAGCTTTAATAATTAAATGGTTACTCGAAAAAGCAATTCAATTAAAATTTTAAGTAAAACCTTACTAAGCTTGCAGCTTTTGGAATTTTTTTTAAACAAAAGAATTTTATTTTGTTGTCAAAGTTATAGAAATCTTCTCAAGGCAAAGCGTTTTATTATTTAACATTTGAAAAACTGACAACTATCGACAAATGCCTTCCAATTAGTCAGTCCATGTGCTAAAGCCTATAAATTAGAATTGATTATTAGCATTAAGGATGAAAATGCTCATGTAACATATTTTAATTACAGCAGCAACTAAAATGTGAAAGCTTTATAAGTTTGGTTAACAAAGCTTACTGCAATCGCTTGAAAGGAGTTAACTTTAATAAAACTTCGAACTCATTCGAAATGTATGCATGTTAAACAAATTTACTTAAACTTGTATTAAGTTGTTTAAAAGCTCAAATGTGCAAGTTCATTAAAAAGCTTTTAATGTTTAATAAAGTACAAGCTTTGCACTTAATCTTATTTATACGATTGAAGACTTTTGATTAAAGGGTTTAAAATAAATGGTTGTTGAATTTAGAGTTTTTGGCAGTTTTATTATTAAAAGCTCTAATCAGAACATAACAAAAATCGTCCTTCTTTTTAAAGATTTTTCGAGGTTATTTGAAAAAAGCAATTCGATTAAAATTTTAAGTAAAGCCTTTCAAAGCTTACTGCTTTCGGCAGTTCTTCACATGCTTTTGTTCTCGAAATTATAGAAATATTCTCAAGTCTAGATTTTATTGTATTTGACATTTGAAAAAATAACAATTATAGTTAGATGAACGCCTTCCAAATAAATAAAATTAATTCAGCTTACAAAGCTTTATTTTTAAATAAGCTGTACCGCAAAAATGTATTAGACTCTTACGTGATTCAAATCACACCTTCAACCAAAATGTGAAAGCTTTTAAAGTTTGATTAACAAAGCTCTGAATTAAAGCTCGTGTTATTTCAATTTACTGCCATCGATGGAAATTAGTTCACTTTTAATAAAGCTTCAAGCTTATTTGAAATGTATGCATTTTAAATAAATTTAATTAAGCTTATTAGTAAAAGCTTGAGTAATATTTTACTGAACTGCCATTTAAAAGTTCAAATGCTTCCTTTGTATAATTAAGATATCGCATTACAATTTTAATATTTCCAATAATGAAATTCATTAAGAAGCTTTTAAAGTTTGGATAATAAAGTTCAAATTTAATTAAATTAAACAATTCGACAGCGTTTCAGTTAATCTTACTTATACGATTGAAGACTATTAATTAAAGGGCTTAAAATAAATGGTTGCTGTAATTAGAGCTTCCGGCACCTTCAAATTTTTTTTTTCAGGAATTGTCAGGAATTGAAGATTACAATAGCTGAGAATTAAGGTTGAGTCTGAGGTGCAAAAAGTAAATTAAGTAAGTTTTCAGTTCGAAAAGCTTATTTTTGTTAAAAAATAAATTTATAAGAAGGTTGTGCGACTATACCGCGACTATTTAAATCAAACCATAATTATGATTAAGAGCTTTTAGAGTTGTGCAAAATTAAAAAGCTCAAATTGTTGCAATTTGTGGTTTTAGTATTAAGCGCCTAAATCATATTAGAGAGAGCTATTTTATTCAGTTTTATTTACACTAACAAAACCAAAATAAACCTTTCAAGTTCAAAATTGAAAGTTTCAAATACTGAATGATTTTGCTGAAAGCGTTTCGAAAGATTTCTATTAAAGTATAAATACCAATTGAAAACAGATATTCTAAAAAGCTCTCCGATAAAAACTAATAAAAATGCAAAGCTAATACCTGAATTTCAATTCTACACCTGGATTACAATTCAGTTCACATTAATCTACTAAGCATGATTTGAGTGTGTATTCATGATTCGTTTGTCGAAACAAAAACCTCATGTATGTACATGAAAAAAACAATCATGTAGCTGAGGTTGAATTAATAGCGTTAATAAAATTGATTTAATTGACAATTAAAATAAAAGTTTGTGCTTTTGACTACATACACGAAATGTTGTTTATTCAAAAATAAACAAAAGTTTTATTAATATTGTCGAAACACCTGTATAAATAACGTCGTGTTGTTAATCAAATGAAACAACATTCAAGTAAAGCTCCGATTTTCGTTTATAATGAATTGAATAATCAAACCACTTTTATGAAACAGTGTGTGGGGTATGCATGTTAATTAAAATGATGGTTTTTGCATAAATGGATTCAAATCACGATCCTCAAAATCTTAATTTATTTTAATTTTAAAAGCTCATTTTTTCTCCTGAAAATAACTTCTGTAGTTTACTTTGTCCAAAACATACTTTCACGAGAATATACAGAAAGCTTTCCCAGTTTTCGTATCAAAAGATTGACTTTCAACTTTGTTTGGATTAATTTGATGTTCAATTTACTATATACAAACATTCAAATTACAAGCTTTAATAATTAAATGGTTACTCGAAAAAATCAATTCAATTAAATTTTTAAGTAAAAGCTTACGAAGCTTACTGCTTTTGGAATTTTTTTTAAAACAAAAGCATTTTATTTTGTTTTCAAAGTTACAGATATCTTCTCAAGGCAAAGCTTTATATTATTTGACATTTAAAAAACTTATAGACAATAATTTTAGTTCAGCTCACAAAGCTCTGTTTTGAAATAAGCTCTATTGCAAAAATTTATTATACGGTCATGTAACTTATTTTAATGACATCAGCAACCAAAATGTGAAAGCTTTTAAAGTTTGATTAACAAAGCTCTGAATTAGAGCTCGTGTTATTTCAATTTACTGCCATCGATGGAAATTAGTTCACTTTTAATAAAGCTTCAAGCTTATTTGAAATGTATGCATTTTAAACAAATTTAATTAAGCTTATTAGTAAAAGCTTGAGTAATATTTTACTGAACTGCCATTTAAAAGTTCAAATGTTTCCTTTGTATAATTAAGGTATCACATTAAAATTTTAATATTTCCAATAAAGAAATTCATTAAAAAGCTTTAAAAGTTTGGTTAATAAAGTTCAAGTTTAGTTAAATTAAACAATTCGACAGCGTTTCAGTTAATCTTACTTATACGATTGAAGACTATTAATTAAAGGGCTTAAAATAAATGGTTGCTGTAATTAGAGCTTCCGGCACCTTCAAATTTTTTTTTTCAGGAATTGTCAGGAATTGAAGATTACAATAGCTGAGAATTAAGGTTGAGTCTGAGGTGCAAAAAGTAAATTAAGTAAGTTTTCAGTTCGAAAAGCTTATTTTTGTTAAAAAATAAATTTATAAGAAGGTTGTGCGACTATACCGCGACTATTTAAATCAAACCAAAATTATGATTAAGAGCTTTTAGAGTTGTGCAAAATTAAAAAGCTCAAATTGTTGCAATTTGTGGTTTTAGTATTAAGCGCCTAAATCATATTAGAGAGAGCTATTTTATTCAGTTTTATTTACACTAACAAAACCAAAATAAACCTTTCAAGTTCAAAATTGAAAGTTTCAAATACTGAATGATTTTGCTGAAAGCGTTTCGAAAGATTTCTATTAAAGTATAAATACCAATTGAAAACAGATATTCTAAAAAGCTCTCCGATAAAAACTAATAAAAATGCAAAGCTAATACCTGAATTTCAATTCTACACCTGGATTACAATTCAGTTCACATTAATCTACTAAGCATGATTTGAGTGTGTATTCATGATTCGTTTATCGAAACGGAAAGCTTATATGTATGTACATATAAAAAAACAATCGTGTAGCTAAGGTTAAGTTAATAGCATTAATAAAATTGATTTAATTGACAATTAAAATAAAAGTTTGTGCTTTTGACTACATACACGAAATGTTGTTTATTCAAAAATAAACAAAAGTTTTATTAATATTGTCGAAACACCTGTATAAATAACGTCGTGTTGTTAATCAAATGAAACAACATTCAAGTAAAGCTCCGATTTTCGTTTATAATGAATTGAATAATCAAACCACTTTTATGAAACAGTGTGTGGGGTATGCATGTTAATTAAAAAGATGGTTTTTGCATAAATGGATTCAAATCACGATCCTCAAAATCTTAATTTATTTTAATTTTAAAAGCTCATTTTTTCTCCTGAAAATAACTTCTGTAGTTTACTTTGTCCAAAACATACTTTCACGAGAATATACAGAAAGCTTTCCCAGTTTTCGTATCAAAAGATTGACTTTCAACTTTGTTTGGATTAATTTGATGTTCAATTTACTATATACAAACATTCAAATTACAAGCTTTAATAATTAAATGGTTACTCGAAAAAATCAATTCAATTAAATTTTTAAGTAAAAGCTTACGAAGCTTACTGCTTTTGGAATTTTTTTTAAAACAAAAGCATTTTATTTTGTTTTCAAAGTTACAGATATCTTCTCAAGGCAAAGCTTTATATTATTTGACATTTAAAAAACTTATAGACAATAATTTTAGTTCAGCTCACAAAGCTCTGTTTTGAAATAAGCTCTATTGCAAAAATTTATTATACGGTCATGTAACTTATTTTAATGACATCAGCAACCAAAATGTGAAAGCTTTTAAAGTTTGATTAACAAAGCTCTGAATTAGAGCTCGTGTTATTTCAATTTACTGCCATCGATGGAAATTAGTTCACTTTTAATAAAGCTTCAAGCTTATTTGAAATGTTTGCATTTTAAACAAATTTTATTAAGCTTATTAATAAAAGCTTGAGTAATATTTTACTGAACTGCCATTTAAAAGTTCAAATGTTTCCTTTGTATAATTAAGGTATCACATTAAAATTTTAATATTTCCAATAAAGAAATTCATTAAAAAGCTTTTAAAGTTTGGTTAATAAAGTTCAAGTTTAATTAAATTAAACAATTCGACAGCGTTTCAGTTAATATTATTTATACGATTGAAGACTACTAATTAAAATAAATGGTTGCTGTAATTAGAGGTGCCGGCACTTTTTATATTTTTTTTTTTGGAATTGTCAGGAATTGAAGATTATTATAGCTGAGAATTAAGGAGTCTGAGTCTGAGGTGCAAAAAGTAAATTAAGTAAGTTTTCAGTTCGAAAAGCTTATTTTTGTTAAAATGCTCTACTAATAAAAGCTCTACTATAAATTTATTAGAAGTTTGTGCGGTATAGTCTTTAAATCAAACCAAAATTATGATTTAGAGCTTCTAGAGTTGTGCAAAATTAAAAAGCTCAAATTGTTGCAATTTGTGGTTTAGTACTACGCGCCTTAATCATATTAGAGAGAGAGAGCTATTTTGTTCAGTTTTATTTACACTAACAAAACCAAAATAGAGCTTTCAAGTTCAAAATTGAAAGTTTCTGATACGGAATGATTTTACTGAAAGCGTTTTGAAAGAATTCTATTAAAGTATAAATACCAATTGAAAAAGCTCTTTGATAAAAACTAATAAAAATGCAAAGCTAATACCTGATTTTCAATTTTACACCTGGATTATAATTCAGTTCACATTAATCTATTAAGCATTATTTGAGTATATATTCATGATTCGTTTATCGAAACGGAAAGCTTATATGTATGTACATATAAAAAAACAATCGTGTAGCTAAGGTTAAGTTAATAGCATTAATAAAATTGATTTAATTGATAATTAAAATAAAAGTTTGTTCTTTTACGTCAAATTTCGTGTATCAATGTTGGATATTTTGACCAAAAAATCACCATCATCAACATTTACGCTCTATTGTAATCAGGCAAACTTAAATTGTCGATTTAGCTTTTATTTTTTTGTGTTTTTTTTCGGGAAAATTACATTTTCAAATCACGTACCGAATGGAAATTCAATATTCCATTAGAATAGGAAGAAATACCAAAATATATTGTATTCCTAATTCATTTCCATCAAATCGAACAGCCAACAACAATAACAATTCACGAGAAGTTTGCTTTCGTATTTTTTTTTAAATAATAACCATAACAATAATATAACGATCATAATCATAAGAATCATAAACATAAATTTCATTGCGAAAACATATTTCCTGGTGCTCAATCGATTTCGATATACTCGTACGTACAAACATATGTATGTATTCTGTGTTATTGTTAATGAAATTCCTAAAATGTTTGAAGAGGATTTGGGAAATACAAATACAGTTTTTTTTTGTTGGAGAAAACTCATGATTTATGCAAGGTAATATTAAAAGTTCTGGGAAGAAATATGCTTTTTTACCACCCCCATCCTAGCACATATACTAGAATATCTATCGATTTATAGATATATATGTACATATAGCGAACCAAAAACACTTTCGTACAAAAAAACCAAATTCACTATTTTGTCTTGTAAATTGACTGAGCTTATGTTACGTTGCTAAAAATAATGTTAAAGCTTTTTTTTTTGCTTGCTTTTCAGAGTGTGTATGAATAATGAAGTTTACAATGGAGCTCACGAAATAAAGGGGTGATACGATATCTACATACTGTATTGTATGGTGTAATCTAAAAATATTATTTAGGGTGGAATTTTCTGCTGCTTTTCATTTTTACCATAAATATTGTAAGTGAGTATATACAGAGTGGTTTTGTATTATTTTATTCACAAAGAGTCATACATTATTATGAATTTTAGGTTATCACAATATTTTACTTCCGCAGTAGTGATGTATGGGGATATTTCTATGAGTAAGTGCAGGAATATAGGTTTTCATAAGTGTACGAGCACGATGGGTTGTATCAACTTCAATTAATTTCACATGGCACTGAAAGATGTTTTGGTAGACAACTGGTGTCTAATTCCGTAATATTAAATTCAAAATTATATTCCTCAATGGGTTGGTTAAATGGTAACTTTATACTTTTATATAAAAGTAAAAGTAACAAAATACTTTTTAAAGCGATTTTTTCCATGCACAAATAAAACAATATGCAAGTGAGCAAATCAAGCCAAAGATTTCATCCAAACTCCTTTCTTTAAGCTGTTCCAATTGGATTCAAAAAAAAATGTACCAATAATAATTGTCGAAATGCTTTTTAGTAAATTTAATATAAAACCGAAAGCTTCAAATTTTGATAAGCAAATTGCAAATCATCCTGGTATAAGCTTATAAAAAAAACTTATATATTTGCTTTATGATATCAAACAAAACTGTGTACTGCTTGATTATTTGTATTAGAGCTTTTAAGGTAATTAAAGAATAAATTAACAACTGGTTATACACATTTCTGATTGATTATAAGACAAACCGGCGAACAAGCTAGTTTTACACAGAACCTTCATAAAATTTAAAATAAAACAAAATTACAATTTACGAGCTTTTTAAACTTCGTAAACTCTTATAAATTGATTAAATTATTAATCTAGATAATGATTTAAAGAAAAGTTTTTATAGGAAAGATGAAAGCTCGAAAAATCACGATTTTCACTTTGCTTTTCGTTTTATAATTTAAGAAGCGTTTAATTTTGAAAGCTCGTTTTGTCCCTTTGTCTCCAATAGGAGCATAGGGCGTCCACTAGGCTGGACCATCTAACTTTGTTAGGGGCTATTGCTTTCAGCTCTTTACTGCTTTCAGACATCCCTGCTATGTCATTCGGATTTTCCCTCAATGTGTGCCCGATCTGTTTCCACTTGCGCTCTCTTATTTCCATCTCAATGTTTGTTTGCATTGTGTGCCGCAGAAGTTCTATGTTGCTGATGGTGTTCGGCCAAAAGCATTTTATCAGTGTTCTCAGACATTTGTTCACAAACACCAGGAGTCTATTTGTGATCTTCTGTGTGTGTTTCCATGTTTCACACCCATACAGCAGTACTGATTTCACACATGCATTGAACATTCGTAGATCTTTTGGATCATGTTGAAAGTATTTCTTGATCTGTTTATGCGTTGACTGATGTCATCTTCAGTGCCCCATCATACCAATCTTTTATACTTGCCATTTTGATAGATAAACCCGTAAATTTTAACAGAAGCTATGTTGAACCAATTTTGAGGTAGAAATAAAATTAAAATGCCACAAATTTAATTTCCTTCCTAGTAGTAACTAGCACAACCGACTGGACGACGCTAAGTTACAAGGTCCAGAGCATATCTGTACCAAGTTTAAACTAAATCGAAGAAGGTTAGTTTTTTCTGAAATTTTTCAGCAAAGTGTTTTTCAAAAAAAAAAAAAAAATCGTTTCAGTATTTTTGCGTGATGGTTTCTCGTCAGAGAAAATTGAAAATTTTAACAGAAGCTGAATTCTACCAATTTGAAAAGAGATATAAAATTAAAAAAGTTTCGCTTAAAGACTTTAAAACTCATGGTTCCGCAACCACAGCCAATGCCTCTGTCGACTTAACCTCAGATGTTCAGTCTCATTACTGTTATACGCCCCATGTATTTGCTACAGTACAACCAAGGTAGACGAATTTTTGAACCTCTTCGATTAGCGTGATGTTGATGGTGATTTGTGTACTAATGTTCGTGTATAGTCTCATGGTTTTTATTTTACTGATGTTGATTTTGAGACCTACTTCATGTGCTAGGTCTGATACCTTCTGTATTTTCTGCTGTATGTCGGTAAGCAAGATCACTGAGCTATTTTTGTGGTCTCCATTTGATACAATTTGGTGTTGTATTGTCAAGTTTGCGTATAACGCTATCCAGTACTATCAGGAACAGTATGCATCCTTGTCTTGCTCCTCGTGAGTTGAAGTATTTGTCACTATGCTTTACTGTGTGTTGGCCTTCCAGAATCCCGATACATTTCTTGTATTAGTTCAATTATTTGATTGTTGATTGAGTGGAATGCGCGTTCAGATTAGCGAAGAGTAGATATAGTGGCGAGTTCCATTTATTTTATGTCTCTATGGTGATATGGATCGTGTTGATATGATCTGTACAGCTCCTACGTAGCCTAAAGCAGGCTTGTTCATTTCTCAGGTGTTAGTTGTTTAATGTATAGATATCCGTTCGAGAATTATCATCGCTGATACTTTTATTGTGCTTTAGCTTCTGGATAGCATATCTAACTTCCCGCTCCGTTGGTGGATGGATGTTGATAGTTTCGTTATAATTGCCATCTGGGAGGTCGTAATTATCGTAATTTTCTTTGCTATCTACATATACAGTTGTCCTCAAAGTGTTTTTCCCATCTATTTAGTTGTTGCTGATGTGTGGTTAAGGTTTGACCAGATAGATCCTTTATGGGTGGAATGTTCGTGTATTTTCCGGTAATTTATTGCAGCTACTTCCTCTGCAGTTACGAGAATGTCTTCTATGTATTTTGTGCGGTCTCTTCTTGCCATCTTTTTCACTTGTTTTCATGGATTTCTGGTGTTATCTTGGTAGTCGAGCACATAGGTAGCAGTCTTGATGTAGGCATCTTCTAGTTGTTTCCATTTTTGATTGATCTTGATACTGGTTTCATTGCTTGCTAGATTGAGTTGGACCATTTCTTTGAATATATTATTAATTGTGTCAGTGTTTCTCAACCTGTTGATGTTAAACGTCCTCCGATATGTTTTAATGTGTGTTTGTACAGCAGCTGGTTTGACTTTGAAAGTTGCTATTACCAGTTGGTGCTCGCTGGGTACATCTGCTCCTCGCATTGTTCTGACATCCTGCAGGGAGGTTAGGCATTTCTTATTAACTAATACATGGTCGATTTGGTTCTTGTTTCATCTGGCGATGTCCAAGTGTATTTGTGTATTTATTTAAGTGGGGATTAGCTAGTTGGTTTTTGATACTACAGTCGATGAGTCCATCTCCATTGTTGTTTCGTGTATAGCACCTAGCGCACGTGTTATCGGTTTTAATTTTAGCATTCAAATCTCCTTGGACAATTTTGATGTCGTTTCAGTACTAGATATTGTGGCTTGTAATAGTTTTCCATTGGAATCCATTCGGTTAGTGCCTTCTTGCCTTTAGCTTTTGTTAGTATGCCTACGCCTTGTTTGTGTATGTCTGTCTTACCATAGAACATCAGATAATTATCTGATGTTCTATGGTAAGACAGACATACACAAACCAGTGCGGATTGTAAGTTCTCCAATATTGTTCCACCTTACTTCAATGAGGCGTAGTATCTATGTAGATGTTATACCGCTTCATTTCCTTTTCTACTTGTGCTAACCTTGATGTTTCTGTTACAGTTCTGATGTTCCAGTTTCCGATTCGTATCAGTGTACGACAGCCTATGGTCGATATTAGTGTTTGCCGGTTTGTGTTAATTTTTCTAGTGTTCGTTTCTATAATCTTTATGGTTTGAAAGCTCTTTTACCTGAACCTAATACTTTTATGTTTTTGAAGGACTTACACATTATAATTGATATAGTTTAGATATAGAGCATGCTAAAATATGGTAGATGCTTTCAGCTTTTATGTAAGAAAAAATTAATAATTCATCATTAAAGCTCCTGTATACCTTTAAATTAAAAATTCAACTTAGTGCTACAATTAAATGTTATTTCTAGTTTAGAAACAAAATCTGCTTAAAAAATTAAGAGCTTTCAATTGATCGACCAAATGAGCTTTTCAGATATGAAAGCTTTTGTATATTTAATTTAATAAATTTTTTTTGTTAATGAAGGCTTCAGCTCCCATTTATCCCATCATTCAGCTCCCATTTATCTAACTTTTCAGGCTAAAAAGTGAGATTAACTTTTATCTGCTGCCATTATCTATTTTGCTTTTTATTAAAGTCTGGTTCCTGATAGATTTTTGACTATTTTTAATCAGCGTTCCATTCTTGTAAAAATCAGAATTAATTAATCTTAATTGGAAAATACCTGATACTGATCCAATAAATAGTAGAATAATTTTGTTGTTGCCAACCTATTTTATAACCCATCGTTTGAAGTTTTATAGCTCTATCAAATTTACTTTCAAATCCAAACCTTGGAAAACCAATTAAATTTCTAATTTGGGAAATGTTTTATTCATTTGACCATGTGTGTCGCAGCAATTATATCAAAATGATTTTTTATTTCTACTTTTCACTTTAAAATTGTTAATTTTTAACAACTAGGTTTAGGTAGAAATTCTAGAACAAGAATATCGATCGTTAGTACATACATAAATGTAATAGACTCATTCCAATAGAGATTTTCCCTAAAAGTTAATTGGAAATATTTTCCAAAAATTATTATTATTTTTTAAAACATTTTGTAAATAAGCAATAACCTTTTTGTTTTTTAGAACATTCTTGATTAATTTTAATCAATTACATAATTATTTATGCTCGATTAATTGATTTCAATATTTTATGAAAAATTATTTTTAAATTTTGTTACTTCCCTAAATGTTGTAAGGGAGACGACTTATCGTATATAGATATATTTTAATTAAAAAAATATTAAAAAGGTCTAATCGAAAGCCCTCTCCATTTTTACGAAATGATTGATGAGCTTTTGTATTTCTTATATTGTTTACCAAATTAAACTTTAAACTATTTTAAGAAAATTAAATTATTGCCGCTTCAATTATTTTTTTTGGGGTTACTACTGTACGCATAAATAAATATTTGAGGTTCTTGCTGGTGCATTGTGTCACTTATTGGCAGCTTAGTTGATGTCTCCATTGAACTTGCTCACGAAAATTGCGTGTGATCAATCAAGGTGTCAAGGTATTGAATTATTGAAATTTGATGAAACTTAATTTTTTTACGTCTACAGAAGCTACATATGCTGCATCATGTCCAATTATCAATATATACGGAAGACAAGCAATAATTTACATAATACATATTGTACGCCCGAAGGTGATTTACAAATTCGATTTTTTTGTTTCGTTCTATGACAGTTAATGTTTACGTAAATACAACAAAATAAAATACAAGAAGAAGATAATGAAGATGACCATGTTTATACCAATTAAGATAAATGTTTTTATTTTCTAATTAATTTACTTTACGTATAGGTCTGTAGTACCTACTCCATGTAGTTAAGAGATTTGTATACATATATATACTATTCGAAAAAAGTTTCCCATTAGAATGAGTTGTGATGGAAATCTTTGTTAAGATAATATCGCAAGAAAAGCTCAAAACAATGGAATACCTCAATTATAGTAAAATTACTATAAAACTTTATGGCACAATAAATTTAGATCCTATCGACAACCTATATATGTATAAGTATATTTGTATGTACGAATAAAAAGGGATATAGACTCAACTAAAAACATGCTTAAACAACAATAAAAAAAGGAATTTAATGAGCTTTTAGTAAATTTTTTGTGTCGTTTGAACCCATATCTAACCCTTTTCTAGTAGGTTTACGTATACATATATATATATATAAATTTAGTCCGTGCCTTTGTCTCAAAACCGATTTCCAATTAGTTTTTTTTTTTGCTGCGAAATTTGTTATTTTCCGAAAGACTAGAAAATTTTGTTTCTAAACCAAACCACTGTGCGGTTGTTCACTGGTTAGAGATGATAAGCAAAAAGTTTTTTCCCGCAGCATAAAAAATAAAATAATTTTGGTTTGTTATTCGTAAACGTCTAGGAAATAGTATGTATATGGTGAATGATTGATGCAATTATTATTAATTTGCGAGGGTGTATGTAGTATGTATAGTGTGTACACAAAATTCAGAAAATCCCTGTTGAGATTTTGTGCACACAATTGGATAATTTACATTTTTATTAAAAATTTCTATAATTTTTTGGATAATTAATTTTTTGGCAGAGTTGCAATTTGTCATGTTAATTATATTTGATAGCATTATAGCGCGTGCTGCTGAGGTGGGAATAGGCGTTTATCGTATTCATCATCGTGATGGTAGGAAATTTATGAAATGGAGATATGGTTTTATATACTGGGCGGCAATTAAATTTTTCAATGAGAAATTTATTTGATGCGTTTTATTAAATGAATTTGCACAGCACACATCCCCCTAATATTTTCAAGAAAACCTTCTGAGCTTTAAAGTTTCAGTATTTAAAATTGCTATCCGAAATTCACACAGTTTTAAAACGAGCTTTCATTAATCATAAACAAATATGTTTTAATTTTTCTAAAAGCTTAATTTTTTTTTTTGAATCATTGAAGCTTTTGGAATTTTATAACTAAGATTCTTTTGCCCACGTTATTTCAATTATAAAACTTTAGAGGATTAACATTACTCTAATAAAACATTATAGAATAAAATCGTTAGCTGTTCAAGTAAAGTAGAAGACTCACTTTTTTCTGCCCAAAGAAAGCTTTAAGTTCAGAAAATCTTATTTATTAATAAAAAAACTAATGAAATTTTATTTCTGGTTTTAAAACTAATTCAAAAGCCCAATTTACGCTCCGAATGTATAGTTTGTAGAACCGTGCTTTTTCGAAATACAGAAGCTTTTACAACATATTTAAATGTTTTTAGCTACATATAATACTGATGTAGTTTAATAGTATAATTTATTCTCAAATTTTTAGAACCAAGTTACTAAATTTATGAAGGTGTGCCCAACGTATTCTAATTGCTGATTTGTTTTCTTTGGAAGCTTTCAAGTATTGATTTCGTCCTTTAATAAAACGAACAAATTGGGAATCTGCTAAACCAGTTTTGTTACATGTGATATTTTAAAATAGTTATGTTGGTCAACAATATTTCTGAAATGTTTTTCAACTGACATTTACATATGGTGAAATTTGAAAGCTTATCGTTAAAAAATCAAAGATTAATGATTTGTATTTATAAAAGCTTTTAATTAAAAATTCTTTCCATTATCTAAAATCAAAAATGTTCTGAACATAACGTTAGTTGTTAGTTATAAGTTTTATTGTGTGCCACACGACAGCTATTATAAAGCTGCAAGGCCTTTTGAACGGTGTTCTTAATAAGCTTTTATAACTAAAATTCAATTTTGTGTTAACATTTGAAAGCGTAATGCAAAACTATACTAGAATAATGATTTGAATGTGTAAATAAAGTAAGCTTTCGAGAGTACGCTTTCAAAGGTTTAATTTATTATGAAAGCTTGCAATTCAATATATCAAATTTCAATATTTTTTGTCATATGAAGCTAACTTGAAAAATCAAGGGCTATATAATAAGCTTTCGAGAATACGCTTTCAATCGTCTAATTTATTATGAAAGCTTTTATAATTAAAATTTACATATACATATGTAAATTTAGAAATATCCAATGCAAGTCTACTGAATTTTTTCTCTAAAAGCTTTAAAATATTGTTTTTTGAGGTGGGTTATAAGCTTTCACTAAACATTTAATTCGATTTTAAATAGAGCCGTTATCAACCATTTTTTGTTGCAAGTTTGATAAAAATGCTTTTAAATTTCACAAACCATTTAAAGCTTAGTTCTTGAAAGGAAAGCCGTTGAAATGGCATAAAGCTTACATAACAAAGCTTACAAAATTATAATAAGTATTTGAAATGATATATATTTTTGGTTTTTTGAGAAATTTGGAAGCTTTTATAATTTCTATATATAAATCCAAACTAATTCTGTAAGCTTGCGAAACATATGAGTAAATTGATGAAAATGGTCATATTGTGTTTGAAACTTTCAAGTATTTTATTTTGAACTAGGATATTTTAAAGACTTTTCATTAGAATAATTTTTTGTTATAGTTTTTATTCTGTGCCACACGAAACCATTTTAAAAGCTTATGACGTTTCAATAGTTTCCATTAATAAAAATTAGAAATGTTCTCTAAATGCTTACTCTATTTGAACAGTGTCCCTGATAAGTTTTTGTAACTTAAACTTACAATTCAAATATCAAAATTTATGAAAGTATTTGTCTCAATTTTCAATGGGGCACTGCTGATTTCTGTTCTATCGGAGCTTTCAAGTTTTGACTCTTAAACTGGATTATTCACAGGTTGTAATTTTAACAATTTTAACCAAGTTTGCAACCTGAATTATGTTTGTGAAAAGTTTACTTGAAAAGCACAAAATAATTTGCAGTATAGCTTTATACATGTTTATGACTAAAGTTTAAATGTCCGTTTAAAATATTCTACACAAATATACAAGTTTAAATTATTCTGAAAGCTTTCAATACGAATACCATGATTTACGAACATGTACAATTTTATTTTAAAATTACCAATGCAATTTCCATCAATTTTTTTTTCACTGGGAGCTTTCAAATATTGATTTTTGAACTAGGTTATTTTAAAAGTTTTCAAATTATTCTTAAAGCTTTCAATACACAATCCGCAAATATACCAATTCATGAAAATATTCTTTTTAATTTAAAATCTCCATTGCAGCTATTTTTATTACATCTGATATTCTGTGCCTTACGAAACCATTTAAAAAGCTTTATGGTCACATCAACAATTTTCTTGAAATGCTTTTGAATTGCCATTTACATATGGTGAACTTTGAAAGCTTATCGCTAAAAAATTTAAGATTAATGATTTGTAATATAGCTGAAAGGCTTTCAAGTTTATTTGAAAACGCTAAATCCAGACTACTTGTTGGTTTCTTCTGGACGCTTTTAAGTAAAATTATTTTAAAAGCTCTTAATTAGAATTTCTTTCCATTATTTTAAATTTGAAATGTTCTAAACCAGTAATAATTATTATTTTTATTCTGTGCCACACGACACCTATTAAACAGCTGCAAGGCGTTTGAACAGTGTTCTTAATAAGCTTTTATAATTAAAATTTAATTTTTTGTTAATATTTGAAAGCGTAATGCAAAGCTATACCAGAATAATGATTTGAAGCATATGTAAATAAAGTAGGCTTTCGAGAGTAAGCTTCAATTGTTTATTTTATTATGAAAGCTTGCAATTCAAATATCAAATTTGAAAACTGTAAAAATGAATGACGTTTGAATAGTTTTCGTGAACAGCTTTACAAAAACATATTTAAATAATAAGCTTTCGAGAATTTATTATGAAAGGTAATTAAAATTTACATATATGTAAATTTAGAAATAGCCAATGCATATCAACTGTTTTTTTTCTCTGGACGCTTTCAAATATTGGCTTTTAAAATGGTTTCGTGGCATTCATTAAGCAATATTTCCGTTTTAAAATAGAGCCGTTATCAACAATTTTTTGCAAGTTTGATAAATAATCTTTTAAATTTCACCAACAATTTAAAGTTTAGTTCGAAAAGCTTTAAAGGAAAACCGTTCAAATGGCATTAAGCGTTCCAATCGGCGACATTCGACTCTGACTAAAGCTTACAAAATAAAATGAGTATTTGAAATGATAAAGCTTGTTGGTTTTTTGATAAATTTGGAAGCTTTTTTAATTTCATTATTTAAAGTCAAATTTATTCTGAAAGATACGGGTTAACTGATGGAAATGGTCCTATTAATTTAAAAGCGAACAACGCAGATCTTCCGATTTGTTTTCTCTGGAAGCTTTCAAGTTTCTTTTTGAAATTGGTTATTTTAAAGTCTTTTAATTATAATCATTGTTTGTAATAGTTTTTATTCTGAGCCACACGAAACCATTTTAAAAGCTTTATGACGTTTCAATGGTTTTCCTGAAGTGCTTTTTTAATTGGCATTTTCATTTTTAGTGAAACTTGAAAGCATATTGCAAGCCTATCTATGTATAATGATTTTGAAATAGCTGATAAGCTTTTAAGTCTAATTAATTTTTAAATTGAAGGCTTTATATTAAAACTTATGAAAATGTGCATCAATTTTTAAGAACGGAAATTGAAACGCAATTATTTTCTCCTCTGGATAAAATCTCCAAAGTATTGTTTTTAAACAAGTTTATTATAAAAGCTTTTAGTAAGAATTTATTTGCATTAATAAAAATTAGAAATGTTCTGCCAAATGTTTACTCTATTTGAGAAATTTACCTGATAAGCTTTTCTAACTTAATTCTTTATTAATGTAGACAGTTAGGTTCCGTCAAATACCAATATTTAAGAAAGTGGTTGTCTCAATTTTCAATGGGACACTACAGTTTTCGTTCTTTCGGAGCTTTTAAGTTTTTACTCTTAAACTAGATTGTATATAGATTTTAATTTAAACATTCTTAACCATGTCTGCATAGATACAAGTTTTATTTTCCCCCCGAAATTAAATTCAAACCTGAATTATGTTTGTAAAGTTTTCGTGAAAAGCTTTTACACAAATATATTAACTGTACTTGGAACTTTACCGAAAAACTAGTCCAGTCTAATACTTTTAGTACAGTTTTATACGTTGTTATAACTAAAATTTAAAAATCCGTTTAAAATTTTCTAAACAAATATCTATAATATTGCAAGTAAGCTTGCTAGTTTAAATTATACTGAAAGCCTTCAATATGAATATCATGATTTACGAACATGTAAAACTTTATTTTAAAATGACCAATGCAATTTCTACTGATTTCTTTTCTCTGGTAGCTTTCAAATATTTTTTATTTATTCTTAAAGCTTTCAAAACACAATCCACATATATACAAATTTATGAAAATATAAATTTTAATTTAAAATCACCATTGCAGCCTATCTTTATCATTTTTTAGTTTTCTTTAGATTGATAGCTTTCAAGTATCAGCTTTTAAACTAAATTATTTTAAAAGCTTTACTTTTCTCACCATTGTGATTTATTTGAAAGTTTAATGACGTTTGAATAGTTTTCATGAACAGCTTTTTGAACGAAAATTCAAATGGTCGATAAAAGTTTAAGCTTTTGAGAAAAAGCTTTCAAACGTTTTATTAATTTTAAAATCCTTCAGAAGTACATATATACATTTATACAAACGCCCAATTCAAGTTTTCTGATTTTTTCTCTGGACCATTGGAAATATTTGCTTTTGAGACAGGTTATTTTAAAAGCGTTCATTAACCAAGTTGAGTTGCAAGTTTTATAAAAAGTTTTTTAATTTCATATCCAATTTAAAGATTTTAAACTAATATGAATATTTGAAATGAGAACTTATTGGTTTTTGAGAAATTTGGAAGCTTTTTAATTTTTATCATGTAATTATTTGAATGTTTATGAAGCTTTCATATTTTCAATAAATTTTAAGCAAGTATAAAATGCACACATAACGTCAGCTGTAAAAAATGCGTTTTTTTATGTACATAAATATTTTCTCGGTATAGCCCTAGCCAGACCTACCCCAATTATAATTAACTTATATTTGCCTCAACTATACCTTTACAAATATATTTTTCATTATTTGTGTATAACACATTGTTGTTGTGGGATTATCCTATTTATTTGGTGAATCATAAATCCGAATTTTTTAATTTGTATGAATTATTACTTGCGCTAGGCTAACCAATTGAAATTAAGTTTCATAACTTTTCCAAAACTATGAACAGTGAATATAAAAAGCTTTAAGCATTTATTGTTTTTTTATTTACCGCGAACCTCGCATAGAATAAAACTTTTCCAATTTAAAATTTATTTTATTCAATTGAATTATTTTTAAGAAATTCAAGTAAATGAACATATTTTAAAAACAATTGGTTTTGTGTTTTATAACGTCGAAGTTTGAAAGCTTAGCGAAGGGGAATAAACTACTTCAGCCATTCCATATTTTTACTTCACATTGAATAAGAATATAACATATTTGATAAGAATTGGAATTTAATCAAAATTGGTTGTCAAATTAATTTAAGAATTGAAAGAGTTTCGGCCTCGGAAAGCTTAGCAAACAAAGTATAGGTACAGGATTGTGAATATGGTCTCGATGTAATAGTGTCGCTATTGGTGGCTTAATTAGGAACTATTGAATTTTTTTTTATTGTTGTCTATATCCAAAAATTGATACCAATGGTCAGTATAGCTATGTGTATCCAACGTCGCAATCACCAAAGCCAATTTATCCAAATTGAATTAATTTATCTATTGTTCCTTCGCCATTATTTTGTGTGGCACATTACCTTTCGTTATATTTATACCAAAATATTAAATTTTCCCAATTTTCTTTTTTGATATTGTTCGTGAAAATTGATAAAAAGTCAGTACATTTTATGCGGTTGGTGCTTGATGGGAGTGTATTGTGCCTGCGGAATGATAAAATTTATTTGCCATTTAGAACTAGGTTGTTTTTTTTTTGGAACGATTTTGTTATTATTTTCGTTGGCGGTGGTAAATTTATTTGTACAGTTGAGTGCCAATTTTATATATTTTAGAAAACGCCGTAATACATGATAACTTATTGGTTTTTGATTATATATAAGACTCATCTCAGACGACTGTTTGTTTCGGTACAATTTTCTTTTTGGCAAAAATTCAAGTACAAATTGTGACAGGAGATATGCTCATCCTCTTTATTACGCAACATATCACTATAGTCACTATTGCTTTAAAAACATATATGTTATGTTTATTATTTATATTCAATTGAACAATGAAAATACAATAATATTGCTATGCTGTGGAAAGGAGAATATCCTTTTATCAATTTAGTTGAACAAAAAATTATTTGATACTGTAACATGTACCTTTCTAAGATATATTCATGTATATATATACCTTCTGTAATAGGCATTTCTAGGAATTCCAGTGTATGTCGAGGACGATGATAAATTTATATAACCAAATTAGAATTACATAAGATTCAAGTTCAAATATGTCGATTTGTGTAGTAAGGGTTGGGTTAGGTTTTTTGAAATATTTTCTAACAAGTCATCAATAAAAGTGCTCTCGAAGTTAAATCCTAAAGTTTTTATTTTACGTCGTAACAGGTTGACCCAATCTTTATATATAAAAATGGATCGTGGTTCGTTCGGATGCTTAAAACATGAAAACGACTGGATCAAATTGGATACTTCCTTCTGCGGGTTTGTTCGTAATTGTTACGCGAAGGTTTAGGAAAAATTCTCAACAAGTGGCGCTGTAGGCGCACATTTTGCTGTTCAGTTCAATTCAATCGTTTGACAGCTCAGCATATTCATAGGTAAATTATTGATTAGGGAAAACTTTATGTACGATTAATTCAAAGTGATGATCATTTATAGTTCGATATTTGTTACAATGCCAAGAAGAGGTCATATGGTAACATTGGTCGGCGTTCTCAGAATGGTCGACGGTGAGAAGAGATCAACGAAGCTTATACAATGAGCAACAGCGATTGATAAGAAGAGATGTTCGTGCTCGCCAAAGTGATGAAGCAAAATCACAACATTGGACTATTCAACGACAACGTTGACAACAACAAATTCCGGTGAACATTGAACGTGCAGTCTCAGTTCAATTCGGCCATATGTCTGTTGTTTGTCAGCATTGCAATGTAGTTAAATTTTAGGAAAAATTGGATTGTGTTGCGCGAGCGATAAGGTGAAATTGCCAGAGTTGCTTCTACCACCAGAGCCATTGCGAACACTGCTTTACGGTGAATCTCCTAATTCGAACCATTTCTTGCAACACATCAAGATGTACAACGATTGTTTTCAAATGGCAAAATTGTATCTTGCTGGATATCTGTTGCCGCATCCAGATCAAGAACATAAATATCTGCAGTATACTTTCTTGGATATTCACATGATGAAGTAAATCGGCGTTGTGCTATCTTTAATACAACGAAAAGAGAAATAGTCCAGCAATTGCAGCAAATGTTACACGAACACAATGAGCTTATCAAACTGTTTACGATTTCGTTGGAACAGATGCCATCCTATCACAGCATTGTCATAAGAGCAGAAAAACGATCAGCATAGAACTCATGAACGACAATACAATGCACCTACAGTTAGTGAAATATCAATTGTTGTTGTTGGTGAAAATTTGAAATCGCGTGATATAATCCTCAAACGCCGAACTGGAAACGCACCATTATAGCGAATAAGTGAGACACATCGATCGTATGACGCACTGCAATATCCGCTTAGGTTCTGCAGTGATGAAAACGGATATCAATTGATCGACACACATGCATGAGTACTTGCAATCCAAAATGGACAAAGATTACGCATTAATTGCATCCCGGTCAAGCACCAAGCGATCGTCACGACGTTACAGCACGAATGTTCAAACAAAAAGTCAGATGTTTAGGTTTGCCGCATGCACTCATTGTTTTTTGGATGGGGGACAAATTTACACCAGACCAAATTATTCATGCCAGCGCCAAATCATCAAACTATAGATGTATTGAATCGTGAATTGGAAGAGCGAGTGTGCTTACGACACGACAAATGTGTGCGCGTATGATCAACTGATGAAGGCTGTCAATGATGGAAACGGTGGACTATTTTTTTTTGATGCGCCCGGCGGAACTGGAAAAACGTTCCAGATATTGATTGATATTAGCAGCAATACGTGCTCAAAGTGGCATTGGGTCAGCTCTATCGGAATTGCTGCAACACTTTTGGAAGGTGGCAGAACGGATCATTCAGCACTGAAGCTTCCTTTAAACCTGCAAATCAAAAAAATCCTATTTGCGACATTTCAAAGCAGTCAGCCATGGCACAAGTGTTGAAAAATTGTAAATTGACCATATGGGACATTGAAAGATTTGCGCTACAATAATCGTCGCTTTGGTGGCGTGATACTGTTGGCGTGGCGACTTCCGACAGAGACTTCCCGTGCTTTCAAAATCAACAGCGGCGGATGAATTAAACGCTTGTCTCAAGTCATCGTATTTGTGGCGATACGTGGGGTCAAAACTATCCCATTAAGTATGAATATGTAAGTATTCCTGCAACAGGATACACCCACAGAAGTTTTCTCCAAAGAACTGCTGAGAATCGGAAATTTACAAATTCCGGTAGATACTTCTAGCGATTTAATATAGATTCCATCTGAAATTTGCTAATTCACTTCAATGAAAGATGAACTTATCACTAATGTATATCCGAACATTGGTCAAAATTATTGTAACTTTACGATTGGTTATCGTAACTACGAAATCGATCGATCGCGTTGAAAAGGAAGGCAAAGTCGTCAAATATTCAGTGGGGACATCATCACTCATCATTTGCGTCTTAAAGTTGGTTCTGCCATCATTATGCTATGAAATCCGACTGATTGTGACGAAGCTATAATGAACAATGTGATGGTGGCAAGGATTTCGAAATATTTCCTTGACCTTAACCGATTTGCCGTTCCAATTCAAACGCGTTCAGTTCCCGGTGAAACTTGCATTTGCGATAACCATAAAGAAGTCACAAAGGCAGTCGCTTTAAGTGTGCGGCAGAAATTTGGATATGTCATGCTTTTCAAACGGCCAGCTATATATGTGGCAGGTCCCAAA
The DNA here is from genome assembly GCA_951394425.1 of Tipula unca. NCBI lineage: Eukaryota > Metazoa > Arthropoda > Insecta > Diptera > Tipulidae > Tipula > Tipula unca. The sequence continues at coordinate 194,638,364 of OX596381.1, forward strand.
AAAACAAATTTCGGGTGGAATCGTGAATGCTCGAAATTAATTCAATTATAAAGCCTGCGGGCCAGCTTATTTATTACAAAATATGTTTGATTTTAAGAAAAGCTTTGAAGCTATGCTAAACTTTAAAAATTCCGCTGGCTACTTACATAATTTTATAATTAAAGCTTTTGACGATTCTTTTAATTTTGAATTTATTTTGAATGAGCTTTTAATTATGTGTAACCAAAAATTAGCTTCGGACAACTCTCTCAGTACAATTCTATAGTTATGAAGCTTTTAACGCACTTAAAATTTAAAATATGAAAACTGTTGTGAACGATTTGATTGAGCTTTTGTTTGTTTTGTAGCATTTTGTTTAAAATAAATGTCGTCAGAAATATGTAGCGACAAGACAACCCGCCTCTCCTCTATATATTGATCGGAATATATTTTGTACGATGTCGATGGAAATAAGGAAATTCCGCAAATATTCAATTACTTCCGCTCTAGTTAACCGCGAGTGGTGCACATCGATTATATATATTTTGGTTTGGGTATACGATTGCCGGGACGGAAATTGGAAAATAATATCTGCATATCGAGTAAATCATATCGTTCTATAATCCACTGTTCGTAAATACCCATAAAACCAAATAATTTTATAAATTGATTTTCTTTATTTTTGTTTGGGTACTTAAAGCTCTCTGCACACATCCCTATATACACATAAAAGTTTTGTATTGAATAAATGTGTTTTTCTTTTGTTGTTGTTTGTTTGTTTGAAATCGATTTACTCGTAAATTAGAAAAGTTATGATAAATTGAAATTATGTTTGCCTTGAATAATGCGCTTGCCAAAACCATGAATATGTATGTGTGTGTTTGTGATTTTTATGAAGATAATGTATGTAATGGGCTTTTGAACGTAATTTAATTTTTATTTGTTTGTCACTTAAAAGTTTGGCAGTAATTTGCCAAACTGAATGATAATTTCTATAATCGTATGGTAAGGTAGCTCGATTTCAACAGATTAAACAATTCTAATCAAATTTTAGGAATTCGTAAGAAAATTTCCAAATGTACGATAATTTATAATTGTTTTGAAGAATTCACGAATTTTCAAAGTTTCGTAAACTATTTAAAAGTTCAAGGGAATTTTGTTTTATCCGGATTTCTGAACTTTTCAAAGTTGTAAAAAATTTTGTTTGAGAGTCCGTTCAATCTGGAACTCGATTACTTGATTTTTTTTTTTTTTTTTTTGAATTGGTTGGAATCCATAAGGAATCCGCACTCAATGCCAAGGTATGGAAGACAAGTTATCCATACATTAATAGATCTACAGCTGAAAACCTAAAATCGAATAATATTGAAAGCAGTCATCATTTTCCTCAAGACAGTCCTCACACAAATCATCCTGAGATAAACCCATTCGATGGAGATGATCCTTAAATTTAGCATCACCGATAAGAATCGTAGACAAGATTCTTAGTTGGTCCTTTTTCAAAGATAGAGCCTAGTTAGTTGATTTCAAATTCGAATCACTAATGAAGTTCTTCGCCATATGACAACTAAAACTAACAAGCCACTGTAGTCTTAGATTTTTCAGAGCGTAGTTTTTTATAACTTTCTTGGCGTATAGTTAAAATATAAGGGACCCGCAGGTTCAAGTCCAATTAGCGTTGATTGGGAACCGGTTTTGGCTAAACAGTCCGCGATCTCATTCCCTTCGATGTCACAATGTGCTGGCACTCACATTACCTTGACAAGTTTGGAGGCACTCAAGGGACTATTCAATAAATTGAGAACAGCTTTGTTATCAGTACACAGAATAATGTTTTTGTTTTAATAGCGAAATTCAAAACCTCCATGACACTATACGTCCGCGCTAGTATTTTCGATTGGAAAACAGTGCATAGCGAACCAACACTGCCAAAATATCTCTGATTAGACCAAGGACAGTAGATTCCAAATTCTGCATTGAGGCTGAGCGAGCGCGGCATCTGAAAAAGGACTATGAACTCGTCTAATTTATGGAGAAAATCCTCCGAAAACCATAAATTCCTTGATGGAACCGCCGTGAATGAGTTGGATAAGTATTCAGGTAGTGATTTATCCATATTAACCATATCGATTTCTGATAAAAATGAAGAGTAATTTTTAAAAATTTGCCGATGCCCCACGTTAGAACCGAGAACATTCTGGGCGCCGATGCAGTGCCAATAAAAAAAGCTACGCGTAACTGAGGCAAGGAAAGAATGGACTCCATAGCAAGAAGTGGAGTCGAGGACATAGCTTTAGTAACAGCCCTACAAGCCGTCTTAAGAAGACCATTAGTTTTGGCAGTAGAAGCGATTTATAATTGAAAAACAACATCCTGTGTGTTAGACTCCAGGATTTTCCATAAGCCCTCCTATGCATTGCCAAAATATGGCAGTAACTTTTTGTAGTTTGAAATCAAGATGAAATTTTCAGGAAAGTTTGCTATCTATGATAACACCAAGATGATTGACTTGGTTACATCTGGTAATCGGTCTCCCAAAAAGAGGAGAACGGATAAATTCAAACCACTCCTATGCCTAGTAAAAATAATTAAATCCGTCTGAGACGGATTGATGTACAGGCTCTTGTCAATGCACCATTAAGTCGGATAAGATAATCACGTGTTTGCCTGAAACTGTGACCATAAGTAATAGCAGGCGAGAGAGCACACTCCCTGAGAACAGTCTTTGGCAACCTTGACAGAAACTAACATACCACCCAGTTCAGTCTCGGCAGTGTGAGAATTAGTAATCGAGATAAACGAGGTACAATCAAATGGCTCCCTCTATATCGAGGATAGTACCTACAAGAAACTCCTTATTATTGAGGGATCTTTCAATCCTTTAGTTACAAGCTCATATAGGGCAGTTTCACAGGACTTGCAAACTCTGTAAGCAAGGAAATTAAGTGCTTGTTTCTAATAAGTCTGTCGACGATTTCAAGCTTTAAGAAAAGTTGAAGACAGACCAATAGGTCGAAAAGACTTGAAATCCGTATAATCGGATTTGCCAGCCATCGGAATAAAACCGACTTCACTCCTGCAGAAAGCAATACAGGCGTCGAAAAGGTATATTAATTGGTCCTGAATGATAGAAAAACCGTGCTGTAATTCAGCCGGGAAAATACTATCAGGCACACCGTGAATTTATCAGCTTATAAGCCAAGTCGCAATCAGGAGCCACAGAAGAAACCGTGAAATGAATTCGGCAGTAACATCATCTGAGTTGATAATGACACAACCCGGGAAATGAACAAATTGAAGCAGCTCACCAACTTCTCTATACGACAGGAGGTAAGCCAACCGTCAGGTATGCGAAGATTATCAGGTCTACAAACACCATTGTTATAGCCAAGGTTTTATTTAGTCTTGCCATCCCCGACAAGTTATTAATTTCCTTGCAGAAGTTTAACCACAAAGCTCTGTGAGCGAAATAAATTATCCCAATCAATCTGGCGATTGAAGTTTTTTACTTTATTTTTCAGTTTCCTAGCGGATTTCCTAAATCGTTTAAGGCCATAGTTCCAAAAGGGTTTGTTATTAGTCTTTTGGTCCGTAATAAGAGGACAAGAATTTTCAAAAGCAGTCGAACCTCAATGTCGCTACTCGAACGGATTACTCTCGGTGGGGTAAGTAAAATACCCAGCTCGAGAGAAGAAGTCCCATATTGGAAATTTTCTGTTACGATATAAGAGGTAGTCGTTTAAGGTTAATGTTAAACAAGGTGCACCTGTGATCAGTGGTGAGAGCATAATTCGTCACCCTCCAATCAAAAATGAAATTAATGATAGACATAGAGTATAAACTGATGTCAATCACCATACGCCGAATGGAATTAAGAAAAGTTGGCTCGCTGCCAATCTTTAGAACTTCATGATCAGAATATCTTATATAGTTGAACAAAGAAGAACGTATTGCAACGTTAAATCGGAACTCGTAATTTTCTCAAAAGAATTCTAATCAACCCGAAAGAAAACCGATTGGCGATTCGCATCATGTTTGCACCGGACAACCTATACTCCATCCCTCAATCGAAATGGTCGGATTCATCAGTTAAAGGTTGGTTAGGGGGCACCCAATAAGCATCTGCACCACAAAACCCGATGATTTCGCCAAGTCAAATTCTCGACGACTCAATTCGAGCCGGAAAATGCATAACTTCTCCTCGTTCAGAGTAATTTTCTGTCCAAGAATCAGACTAAAAACAAAATTTAAGAAAGCTTTCACAGTATGTAGTTCCTATAACAAAAAAGCTATCTAATATTTTGTTCGAACATTGGTTTAAGCACATCCTTATACTGATACCGTAAAAATATGTAAATAAAATCGCTATCTACACGACAAATAACAAATACTCAACAGAATCCGTTCTCTTGTATATCTCAAACCAATAATCGGGGTTTAAAAAAATTCTATTTCCGTCTGTATCTGTATCTTGAACATAAGTCTTACATGCTCTTATCAGATATCATTTGCCATGGTGGTGGTAAAAGCATATCACGGAAAAACAATGTCCTTGAAATGTAACCACGATACCGAATAATCATATTTCCTTGAAAATCAATTGAATAGAAAGTGGTTTTTCCGCATAAGAGTTTCACATCGTTACGATGTTTAGCATTTGAAAATTTAATTCTATCCGAGATAAAAAATTGATTGGAAAAACCGCGGATATTAGAATTTTATAATATTTTGTCGATTGATTTATTAGTTATTAATGGAAGACAAAACCACGTCGTGGTGTGGTGCGGTCTTTATACAGTATGTATATATGCTTATATAAGACACGATTTCGTATTTAAAATATGCAAATACATTATATCTTGTTCGCTATCTCAAGATTATAATTTTCATCGTTATACTTGTTGCTTCTCTCGTACCATATTTACATATTATACAAATCTTATTTATGTAGATTAACAAACAAAAAAAAAAAACTTGTCGTGCCCCGAACATGCAACATCTTGATGTCTGTTATCTATAACGACAATCTACCAACAATTATTTTCAATGTATAACTTGTGCGGTACATCAGAAGCTCGCAACTGAAATAAAAGTTTCACAATATTTCTTTTGAAATGAAAATGTATTGTTCCCCAGACAATTCTTATCATCTTCGGTTTGATTTCACTTGGGTCTTTAATTTTGCAACTTCTTGAATTGGGCATAACGCTTCTTGAACATGATCGTTTTGTTCAGATTGTATAGTCAGTTCTGAATCCCGCATTGACATCGATTAATTTTTCACATCAATTTTGCTACCGCCGAGTAAACATTAAAAATATTTTAATTTTTAATTACTTGTGTGAAAAGTTGAATCAGCAGTTTTAAATTTTTTTTTTTTTTTTTTTTGGTTCCTTTATTTTACAATCTATCTCTTTAAGAGACATTTAGTAAACTTTGTGTCTTTTTACATTGTCTTGATCGGAGTATTTTTACCCATTGATAAAATCTCCTTACATTATAATTAGTTTAAATTGATATAACACATTTAACTACGATTGGGTCGATTGAATATAGAGAATTTAAAATTTAATGTGTTTGCTTGTGACTAGGATCTGTTTGGCAAATCCAAAATTTTGTGACGTTTCAGCCTTTTCCTCGTTGTGGAGTTGAGTAGTTTGTTCGCTTGCTCGTTTGGATGAATTGACAATCTTGACTGATACCTGGCACTGGAGTTCCTAATTTCTTCACGTATTGTTGGTACCTTTAGGTCCCGATGAATTATATCGTTTGACACGAACCACGGTGCATCTACTATGATTCTTAGAATTTTAGACTGGAACCGCTGAAGAATGTCCAAGTTCGAGTTGCTGGCCGTTCCCCACAGCTGTATACCATATGTCCAGATAGGTTTTATTATCATTTTATAAAGCAATAGTTTGTTTTCAATCGATAAACTAGATGTTCTGCATATGAGCCAATAGATTTTGGACAGTTTCATTCCCAATTGCTTTCTTTTTGTCCATATATGTTTACGCCATGTTAAACGTTTGTGGAGGTGTATACCTAAATATTTTACTTCATCAGATTGAGGTATGACCTGGTTATTCATCTGTATTGATGGACATGTGCCTCTACGCATTGTAAAGGTTACATGATTAGATTTTGCTTCATTAACTTTAATTCTCCATTTTTTCATCCATACTTGGATATTATTAATATTCTCCTGCAAGACTTCTGCTGCTTTGTTGGGGTCTTCATGTGATGAGAGTACTGCCGTGTCATCTGCAAATGTTGCTACAGTTACTTGATTGCTTGTAGGTATATCTGCGGTATATATTAGATATAATATTGGTCCAAGCACGCTGCCCTGTGGTATACCAGATTTAATTGGACGGATATTTGAGTATGCATCCTGATGTTTTACAATGAAATGTCTGTCCATTAGATACGATGTTAATATTCTGTAGAAATCATTTGGTAAGCATTGCTTGATTTTGTATTGTAATCCCACATGCCACACCTTATCAAAAGCTTGTGCTATGTCCATGAATAGAGCAGAACAATATCTTTTTTCTTCCAGAGCTTCTTGAATTGCTTGAACTATTCTGTGCACTTGTTCTATTGTTGAGTGTTCTGGCCTAAATCCAAACTGATGGCCCGGAATCAGATTTTTCTCCAGTAAAATGGGCTTTAGACGCTTAAGCAGTAGTTTTTCAAATAATTTAGAAATAATTGGTAGCAAGCTTATAGGTCTGTAGGACGTAACTTCTTCTGCGGGCTTTCCAGGTTTTGGTATTAATATTACTTGTGAAACCTTCCATTGTATTGGGAAATATCCAGTTCTAAGTATTGCATTAAATATGTAAGTTAGATATCGTATACCCTTATCGGGTAACTCTTGCAAAACTTTTCCTGTGATGAGATCATATCCTGGCGCCTTTTTAGGATTTAATTCTCTCTGTATAACTGTTTTTACTTCTAAGATACAAAACTTCATAATTGTCAGATTCATTTGCAATGGTGATTCCAAATAGCTTTGAATGTTGTTATTCTCTTCGTCTGTAGTTTCTGAAGGATATGGTTGAAATACCTTTTGAAAATGGTCTGCAAATATTTCAGCCTTTTCTTCATTATTTCTCGCCCAGTGACCATTACTTTTACGTATCGGTGGAACATGCTGCTGTGGTTGTTTCAGCTTCTTGGTCGCTTTCCATAATGAATAATCTGTGTTTTCTGTTGGTGATAGTCGAGATAAGTATTCTTGTATTGATTGGTTTTTTTCATTGAGCAGCAACTCTTTTAACTGTTTGGTTGCTTTGTTTAGATTACGTTTATCTTGCGCTAGTCGATATCGTTGCCACTGTTTTCTTAATTTTCTTTTTTTTTTAATCATTTTCTTGACAATATTTGAACATCCCCTATCCTTTTCTTTGTCATTTTGTTCTGGCGTTGACTTCCAAGCTGCCGAATGGATACATTCATTGAGATGTTCAACTGCTTCATCTATATCACTCTCTGTCTTTAATTTGATGTTTATGTTTAGTTTCTCTGTTACATTATATCTGAAGAGGTTCCAGTCAGTTTTATTGTTGCTTAACATCGGCTGTTTCTTTGTATTCACTATCTTTGTATCCAAAGTGATTAAGACTGGCGAGTGGTCCGATGACAGGTCCAAGCACGGCGCAGCTTTAATATAATTACTGGCGATTCCTTTGGTGACGCAGAAATCTATGACATCTGGGATCTTTCTCCTATCACTAGGCCAATTGGTAGGTTCACTGGTTGAAACATGATGAAGATTATTTTTTTGGATTGACTTTAATAACTCACGGCCTCTTGTTGTAGCCAGTCTTGGTCCCCAGTCTTGGTGTTTTGCATTGTAATCACCCCCTGCTATAAAGCGATGACCACCCAAAGAATTAAAAAAATGATCAAATTGTTCCATTTTTATTGTATGTTTTGGTGGGCAGTATATGGCCGAAATGGTTATGGGACCTAGCCAATCTTCTATTACTACAGTAGTTGCTTGTAGATGCTCCTTCTCATACTTTTCTACTTCGTGGTGTTTAATTATGTTTTTGATTATAACTGTAGTGCCACCATGTGCCGTTCCATCAGGATGATTTGTGTTATAGATGCTGTATCTTGGTATTTTTAGGAAACTTCTACTGGTGTTATGCGTTTCAGATATTAGCATGACATCAATTTCTTGTTCCATCAGGAAACTTTTAACTTCTTGTCCATGTTGCGACAAGCCGTTGGCATTCCAGATTGCTAATTTAAGGATTCTGGACATTGAATGATTTGGACACAATGGTCGTTAAAAGGTTAAGGATAGTATCCATTTTGGTCATTAATTTTTCCATCATAGTTTCCAACCGTTGTGTGGAAGACTGCTCGGGCTGTTGTTCCTGATTTTTTGAGTTATCCATTGAATGTTTTACTTTGGTACGACTCCCTTCCGAAGTTTCAGTTTCAATTGAATTTTTGAGCTTCTGCGCATATGTTGTCCCGGTAACTAATTGATACGATGGATTCGGGTTTGAAACGGGCGGCGGCTTCGCCACTATCTTCTCTCTGAAAGGGAGAAATCCCCGGATTTGCACTTCTTTGTAAACAGTGCAACATCTATAGTTGGCGGGATGACTACCGTTGCAGAGCACGCATTTCACATTTGTACCCCACACTTTTGTTTCACACTTATTTGTGAGATGTTCCCCTGCACATTTCACACATCTGGGCTTGTGATTGCAATACGATTTAGTGTGCCCGTATCTTTGGCAACTAGTGCATTGGACTACTTCATGCTTGACATGCGGCTTTTCAACCTGCACAACTGAATGCATAAGTCTGCTGATCGAATGTACTTCTTTATTGTTTTCACTCATTCGAAGCTCTACTTTGAAGAGTGGGAGTGGCTTTTTGTGCCACTTTGTCTAATGTTGTTAATATTGACAACATCGTGGCCTAATTCAATTAACTCACTTTTTAAATCATCAGTGTTAATTGATGGATGTAGGTTCCGTATAACCACCTGGTAGGTTTTGTTTGATTTTGCTTGGAACTCTGTATTTCGCTCCGCCAGGGCTTTTACGACAACCGGGTATGTCTCGACGTCTTTTAATTGGATTTTTACCTGGCTAGTTCCAATTACTTTTAGATCGTAATTGTCATTAGCCAGTTCTTTTAACAGGTTAGTCAGAGGGAGAATAGCTTCTACCCCTGACACGAATATTGGAGGCGCTAAAATTTTTTTTGTTGCTTGACTGGGTTGGGGTAGTTCTTCGGTTTCCTCTGGCAAACTGTGCCAACCAGTAGTCGTTTATCTTCATCTGTTTGCGTTTGGTATTTGGGGATAAAGGACTCGTGACTCTACCTCTTTTGTTGGCCATGGCCCATCCTTCGTTATCTAACATCGTAGATGTGGACGGCGTGGGTACATTTGGAACATTTGACCCTTGAAGTTGTTCCGGCTGAGGCAATAATTGCGGTGTTAGCGGGATTTTTTGTTTTTAATTTAATTTAAAAAAAAAATATATTTTAGTTGACAAATTTTGAGGATAAGAAAAATAATGAGAGTTCATCGACAACAGATGACAATAAAATAGACAGTGATGTAGGTCAGAGTTTAGTGCAAACAGGGCTGGGGACAGGTATATTACTGGCACCTCAAAGCGAAGGAGCAACCCTAGATCACAGGCCAGTACAAACGCGAATCAATTCATCAAGCTATTGAATTAACGCAGAGCAACAGGTATTCTTCTTTGGTTGTTGAAGATCCACCACCCGAAAAAACTCCAAAAACAGAGAAATCGACACCAATCTACTAATTGTGAAATTTATATCTCCGTGAAAAAAAGATGAGAGATAAAATAGACCAAATTTCAGTCGCTCACTACTGCATTACTGTTGAGGAACCCAGAAAATAACTCAAATACATGCAACAAAGAAAAAACGGAAGCATCAATGTGAAAATGCAGCAAATATGGCGGAAATCATATTGCAAATTATAGAGGGTGTCCCAGAAATATCATATCATAACGCACAAAATAACCAGCTAAAAGCAACTGTTAATAGTAGTGTGCATCAAGGGGTTGCATATATGCAAGTATCCTTAAGTATCGCAGCAGCTTTAAGCAAGTTAACTAGCATGATACAAAGCTGCATGGCGATGGTGGAGAGAACCATGAAATTAATGATGCATAATTTGAACACGTTGATGCAGAGAGTCGTTGAAAATTCAAAATGACTGTCCTCAAAATAGCCATCTGGAAACTATGTCATATGAGCAGTATACTGTCCTTCAAAACATGTTATAAAAACACTGCACTTCATGGATTATTTTAGCCAGCTAGGTTATAAATTTCGTGCGGGTTGGGATTTCAACGCCAAACACACTCAATGGGGTTCCAGACTAACATCGCCCAAAGACAGACAAATTTATGAAAGTTTAGACGAACAGTCCCTGGATTACTTATCTGCCGGTCACCCAACGTACTGGCCCAGATAAAAAGAAAGTTCCTGATACAAGTTTCCATGTACATATTATGCTAAGCCACCGATTACTGTGATCTGCCCTCTGATCACTCACCTGTAATTGTAAGAGTGAGCACCGGGTAACAAACAATCAAACTAATTGGGATCAATGTAAGCGGCTAGTCGAATAAAATTGTGTACGAATATCCCCCTTATCACTCCAGCAGATATATATTGACGCTGCGGCAGAAAATCTAAATGTCCTGGCATTATTAGTTGAAAAGGCTACACCTGTCATAAGTAGTTCTGAAAAAGTTAATAAACTGGCACATAATATAAAGGAACTAATCCAGGAACAGTGAAAAATTGGCCGCCGATGGCATGAAACCGTTTTTGAAATAGAAGTTAAATCGAGCTATTAAGATTTTAAGATTTTCATTGCAGGAGGAAGATAATCAGTGCGTCTAAACTTATTTAAGTGAACTCTCGTCAACCGAGAGGACAGATTATTCTTTGCGGATCAAAAACGCATCAAAAAAGTTAAAAAGGCCCACATCCTCGAATCACCCTATTAAACTACCAACTGGAACTTGGGCGAGAAGCGATGAAGAAATAGCCAATGGTTTTGCTGCTCATCTAACAACAGTATTCGCACCACACGAAGAAACTAGTTACTTCGTGTTACCCGACCAAATGGATGATGGTTTGTCCTTCAAATTCATAAAATATAATTGGTAGAAACTTAAGAATATAATTAAGGGGAATTGCCAGACAAATGCATAAAACTAATAATATCATATTCACGCAACAGTCGGCCTGGGAAAGAAATATTGTTCTGCCGCCTGCTTGGACATTGCACAAGCTTTTGCTAAAGTTTGGCATAGCTAATATACAAAATACCAGATATATTTAATTCAATTCTGAGAAATTATCTCCTTCAAAGTCAATACATGGTTAAACAAAATAATGCAATTACTTGTTTAAATGATATCAACGCAGGTGTTCCACAAGGCAGCGTTCTATAGGACCAATATTTTTCCTGTTGTACACAGTTGAATTACCTATCACCAACAAGGTAGTCATATCAATCTTGGGCGTCCTGTCGTCTCACAATAATCCCGAAACTGCCTCAATGGAATTGCAGAATCATTTAAACAAAATCGAGAACTGACTGAAGACATGGCGCATAAAAGTGAACAAAAACAAATCAACTCACGTCACATAAACGATATAAATATTCTTCAAGAAACCAAGATCAAATACTTGCTAACGTGGAAGAATCATATTGAAGCAAAGCGCAATCAAATAAAAATAAAATTTTCTAAATTTGGGAAGAAAATTTCAGCTGCCATTAGCAAATAAATGGTAATCAAACTTATATGGGAATACTCAAAACTAGAGACACATCCCAATGAATTGGCCAGGGATAGAGCAGATTCACTTGGACTGATGAACCTGTACATTTATTAAATGTTTAGGTTTTAACCCTACTAACAAGTATGAAAATTTGGTTACGTAATAATTTTATTATTTTTAATTTATTCCAAAATTTAAATTTTATTTAACGTCTAAGAGTTAAATTTTCACATTCACAATTATTACAAATTATAAATTTAAATAAAAAAATTTCAGAAAAATTTCGTGTAAAGTTTCAAAATAATAAATTCTTAAATATTAAATTTTGTTAAATTGTTTAATCCGTGTTCTTCAATGTTATTTGTTCTGGATTTATAAAATTCCTAATTTTGGTTATTTTAATTATTTAAAATTTAACAAAATTTATTTCAGAAATTTTAAAATATTTAAATTTAAATTTTGTAATTTTATAATTATTTGTATTTCAAATTAAGAAAATAACAAACAATATAGATCTTTAAATATCACAAATGTTTATCGCCAAACTTTAATTGTTTTATTCTAAAATATTGTTACGTTTTTGCCTTGTCAAATTCAAGGTTCGATCACTGGATTGTGAATAAAACAAACGATGTAAATTCTAGAACACACTAAATTTATTTATTTCCGATTAAACACTAATTTAATTAATTCACTTATTTAACTTAATTATTTCACTTCACAATAATTGTTTTACTACACTTTAACCACACTATATTACACTTTAATAAGACTTTATTTTATTTTATAAACACTTTCCTTTTAATTACTATTAGCACTCTCACGGTTAAAACACAACTGATTTTCTCCCAAATGTCTGTCGCGTATTTATACCAAATATTCTAACCATTCTAGAAATGTCCAGAATATTCAATTAGTCTAGATAAGTCTAGACACCTCTACCGTTCTACTTTATAACAATTTTACATTAACGATAGTGTCGCTATTCAAACATAGATGTCGCCACGATCGTAACAATATAAATTTTCATAAATTAATTCAAAATTTTAGAATTTAGCATCAACATTTTTTTTTTTTTTTCAATTTTATTTAAATATTTTAAATAAACAATTATTACAATCTAGTCACCTGGACTAATGAGCAAATTTATTCAAACTTAATTTACTATGTTTTATATATCTATGGCTTCTTCCCACTGGTGTTCCATAGTGTCTGATAAATTGAATTAATCTACATCGTTATTGTGAATTTTAGATCACCATTACACTGTTAACACTAGCAATTACACCAGCTCAAAAGGTTTAGTTCGTTTGAGCCTGCGTACAATATCTGTGTTGTTTAACAGCTTAGTTGCCTCAGTGTTAACATGTTGTTCGAGCCTTTGCCTATGTCTCACTGCATTTTTTTGAATTTCCTTTGAAACAGTGTCCACTTGAAGGTCCCTATGGAGGTCTCTGTTTGTAACATACCATGGTGCATCAACGATGTTCCTTAATACTTTGTTTTGAAATCTTTCGATGATTTCCACGTTGCTCTGTTTGGTACAACCCCAAAGTTGGATACCAAAAGTCCAAACCGGTTTTAATATTTGTTTGTTGTATGTTGATAGAGTGGAGCTCCTTCCTATCAGCCAATACATCTTTCTATATTTAAGCCCCAGGTCTTCACTTTTATTTTTGACGTGTGCTTACGGTAGTATTTCTAATAATATGTTCGAGTCGTTTGTTTGTAAAATTGATGTGAACTGATTTAGTTTCGTTAAGTTTAATTCGCCATCTTTTGGTCCAGTTATGTATTTGAGTAATTTAATTGGATTTAGCCTTTTTACTAATAACTTCTCAAAGAGTTTAGACATAACTGGTAATAGTGATATTGGCCTGTATGATCCAGTTTTGTGTGGTGGTTTCCCAGGTTTAGGAATCATAATTACTTCTGCAATTTTCCAGAGGCTGGGTACATATTTCAATCGAAAGGCGGCATTCATAATATTGGTGAACTTTAATAATGCTTTCTTTGGTAGTTCTTTTAAAATTTCTGCTGTGATATGGTCAAACCCCGGCGCTTTTTTCGGATTCTTATTTGTTTTTATCTCATACATGACTTCTTTTGGTGTTGCTCGTAGAATTTCTTCACTTTCCTGTACAACCTCTCCAGGTATTCAGCAAAATTTCGTACTTTATCTTCCTTATTTCTGGCCCATTTGTTATCTTCTGTTCTGATTGGAGGAATCTGCATTATTGGCCTTTTAATTCTTCTGGTTGCTCTCCAGAGAGAATAATCAGTACTAGTATCATTAGATAATTTTCTGAGGTAGTTACTGATAGATTCGTCTTTCAAATCTTTGATTTCCCTTTTAAGTAGCTGAGTCAGATTGTTTAGCTTAGTTTTATCTTGAGGGGCTATAGTTTGTTGCCATATTCTCCTTGCCCTTCTTTTTTCTGCCAAAAGCTCTTTAATTTCTCTAGGGAAGTTGCTTCCCTTAGTTTTCTTTTTAACTTCAGGAGTGTTTTCCCAAGCTGACTGCTGTATGTCACATATGAATTTGTGAACTTCTTTTTCTAATTGCTCCTCACTACGGAAGAGTGCTTTACCTTTGGTTGTTGTTAGTTTAGAACCCCAGTGGAAATTTTTTGCATTAAAGTCTCCTCCAATTACAAATCTTTTCCGTAGTTTACTGAATAATCCAAGATAATCTTTGTCTTTTAGTGAGTATTTCGGTGGGCAGTAAATTCCAATAACACTAATATAGTTATTTTTGGTCTTGATATTAACAGCTGTTGCTTGTATTTATTCTGTTTCATATTTTAATTCCTCGAAGTGATTAATACTATTTCTAATTATAACAGCACTACCTCCCTTGGCAGAATTTCCCGGGTGAATAGTGTGATATGTTTTATAATTTCTAAATTTGATAATTGATTGCCTAGTGAAGTGAGTTTCAGAGATGAGACAGACATCGATTTTTGCTGAGTCCAGAATCATTTGCAATTCCTGTTGGTGTTTCTGGAGTCCATTGGCATTCCAGCATAAAATTCGTTAGACATCGTTTTGTTTAGGGATGGCTCCCTTGGTATTGTATTCTAGTTTCTGTAATCGCTTATCAAAAGTATTAAGTTTGCTTAATATCAGCTTAAGCGTTTCATTTATGTCGTCTGTTTGAGGAGTTTATTGTTTGTTTTCGTTACTCATCATTACTTGAGCGTAAGTTTTTTTGGCCACTTCTGCTTGAGAGGCTATCAACGATTTACACCTTAACTCTCCTTTAAATGATTCAGGCCTGTTTATACCAACAGTTTGCTTCTTTATTACATTTGTATTTTTAGCATGTATGTTTTTATTTTTGATGTTTTGCAATTCAATAGCAACACTGCATCCTCTGTAGTTAGCTGGATGGTTTTCTCCACAATGTACGCATCTAGGCTGTACATCTGTGGGTTTGACACAATCTCTAGTATAGTGTTTACCTGGACATTTGACACACCTGGGTTTTTTGTTACAGTATTTTTGGGTATGTCCATATGCTTGACATTTTTTACATTGTGGTATAAGCCTAGATCTTCTTAGGAGCTCAATATTGACTTTGCATCCCAAGATGTACTTAATTTGATGTATTTTTTCAATATCATCATCTGCGCTGAATGTCAGCATATACATGTTCAGAGGCTCCTTACTTCTCCGTTTTAGCTTAATTGATGCTTCAGTGTTGCATTAAAACCTTTTCCTTTCAGGTCCTCAATTATTTTTTCTGGGTTACATGTAGAGTGCAGATTTTTAGCTATTACCCTAATTGGTCTGATTTGTTTGTTTTCAAACGTATGCCAGGAATGTCGTCCTTTTCTTAATATTTTAATATTTTTGTCATTTCTCTGTAGGTTTCACCATCTGCTAAGTTTATTTTGATGTTGTTTCCACTCATCAATTTTGTATTAAACTTATCTGTTTTACTTATTGTTTTAATTTTCTAATACAGTAGATCATAGTTTTTACCTCCATCGATAAGTATTGGGGGTGGTGGAGGTAATTTTTTTGGATTGTTTTGGATTATTTTAGGAATTGTCTCTTTTAGTTGAGGAGGAGTAGGTGTATCATTCCTTCTCTTTTTTTTCTCTGGCTTTTGACTCTAATCCACTCAGTTACGTGAGCTAATTCTTCTTCATCCGTATGGTATTCTTGTTCCATTGCTTTTTGGGTAGGAGGAGAATCAACGTTTTCCTTTGCTTTAAGGGCTTTAACTTCGTTTTCAAGAATCTTTATATGTTCCTGCATACAAGCAATTGTATCATTTAATTCCTTATTTATATTATTAGATTCAACCAATGCAGCATTGGCCTTACGCAATTCCTGATACAGCAATTCTTCTTTTTTAGAACAATTATTGTCCTCTGGAAAAGCGTTTCCACGGTAACTCCACAAGTTCTGTAGGTATTATTTTGTTAATCTTCGTGGTGAACGTGCTACAGGCTCTTGTAGGAGACCTCGGTAGAACCTGACTCTTTTGGAAAGGATCGATATTATCCATTTCTGCTTCACTCATTCGAGTATTACTATTCCTCAACGTATCTTGGGATTTTTTCTGATTAGAGCGCCTATGGAATGAAAATGGTTTCTCGTCACTCATTTGACCGACCGGAGAGCGTGGATTTATCAATATTGATATTGGTGTACCACCTTAATTTAAATTGTCAAACTCATCGACCCAATAATTTTGGCCTGGAGTGTATATAAATAATAAATAAATAAAAAAGCTAACACTGCACTTTTAATTTTTTTCACTATGTTCGATATGTACTTATATAAAATAATTAAAAAGAAACTACTATCACTCCACATTTTGATTATTTTTATTTTATCGTTTACTTCACCGATTCCACGTCCAAACCGCACAACGAGTTGAAAGAGAATCATGGAATGGTCCAAAACTTCATTGTACAAAAGTGTGGCCGACTTTACTAGGCCAAAAAAAACTTAGGCCACAAACAAGCAGCACAACAATATCATATGCAACAATATAATTATATTTTAAATAATTAATTCATAAAGTTCAAAATTTTTAAATCTATGTAATTTTAATTTAATAAAGTTAAATATCCAATTTAGAAATTAAAAAATTTAAATATTTCGAATAGATCCTGATGTTAAATTTTAAATAAACAAATTAAAAAAATTTAATTTTCACATTCAAAATTATAAAATATGAAATTTAAAATTAAAAAATTCAGAAATAGTTGATTTGATAATTTGAAATACCTGAATCAAAACTCGACAAAGTTAAATGTTCTAGATTTATAAAATTCCTAAATTTGGTTTTTCAAATTTAATTATTTAAAATTTAACAAATTTTATTTCAGAAAAATGTTGTTATTTATAATTTTGATTATGTAAATCTAAATTTTATTTTGACGTTGGCACACGGTAGCTACGCCATTGAGAATCGTGCAACATGTACAATTTATACAATTTTACCATCCTCAACACAATATTTTAGTCGGTTTGAAATTTAAAGTGATTACAAAAAGCAATAATAAACGTCATTTGCATGGATTACCTGCAAACTAAATTTTAAGGTGAAATTTTATATTTTGAACGTTATCCAACCGTATCGTCTGTAGTCTAGAATGTCGATATAAAGTTTAAACAAATTTGTACCATCCATAACTTGGCATTTTGCCCACCCCATCAAACTAAGAGCTGTACAGAAAATTTGTTGCACTGCCTTGGGTGTTATAAATATACCGTAGAGTTCTTAATTTAAAACAAAAATATCGTTTCATAATAAAATTGGAAAATTAGGTCGTATAAATACTTTCCTTCCTGGAAGACCTATAATCGAAAAATATTTTCATATTTTCTCATTTCCAAATTATTTTTGTTGTCTGCAACATTTTCATCGCGAACAACGGAAATATTGGAGTAAAAATCATTACGGAAATGAAATGGAAATGTACATATGTAGGTATGTATGTTCAATTCAGGCGAGATCAAAGAAACAAAATTTAGTTTTTGGCCTGATTTAAAATTCAGGACGCGCCCGGAATACATAAACATAATATATTATAATATTCGAAAATTATAGACCGGAAGATTTAATTTAAAAAACGATTACTGTACGATAGAACTGTAAATCAACGTCGTAAAGTGAAAAATAAAATAACCAAAACGAAAAATGCTGTATGCGAGCTGAAAAAGGCCGCGAGAGCTTTTTATTTTTATTGTATATAATTTATATAAAATGTTCATGGTTTGACAGTTTAATTTTTGTTGCTCCATATAATATACGAAAATAAAATATATCAAAGCTTAATTATCTAAAAGTTTCGTATGTAGCTTTTTTTGTTATGTTTTGCTATGTGTACATGAAAATTTGTTCGAGGGTAGCAAAATTAGATTATAATTGGAAGCACAGTTGAACAAATTCAATGTATAGTTGTTTGACATCACTATGAATAGTTTGTACATATATTGTGTAGTTAAATTATGAAAAATTTGACAGCAACCATAAAAAGCTTTTGTTAAATTTGATTATTTTTTAATTGCGGACGTATAGTAAACGATGTGGTCTGGTAACTCACGAACATACATAATGGAACAGGAATATTTTGAATAGTTAGTGGCATCGTCATGTGATTGTTAATTTTTATTAAACCAATGGTATTGTAAATGTGAATTTCGTGGAGCTTTGTGACTTTGATGCTACTCAAAAGAAAAGTAGGCTTCATAAAGTTATGTGTATTTGGTATTATTGTAATATGTTATAATAAAGAGCTTTTATAAATCACATAGTCGGAGCTTTTTTTAATTTCTAAACTTTTCCGTATTTTTATCTATTTTAAAATAATTGCATTCAACATTTAATATTTTAACAAGTATTGTGGTGGTATTGACAAATTTATAGCCCGAACATTTGAAATATTTTATCAAAGCTTATACATTTAAATAAAATTAGATGAAATCTTTAATATGAAAGCTCTAAATGATGTGTTTATAAAAATGACTGTTGTCATTTTCGTACGCTTATAAACGTAAAAGTTCTAAAATAAATGTTTTAGAAATTTGAATTAAAGCTCCCAAAGCTCTGAAATTGAGTTTATTTCTCAAGCTCTAACATTTCATTAAAAATTATAACTTATCTATCTGAAAACAGCTCTGTTATGCTTGCAGTATTTAATTGGAGATTCGGTTGCGTATTTTATAAAAAGTGGGAATCAGGTATGAAAGCTTTACAAATATTTGTAACGCTGTGAACAATTTATAAAAACATTTGTAAAAGCTTAACTAAGTTTTTAAATGTGATTAAAATTAAATTAAAAATATTTAATAAAACGTTTGCAAAAGCTTTACGTTAATAATTTAAAATAAACAAAAAAGCTCGATACAATCAAATTTTTTTTTTATTAAAACTTTTGAAATCATTGAAACCAGAAACCATACTTATTTGACTTTAATGGTAAAAGTATCAATTTTTTAAAAAGCTTTACTATGTAGATTTTGGATGCTGTTTTTTCAGAGTTACTTTTGAATTGCTGGTGTCCAATTTTCTGTTTTGTTTTAAGTTTGTTGTAGCTTCCAGGTGCATCAAACTATTGTGCACGAAATTGTGCTTTGAAATCTGGCGTTGACATTTGCTGAACACTGTTGATGACAACTTAAATGTTCTATCGGATACTGACAGATCGTTCTAGGTCTCGTTGTTTAAGCAAATCTCTCTAGCGTGTACAAAAAGGCTTTTTGGGTTTGCGCCAAACCAGTTTCGGTGTTGTCTGTTGCGAATGGTGTTTTGTTATGCTATGATGAAATGTACAAGGGCTCTTGCGAGGAAGTCAGCTTTCGTCGTGCATGATAAATTAAAAATCTGACAAATTCACATCTTTCGATTAAATGGATTATCTTCTAGGTGGATCAGGAATCCATCAAGAGGACAGCCGTTTTTGGATTGATGCTTCAATAACGTTCTGGAAAGGATATTTTCCAACACAATCTCTGGCCCGTATATAGACAAATTTTGAATTATTTATTTGCTGGACTTGAAGAATAGAAGGTAGTTTGGAAAAATCCTTTTGGAAATCTAACCTTTTAATTGTTAAACACTATTTGCAATATACGGATCCTAAGTCATTTCACCAGATTATTCTGTCCTTAACTTTTCTCAAAGCTACCCATATTTAATTGTTTATCCATTCAATATAACACGCAACAAGCTTACCGAGTTGGAAATCCTGTGTATTCGAAGCTTGCTGAGCTGCGGCAATTTTATAAGAGCGGTGACACAATGTTATTGGGGCTTTGAATTTCGTTGTGAAGGACACAAATATTTTGTGGGTACACTGTCCACAAATAGCAAAGCTATATGTACTCCTTCCTATGATTCAACATTCCCGATATTACCTCTAATTGGTCCTTCACCAATGGCACTTTTATTTTTCACTTTTAGGCACTTTTAGTATATGTAGGATATAATCCTGAATTTTCACCATGGACTATTCTGACATTGAATGAAGATCTCTCACGGGTTCCAACATAGCCAACAAAAAATCAAGTCAGAACAACCCTAATCGTGTTCGGTTACCGAAAGCTTTAGAATATATACTATCGGGATTGGTATGCTCCAGCCTACAATTATCTCTTCAATAAAATGTGCGGCCAAAATTGTCTTCTTCGTCTCATCATATTCATAATTATATGATTTAGTTAAATTATATATAAACTAATGAAAGCTCTAATCTATTGTCTGCCAAAAAGGCAAACATGCTCATCATCAATATGTTGAACTTATTTTTTGTTCTATATATACACGAGAAAGTTTCGTAAACTACAGTAGTTTTCGATTAATTTTTAATGAGTTTTAAAATCGTTTTTAATGTTTTTTAAATATACATTTATACAATTAACAAGAAGTGAAGAAAAAGCTTTTGTTTGTGTGTGTGTATATGTGGGTGAGGGTGTTAGTGTTCATTTTTATCAAAACTATTATATGTACAGTAGAAGATCATATGTACAGCAAGTGATCGTCGGACTGGACTAGTTTATTTCATTCATACCATATACTTCCAGAATACCCCACTGGCCAGACACTTTCCATTAATTTGCCCAAAATCTCTCAACTTATTTGGTCACAATTAATTTCTTTTTTGGCAGTTAAGATGAAGCTCCTCACAGACTTTGCTCATTTTGAATAATGCGGATGAATCTCAGATTTTTTTTTAGTGTACGACATATTTGTAAACCATAACCGAGCAGCCACCAATTCCACAGACAATATAGCCTTTGTATTGGAACCTCATCTATTCAGATAATGACCCGAAAGTGGAAAGATAAAAATGGTTTAAATTGCGAATGTATAGATTACATCGCCCAATAATCTTATACTCTATAACGACTATAAATTCAACAAGAATTTATCGATCAAAACACTCGTAAATTTCCATCCCAATTACCTCACCCTATACTAAATATAATTCATTATGTCACTCTATCTAATTCACAAGACCAACCATATATGTAATGTCGACGTCGAGAAGAGCTACACACGCATACATACATATACATATATGCAAACAAATTAAAATAAATCTATCGTGATTTTCGTATGTACGGACACTAAAACCGAAAACAACAAAAAGTTGTTGAGGCGTAAGATTAAATTACTGCGAAGCACACACATCATGTCGCACAGTGGGCTGGGGGGTTTGGTATTATTATTATATCTACTAAATTATATACGCTTTGTCGTTTCAGAGAGTAGGGATATCAACCGAGCGATAATAATTAATTATAGAAGCATTTAATTACAAAATTTTGCGATGTATGTATAATGTGTGTGTGTGTGTGGTTTTTATCTCTAATCTATGGATAAAATACCATTTATAACAATTAATTGTGGTCCATTCAGTGTTTAGTAAATTTCATATTTTTATGTTTAATTATGTTGAGGTGTTTATAATTTATCCCTCGACTTACCATTGCTGTATTATGGCCGCACAATTTTATAACTGGCCATCTTTTCTCAGTCCTTCGAATTATAAGGTGGTCAGCCGAAAATAAACGTAATCGTAAATTTGTGTTAAATAATGGAGTAGCTTTTAGTGTGAACCAAAAGAGAGGGGACGAAAATTCAAAAATTCGCTCTTCGCTTTATCATCACTGCACGGCTTAAAGATAGTCAATATTTTTGAATATAAGTTTGTAAACATCGTCGCTGTCTATTACATACCTTAGATTCCGATTCTCATTTGAACTTCTTCATCTCCATTCAACAACTCCACAGAAATTCAATTACTTTGAGATCACCCTACCAACTTTAGCACCACTTAGACGTCCCCAAAAATTGCTGTCAACTCAATCCAGTCAACCAATCAACCAACTCAATCCATCAACCAATCAATTTGCTGGGTGCAATTTATGCTCGCCGAAATACCAATTACCAATTCTCACGATTTTTTTTAGATTGTTGTTATGATTCTGAATTAGCCAAAAATGACCCCGAAACCGAAATTTTTGAAATTCAACTGAAGATTAATCAAGATTTTGCGAGGTGGTCATCAATCTCGTTCTGGTAAGGCCAAAAAAGGCATGTTACAGACATTTAGTAGAACTAACGACAACACATCGTGAGTTTACTGTCCTCTTCGCAGAATGTTAATTGGTAAGCAGTAGAATAAATATAAACATATTTACAAATTCATTTTCTATTCAAACTTTTATTCTT